>JBBBDQ010002200.1:0-607500 GCA_037127315.1 Ascarosepion bandense
AAATAAGCGTAGTACATGAAGATTTTGAGTTTTTCATTTAGAAATATGAAAATAAGCGTATATTCATTAAGATTTTGTCTTTTTCATTTTGAAATATGAAAATAAGCATATTTTTATTTAGATTTTGACTTTTTCATTTAGAAATATGAAAATAAGCATATTTTTATTTAGATTTTGACTTTTTCATTTAGAAATGTGAAAATAAACGTATTTTCATTAAGATTTTCAATTTTTCATTTAGAAATATGAAAATAAGCATATTTTTATTTAGATTTTGTCATTTTCCTTGAGAAACATGAAAATAAGCATATTTTTATTTAGATTTCGTCTTTTTCATTTAGAAATATGAAAATAAGCATATTTTTATTTAGATTTCGTCTTTTTCATTTAGAAATATGAAAATAAGCATATTTTTATTTAGATTTTGACTTTTTCATGAGAAATATGAAAATAAGCATATTTTTATTTAGATTTTGACATTTTGATCTCGAAAAATGAGAATATGCATATTTTTATTTAGATTTTGAACTTCTCATTTAGAAACATGAAAACATGCATAGTTTTATTTAGAGTTTGACTTTTTTAGTTAGAAATATGAAAATAAGCATATTTTTATTTAGATTTTGGATTTCTAATTTGAAACATGAAAATATGCATATTTTTTTTTAGATTTTGACTTTTTCATCTAGAAATATAAAAATAAGCTTATTTTAATTTAGATTTTGACGTTTTCATTTAGAAATGTGAAAATATGCCTATTTTCATTAAGATTTTTACTTTTTCATTTTGAAATATGAAAATAAGCATATTTTTATTTAGAATTTTAAAATTTCATTTATAAATGTGAAAATAAACATATTTTTATTTAGATTGTGTCTTTTTCCTTTAGACACATGAAAATAAGCATATTTTTATTTTGATTTCGTCTTTTTCATTTACAAATATGAAAATAAGCATATATTTATTTAGATTTCGTCTTTTTCATATAGAAATATGAAAATAAGCATATTTTTATTTACATTTCGCGTTTTTCATTTAGAAATATGAAAATGAGCGTATTTTTATTTAAATATTTATTATTTATTTAGATTTGGACGTTTTCATTTAGAAATGTGAAAAAAGCGTATTTTCATTAAGATTTTGACTTTTTAATTTAGTATTATGAAAATAAGCATATTTTTATTTAGATTTCGAATTTTTTTGTAGAAATAAGAAATAAGCGTAGTACATGAAGATTTTGAGTTTTTCATTTAGAAATATGAAAATAAGCGTATATTCATTAAGATTTTGTCTTTTTCATTTTGAAATATGAAAATAAGCATATTTTTATTTAGATTTTGACTTTTTCATTTAGAAATATGAAAATAAGCATATTTTTATTTAGATTTTGACTTTTTCATTTAGAAATGTGAAAATAAACGTATTTTCATTAAGATTTTCAATTTTTCATTTAGAAATATGAAAATAAGCATATTTTTATTTAGATTTTGTCATTTTCCTTGAGAAACATGAAAATAAGCATATTTTTATTTAGATTTCGTCTTTTTCATTTAGAAATATGAAAATAAGCATATTTTTATTTAGATTTCGTCTTTTTCATTTAGAAATATGAAAATAAGCATATTTTTATTTAGATTTTGACTTTTTCATGAGAAATATGAAAATAAGCATATTTTTATTTAGATTTTGACATTTTGATCTCGAAAAATGAGAATATGCATATTTTTATTTAGATTTTGAACTTCTCATTTAGAAACATGAAAACATGCATAGGTTTTATTTAGAGTTTGACTTTTTTAGTTAGAAATATGAAAATAAGCATATTTTTATTTAGATTTTGGATTTCTAATTTGAAACATGAAAATATGCATATTTTTTTTTAGATTTTGACTTTTTCATCTAGAAATATAAAAATAAGCTTATTTTAATTTAGATTTTGACGTTTTCATTTAGAAATGTGAAAATATGCCTATTTTCATTAAGATTTTGACTTTTTCATTTTGAAATATGAAAATAAGCATATTTTTATTTAGAATTTTAAAATTTCATTTATAAATGTGAAAATAAACATATTTTTATTTAGATTGTGTCTTTTTCCTTTAGACACATGAAAATAAGCATATTTTTATTTTGATTTCGTCTTTTTCATTTACAAATATGAAAATAAGCATATATTTATTTAGATTTCGTCTTTTTCATTTAGAAATATGAAAATAAGCATATTTTTATTTACATTTCGCGTTTTTCATTTAGAAATATGAAAATGAGCGTATTTTTATTTAAATATTTATTATTTATTTAGATTTGGACGTTTTCATTTAGAAATGTGAAAAAAAGCGTATTTTCATTAAGATTTTGACTTTTTAATTTAGTATTATGAAAATAAGCATATTTTTATTTAGATTTCGAATTTTTTTGTAGAAATAAGAAATAAGCGTATTACATGAAGATTTTGAGTTTTTCATTTAGAAATATGAAAATAAGCGTATATTCATTAAGATTTTGTCTTTTTCATTTTGAAATATGAAAATAAGCATATTTTTATTTAGATTTTTACTTTTTCATTTAGAAATATGAAAATAAGCATATTTTTATTTAGATTTTGACTTTTTCATTTAGAAATGTGAAAATAAGCGTATTTTCATTAAGATTTTGAATTTTTCATTTAGAAATACGAAAATAAGCATATTTTTATTTAGATTTTGTCATTTTCCTTGAGAAACATGAAAATAAGCATATTTTTATTTAGATTTCGTCTTTTTCATTTAGAAATATGAAAATAAGCATATTTTTATTTAGATTTCGTCTTTTTCATTTAGAAATATGAAAATAAGCATATTTTTATTTAGATTTTGACTATTTCATTTTGAAATATGAAAATAAGCATATTTTTATTTAGATTTTGACTTTTTCATTTAGAAATATGAAAATAAGCATATATTTATTTAGATTTGGACGTTTTCATTTAGAAATGTGAAAAAAAGCGTATTTTCATTAAGATTTTGACTTTTTAATTTAGTATTATGAAAATAAGCATATTTTTATTTAGATTTCGAATTTTTTTGTAGAAATAAGAAATAAGCGTATTACATGAAGATTTTGAGTTTTTCATTTAGAAATATGAAAATAAGCGTATATTCATTAAGATTTTGTCTTTTTCATTTTGAAATATGAAAATAAGCATATTTTTATTTAGATTTTGACTTTTTCATTTAGAAATATGAAAATAAGCATATTTTTATTTAGATTTTGTCTTTTTCATTTAGAAATGTGAAAATAAACGTATTTTCATTAAGATTTTCAATTTTTCATTTAGAAATATGAAAATAAGCATATTTTTATTTAGATTTTGTCATTTTCCTTGAGAAACATGAAAATAAGCATATTTTTATTTAGATTTCGTCTTTTTCATTTAGAAATATGAAAATATGCATATTTTTATTTAGATTTCGTCTTTTTCATTTAGAAATATGAAAATAAGCATATTTTTATTTAGATTTTGACTTTTTCATGAGAAATATGAAAATAAGCATATTTTTATTTAGATTTTGACATTTTGATCTCGAAAAATGAGAATATGCATATTTTTATTTAGATTTTGAACTTCTCATTTAGAAACATGAAAACATGCATAGTTTTATTTAGAGTTTGACTTTTTTAGTTAGAAATATGAAAATAAGCATATTTTTATTTAGATTTTGGATTTCTAATTTGAAACATGAAAATATGCATATTTTTTTTTAGATTTTGACTTTTTCATCTAGAAATATAAAAATAAGCTTATTTTAATTTAGATTTTGACGTTTTCATTTAGAAATGTGAAAATATGCCTATTTTCATTAAGATTTTGACTTTTTCATTTTGAAATATGAAAATAAGCATATTTTTATTTAGAATTTTAAAATTTCATTTATAAATGTGAAAATAAACATATTTTTATTTAGATTGTGTCTTTTTCCTTTAGACACATGAAAATAAGCATATTTTTATTTTGATTTCGTCTTTTTCATTTACAAATATGAAAATAAGCATATATTTATTTAGATTTCGTCTTTTTCATTTAGAAATATGAAAATAAGCATATTTTTATTTACATTTCGCGTTTTTCATTTAGAAATATGAAAATGAGCGTATTTTTATTTAAATATTTATTATTTATTTAGATTTGGACGTTTTCATTTAGAAATGTGAAAAAAAGCGTATTTTCATTAAGATTTTGACTTTTTAATTTAGTATTATGTAAATAAGCATATTTTTATTTAGATTTCGAATTTTTTTGTAGAAATAAGAAATAAGCGTATTACATGAAGATTTTGAGTTTTTCATTTAGAAATATGAAAATAAGCGTATATTCATTAAGATTTTGTCTTTTTCATTTTGAAATATGAAAATAAGCATATTTTTATTTAGATTTTGACTTTTTCATTTAGAAATATGAAAATAAGCATATTTTTATTTAGATTTTGACTTTTTCATTTAGAAATGTGAAAATAAGCGTATTTTCATTAAGATTTTGAATTTTTCATTTAGAAATACGAAAATAAGCATATTTTTATTTAGATTTTGTCATTTTCCTTGAGAAACATGAAAATAAGCATATTTTTATTTAGATTTCGTCTTTTTCATTTAGAAATATGAAAATAAGCATATTTTTATTTAGATTTCGTCTTTTTCATTTAGAAATATGAAAATAAGCATATTTTTATTTAGATTTTGACTATTTCATTTTGAAATATGAAAATAAGCATATTTTTATTTAGATTTTGACTTTTTCATTTAGAAATATGAAAATAAGCATATATTTATTTAGATTTGGACGTTTTCATTTAGAAATGTGAAAAAAAGCGTATTTTCATTAAGATTTTGACTTTTTAATTTAGTATTATGAAAATAAGCATATTTTTATTTAGATTTCGAATTTTTTTGTAGAAATAAGAAATAAGCGTAGTACATGAAGATTTTGAGTTTTTCATTTAGAAATATGAAAATAAGCGTATATTCATTAAGATTTTGTCTTTTTCATTTTGAAATATGAAAATAAGCATATTTTTATTTAGATTTTGACTTTTTCATTTAGAAATATGAAAATAAGCATATTTTTATTTAGATTTTGACTTTTTCATTTAGAAATGTGAAAATAAACGTATTTTCATTAAGATTTTCAATTTTTCATTTAGAAATATGAAAATAAGCATATTTTTATTTAGATTTTGTCATTTTCCTTGAGAAACATGAAAATAAGCATATTTTTATTTAGATTTCGTCTTTTTCATTTAGAAATATGAAAATAAGCATATTTTTATTTAGATTTCGTCTTTTTCATTTAGAAATATGAAAATAAGCATATTTTTATTTAGATTTTGTCTTTTTCATGAGAAATATGAAAATAAGCATATTTTTATTTAGATTTTGACATTTTGATCTCGAAAAATGAGAATATGCATATTTTTATTTAGATTTTGAACTTCTCATTTAGAAACATGAAAACATGCATAGTTTTATTTAGAGTTTGACTTTTTTAGTTAGAAATATGAAAATAAGCATATTTTTATTTAGATTTTGGATTTCTAATTTGAAACATGAAAATATGCATATTTTTTTTTAGATTTTGACTTTTTCATCTAGAAATATAAAAATAAGCTTATTTTAATTTAGATTTTGACGTTTTCATTTAGAAATGTGAAAATATGCCTATTTTCATTAAGATTTTGACTTTTTCATTTTGAAATATGAAAATAAGCATATTTTTATTTAGAATTTTTAAAATTTCATTTATAAATGTGAAAATAAACATATTTTTATTTAGATTGTGTCTTTTTCCTTTAGACACATGAAAATAAGCATATTTTTATTTTGATTTCGTCTTTTTCATTTACAAATATGAAAATAAGCATATATTTATTTAGATTTCGTCTTTTTCATTTAGAAATATGAAAATAAGCATATTTTTATTTACATTTCGCGTTTTTCATTTAGAAATATGAAAATGAGCGTATTTTTATTTAAATATTTATTATTTATTTAGATTTGGACGTTTTCATTTAGAAATGTGAAAAAAAGCGTATTTTCATTAAGATTTTGACTTTTTAATTTAGTATTATGTAAATAAGCATATTTTTATTTAGATTTCGAATTTTTTTGTAGAAATAAGAAATAAGCGTATTACATGAAGATTTTGAGTTTTTCATTTAGAAATATGAAAATAAGCGTATATTCATTAAGATTTTGTCTTTTTCATTTTGAAATATGAAAATAAGCATATTTTTATTTAGATTTTTACTTTTTCATTTAGAAATATGAAAATAAGCATATTTTTATTTAGATTTTGACTTTTTCATTTTGAAATGTGAAAATAAGCGTATTTTCATTAAGATTTTGAATTTTTCATTTAGAAATACGAAAATAAGCATATTTTTATTTAGATTTTGTCATTTTCCTTGAGAAACATGAAAATAAGCATATTTTTATTTAGATTTCGTCTTTTTCATTTAGAAATATGAAAATAAGCATATTTTTATTTAGATTTCGTCTTTTTCATTTAGAAATATGAAAATAAGCATATTTTTATTTAGATTTTGACTATTTCATTTTGAAATATGAAAATAAGCATATTTTTATTTAGATTTTGACTTTTTCATTTAGAAATATGAAAATAAGCATATATTTATTTAGATTTGGACGTTTTCATTTAGAAATGTGAAAAAAAGCGTATTTTCATTAAGATTTTGACTTTTTAATTTAGTATTATGAAAATAAGCATATTTTTATTTAGATTTCGAATTTTTTTGTAGAAATAAGAAATAAGCGTATTACATGAAGATTTTGAGTTTTTCATTTAGAAATATGAAAATAAGCGTATATTCATTAAGATTTTGTCTTTTTCATTTTGAAATATGAAAATAAGCATATTTTTATTTAGATTTTTACTTTTTCATTTAGAAATATGAAAATAAGCATATTTTTATTTAGATTTTGACTTTTTCATTTTGAAATGTGAAAATAAGCGTATTTTCATTAAGATTTTGAATTTTTCATTTAGAAATACGAAAATAAGCATATTTTTATTTAGATTTTGTCATTTTCCTTGAGAAACATGAAAATAAGCATATTTTTATTTAGATTTCGTCTTTTTCATTTAGAAATATGAAAATAAGCATATTTTTATTTAGATTTCGTCTTTTTCATTTAGAAATATGAAAATAAGCATATTTTTATTTAGATTTTGACTATTTCATTTTGAAATATGAAAATAAGCATATTTTTATTTAGATTTTGACTTTTTCATTTAGAAATATGAAAATAAGCATATATTTATTTAGATTTGGACGTTTTCATTTAGAAATGTGAAAAAAAGCGTATTTTCATTAAGATTTTGACTTTTTAATTTAGTATTATGAAAATAAGCATATTTTTATTTAGATTTCGAATTTTTTTGTAGAAATAAGAAATAAGCGTATTACATGAAGATTTTGAGTTTTTCATTTAGAAATATGAAAATAAGCGTATATTCATTAAGATTTTGTCTTTTTCATTTTGAAATATGAAAATAAGCATATTTTTATTTAGATTTTTACTTTTTCATTTAGAAATATGAAAATAAGCATATTTTTATTTAGATTTTGACTTTTTCATTTAGAAATGTGAAAATAAGCGTATTTTCATTAAGATTTTGAATTTTTCATTTAGAAATACGAAAATAAGCATATTTTTATTTAGATTTTGTCATTTTCCTTGAGAAACATGAAAATAAGCATATTTTTATTTAGATTTCGTCTTTTTCATTTAGAAATATGAAAATAAGCATATTTTTATTTAGATTTTGCCTTTTTCATTTTGAAATATGAAAATAAGCATCTTTATATTTAGATTTTGACTATTTCATTTTGAAATATGAAAACATGCACATTTTTATTTAGATTTTGACTTTTTCATTTAGAAATATGAAAATAAGCATATATTTATTTAGATTTGGACGTTTTCATTTAGAAATGTGAAAAAAAGCGTATTTTCATTAAGATTTTGACTTTTTAATTTAGTATTATGAAAATAAGCATATTTTTATTTAGATTTCGAATTTTTTTGTAGAAATAAGAAATAAGCGTATTACATGAAGATTTTGAGTTTTTCATTTAGAAATATGAAAATAAGCGTATATTCATTAAGATTTTGTCTTTTTCATTTTGAAATATGAAAATAAGCATATTTTTATTTAGATTTTGACTTTTTCATTTAGAAATATGAAAATAAGCATATTTTTATTTAGATTTTGACTTTTTCATTTAGATATGTGAAAATAAGCGTTTTTTCATTAAGATTTTGAATTTTTCATTTAGAAATATGTAAATAAGCATATTTTTATTTGGATTTTGTCATTTTCCTTTAGAAGCATGAAAATAAGCATATTTTTATTTAGATTTTGACATTTTCATGAGAAATATGAAAATAAGCATATTTTTATTTAGATTTTGACATTTTCATCTCGAAAAATGAGAATAAGCATATTTTTATTTACATTTTGAATTTCTCATTTAGAAACATGAAAACATGCATATTTTTATTTAGATTTTGACTTTTTCATTTAGAAATATGAAAATAAGCATATTTTTATTAAGATTTTGACGATTTCATTTAGAATTATGAAAATAAGCGTATTTTCATTAAGATTTTGTCTTTTTCATTTAGAATTATGTGCATAAGCATATTTTTATTTAGATTACGAATTTTTTTGTAGAAATAAGAAATAAGCGTATTACATGAAGATTTTGAGTTTTTTATTTATAAATATGAATATAACCGTATATTCATTAAGATTTTGCCTTTTTCATTTTGAAATATGAAAATAAGCATATTTTTACTTTGATTTTTACTTTTTCATCTAGAAATATGAGAATAAGAATATTTTTATTTAGATTTTGATTTTTTCATTTAGAAATGTGAAAATAAGCGTATTTTCATTAAGATTTTGAATTTTTCATTTAGAAATATGAAAATAAGCATATTTTTATTTAGATTTTGTCATTTTCCTTTAGAAACATGAAAATAAGCATATTTTTATTAAGATTTCGCTTTTTCATTTAGAAATATGAAAATAAGCGTATATTCATTACGATTTTGCCTTTTTCATTTTGAAATATGAAATATAAAATATCGAAACCTCCAAAATTTTTTTAAAATCTAAGCGTTTCCTATTGTTACCTAATGTTATCAACAGGATATAATAATTTTATAAATTTAACTGAAAGATAAATTAATTTTCTGAAAGTTTGAATTTTTTCAATTTTACCTAATAAATCTATTGCATTTTCGAGATATTCAAACTCCCAGAAAATGTTGAAGACCCTTAAATTTTGTTTAATATCTAAGTGTTTTCTATTCATAGCAAATGGTTTCAACATGTTTCACCTATTTTCATTAATTTATACTTACTATGAATTAATTTTCTGAGACTGAGAATTTCAAAATATACCTCAAAAAGTATAACTTTTTAGGTGATTTCGCATAGTGTTTCAACGTATTTTTTCAAGTTTTTACACTTCTGTAAAATATCGAAACCTCCAAAATTTTTTGAAAATCTAAGCGTTTCCTATTGTTACCTAATGTTATCAACATGATATAATAATTTTTATTAATTTATCTGAAAGATAAATTAATTTACTGAAAGTTTGAATTTTTCAAATTTTACGTAATAAATCTATTGCATTTTCGAGATTTTCAAACTCCCAGAAAATATTGAAGACCCTTAAATTTTTTTAATATCTAAGTGTTTTCTATTCATACCAAGTGGTTTCAACATGTTTCACCTCTTTTCATTAATTTATAGTAAGTATGAATTAATTTTCTGAGACTCTGAAAATTTCAAAATATACCTCAAATACTATCACTTTTTAGCTGCTTTCGCATAGTTTTTCAACGTAATTGTCAAATTTTTTAAACTTCTGTAAAGTATCGAAAGCTCGAAAATTTTTTTAAAATCTAAGCGTTTCCAATTGTTACCTAATGTTATCAACATGATATAATAATTTTTATTAATTTATCTGAAAGATAAATTAATTGTCTGAAAACTTGAAATTTTCAAAATTTACGTAATAAATCTATTGCATTTTCGAGATATTCAAACTCCCAGAAAACATTGAAGACCCTAAATTTTTTTTTAATATCTAAGTGTTTTCTATTCATACCAAGTGGTTTGAACATGATTCACCTATTTTCATTAATTTATCCTAAGGATGAATTAATTTTCTGAGACTCTGAAAATTTCAAAATATACCTCAAAAAGTATCACTTTTTAGTTGATTTCGCATAGTTTTTCAACGTATTTTTAAAGTTTTTAAACTTCTGTCAAATATCGAAACCTCCAAAATTGTTTTAAAATCTAAACGTTTCCTATTCTTACCTAATGTTATCAACATGATATAATTATTATTATTAATTTATCTCAAAGATAAATTAATTTTTTGAAAAGTTTGAAATTTTCAAATTTTACGTAAGAAATCTATTGCATTTTCGAGATATTCAAACTCCCAGAAAATATCGAAGACCCTAATATTTTTTTAATATCTAAGTGTTTTCTATTCACAGCAAGTGGTTTCGACATGTTTCACCTATTTTCATTAATTTATCCTAAGGATGAATTAATTTTCTGAGACTGTGCACATTTCAAAATATACCTCAAATAGTATCACTTTTTAGCTGATTTCGCATAATTTTTCAACGTATTTTTTAAAGTTATTAAAATCCTGTAAAATATCAAATCCTACAAATTTTTTTAAATATCTAAGCGTTTACAATTGTTACCTAATATTATCAACATGATATAATAATTTTCATTAATTCATCTGAAAGATAAATTAAATTTCTTAAGTTTAAATTTTTCAAAATTTACGTAATAATTCTATTGCATTTTCGAGATATTCAATCTCCCAGAAAATATTGAAGACCCTAAAGTTTTTTAATATGTACGTGTTTTCTATTCATACCACTGGTTTCAACATGTTTCATCTATTTTCATTAATTTATCGTAAGGATGAATTAATCTTCTGAGACTCTGAAAGTTTCAAAATATACCTCAAGATGTATCAATTTTTAGCTGATTTCGCATGGTTTTTCAACGTACTTTTCAAAGTTTTTAAACTTCTGTAAATTATCGAAAGCTCCAAAAATTTTTTAAAATCTAAGCGTTTCCTATTTGGACCTAATGTTATCAACATGATATAATAATTTTTATTAATTTATCTGAAAGATAAATCAATTTTCTGAAAGTTTGAAATTTTCAAAATTTACGTAATAAATCTATTGCATTTTCGAGATATTCAAACTCCCAGAAAATATTGAAGACCCTAAATTTTTTTTAATATCTAACTGTTTTCTATTCATAGCAACTGGTTTCAACATGTTTCACCTATTTTCATTAATATATCTTAAGGTTGAATTAATTTTCTGAGAATATGAATATATCAAAATATACCACAAAAAGTATCACTTTTTAGCTGATTTCGCATAGTTTTTCAACGTATTTTTCAAAGTTTTAAACTTCTGTAAAGTATCGAAAGCTCCAAAATTTGTTTAAAATCTAAGCGTTTCTTATTGTTATCTAATGTTATCAACATGATATAATAATTTTTATTAATTTATCTAAAAGATAAATTTATTTTCTGAAAGTTTGAAATTTTCAAAATTTACGTAATAAATCTATTGCATTTTCGAGATATTCAAACTCCCAGTAATTATTGAAGACCCTAAAATTTTTTTAATATCTAAATGTTTTCTATTCATACAAAGTTGTTTCAAAATATTTCACCTATTTTCATTAATTCATCCTAAGGATGAATTAATTTTCCGAGACTCTGAAAATTTCAAAATATACCTCAAAATGTATCACTTTTTAGCTGATTTCGCATAGTTTTTCAACGTATTTTTCAAAGTTTCAACTTCTGTAAAGTATCGAAAGCACCAAAAATTTTTTTGTCTAAGCGTTTCCTATTGTTGTCTAATTTTATCAGCATGATATAATAATTTTTATGAATTTATCTGAAAGATAAATTAATTTTCTGAAAGTTTGAAATTTTCAAAATTTACGTAATAAATCTATTGCATTTCGAGATATTCAAATCCCAGAAAGTATTGAAGACCCTAAAGTATTTTAATATATACGTGTTTTCTATTCATACCATTGGTTTCAACATGTTTCATCTATTTTCATTAATTTCTCCTAAGGATGAATTAATCTTCTGAAACTCTGAAAGTTTCAAAATATACCTAAAAAAGTATCAATTTTTAGCTGATTTCGCATGGTTTTTCAACTTACTTTTCAAAGTTTTTAAACTTCTGTAAATTATCGAAAGCTCCAAATATTTTTCAAAATCTAAGCATTTCCTATTTGGACCTAATGTTATCAACATGATATAATAATTTTTATTAATTCATCTGAAAGATAAATTTATTTTCTGAAAGTTTGAAATTTTCAAAATTTCCGTAATAAATCTATTGCATTTTCGAGATATTCAAACTCCCAGAAATTATTGAAGACCCTAAAATTTTTTTAGTATCTAAATGTTTTCTATTCACACCAAGTTGTTTCAAAATGTTTCACCTATTTTCATTAATTTATCCTAAGGATGAATTAATTTTCTGAGACTCTGAAAATTTCAAAATATACCTCAAAAAGTATCACTTTTTAGCTGATTTCGCATAGTATTTCAACGTATATTTCAAAGTTTTTAAACTTCTGAAAAGTACCGAAAGCTCCAAAATTTTTTTAAAATCTAAGCGTTTCCTATTTTTACCTAATGTTATCAACATGATATAATAATTTTTATTAATTCATCTGAAAGATAAATTAATTTTCTGAAAGTTTGAAATTTTCTAAATTTACGTAATAACTCAATTGGATTTTCGAGATATTCAATCTCCCAGAAAATATTGAAGACCCTAAAATTATTTTAATATCTAAGTGTTTTCTATTCATAGCAAGTGGTTTCAACATGTTTCCCTTATTTTCATTAATTTCTTCTAAGGGTGAATTAATTTTCTGAAACACTGAATATTTCAAAATATATCTCAAAAACTATCGCGATTTAGCTGATTTCGCATAGTTTTTCAACGTATTTTTCAAAGATTTAAACTTCTCTAAAGTATCGAAAGCTCCAAAATGTTTTTAAAATCTAAGCGTTTCCTATTGTTACCTAATGTTATCAACATGATATCATAATTTTTATTAATTTATCTGAAAGATAAATTAATTTTCTGAAAGTTTGAAATTTTCAAAATTTACGTAATAAATCTATTGCATTTTCGGGATATTCAAACTCCCAGAAAATATTGAAAACCCTAAACTTTTTTTAATATCTAAGAGTTTTCTATTCATAACAAGTGGTTTCAACATGTTTCACCTATTTTCATTAATTTGTCCTAAGGATGAATTAATTTTCTGAGACTCTGAAAATTTCAAAATATACCTCAAAAAGTATCACTTTTTAGCTGATTTCGCATAGTTTTTCAACGTAATTTTCAAATTTTTTAAACTTCTGTAAAGTATCGTAAGCTCGAAAAATTTTTTAAAATCTAATCGTTTCCAATTGTTACCTAATGTTATCAACATGATATAATAATTTTTATTAATTTATCTGAAAGATAAATTAATTGTCTGAAAGCTTGAAATTTTCAAAATTTACGTAATAAATCTATTGCATTTTCGAGATATTCAAACTCCCAGAAAACATTGAAGACCCTAAATTTTTTTTAATATCTAAGTGTTTTCTATTCATACCAAGTGGTTTCAACATGTTTCATCTATTTTCATTAATTTATCCTGAGGATGAATTAATTTTCTGAGACTCTGAAAATTTCAATATATACCTCAAAAAGTATCACTTTTTAGCTGATATCGCATAGTTTTTCAACGTATTTTTCAAAGTATTTAAACTTCTGTAAAGTATCGAAAGCTCCAATTTTTTTTTAAATCTAAGCGTTTCCTATTGTTACCTAATGTTATCAACATGATATAATAATATTTATTAATTTATCTTTCAGATAAATTAATTTTCCGAATGTTTGAATTTTTCAAATTTTACGTAATAAATCTTTTACATTTTCGAGGTTTTCAAACTCCCAGTAAATATTGAAGACCCTAAAATGTTTGTAATATCTAAGTATTTTCTATTCATAGCAAGTGGTTTCAACGTGTTTCACTTATTTTCATTAATTTCTCTTAAGGATGAATTAATTTTCTGAGACTCTGAACATTTCAAAATGTACCTCAAAAACTATCGCTTTTTAGCTGATTCGCATAGTTTTTCAACATACTAGTTAAAGTAATTATCCTTGTCTGATATATAGAAACCTCCAAGCTTTTTTTAAATCTAAGCGTTTCCTATTGTTGCCTCATGTTTTCAACATGTTATTATAATTTTATTAATTTATCTGAAAGATAATTAATTTTCTTAAAGTCTGAATAATTTCAAATTATACGTAATATATCTATTGCATATTGGAGATATTCAAACTCCCAGAAAATATTGAAGTAACTGAAGAATTTTTAATATCTAAGTGTTTCCTATTCATACCTATTGGTTTCAACCTGTTTCATCTATATTCATTAATTTATCCTAAGGATGAGTTAATTTTCTGAGAATCTGAAAATTTCAAAATATACCTGAAAATGTATCGCTTTTTAGCTGATTTCGCATAGTTTTTCAACGTTATTGTTAAAATAATTATACTTGTCTAATGTACAGTGACCGCCAAACTTTTTTAAAATCTAAGCGTTTCCTATTGTTACCTCATGTTTTTAACATGTTATAATAATTTTATTAATTTACCTGATAGATAATTAATTATCTGAAAGTTTGAAATTTTCAAATTTTACGTAATAAATCTATTGCATTTTGGAGATATTCAAACTCCCAGTAAATATTGAAGAACCTAAAAAATTTTTAATATCTAAGTGTTTTCTATTCATACATATTGGTTTCATCATGTTTCATCTATTTTCATTAATTTATCCTAAGGATGAATTAATTTTCTGAGAATCTAATAATTTCAAAATATACCTAAAAAATTATCGCTTGTTAGCTGATTTCGCACAGTTTTTCACCGTATTTGTTAAAGTATTTATACTTCTCTAAATGATAGAAACCACCAAAATTTTTTTACAATATAAGCGTTTCCTATTGTTGCCTAAAGTTTTCAACATGTTCTAATAAGTTTTATTAATTTATCTGAAAGATAATTAATTTTCTGAAAGTTTGAAATTTTCAAATTTTACGTAATAAATCTATTGCATTTTGGAGATATTCAAATTTCCTGAAAATGTTAAATACCCTAAAAAATTTAAATATCTAAGTGTCTTCTATTCATACCTATTGGTTACAACATGTTTCATATATTTTCTTTAATTTATCCTCAGGATGAATTAACTTTCTGAGAATCTGAATATTTCAAAATATACCTCAAAAAGTATCGCTTTTTAACTGATTTCGCATAGTTTTTCAACGTGTTTTTTAAAGTATTTATACTTGTCTAAAATATAGAAACCTCCAAATATTTCTTAAATTCTAAGCGTTTCCTATTGTTGCCTAAAGTTTTCAACATGTTCTAATAAGTTTTATTAATTTAACTGAAAGATAAATTAATTTTCTGAAAGTTTGAATTTTTCAAATTTTACGTAATAAATCTATTGCATTTTGGAGATATTCAAATTTCCTGAAAATGTTAAATACCCTAAAAAATTTTAATATCTAAGTGTCTTCTATTCATACCTATTGGTTACAACATGTTTCATATATTTTCATTAATTTATCCTCAGGATGAATTAACTTTCTGAGAATCTGAATATTTCAAAATATACCTCAAAAAGTATCGCTTTTTAACTGATTTCGCATAGTTTTTCAACGTGTTTTTTAAAGTATTTATACTTGTCTAAAATATAGAAACCTCCAAATATTTCTTAAATTCTAAGCGTTTCCTATTGTTGCCTAAAGTTTTCAACATGTTCTAATAAGTTTTATTAATTTAACTGAAAGATAAATTAATTTCCTGAGAGTTTTATATTTTCAAAATTTACGTAGTAAATCTATTGCATTTTGAGATATTCAAACTCCCAGATCATATAGAAGAACCTGAAAAATTCGTAATATCTAAGTGTTTTCTCTTCATACCTATTGGTTTCAACATTTTTTATCTATTTTCATTAATTTATCCTAAGGATGAATTAATTTTCTGAGACTCTGAAAATTTCAAAATATACCTAAAAAATATCGCTTTTTAGCTGATTCGCATAGTTTTTCAACATATTTGTTAAAGTAATTATCCTTGTCTAATGTATAGAAACCTCCAAACTTTTTTTAAAATCTAAGCGTTTCCTATGGTTGCTTCAGTTTTCCACATGTTATAATAATTTTATTAATTTACCTGAAAGATAATTAATTTTCTGAAAGTTTGAATAATTTCAAATTATACGTAATATATCTATTGCATATTGGAGATATTCAAACTCCCAGAAAATGTTGAAGTAGGTGAAACAATTTTAATATCCAAGTGTTTTCTATTCATACCTATTGGTTTCAACATGTTTCATCTATATTCATTAATTTATCCGAAGGATGAGTTAATTTTCTGAGAATCTGAATATTTCAAAATATACCTCAAAAAGTATCGCTTTTTTGCAGATTTCGCATAGTTTTGCAACGTATTTGTTAAAGTAATTATACTTGTCTAATGTATAGAAACCTTCAAATTTTTTAAAATCTAAGCGTTTCCTATTGTTGCCTAATATTTTCACCATGTTATAATAATTTTTATTAATTTACCTGAAAGATAAATTAATTTAATGAAAAGTTTGAAGCTTTCAAATTTTACGTAATAAATCTATTGCATTTTGTAGATATTCAAACACCCAGATCATATAGAAGAACCTGAAAAATTTGTAATATCTAAGTGTTTTCTATTCATACCTATGGTTTTCAACATATTTCATCTATTTTCATTAATTTATCCTCGGAATAAATTAATTTTATGAGACTCTGAAAATTTCGAAATATACTGAAAAAAGTATCGCTTTTTAGCTGATTTCGCATAGTTTTTCAACGTTTATGTTAAAGTAATTATACTTGTCTAATGTTTTGAAATCTCCAAAAAATTTTTAAAATCTAAGCGTTTCCTATTGTTGCCTAATGTTTTCAAAATGTTATAATACTTTTTTTAATAAATTACCTGAAAGAAAAATTAATTTTCTGAATGTTTGAAATTTTCAAATTTTACGTAATAAATATATTGCATTTTGGAGATATTCAAACTCCCAGAAAATATTGAAGAACCATTGGAGATATTCCAACTCCCAGAAAATATTGAAGAACCACAAAATTTTCTAATATCTATGTGTTTTGTATTCATACATATTGGTTTCAACATATTTCATCTATTTTCCTTAATTTGTCATGAGGATGAATTAATTTTCTGAGACTGAAAATTTCAAAATATACGTCAAAATGTATCGCTTTTTACCTGATTTCGCATAGTTTTTCAACGTATATGTTAAAGTAATTATACTTGTCTAATATATAGAAATCACAAAAATTTTTTAAACATCTAAGCGTTTCCTATTGTTACCTAAAGTTTTCAACATGTTCTAATAATTTTTATGAATTTACCTGAAAGATAAATTAATTTCTGAAAGTTTGAAATTTTCAAATTTTACGTAATAAATCTATTGCATTTTGGAGATATTCAAATTTCCTGAAAATGTTGAAGACCCTATAAGAATTTTAATATCTAATTGTCTTCTATTTCATACCTATTGGTTACAACATGTTTCATATATTTTCTTTAATTTATCCTAAGGATGAATTAATTTTCTGAGAATCTGAATATTTCAAAATATACCTCAAAGTGTATCGCTTTTTGGCTGATTTCGCATAGTTTTTCAACGTATTTGTTAAAGTATTCCTACTTGTCTTAATTATAGAAACCGCCAATATTTTTTTTTAAAATCTAAGCGTTTCCTATTGTTGACTAATGTTTTCAACATGTTATAGTAATTTTTATTAATTTACCTGAAAGATAGATCAATTTTTTGAAAGTTTGAAATTTTCAAATTTTACGTAATAAATCTATTTCATTTTGGAGATATTCAAACTCCCAGAAAATATTGAAGACCCAAACTATTTTTAATATCTAAGTGTTTCCTAATTAATACCTATTGGTTTCAACATGTTTTATCTATTTTCATTAATTTATCCTAAGGATGAATTAATTTTCTGAGACTCTGAAAATTTCAAAATATACCTAAAAAATATCGCTTTTTAGCTGATTCGCATAGTTTTTCAACATATTTGTTAAAGTAATTATCCTTGTCTAATGTATAGAAACCTCCAAACTTTTTTTAAAATCTAAGCGTTTCCTATGGTTGCTTCAGTTTTCCACATGTTATAATAATTTTATTAATTTACCTGAAAGATAATTAATTTTCTGAAAGTTTGAATAATTTCAAATTATACGTAATATATCTATTGCATATTGGAGATATTCAAACTCCCAGAAAATGTTGAAGTAGGTGAAACAATTTTAATATCCAAGTGTTTTCTATTCATACCTATTGGTTTCAACATGTTTCATCTATATTCATTAATTTATCCGAAGGATGAGTTAATTTTCTGAGAATCTGAATATTTCAAAATATACCTCAAAAAGTATCGCTTTTTTGCAGATTTCGCATAGTTTTGCAACGTATTTGTTAAAGTAATTATACTTGTCTAATGTATAGAAACCTTCAAATTTTTTAAAATCTAAGCGTTTCCTATTGTTGCCTAATATTTTCACCATGTTATAATAATTTTTATTAATTTACCTGAAAGATAAATTAATTTAATGAAAGTTTGAAGCTTTCAAATTTTACGTAATAAATCTATTGCATTTTGTAGATATTCAAACACCCAGATCATATAGAAGAACCTGAAAAATTTGTAATATCTAAGTGTTTTCTATTCATACCTATGGTTTTCAACATATTTCATCTATTTTCATTAATTTATCCTCGGAATAAATTAATTTTATGAGACTCTGAAAATTTCGAAATATACTGAAAAAAGTATCGCTTTTTAGCTGATTTCGCATAGTTTTTCAACGTTTATGTTAAAGTAATTATACTTGTCTAATGTTTTGAAATCTCCAAAAAATTTTTAAAATCTAAGCGTTTCCTATTGTTGCCTAATGTTTTCAAAATGTTATAATACTTTTTTTAATAAATTACCTGAAAGAAAAATTAATTTTCTGAATGTTTGAAATTTTCAAATTTTACGTAATAAATATATTGCATTTTGGAGATATTCAAACTCCCAGAAAATATTGAAGAACCATTGGAGATATTCCAACTCCCAGAAAATATTGAAGAACCACAAAATTTTCTAATATCTATGTGTTTTGTATTCATACATATTGGTTTCAACATATTTCATCTATTTTCCTTAATTTGTCATGAGGATGAATTAATTTTCTGAGACTGAAAATTTCAAAATATACGTCAAAATGTATCGCTTTTTACCTGATTTCGCATAGTTTTTCAACGTATATGTTAAAGTAATTATACTTGTCTAATATATAGAAATCACAAAAATTTTTTAAACATCTAAGCGTTTCCTATTGTTACCTAAAGTTTTCAACATGTTCTAATAATTTTTATGAATTTACCTGAAAGATAAATTAATTTCTGAAAGTTTGAAATTTTCAAATTTTACGTAATAAATCTATTGCATTTTGGAGATATTCAAATTTCCTGAAAATGTTGAAGACCCTATAAGAATTTTAATATCTAATTGTCTTCTATTTCATACCTATTGGTTACAACATGTTTCATATATTTTCTTTAATTTATCCTAAGGATGAATTAATTTTCTGAGAATCTGAATATTTCAAAATATACCTCAAAGTGTATCGCTTTTTGGCTGATTTCGCATAGTTTTTCAACGTATTTGTTAAAGTATTCCTACTTGTCTTAATTATAGAAACCTCCAATATTTTTTTTTTAAATCTAAGCGTTTCCTATTGTTGACTAATGTTTTCAACATGTTATAGTAATTTTTATTAATTTACCTGAAAGATAGATCAATTTTTTGAAAGTTTGAAATTTTCAAATTTTACGTAATAAATCTATTTCATTTTGGAGATATTCAAACTCCCAGAAAATATTGAAGACCCAAACTATTTTTAATATCTAAGTGTTTCCTAATTAATACCTATTGGTTTCAACATGTTTTATCTATTTTCATTAATTTATCCTAAGGATGAATTAATTTTCTGAGACTCTGAAAATTTCAAAATATACCTAAAAAATATCGCTTTTTAGCTGATTCGCATAGTTTTTCAACATATTTGTTAAAGTAATTATCCTTGTCTAATGTATAGAAACCTCCAAACTTTTTTTAAAATCTAAGCGTTTCCTATGGTTGCTTCAGTTTTCCACATGTTATAATAATTTTATTAATTTACCTGAAAGATAATTAATTTTCTGAAAGTTTGAATAATTTCAAATTATACGTAATATATCTATTGCATATTGGAGATATTCAAACTCCCAGAAAATGTTGAAGTAGGTGAAACAATTTTAATATCCAAGTGTTTTCTATTCATACCTATTGGTTTCAACATGTTTCATCTATATTCATTAATTTATCCGAAGGATGAGTTAATTTTCTGAGAATCTGAATATTTCAAAATATACCTCAAAAAGTATCGCTTTTTTGCAGATTTCGCATAGTTTTGCAACGTATTTGTTAAAGTAATTATACTTGTCTAATGTATAGAAACCTTCAAATTTTTTAAAATCTAAGCGTTTCCTATTGTTGCCTAATATTTTCACCATGTTATAATAATTTTTATTAATTTACCTGAAAGATAAATTAATTTAATGAAAGTTTGAAGCTTTCAAATTTTACGTAATAAATCTATTGCATTTTGTAGATATTCAAACACCCAGATCATATAGAAGAACCTGAAAAATTTGTAATATCTAAGTGTTTTCTATTCATACCTATGGTTTTCAACATATTTCATCTATTTTCATTAATTTATCCTCGGAATAAATTAATTTTATGAGACTCTGAAAATTTCGAAATATACTGAAAAAAGTATCGCTTTTTAGCTGATTTCGCATAGTTTTTCAACGTTTATGTTAAAGTAATTATACTTGTCTAATGTTTTGAAATCTCCAAAAAATTTTTAAAATCTAAGCGTTTCCTATTGTTGCCTAATGTTTTCAAAATGTTATAATACTTTTTTTAATAAATTACCTGAAAGAAAAATTAATTTTCTGAATGTTTGAAATTTTCAAATTTTACGTAATAAATATATTGCATTTTGGAGATATTCAAACTCCCAGAAAATATTGAAGAACCATTGGAGATATTCCAACTCCCAGAAAATATTGAAGAACCACAAAATTTTCTAATATCTATGTGTTTTGTATTCATACATATTGGTTTCAACATATTTCATCTATTTTCCTTAATTTGTCATGAGGATGAATTAATTTTCTGAGACTGAAAATTTCAAAATATACGTCAAAATGTATCGCTTTTTACCTGATTTCGCATAGTTTTTCAACGTATATGTTAAAGTAATTATACTTGTCTAATATATAGAAATCACAAAAATTTTTTAAACATCTAAGCGTTTCCTATTGTTACCTAAAGTTTTCAACATGTTCTAATAATTTTTATGAATTTACCTGAAAGATAAATTAATTTCTGAAAGTTTGAAATTTTCAAATTTTACGTAATAAATCTATTGCATTTTGGAGATATTCAAATTTCCTGAAAATGTTGAAGACCCTATAAGAATTTTAATATCTAATTGTCTTCTATTTCATACCTATTGGTTACAACATGTTTCATATATTTTCTTTAATTTATCCTAAGGATGAATTAATTTTCTGAGAATCTGAATATTTCAAAATATACCTCAAAGTGTATCGCTTTTTGGCTGATTTCGCATAGTTTTTCAACGTATTTGTTAAAGTATTCCTACTTGTCTTAATTATAGAAACCTCCAATATTTTTTTTTTAAATCTAAGCGTTTCCTATTGTTGACTAATGTTTTCAACATGTTATAGTAATTTTTATTAATTTACCTGAAAGATAGATCAATTTTTTGAAAGTTTGAAATTTTCAAATTTTACGTAATAAATCTATTTCATTTTGGAGATATTCAAACTCCCAGAAAATATTGAAGACCCAAACTATTTTTAATATCTAAGTGTTTCCTAATTAATACCTATTGGTTTCAACATGTTTTATCTATTTTCATTAATTTATCCTAAGGATGAATTAATTTTCTGAGACTCTGAAAATTTCAAAATATACCTAAAAAATATCGCTTTTTAGCTGATTCGCATAGTTTTTCAACATATTTGTTAAAGTAATTATCCTTGTCTAATGTATAGAAACCTCCAAACTTTTTTTAAAATCTAAGCGTTTCCTATGGTTGCTTCAGTTTTCCACATGTTATAATAATTTTATTAATTTACCTGAAAGATAATTAATTTTCTGAAAGTTTGAATAATTTCAAATTATACGTAATATATCTATTGCATATTGGAGATATTCAAACTCCCAGAAAATGTTGAAGTAGGTGAAACAATTTTAATATCCAAGTGTTTTCTATTCATACCTATTGGTTTCAACATGTTTCATCTATATTCATTAATTTATCCGAAGGATGAGTTAATTTTCTGAGAATCTGAATATTTCAAAATATACCTCAAAAAGTATCGCTTTTTTGCAGATTTCGCATAGTTTTGCAACGTATTTGTTAAAGTAATTATACTTGTCTAATGTATAGAAACCTTCAAATTTTTTAAAATCTAAGCGTTTCCTATTGTTGCCTAATATTTTCACCATGTTATAATAATTTTTATTAATTTACCTGAAAGATAAATTAATTTAATGAAAGTTTGAAGCTTTCAAATTTTACGTAATAAATCTATTGCATTTTGTAGATATTCAAACACCCAGATCATATAGAAGAACCTGAAAAATTTGTAATATCTAAGTGTTTTCTATTCATACCTATGGTTTTCAACATATTTCATCTATTTTCATTAATTTATCCTCGGAATAAATTAATTTTATGAGACTCTGAAAATTTCGAAATATACTGAAAAAAGTATCGCTTTTTAGCTGATTTCGCATAGTTTTTCAACGTTTATGTTAAAGTAATTATACTTGTCTAATGTTTTGAAATCTCCAAAAATTTTTTAAAATCTAAGCGTTTCCTATTGTTGCCTAATGTTTTCAAAATGTTATAATACTTTTTTTAATAAATTACCTGAAAGAAAAATTAATTTTCTGAATGTTTGAAATTTTCAAATTTTACGTAATAAATATATTGCATTTTGGAGATATTCAAACTCCCAGAAAATATTGAAGAACCATTGGAGATATTCCAACTCCCAGAAAATATTGAAGAACCACAAAATTTTCTAATATCTATGTGTTTTGTATTCATACATATTGGTTTCAACATATTTCATCTATTTTCCTTAATTTGTCATGAGGATGAATTAATTTTCTGAGACTGAAAATTTCAAAATATACGTCAAAATGTATCGCTTTTTACCTGATTTCGCATAGTTTTTCAACGTATATGTTAAAGTAATTATACTTGTCTAATATATAGAAATCACAAAAATTTTTTAAACATCTAAGCGTTTCCTATTGTTACCTAAAGTTTTCAACATGTTCTAATAATTTTTATGAATTTACCTGAAAGATAAATTAATTTCTGAAAGTTTGAAATTTTCAAATTTTACGTAATAAATCTATTGCATTTTGGAGATATTCAAATTTCCTGAAAATGTTGAAGACCCTATAAGAATTTTAATATCTAATTGTCTTCTATTTCATACCTATTGGTTACAACATGTTTCATATATTTTCTTTAATTTATCCTAAGGATGAATTAATTTTCTGAGAATCTGAATATTTCAAAATATACCTCAAAGTGTATCGCTTTTTGGCTGATTTCGCATAGTTTTTCAACGTATTTGTTAAAGTATTCCTACTTGTCTTAATTATAGAAACCTCCAATATTTTTTTTTAAATCTAAGCGTTTCCTATTGTTGACTAATGTTTTCAACATGTTATAGTAATTTTTATTAATTTACCTGAAAGATAGATCAATTTTTTGAAAGTTTGAAATTTTCAAATTTTACGTAATAAATCTATTTCATTTTGGAGATATTCAAACTCCCAGAAAATATTGAAGACCCAAACTATTTTTAATATCTAAGTGTTTCCTAATTAATACCTATTGGTTTCAACATGTTTTATCTATTTTCATTAATTTATCCTAAGGATGAATTAATTTTCTGAGACTCTGAAAATTTCAAAATTTACCTAAAAAAGTATTGCTTATTAGCTGATTCGCATAGTTTTTCAAAATATTTGTTAAAGTAATTATACTTGTCTAATTTATAGAAACCTCCAAGCTTTTTTTAAAATCTGAGCGTTTCCAATTGTTGCCTCATGTTTACAACATGTTATAATAATTTTTCAGGTAATGAAAGATAATTAATTTTCTAAAAGTTTGAATAATTTCAAATTATACGTAATATATCTATTGCATATTGGAGATATTCAAACTCCCAGAAAATATTGAAGTATGTGAAAAATTTTTAATATCTAAGTGTTTTCTATTCATACCTATTGGTTTCATCATGTTTCATCTATTTTCATTAATTCATCCTAAGGATGAATTAATTTTCTGAGAATCTGATAATTTCAAAATATACCTAAAAAATTATCGCTTGTTAGCTGATTTCGCATCGTTTTTCAAAGTATTTGTTAAAGTATTTATACTTGTCTAAATGATAGAAACCACCAAAATTTTTTTTACAATATAAGCGTTTCCTATTGTTGCCTAATATTTTCAAAATGTTCTAATAAGTTTTATTAATTTATCTGAAAGATAATTAATTTTCTGAAAGTTTGAAATTTTCAAATTTTACGTAATATATCTATTTCATTTTGGAGATATTCAAACTCCCAGAAAATATTGAAGACCGTGAAAAATATTTAATATCTATGTGTTTTCTATTCATACCTACTGGTTTCAACATGTTTCATCTATTTTCATTAATTTATCCTAAGGATGAATTAATTTTCTGAGACTCTGAAAATTTCAAAATATACCTAACAAATTGTCGCTTTTTAGATGATTTCGCATAGTTTTTCAACGTATTTGTTAAAGTATTTATACTTGTCTAAAGTATAGAAACCTCCAAATTTTTTCTTAATATCTAAGCGTTTCCTATTGTTGCTTGATGTTTTCAACGTGTTATAATAATTTTTATGAATTTACCTGAAAGATAAATTAATTTTCTGAAAGTTTGAAATTTTCAAATTTTACGTAATAAAACTATTGCATTTAGGAAATATACAAACTCGCAGAAATTGTTGAAGACCCTAAATTATTTTTAATATCTAAATGTTTTCTTTTCATATCAAATTCTTTCAACATGTTTCACTTATTTTCATTAATTCATCCTAAGGATGAATTAATTTTCTGAGACTCTGAAAATTTCAAAATATACCTCAAAAACTATCGCTTTTTAGCTCATTACGCATACTTTTTCAACGTATTTGTTAAAATATTTAATCTTTTGTAAAGTATTGAAACCTTCAGAAATTTTTAAAATCTAAGCGTTTCCTATTTTTACCTAATGTTTTCATCATGTTATAATAATTTTTATTAATTTATCTGTGGGATAAATTAATTTTCTGAATGTTTGAATGTTTCAAATTTTCGTAATAAATCTATTGCATTTTGGAGATATTCAAACACCCAGGAAATAATGAAGACCCAAAATAATTTTTAATATCTAAGTGTTTTCTATTCATACCAAGTGGTTTCAACATGTTTCCCTTGTTTTCATTAATTTATCCAAAAGATAAATTAGTTTTCTAAGACTCTGACAATTTAAAAATATACCTAAAAACGTATCGCTTTTTAGCTGATTTCGCATAGTTTTTCAACGTATTTGTTGAACTTTTTAAACTTCAGTAAAGTATCGAAACCTCCAAACAAATTTTAAAACCTAAGCGTTTCCTATTGTTACCTAATGTTTTCATCATATTATAATATTTTTTTATTAATTTATCTGAAAATTTAAATTATTTTCTGAAAGTTTCAAATTTTCAAATTTTACGTAATAATCTATTGCATTTTGGAGATATTCAAATTCCCAGAAAATATTGAAGACCCTAAATATTTTTTAATATCTAAGTGTTTTCTATTCATACCAAGTGCTTTCAAAAAGTTTCACTTATTTTCATTAAATTATCCTAAGGATGAATGAATTTTCTGAGTCTCTGAATATTTCAAAATAACATAAAAATGTGTCGCTTTTAAGCTGATTTCGCGTAGTTTTTCAACGTATTTGTTAAAGTTTTTAAACTTCTCTAAATATCCAAACCTCCAAAAACTTTTTAAAACCTAATCGTTTCCTATTGTTACTAACGTTTTCATCCTGTTAGAATAATTTCTATTAATTTACCTGAAAGATAAATTAATTTTCTGAAAGTTTGAAATTTACAAATTTTACGTAATAAATCTATTGCATTTTCGAGATATTCAAACTCCCAGAAAATATTGAAGACCCTAAAAAATTTTTAATATCTAAGTGTTTTCTATTCATACCTATTGGTTTCAACATGTTTCATATATTTTCATTAATTTATCCTCAGCATAAGACTCTGAATAAAATATACCTCAAAAAGTATCGCTTTTTAGCTGATTTCGCATAGTTTTTCAACGTATTTGTTAAAGTATTTATACTTCTTGTCTAAAGAAACCTCCAAAATTTTTTAAAAATCTAAGCGTTTCCTATTGTTGTCTAATGTTTTCAACATGTTATAATAATTTTTATGAATTTACCTGAAATATAAATTAATTCTCTGAAATTTTCAAAATATAACACAAAAAATATATCTTTTTAGTTGATTTCGTATAGTTTTTCAAAATTTTTTTTCAAAGTTTTTAATCTTCTGTAAAAGTATCGAAACCTCCAAAAATTGTTTTAAAATCTAGGCGTTTCATATTTTTACCTAATGTTTTCGTCATGTTATTATAATATTTGTTAATTAGACTGAAAGATATAATAATTGTCTGAAAGCTTGAAATTTTCAAATATTACATTTTGCATATTGCATTTTGGTGATATTCAAACTCCCGGAAATTATTGAAGACACTAAAACTTTTTTAATATCTAAGTGTTTTCTATTCATACCTATTGGTTTCAACATGTTTCATATATTTTCATTAATTTATCCTCAGCATAAGACTCTGAATAAAATATACCTCAAAAAGTATCGCTTTTTAGCTGATTTCGCATAGTTTTTCAACGTATTTGTTAAAGTATTTATACTTGTCTAAAGAAACCTCCAAAATTTTTTAAAAATCTAAGCGTTTCCTATTGTTGTCTAATGTTTTCAACATGTTATAATAATTTTTATGAATTTACCTGAAATATAAATTAATTCTCTGAAATTTTCAAAATATAACACAAAAAATATATCTTTTTAGTTGATTTCGTATAGTTTTTCAAAATTTTTTTCAAAGTTTTTAATCTTCTGTAAAAAAAAGTATCGAAACCTCCAAAAATTGTTTTAAAATCTAGGCGTTTCATATTTTTACCTAATGTTTTCGTCATGTTATTATAATATTTGTTAATTAGACTGAAAGATATAATAATTGTCTGAAAGCTTGAAATTTTCAAATATTACATTTTGCATATTGCATTTTGGTGATATTCAAACTCCCGGAAATTATTGAAGACACTAAAACTTTTTTAATATCTAAGTGTTTTCTATTCATACCAAGTGGTTTCAACATGTTTCACTTATTTTGATGAATTTATCCTAAAGATGAATTAATTTTCTGAGTCTCTAAACATTTCAAAATATACCTCATAAAGTATATAGCTTTTTAGTTGAATTCGTATGTTTTTTCAACGTAATTGTGAAAGTTTTTAAGCTTATGTAGAATATGTGAATGATAAAATGTGTCAAAAGTCTGTAATAACAATATTAATTTGGGTTATATGTTAAAAGTGTTTCCTTTCATTCTGAATGTTCTTTGATCAGTTAAACTAGTTGATGTGCATAGTATTTTATTGAAAATCTTGAAATGTTAAGTTATCACTGCGTTAGGACAGACGTCATAACACGAAAGCTAACTTTCTCCCTAGATGTGAACCAAGTTATACCCCTTGGTCCGAACTTTGTATGTCTACAGAGAGAAGAAAAGAGAGAATCCAGATTGCCATCTTAAAGATGGCTGTCTGGATTCTCTCATGTTCCCTATCAGGACAATATTATTCTAATCCACTGGTCATGTTCTTCGTCTATTGTTATTAATGTTATTCAATTGTGAATCAAATGTTCGAATTGAGTGTTCATTCTTATCTAACACAAATAAGCACACTCATGACTACAACATATTATATCACTTATCTCATGCATGCTAATTTTGACATTAAACTCAAAGAAAAAATTCAAAATTATTATAAAACAACTTACTTAATCTATTGTCAAAAATGTAGTAAAATATCAAGCAAAATCATAAACAAAGCAGAAAGGTACTTTGTACAGATCCACAAATAAAATAGAATAAAACTGCATAAAATTGAATTTCTTGTTTAGTCGTTCAAAAAGAACGGTAAACTATATGAGAACTGTTCTGTAATCAAAACATGAAATGGAATTTCAAAGAATAAGTGAACTGGCATTATAGCACGTGTTTTTGGGTTGGAACCAACTGTTTTAAATATTCTTAAAAGTTAGTCATGGTTTTGTTTTTATTTTTGTGTCTAATTTTAAGTTTCATGGTTAATCGAAAGAGTGTTTTTATTTTTTTATCGTTTTTCAAAGAAATTTCTTTGACTGGAGGGTCACTTTGTTCTTTTATTTTTTCTTCTTTTAAGTCCTGTTAAATTCCTTATTCGTCTTTTTTGCCCAGTCATCCTCTCTAGTTTGTTGACTTTCCACACCCCTCGCCTATACCACGTGTACTGGCCAAAAAGATGTAATAATTTTTAACTACTGGCATTATAGCACGTGTGTTTGGGTTGGAACCAACTGTTTAAAATATTCTTAAAAGTAAGTCATGATTTTGTTTTTATTTTTAGTTTCATGGTTAATCGAAGGAGTGTTTTTATTTTTTTGTCGTTTTTCAAAGAAATTTCTTTGACTGGACTTTTACTAAGTTAAAACTTAGTTAACTCACTACCCTTTTTTTTCTCTCTTTTTTTTTTAATTGGAGTAGATAGACCAAACTACCGCCCGGTTCACACTCCACCCACGTCTATTGAACAGGTGTAGAGACTTACTCCTTGTTCCCTGTTGAGGATGTGGTTTCCGGCTTTCTCTTTTCTCTCCTCAGACCTCAGTATTGGTGCTTCCGTGATTGTGAGGGTACCGGGTTGGCAGTTTCCTGGTTGCTGCTTCCGACTGATAATTAGGAGCCCTAACACTTGCGTAGCATCAAGAGCAGCTGCTCTGATCAACAGTTGTATAATATCGGGGTTCTTGTAGTGCCATGTCGTGCATGGATAGGTGTCCCTGCAAGCGCTTTCGGTGGGCAACCCTGAGGCCACACTTTGTTGCAGTCCAAGCCAGTTTCCTTCCCAGCACAGATCGTGGATAATGACCGCCTGTATCATCTACTCTAGGTCCCTCCTTATCAACAAACCATAACATGATAAACAGAATCAGAAAATATCCTAAACCAGCCAAACTCAAATCACCAAAATCCCTTAACTTTTCTTTTACTAATATCTAGGGCATTCGTACTAACTTTCCTAGCGTAGAAGCTTTCTTCCACGAAAAGTCCCCTGACATCCTAGCGCTCTGTGAGACTAATCTCTGTGAGACTAATCTCTGTGAGACTCATCAATTCCCTCCTCCGACTTCTCCATCCCTGGTTATCTGCCCCTCTTAAGGAAGGATTCCACTGTTTACATGCATGGGCTGGGGGTCTACGTTAGTGAACACCTCCCTATAGCTAGGGTGACATCACTCGAATCTCCTGACCACCAATATGTATGTTTCCGTCTGTCACTTCTCAGTTCGGTTAGCTACCTTTTCTTTCTTTACCGTTCTCCCTCCTCTCCTGACTGCTCTCTTCTAGATAGCATTTCTGACAACATAGATAAGGCTATTTCCTACCACCCATTCGCTCACATATTTGTATTCGGAGATCTTAACGCCCATCATTCTGAGTGGCTTAAAGACTCTGTTACTGATTCAGCGGGCATCCACGCCATGAACTTTGCTATTTCCCAATCCCTTACGCAAGTAGGTGGACTTCCCCACACGCTTTCCAAGTACTCCCTATTAGATATATGCTTTACCTCTGTACCTGACCCCTGTCAAGTCTCGCAGCTTTGCCCTCTTGGCAACTCTGACCATGCTGTTGTCTCTCCCAATTTTTCTTTCCACTCTCACTCTCCCCAGAAGCCTCCTACCTATAGGACCTCCTACTGCTACCAAAAAGCAGACTGGGACGTCTTTCGCGATTTCCTATGCGACGTCCCTTGGGGGAAAGTGTTCAATCTCCCAGTTGATGACTGTGCCGCTGAGGTTTCGTCATTGATGCCTTCATACCTACCTGGAAGTACTGTCTAAAACCTCATTCCTCTCCTTGGTTCTCTCCTGCCTGTTCGGCCGCCATTACTCACAGGAACCACTACTTCCGACTATTTTGGAGACAGTCATCTGACCACAATAGGCGCCTATTCACATCTGCTCGTAATGAGTGCAAGAGAATCCTGAATGACGCCAAGCGGTTCTTTGCTGAGAGAATGAGACAACGCATAGCTGACCGCAAGTTCGGCTCCAAGGACTATTGGCGGTTATGCAAACGGGTGCTGAACAATAGCAAATCGTCAATACCTTCTTTAATCAATTAATTTGAGGTTCTCACCTCATCTGCGGACAAAGCTGAGTGCTTTGTTCACAGATTCTCATCCAACTCCACATTTGACTCGTCTGGAGTACCTTCACCCAACTTCCCTATTAGAACTGAGGCTAAACTGTACAACGTATATATTACCCCGACAGTAGTATCCCGAGTAATTTCAAAACTTGACTCCCATAAGGCGAGTGGTGGCGATGGAATCCCGTGATAGTCCTTAAGAAATGTGCTCCTGAACTCTCCCCTGTCCTCTCTAAACTGTATAACTACTGCCTTTCTGCTTCCCTGCATGTTGGAAGTTCTCTTCAGTCGTTCCTGTATTTAAAAACTGTGGTGAACCCTCGGACCCATCCAATTATCACCCTATCAGCCTTCTACCAATTTTCGTGAAAGTGTTCGACGCCATAATTAATGCTGAAATAGTTCAACATCTTACTGCCCACATACTCTACTCTGACAGGCAGTATGGATTCCGCTTTGCCAAGTCCACGACCGACATGCTAACAACCATTATGGAGTACATGCTCCAGGCCCTTGATGAGTCAGGCAAGGCTCGTGCTGTTGCCTGGACATCTCCAAGGCTTTTGACAGGGTTTGGCACGCTGGCCTTCTATACAAGCTACGGGGTTACAGTGTTACCGGACACTTGCTTGATCTAATCCAATCTTTTTTAAATAACTGCAAAATGAAGGTCGTCCTGAATGGGCATGCCTCTACATCCTACAGCACAAACACTGGTGTCCCTCAGGACACTATCCTGGGCCCGACGCTCTTCCTTATTTTCATCAATGACCTTCCAGATGAGATCAAGAGCCAAGTAGGCATCTATGCAGATGACACCACAATTTACTCCTACATCAGTAAGAAACCCGTCGTGGTGGACAAATATAAACTTGCTGCTGACCTTGAACGGGATCTACACTCTGTGGTGAATTGGGGCAAGAAGTGGCTTGTCAATTTCAATACGACTAAGACCAAGCTGTTGTCTATCAATCATCACAGGCAACCTCTCCTGCCTCCCATAAGCATGAACCAAACGAGTCCCCCTGAGAGCAATACACCGCGCTTCCTTGGCCTTACCCTCTCTTCTGATCTCAAATGGAACCACTACATTGAGTCCATAGCTAAATCCACTGCTAAGAAGGTTGGGTCACTGTGTTGGGCCAAGATGTTTTTCCCGCCTGAATCCATCCTGCATATATACGAATCAACCATTCGTCCGTGCATGGAATACTGCTGCCATATATGGTCAGGCGCTTCTGCTGTTCATCTCAGTGTTCTCGATAGGCTCCAAAGGAGAATCAGTAATGTGATAGGTACCGACTTGGCAACTAGACTACAGCCACTTCCCCACCAACGAGATGTGGCCTCCCTTTGTCTGTTCTATAAATACTTTCATGGCTTCTGCTCCAGCGAACTTAAGTCAGTAGTGCTTCTGCAACAGGTGTTTACTCGTGCAACCAGATTGGCAACTGGGTCCCACCCCTTCACAGATTAACCAAATGCAGACAACAATTATACTCCTGCAGCTTCTTCTCTCTCACTACTCCGTATATCCTTTCTCTCCACCTTTGCAACTGCCATTACACCTGTATTCCCATCCTTCTCTTGCTCCTTTCTAACTGGTTCGTCTTCCTCTTCACTTTCTTCTACTTAATCTTTTTTACTCTTATGTAGGCCCCTGCACATCAGTGGCATTACCACCTTGCTCAGGGTGATATGATTAAAAAAAAAAAAAAGAAAAAAGAAAATTCACAATATTTCAAAATCTTCATTCAAAAATTAGAATATAAGCATTTATTAATATTACTTTAAGTGCTTGATCTTTTTACATTTGTAAAAATTGCTTTATTTTGTAACAGAATTTATAAAACATAACAAAGAAATGTGATCATCATACTAATCATTTACAAGCAAATGTTAAAAATGTAAAACTTATCAGAAATTAAATTCCAGTTATCCATGCTTATTCATGTTTAACCTTCATCACTGTTTAAATATTCAATCCACCTGAAAATAAAGAAAAGAAAAGAAAAATATTTTTTTTAAATTATAAATATTAAAAAGAAAGAGATAATTGTAATTAATATTATTTTTTTTAATTTTTTGCATTTAAATTCATTTGTTTTATAATTACATGCCACATTTTAACCAATAACCTAGGGCAAGCAAAGGATGTGATGTTTTTACTACTTTTGCTTAATTTAAAAAAGTGACAGCTATTAACAAAAAGAAAGACTTTTTAATTTACTGAAGAGATGGTGCATGGAGAATTTTATTGATTTATTCTTAGATTCCATTTTTTTATCAAATCCAGAGCTCCAGCTACAAGAACAGTTTTAATTTTTAAGTGCTACATTTTTTTCTATTTCAGTCTGCACCAGTTTCCCTCCCACACATGCTCCATACAGTAACCAACTGATTCTACTCTAGGCCTCTCTCCTAATAAAACTTTCATGAATACACACTATCATAATAGCAAATCTAAACCAGCTAACCTAAAAAGACCAAAACCCATCAACATCTCCTTCACTAATATACAAGGTATACGCACCAACTTTTACAGTGTCAAATCCTTCCTCCAAGTTAACACACCTGACATCCTAGCCCTCTACAAAACTAACCTTGATCCTTTTATCCTCTCTTCTGAATTCTATGTCCCCAGTTACTTTCCCCTCTTCAGGAAGGACTCCAATATCCACATGCATGGGCTTGGTGTTTACGTCAGTGAACACCTCCCTCTAGCTAGGGAATCTCTTGAATCCCTAGATCATTCTTATGTGTTTCCGTCTCTCCCTACTAAGCTCAGTTAGCTATCTCTACTTCCTCTACCACTCACCCTCATCTCCCAACTGTTCCATTCTTGACAGCATCTCCAATAATATTAACAAGGCCATTTCCTCTTATCCGTCTGACCATATATTTGTGTTTGACGACTTTAACGCCCACCAAGCCAAGTGGCTGAAAAACTCTGTCACAGATCTTGCTGGTGTCCACACCATGAATTTTTCAATCACTCAGGTCCTTACACAAGTGGTGGAGTTCCCCACGCATTTCTCTAATAATCCTAATGAACCTGACTCACTGCTAGATCTCTGTTTTACTTCCATCCCTGACTCTTGCAATGTCAAGTACCTCAGTCCCCTCGGAAACTCTGACCATGCGGTGGTTTCCATTAACATCTCCTTCCACTCCCACTCCATCCAAGAACCTCAGACTAGCAGAATATCTTATTGCTACCAAAGAGCTGATTGGGACTCATTCCACGATTTCCTGTGTGACATCCCTTGAAGACTGTGCGGCTGAGGTCTCTTCTTGGGTTAAGGCTGGCATCAAAGCTTTCATCCCAGCCAAGAAGTCGAGACTTAAATCCTACTCATCTCCTTGATTCTCCCCTGCTTGCTCGACTGTCATGGCCCATTGAAATCACTTCTTTCGGCTTTATCAGAGTCATGTGTCAGACCATAACAGCCTCTTTGCCTCTGCTCACAATGAGTGCAAGAAGATACTTAAAAAAGCTAAGCTGCTGTTTGCAGCCAGAATGAAGCAGCACATAGTATCCCATAAGTTCAGTTCCAAAGACTACTGGAGGCTCTGTAAAAGTGTACTAAACAATAGCAAACCCTCAATCCCACCTCTAATCAATGAATTTGAAGTCCTTACCTCTACAACAGACAAGGCTATGCACTTTGCATGCAGATTCTCCACTAACTTTACAAAGGACTCATCTGGAGTATCTGTGCCCAACTTCTCACCCTGAACTGAGGCCCAACTGAATGACATCAACATTACCCCCTCGGTAATCTCTAACATAATTTCAAATCTTGAAGCGAGTGGCGGTGGCGGCGGCGACGGCAGCGACAGAATCCCAATCATTGTCCTGAAGAAATGTTCCCCTGAACTCTCCTCTGTTCTTTCCAAACTCTATAACTACTGCCTCTCTGTTTCTTGCTGTCCTGCTTGATGGAAGTCCTCCTCCGTAGTTCTCATATATAAAAACACTGGTGAACACTCTGACCCCTCTAATTATTGCCCTATCAGCCTCCTACCAATTTTTGGCAAAGTATTCAAAGCCATCATCAATGTCGAGGTGGTTCAACATCTCACAGCCCACAGATTCTTCTCTGACAAACAATATGGTTTCCCCTTCACCAGGTCTACTGCTGATATGCTCGTGACCATCACTGAGTATATACACCAGACTCTTGACAAGAACGGCAAAGCATGAACTGTTGCCCTAGATATCTCCAAAGTGTTTAAAATAATCTGGCATGCTGGTCTTCTATGCAAACTGCAAGGCTATGGTATAACTGGACAATTGTTTGACCTTATCCAGTCATTCCTTTCAAATTGCACAATTAAGGTAGTATTGAACAAACATGCTTCCCAATACTATCATACGAACACAGGTGTCCCTTAGGGCTCTATTCTAAGTCCTATGCTTTTCCTTATCTATATTAATCTCCCAGATGTAATAAGATCCTAAGTAAGCATATACACTGACAACACTATGGTTTAATCTGCTGAGGCTGACAAAGCAAACCTCGCTGCTGAGCTTAAAAAAGACCTCCAATCCATGGCAGACTAGGGTAAGAAAGGGCTCATGAATTTTAATGCTTCCAAAACAAAGCTGCTATCTATTAACCACCACAGACAATCACTCCTACCCACCATTAGCATGGATCAGGCTAGTCTCCTTGAAAGCAGAACACTGCGCCTCCTCAGGTTAACTCTCACAACAGACCTCAAGTGGAATGACTATATAGAATCCATAGCTAAATCCACTGCTAAAATAGTCAGTTCTCTGTGTAGGGCCAGGAAGTTTTTTTTGTCTGAAACAATCCTGCATATATATAAATCTACCATCCACCTGTGTATTGAATACTGCTGCCATATCTGGTCGGGTGCTCCTGCTATCCACCTAGGTATCCTTGACAAAATCCAACGAAGAATCTGTAATGTGATCGATTCCGACTTGCAGCTCAGATACAGTCACTTTCTCAGCGTTGCAATGTGGCTTCCCTGTGTCTCTTCTACAAATACTTTCATGGCTTCTGCTCCGATGAACTTAGCTCACTAGTGCCCCCTATATATGAATTTACTCAAGCCACAAGATTAGCAACTAGGTCCCAATAAAATGTAAATGCATATTCTACTCCAGCAGCTTCTTTTCTTGCACTTCCCACCTGTGGAATTCCCTTCCATTTACTTGCCTCCCCAACAGCTACAATCTCCAAGAATTTAAATGTAAAGTCAATAGTCATCTCCTATCTCACTAACCTGCATCCTCTCTCTCTCATGCTCCTTTCTCCGTCCACTCCTCTCTCATCAGTATTCTCATTCTTCTCTTATCCACTTCCTGACACCCCCTATAACCTGTCGCTCTTTCTCATAACTTTCCTCCTATGTAACCCCCTGAAAAACAGTGGCAGTAAAATGTCTTGATTGGGGCGATATGATTATAGAAAAAGAAAATTTTCCATCTCCAGGTCTTTGTATTTGCTTAGTTTTTTAAAAACATTTGCAAAAATGTTTTTTGTCACTTGTTACACTCGTGTCATTCAGAGCTAGTATTAATAGAAAAATCCCAGGAAATGGTAACATCTGCTCCCTTAACTACAGATTCAGGATGATGTTCATACCAGCTTGCAACTGTTTTTATCCTGATGACCTACTGTGTCATTTTGGATTTCTTTTAAGGTTTTGTGGCAGATACTTCAGATGCAATATATTTTCAAGATTTTACCCAAATTCTTTTACATATTTGAACATCTTTTTATACAGAATAATGCTTTTTACTTTTTGCATACTTCATTAGATGTAACATCCAATTTTATATAGCTGCAAGATACTTATAAATTTCTATAGAGAATTCCTGTTGTATCATGCCCCTACCTTCAATATCTGCTTTATGATGACTTTGACATGGTGTAATGGTTAGCAAGCTAGTATGGCTAGGTCAGTTATGACTGAATATTAAGTTTGATCCTCACTCAGTGCCTCATACTTTTGAACTTGTGCCACATCTAAGCTACACTTAAGAAATCACCATCTATAAAATAGATAAGTGATTTTATCGTTTATCTTCGATCTTATACTCTGTGTCCTGTATTGTTTAAATGTACAAATTCTTCAGTGCTTCTAGAGAAGCCATGTTTAGAACTACAGATTCAAATGGGCTGTATTCATCTACTGTGTTCCAGGAGATAGTCTACAAATGGAAAACAGCGATTCTTGGGTTTTTGCAACTGTGATCTGGAGTTTCTATATCTGGGGAAGTTATTTTCAAAAAGGAAAAGGCACCATGGACATAAGCTACAGCATTTCCTGGAGGAGGCAGATTTAGCCTCAACATGGGCCACAAGCTAAAAAAGCAATCACTGTTTGGTTGTTTGTTGTAAACAAAGTGACATCACTGAGTATGAAGTGACGTTACTAAGTGCATGTTACATGGCATTTCAATCAAAGAGTGATAATTACCTTTGTATCCGTACATTTTCATTAGTAGAATATGACAGAGTTAAAGGATCTATAGTGTACCACTATCATTTATACTTACAGACTTACATGCATTCACACATCACATCACTTTGTTAAACAGTGATTTATCAATATATTGCGAATGCATTTCATTGCGAGACAATTTACAAATCACAGTGATTCAACAAATTTTAAAACACATTATTTTCAAGTAATAATTCTTGTATACTTTTGGTAGAAGATTAGATCAAACAGACCTCTCCAGTATAGTACACATTCTCTGATTGGTTGATTTTTAATCAATCATTTACAGGTGAAAACCGACTTTCCCACAAAGCTCCCTGGAGACTATCTGACTCCTATTTAAGGAGCCACTTTCCATAGCTCTTTAGTGAGATTTCAGCTGCCCCATGAATCTTCGTCACTTGAAACAAAATCTTACTCACATACCTATGCACACACAAACATGAAAATTTCAACTGTACAGACACTTTCAGTTGAACATCAGCCAAGCATATATTCTAAGTAATGCTGATACAAACATTTAAAATCAACCTTTCCAAATAACATTCATTCACTAGTTGACTTTCTCTCAAAATTACAGTCAATGGGAGAAAACTCTTTTTCTTTCAACATTGTTCACAGCTAAATGCATGCTTTACTCTAATGAATGTAAACTTGTTAATACATGTCTATTTTGGTTACACATTGGTGTTGTTTATTCTTTTCTCAAGTCTTTTGTATTTTCTAATCACAAATATGATATGTCCCGGAAAGGGATATATATCAATACGAAGTAGTTGAATGGTTTGGTCAATCTAGTATGTAGACATAATCGTCATATGCAGTATCCTGAGGCATAGACAATAGTGGAAGATCTCTCTCTCACTCTCTACATCCTTGCCTTCATCTGTATTTATGGCTGACATCAGCCAATCACATTCCAGTGAGGGGGACCCAAGGTGTATACATATTCATTACTTCTTCATTACATCACCTCCTCCTAAGCTAAATTTTCCGACGAGATATGGCGTCAATATTTCCCCTTTTTAGGGTCTGGAAATAAACGATCAACTTTTTCTTCAGTATTATTCGCCTCAAACCTTCCTGTCGTGATGGCATTTGACATACTGGTACTTCTGGCCTTGAGGTCGAGAATACTTCCATTGGAGAATGTTGACTTGCAGGAATGGGAATTTCAAATGTGTCATACAGGACTTCCACTGGAATTTCTTCCGTGTGTTCCATGACGTCTGGAGTGTGTCTGGGCCTCAATTGATTCCAATGTCTTTTACACCAAAATTTTTCTACTTTTATGTCATATATGACCTGTCCAATCTTTTTGGTTATAATTCCTTGTTCCCAAAATATTTTTCCAGCCCTAAAGTTCTTAAAAAAATTTTTTCACCTGGCTAATATGCATTGGTCGTCAGGTTCTTTTTTTCACAGTTTTCTTCACTGGACTAGGCAACAGCCTGTCGAATATAGAGCGTATTCTCCTTGTAAACATTAACTCTGCTGGTGATAATCCTGACATTGTATTCAGGTTTGGTGTGATCCTATATACTGCCAAAAGTTTTTGAATATTTCTTTCATTATGTCCACACATTGACTTTTCTTTAACGCTAGTTTAAAAGTGTCTACAAATTTTTCCGCCTGTCCATTCAATCTTGGGTGACATACTGGTGTTGTCACATGGACAATGAACAATGATCAACAGAATTCCTTGAATTCTCTTCCCGTAAACTGCATTACATTGTCCCTGACTAAAGTTTTTGGGATACCAAAGTGACTAAAAGTTTTGTTAAGTGCGTTGATTGTACTTGTTGCAGTTAGATGTCTACACTTAACAATTTCTGGCCACTTAGTGAAACTATCCACAACAATTAGATAATAAGATCCATTTATGGGACCTGCATAGTCAATATGCAATCAAGTCCATGGGACATCTGTCTTTGGCAATGGTTGAATCTTTATTGGTAGATCCCTTGCTGCCATTTGACATCCTTTGCACTGTTTCACCAAGTTTTCTATATGTCTTGGCCCATCCTCGACAATAGGTATAGTTTTTCATGAGAGATTTAATTCTCAAAATCCCTAGATGGCCAATGTGAAACTTAAAATTTCCTTTTGCAAAGTAGCCAGCATTACAACTCTATCTGCATATAGTAATACTTGATCACAGATTGAAAACGGTGACACGCTACTTCCTTTCTTAGATTTTTCGACTGATCCAACTTGCTTTTTCATTTTTTTAATGAAATCATTGTTCTCCGTTACTTTTTTCACATCTTCTAGAGTAACCGGTATTTCTCTAATAGTGCTGCATACCAGACTCGACAATTCACTTTTGTCTCTTATTGTTTTTTCCAATGGTTCTGTATAATCTGGTATCAATCTTGATAGACAATCAACGTGACCAAGCTTCTTTGAAGGCACATATTCTATTTTGAAATTATAATTCAGTAGAATTACACCCCAACACTGTAGTCAATTTGCCGTGTGAGCTGGTATACCTTTTCTTTTTCCAAATATCGATAACAGTGATTTATAATCTGTTTGCAGAGTAACCTCTCTTCTGTATAGAAACCTGTGAAACTTTTTCACAGCATAAATTATTGCTAAACTCTCTTTTTATATTTGGCTGTAACAGCATTCAGCAAGCAATAACATTCTCAAGGCTTGTGCGACTGACTTCTTAGATCCATCCTGGAATTCATGAAACAATACCACACCTAGTCCCTCATTACTAGCATCTGCTGCTACAATAATTTTCTTCTTCAGATCGAAATGCACCAACAGGTCTGTTAATAGACAGCTTTTTATTTTTTTAAAAGCTTGTTCATATTCTTTGCACCCTTTTTCAACAACTCATTAAAAGGAGCTCTCATATCATATACTTTTGGGATATAAATGCTATAGTAGCATACTAATCCCAAGAATGCCTGGAGTTTAGCTACATTATCAGGTGCTGGCATATTTTTTATAGCCTCAGCCTTTTCTGGATCCAGTCTTCTTTCTTGTCAATAATCTGTCCTAAATATTTTATCTTCTTTAAGAACTCACATTTTTCAGCACTCAGCTAGAACTCGTATTCCTCAATTCTCTGAAATACTACTGTAATATGCTTTTTGTGTTGGGCCTCATTTTCACTTTTAATCAAAATGTCATCTAGATATGTGATTGCATACTCCATACCAGCCAACATTGTATCCATTATTTGCTGGAATAGGCTTGAAGCTACCTTCAATCCAAACGGAAGTTGATTTAATTTAAACATTCCTTTATGTGTGTTTATTTTCAGGTACTTCGAACATTCTTCACTGACTTTAACCTGAAGGTAAGCCTCTGACAAGTCCAACTTTGAAAACACTCTACCTTCATTCAATTTCACAAATATATCCTCAGGAGACGGTAGAGGGTATGCATGGTCTTTCAAACAGTTATTTCAACCTGTCGAAAAATCAGCACACATTCTGATTTTTCGTTTTTTCTTTTTTATATATACAGTTGGAGACACCCAATCCGAGAAATCAACTTTTGAAATTACTCCTCTTTTCTTCAACCTTTCTAATTCATTTATTGTGTTTAGTGCTGAAAATGGTACTTTTCTCTGCAGTCTAAAAATTGGTTTCACATTTTCTTCCATTTCGAAGTTGACTTCTGTTTTTGTGCACAGACCTAATCCTTCTGAAAAGACGTGCAGAAATTCTTTTTTTGAATCTGTAATAAATCCTTCTGTTTTTTTCGTCCTATTGTTCTCCATGATGTTAATTTTGTTACAGAAAGTATTGTACTGGTAATTCCCATAAGTTAAATAATACGTTCCAGTCTACACCAAAGAGGTTTTCTGAACCAGGGATCACTTATACTTTTGATTTGTGATTTTTTTCCCATGAACGAAATGTTACATTTTAATTCACCTTTAAATTTCAGTCTTTTTCCTGACACTCCCCTAGCAATTTTGCCTATGTTAGTCAACCATTGGTGGCCAATTTTTTCCCATGTTTTCTCATTCATTACCAAGATATCACTTTCAAAATTGAGTAATAATTTTACAGTCTGACCATTTATTTTTACATTGAGGTATTTTCTTCTTTTACCCTCCTCAATTTTGTTTTTCAAGCAATCTACATTCATCTTTGTTCACGACTTTTCTTTTCCTTTTCTCTGTTTTGCCCAACAATGAGAACTCCTTTGGCCTACACACCCACAATTAAAACATTTTTTATTCTTAAAGAAACAATCTTTCTTTATATGCTGTCCTCCACACGAACTGCATATTATTTTTCTTTATTTATTTTGTCTCCACTTTTGTTGTTTTACCGTTTGTACTTGCAAAATGTTCTTCTCCTCAATCCGTTATAAGTTGCTGACATTCTTCAGTTAATTTAAATAAGTGCATTAACTATACCTGCATACATTACAAAATCATCATCACCTTTTCCTTGTTCAGACACTTGTTCCTTGTTCAAAATCATCACCTTTTCCTTGTTCAGACACTTATATCATATACAGTCTCTTTTATTTAAAATTTTTGATAAAATTTCAACTCTTTCGCTGAACATAATTTCTTCTATCTTCTTTGGAAGGATTATATTCATGTATTTCGAATTTTCTTCTGTTCCTAACTTCTGCAACAACAGTGAGATTTTTTCCTCATTTGACCATTGTTCGCATCATTTCGTAAATATTGTTTTGAATCTCCGAAAATAAGCTGGGAACGTTGAACAACTGTCAGGGTCATACTTAAATTCAGATAGTGAATTTGCAATTCCTTCCACGGAAAAAATGTAGCACCTGGTTCTTTTGTTCTCCTCAATAATGTGTCTTTCAAAAGTAATTCATTATCTTTAGCTCACTGTTTGAACAATTTTACAAACGTTTCTTGACATTGCATAAATTGTTGTTGTTGTGATTGTTGCTAAATAAGTTGCTGTTGTTCTTGTTATTGCTGTAAAGTGCCTTATAGCACCTTAATTAGTTCAACAATTTGTTCCATTTTACAAACATATTCAATTTATGTATAGAAAAAATCTTTCAAGTCCAACAAGAGGGGGGCACTTTCTTTCTTCTTGTAAGCATTGCCAAAAGTTTTCCCTCTTCTAACATTCCTCGTTAAAAGTGTTCAAACCAAAAAATTGAGAAAAACTTACTTTCTGTAAGTAATAACAAGTATTTCTAACCTTCTTCATTGTATTCCTTTTTCATGTGAACTCATTTCGAATTCTTTGTCGCCAACTGATATGTACTGGAAAGGGATATATAACAATACGAGGTAGTTGAGTGGTTTAGGCAAATGTAACCAGGTAATTCAATCTAGTACATAAACATAATCGCTGTATGCAGTATCCTGAGGTGTAGTCAATAGTGGAAGATCTCTCTCTCACTCTCTACGTCCTGTATTTCTGGCTGACACCAGCCAATCACATTCCAGTGAGGGGGAATCAAGGTGTATACAAATTCATAACCTCTTCATTATATCAGGATATAAATAACTGTTGAGGTTTCCAATATAATTTCTTGGCTAAATCAACATAATTGGTAACATCTACAAATTTGGTGTGCCAGACATGATTACATTTTATTGACAAATTCTCTACAGATCTCTGATTTGCCTTTCCATTAAGGCAGATGGACTCTCTAACCTTCTAGCAGAATTAAGACTTGTGACACAAAATTCCAGAGTATTGTCAGATACCAAGGTTATTGATACTGCATTTAAATAGAATATAACTCTTAAAATTTGTCTCATAGTAGCCCTTCTTTTGTCAGGTACATGAATTATCTCAAGCCAGCCTGAAAAAGTGTCTACTAATATTTATAAGTGTACCTGATATTAACATACACGTGATCCATGTGAAAACAATTCCATGGATTCAAATTTTTACGCTATGTGGGTAGTTTACTTTTCATAAAGTTTCTTATTTCTTTACATTTCAAACATTTTTAATATATTCCTCTACATCTCATGAATATCTCAGACATTAAGCTTCTAACTTTAGGCTTTTTTCAATAGATGTTATTCCACAGTCCATGTACACATTTTTTCATGTTTTCTTTGAGTTTCTGCAGATACCACTAATCATCATTACAAATCCCTCCATTCTCAATTGTTAATTTGTGAATTAACAATTCACAATTTAAAGGTTCATTTCTGCCATGGAACAGTTACCCCATACATTGCTTGATGTCTGAATAATTAAGTTCAACATTTGTCAACTTTCTTGATATTATTGGTTGTCTTTCTTGTGATAATATTCCAGATATTCAGTGTTCACTGGCATCTATAGTCAACATAATTTTCTTTTTAGGGTCAAAAGTTTCACCACTGGTTTCTTGGCAAGAGTTAATTTTAATATCAAAAGCTTTTTGCTATTCTTTGAACTACATGAATCCCCCATTCTTTTTACTCAGTTTAGCAAATATTTCCATTAGATCTGCATATTTATTGTCTATAAAAATTCACTAATCTTAAGAATGATTCAAGTTCTTTTTTATTTGTGGGTACTGATACTCTTGGTATTTTTTTCTATTAGTGCTTGATCAAGTGAAACTCTTTTGAAAATGGAATATCACAGAAACAATATTTTGTTACTATTGTGTATGGATTTATTTTCATTTATTGTCAATACTGCATTTCTTAATATACTCATGACAAGTTTGTTCTTTTTTATTAATGACTCCTATGCATATGCTATCTTGATAACATACCATACTTTTTATACTGTTTGGACTATTGTCCTCATCTATATTACCATATTCACAACATTTTGGCTGTTGTACACTGTAGCCTTCTTCAGGTGCTTGGAATTTCGAACCAAATCTTATATGTCAATCACTGGGGTATATTATTCTCGTTCTGTGCCACTTCTGGATGTCATGCAGTTATACCCCATTAACTCAACTCTCTAAGTTATTAAACTCACAACTCTTTAGGTCAAGTAACTGGATTTAACCAACACTTTTATCCACTGGGCCATCGTTATTGCCATAATCCTTGAGGAATATGGCAATAAAGATGAGGACAACAGTATGAACATTATAAATAATGCAAATACTACATCATCTCAAAAGTATAGACAAATACCATATTTTCTATTTTGTTACCCAAGAATTGTTCAATGGCTTTTGGAAATATGGTGCTTACCAACTTTATTTTCCACCTCAACAGAACTATGATAGAGTTTAATGTTGTTACTTCTTTAAACATTTTGTCTGTTGGTATCTGGTGATAGGCTTTGATCTGTTTTGCTAAAAAAACAACATTCATTACTGCTAAGAAATATAAGGCTACTTCCCCATTTGAAATGGGATATGAATCGGTTATGATTTACTCCTTTATAATCACCCCATATATATATATATTTCCATTTGCTTTTCTCACAATGACAATTAGGGAGGCCCATTTACTGCCACCTGGAAGAACAATCTCAAGCAGATCTTGCTCTACTGATTTTTGCAATTTTGCTACTACTAACAAAAACAAATGCACTGGTAATTTCTGCATCTCATAATAAAAGGGAATAACATTTTCTTTTAATTTCAGGCTTTCTTCATAGTTTTTAACATGCTTGTTTCTTCCATCTTAGCTGTGTTAATGAATTTTGTAAAGTTAGCATTAAGTACACCATTTCCAACAAGTCCATGATTTTTTGGCAGTTTGCAACAATGATAGCTATTATTTAAAATGTGTTTTCAGTTTTAGGGATCCTTCAAAATATCCCAAGATTTTTATGACTGACTCATTGAACTGGCATAATTTCAAATGACTTTCACATTTTGGTTTACCTATATGCTTCCCAAAATGTCTCATTTTTGTTACTCCATAAAGTCAGTTGTTTCACTTGCTTTAAAAATCAAAGTAGTTTCTGATATTTCTAAAAAATACCATAGTAATCTAAAAGCATCTGCAAATTATGATCATGAATAACTTTTAATTTATGATAAATGTTTGCTTTTATAAAATCAACAAGCAAGCTGCATAATTTGGTACATTTAGAATTTGTATATGAATAATTTCTCTTCTGATTTTCAGTTTTATGAAACACGTTGTTACTCTATTACTTCCCATATAACAATTTTGTGTATGTGTTTTAAGGGGTCTGAAGATTATAAAACTAAATTAACCTGAAACTTCTAAACAAGCTCCTGTAATATAAGCACTCCGTTTGCTTGCCAGAAATAAACAGGTTTCAGCAACTTCTGAAATGAAAAAAAAAATTTCAATTATTACTCATTACAAAAAGTAATAAAAATTGAAAACTATTTCAGATCTAAAAATATTAAAGTCACTATATGAAATATTTGAAAAATATTTTTTAATAAATATAATTTACAAATATACCTCACTTCTGCTGATTTTTTTTTTCAAAAGATTTTAAAAAATGTTTTTATGTCAACATAATTCATTTTAGTTTGAAAACATGATGGTTTACTAGTTTTGTTTTTAAATATTAGACATAATACACAATTGTTTTAACCCTTTGTTGCATATTGGTTACAATTGTAACCAATATGCAACAAATATGTAGAAACTTTTTTTTAAATTTTTCATACCTTATGAGACTGTTAACCATGTAATTACTAGTTTATTTATAGAGAATAACTTGAAATAAAATATTATTTTCATTAAAGTAGTCATCATTTCTCATTTTTATTCATTTTTATGAAATACCTTATTCAAAGATTTGATAAAACCTATTGGATACTTCTTCAATTTAATCTAGATTCTCATCTGTAAAAAAAACAGTCTAGAAGCTTGAAAATGGTAATCCAGAGAAAAAAGATAAATGAGCAAATTTCCACCTTCAAATGAAATTACCGAAAAGTCAGATTTTATGATGCAAGTCAATACTTTTTGGTAAAATATGTTTTTTTTTTATTTTTCTTTAGATATTTCAAAGTAATAAAGTGAACAAGAGACAACACCTTTGGTTTCTTTATCTCCTCTCCTACATTTAGAATGGATTGTTCAGTAGAAGTGTCAGCTGTTATCACAGTCTCTCTTCTGGTTTGACTCCTGGAAGGACTGGTAACATGCTTTAGGACATGTTGGCCTACACTGCATTATTTCTACCTTTTACAAACGTAGAGTTTGTAAAAGGTAGAGAATGTTTAGAGAATGTTTTGTAAAAGGTAGAGAATTCATACAATTTCAATTCTTAAACCATATCTTTGAATATTAAATTTGAATTTAAATCAACACTATTGCGCACTTAGACCACTCAGACCATGTAATCCCAATTGATAATGGTACCCATCTTTGTTGATCAAATAGACATTTAGTATGCTGTCTTGGCAGAAAGACAGCACTTGGCTACCTTACCAGAACAAGACCTAGTGTGAATCCCAGAATGTCTGGTTATGAAGGAAGAAAATGTTTATCAGCTTTCCCATGAGATAGAACAGTAAGCTGACTAAAGTGGGGTGACTGAGTTGCATTAGCTACGAAAATGATTCCTTTGCTAGCCAACAGCTAAAGTTTCAAGTTCCATAATATCAAGCAAATTTTCTGGGAAGGGGAGAGATTGGCAGTACATTACATTGACTGCATAATGAAATTGCTATGCATTACCAAGGAATTTTCTTCCTGTTGCCTAGTGTCATTTCAAATTTGTTTGTCCTTGTTTGTGGCTACCATGTCTTTGCTCTATTTGTGCTGGTTCTATATGGAAGTCTTTTCTATGCCCTGTTCATCATTATCCAGTATTTGATTCTGGTGCTGCTGATTTTTCTGTCCCTCTTTCTTGGCAGATACCCAACCAATAAGAAAAAAACCCCTTCACTAACACCAACATGCACTCCTCTCAGGAGAAAAAGTCAACCTGAAATCAGGACTATCAAGGTGTGGCCAGAAGTAACTTCTGCACAGCTGCATGATTGTTTTGGAAGGATAAATTGGGACATTTTTAAAGTCAGCCAATATCATTCCCCTGCCAAAAAATGAGTTATTAGTGGCCCCAACAATTACTAACCAATCACACTTAAAACAATATTTTTTGCTAATTCACCTTTTCATTTTTAACAGGATTTAAAGATCTTATTAAGGTATGAAATTTAATTAATATATTTAAGGAAAAAGAGGAAAAATTTAAACTACAGTAGTTGGCAATTTGAAAAGAAAAAATTTAAAGAAGAAAAAAGCTACAATATTATAGAATAAGCTAGCTGGTTATCACTTCTCACTTGTCAAAACTCAATGAAGGAAATTAAAATGTGCATAATATTTTAATGGGGAAACATAACAAAGGAAATAAACACATATGAAAAATATATTGGTACAGGCATATCTATATGCAGATCATTTAAGTCCTAACAACCAATACTTTTATTTGGATAAGCATAGTTGTCTTAACCTAATATAAATTGTTTCAAGGAATTTTAAATCACAGTTAGAATATGATCTGCTCAAAACTTAGCAGCTCATGTTTCTCACTCATGGAATTCTTTTCTAGCATCTAGGAAGGATGATGTAAGTTCGCAATTTTTAATAAGTTACTCTGAGATTACAGATCTGGATGTAATGGAACAGTTCACTTCATTTTTCAGTCAAACTATTCTAATATATACTTGTACATGTTGGGTAATTTTCTTCTCTATGAGTTGAGTGGTACTACCTATGCAGCCAGGTAAAGTTTAGTTGGTAAATTACAGAACTTGTTTGAGACAGGTCATCTTTATGAATTGATTTCAACATTGGCCAGGAAAATAAAATGATGCACAAGTACAAGATTGGTAGCTAGGTTTTATTATTTTACAGTTGAAATTAAGTTCTCTGCTAACAGTTTCTTCCCTTGTACTCCTCACTCATGGAATTCTTTCCTAGCGTCTTCCTTTCAAGGAACTTTGAACTTCAAAAATTCAAATGCAATATCACTTCCTATCTCATCTATTCTCAATTATACTTTCTTAATTTTTATTGTTCTCTCGCCTTAATAATGTTTTGTTTTTGCATATTTCACACTTAAAAACTCCTGGCGGTTTAGTGGCTTTATTGTCATGCTTACCATTGCACCAGATCCCAAAGATAGCTATTATTAAAAAAAATATTTTCTTAATAAATTCTAATTCCTGTTCTAACCTATTCTTAGAACAGATCAATAAAGCACAATGGACTAAGGGCTTTATAAGATTAATTTTATGCAATCTAGAACAAAATCACTACCATACTACAATGTTTAAGTCATACAAGTTCATGGGAAGTGGTTAATGACTTGAAGTATTGAGAGACTTGATGATTCTGAGAGAAGGAGAAGGAAAGAATTATGAGAGATTGGTGTCTGATGAAAAATAAATGTCAAATTTAAAATATTAATTTAAACTCATAAAATATATATAAAAAAAAGACCTCAAAAGAGTTTGAGCTCAAACTAGATAAGATTTAGTAAGATTCAGCATAACAACATGTTTTTGGATGCTCTAGGGTTCATTTATTTAGAGACTTATTTGCATTGATTTCAGACCTGAAAAACACTTTTGGATATGTGGTTTTCTTACAGATTCTTTGTTTCAGACACTAATTAACATTGTCTGTTTCTCCAAACAGAAGTCTATATGAATAGAAAACACATGCACACATATGCACAAGTGGAGTCAGATTCCCACAAAGAGAAAACTGCATATGTCCCATTGGGACATTAGAAAAAGGTTCACCATAAAAGCAATTCACGGCTAAGACATCTTTCAGTAGACATCTTTGCCAAAAGGTAGAAAGAAAGGATTATTGAGATGAAGTAGCCCTATATACCTGTTGTACAATTTTACTTCACTTCCAATTAAATTATTAATTTTGTAACAGCATTATTTTCTTCCAATTAATGTGCTTACACTTTTTAGCTAGATCACCCATTACAGAAGAAATAGTTGATTGAATTCTCACTCACTCAGATCAACAAAATTCTACAGTTTATGAATTACTCATGAGTAAACTCAACAAACTGAGTTCACTAGATGACATGTCCTGGTGAAGCAAAATTTATTGCACCAGACACAAGCCATCTTCACCCAAACTGTAACACCCTGGTAAGATATTCAAAACCAAAACAGGTATGTTGTATTTAGAGACCAGCACAAGTAATGGGCTATATCTGGTGCAGTGAATATGGCATCACAATATAAAATATATATACACACCCACATACAAAGAGGCTATATATGGTGCTGAGTAAAGAGGTTGTATTTTGTGCTGATGATTACATGATCATAGACCCTAAAAAAACATTAATCAGGAAGGAAGACGGGAGAACAAATGAAAAAATATGTCAAGAGAAGCAAAATCTCTGACTAAATCAGCCACCAAAGAAAGGAAAATAGAAAAGAAAGAGAATGAGAGTGGGACAGCCAAAAAGAAGACACGACAGGTAGAGGGGATTCATGGGAGGTCAAAGAATTTATTTTTCTTCTGTTCCTGAATTGCTTTATTTTTTTCATGTGTTGACTTTAAGCTTTGACTTTTTTATTTAGCTTTAATTAAGTAGTCAGTTAATATGTGATATACTGTCACTGAATCTGGACAAACAACAAGAAACACATATATATAAAAAAAAATAGTCTTATATTTTTATTCTTTGACAGTGATGGCTGGGTGGAGTGGGGAAGTAGCCAGAGAGACTTCACACATATGAAGGAGCTATCAGGTGTTGTCAGCTTGTCTCTGTCTCTTCAGCCAAAAATTCTAGCCTTTTATATCATCTTAAATTCCTACACGATGCTTGTTTTTTCATTGCACTTTGTTGACATCATCCATGGGCAGCTATATCTGTCAGCCACATCCTTGTTGAGTCATCATCTTTCAAGCCAGTTGTCACGTTTGTTGACCCTACCTACGGCCGGATGTACTTGTCAATTATTTCTACTGTTCAAGGTAATATATTACACTCTTCACCATTCTATTTTTCATTTGCTGAACATTTTAAGTGTATTGCTCCTCTTCTCTGACTATCCCATATAATCAAGGCAATTGTATATATATATATATATATATATATATATATATAAAAACAACAAACAAAAAAATTTTTTTCTTTCTTTTTTTCTCTCTTGGAACATAAAATCAGGGTGCCGAAATTGGCAACACCAAACACCATGCATGCCTCTGCTCGAGTTCAATCACATACATGTAAACTCTTAATTTCAAACATACTATGTTTGAACACAGAAAAGCTGCCATTATCTGCAGTACATGTCATTCAAAGTCATCCAAGAAAACAACAAAAAAGAAACAAAGAAAATTATCTAAGAGCCTTATTCTATCTGTTGATGATGGGCATGCATTTTATTTACAGTATTAGTTGTATCACCTATAGTTCCTAACTCCCAACTAAGTCTAAAAAAATGGACCTGTGGCTTGTAATTTCTTAGGCTGTCCAGAGTTCACATCTTCCATAACTACAGACCTTTCACTTGCTTCTAGATCTTGCTTATTGGTGGATATATCTCAGATAAATTTGGGTACTGAACACCCTTTGATATTACAGCACTGTTCCAAAGGGATAAAATAATTTCCTTTTCTGAAGTATGTTTACTTCCTCTCCATCCAACAATCCACCTTCTTGCTACTAATCCAAAAATTGTTAGTATGCCAACTCAATGCCAGATATGGTGAATGCAGTTCACACTCTAAATACTATTTAATATTTTCCACATGAACTGCAACTTCCACATGCATTGTCACAAGGAAGATAACCTAATTCTCTATCTCAAGCACTCTTCATTTATCCCACAGTTTTCTTCTCTAATTTATCTTACAGCATATCCACGAGTAAGTCAACATAACTTTTCAATCATTCCTTCTTAGTCATCTATGAAACATATAGGCACATCAGTTCTTTTTGCCCAATGGATATTTGTCCGACTTGGATATTGTCACTTACCTCGCCGCTAGATGATCCATCAGAAGCTTCCTCATATGTATAAGTAGACTTCGATGTTCTACCCTTTGGGCAATCATCCTTGAGAGTTGATGAATAACTAGTCATGCGTCCATTTCAACTATATTAACAGTTGACATGTTTTTACCAGCTGTTTTACATTGTATCCATTACAGTGCTTCATTAATAGAACATCAGACTCATTGTCTGATTTATCACATTGGTATTGACACATGCGTACTGAAAAATCAGCCTGTTTCATGCCAAATTTGCTGTCAGAATTGCTGGATTCTACTGGAGTAACCAATACTATTTTCTGTAATGGCCTCTCTGTAGTGGGGATCTTCCATTCTTCAATGGACACCGTCAGAAGATACTCATCATGTGTTTTAGTGAGTGAGCCAGTTAACTGATCTCTAATTCTATAAGAGACAGGGCTAGTCTTTTCAACTACCATATAATATGGCCGCCAGCATATGTTCAACTTCCCTTTCTTATGGTGGTTCTTATAATACACCAAATCACCAACCTAAAACTCTACATCCTTAGTCTTACTAAGGGACTGATTGTTGTGGTGGACCTACCCATTAACATAGTAATGGACTAACTTAACCTGCATAAATACCATGTGACTAGTAGTCACCAGCAGAACACCAGTCTGGTATAAGTCAGACACCCGTAGAGTGACTTACCAAACAGAGACTTTGATATCCAACACCACTTGCTTGTCAGCTAGACAAACAAGCTGGCACATTGTACCTTTAATTCCATGTTCCTGTTTTTATTTGTGACCCCTTAACAGGGTTACAACACTGGTGAACAAGGGATTCAAACTCACACCAAGGATTTGGGATTAAAACAACCCAGTGTAACGAGCGATTCGAACTCACATCAAGGATTTGAGATTAAAACAACCCAGTGTCTTACAACACTGACGACGAAGGACTGAGCCTTCATGGACAAACCCCAAACCAACCCAGTGTCTTACAAACACTGGCTGACTAAGGAGTTTTCACTGAGAAACACCAACCAACTACATACAAAACTAGGTGAATGAATGAGTTTTTCAGAAAAAAAAAACTCTCAAACAAATTCAATATCACACAACACTGGTTACATACAAATAAACTTTTCGTTGGAGTATTAACTTAATTCAGTGCTATAACACTGACAAACGAAATTCAAACAAAGAATTTCATTTCAAATTTAGTGTTCACAAAACACTACTGCGAAAAGTCTTACTACGAGTAGACATTTCAAAGTCAATATTCCCAAAATATTGACAAGTGATTTCCAAAGGAAACTTACAAGGAATATATCACAAAAGTTTTTTTTTCTCTGTCAAAAGTACAGCAATTTTTGTCTCCCCAAGTTAAAAAAAAAAATTTTTTTTTTGTTTGACAAATAACATACACAGCCCAGGAGTGTTTGTTTTTGTGTTGTTCACGGGATTCCAGGAAAAAGAAACTCTAAGTACAACATTTTTCTTTTCTCATTTAAATAAATATATTAAGGAAAAATATATCTCAATTCTTTTTGTAAAAAAAAAAAAAGTATAAATCTATCGTTACAAAATTATGACTCTAAAGCAGGTAAAGACAAAAGTAAAACTAATTACTGTTTCCCCTCCTCTGTTGTTCAAAAAAAAAAAAAAAGTAAAAGCCAAGATTTTATTTTTTGCTTGTCATATGGCATTGAAAACCTAATTCAACCAAAAAAAAAAAAAAAAGTAAAAACCAAGATTTTTTTGTCATACAGCATTGCAAACCTTGTTCAACCAGACACTCATAACCCGTACCCCCACATTTTCGTTCTGTTTTAAAAAGAAAAAGAAAAATGGAAGAGTTAAAGGATACGTCTACTCAATTTTTAAAGCTACAAATGGAACAGCAAAAAAAAACACAACAGCTCCAAAAAGAACAACAAAAATTTCAAATCGAACATTAAAAAAAATGGGATGAAATACAATCGCAGTTACTTGAAAATGGGATGAAACACAATTGCAGTTACTTGAAAATATGACAAAAGACAATCGCAGTTACTTGACCGTCAGTAACATTCAGAAGAAAGATAGCAACAAATTGAAGAACTACACTAGCAAGTCTTAACAAACAATTCAAACACAGAAAATAATACCGCATTCTCGCAGGATTCTATTTGGAATGCAATAGACAATTTTTGTTATGCGCCAGATGAGGACAAAACGTTTGCTGCTTACTGTAGAAGGTATGAGGATTTCTTCAGTATATATTGTGTAAATTGAACTGATCAGAAAAAAGTTTGCTTGTTAATATGTAAATTAGATACCGTAGAACATGATAAGTTTGTGGATTTTATCCTTCTGAGGAAAATTTCTGCGCTAACTTTTACCAACATGGTAAAACTTCTTACCAAATGTTTTAGTTCAAAAACTTCCCAATTCCACAAAAGGTGGAAATGCCTAAACCTTGTAAAAAATGATGAAGAAGATTTCTCTATTTACACAGTGGTGGTTAATAAACACTGCGATGAATTCTGGTTATCAGAACTCAGTGCAGACAATTTCAAATGTTTGATATTTGCACAAGGGCTTACATCAACTAAAAACTCAGAAATTAGACATTGTGTACTAACTAAACTGGAGAATGAACCAAACTTGACATTATAAATGCTGACAGAAGATTGTCAGAGAGTAGAGACCATAAAAAAGGATTCAAAAGACATTGAAACTGGCATCACTCAGGTAAAGAAATTATCCAGACAACCAAAAACATACTCAACAAACAAAACCAAGTACAGAAGAAATAATAATTACTCAAATCCTCATGCTCCTAAAGCAGAATTCATAAAAAGAAAAAATCCACCTAGCCCATGTAACCAATGTGGAGGATTACATTGGGTTAAAGACTGTCCATATCTATCCAAAAAATGCTTGATATGTAAAAAACTAGGACATAAAAGTTCTAACTGTAGAAATAAAAATAAAATCAAAAGTCATGTATGTCAAACACGAACCTTCGAATATAACGAAGAAAGCCCACAAAAACATGTCGTAGTTAAAATCCTAGATAGAGAGATTAAGTTACAACTGGATTCAGGCTCTGATCTGTCAATCATTAATGTACATACATGGAAAATACTAAATAAACCCACTATGTTAAAAATCATACAAAATAGCCAAAGCTGTTAGATAAATTTGGAAGGAGAATTTATCACTAATATCACACTACTTGGTACTATGAAAAAACTAAAAGTCTATGTATTGAAGAACACAGAAAACCTGTTCGGTACTGATTAGATACAGGAATTTAACTTGTGGAACCTGCTAATGTCTACCTTCTGTAAAAAAAGTAAAATCACTTTCATCTGAGATGGAAAAACTGAAATCCAACCTAAAAAAGATTTTGCAGAGGTGTTTGCACCTGGTCTAGAAAAATGCACTAAAATGGCTACTAAACTAGAGTTGAAACCAAACATTCAACCGGTTTTTAAGAGAAAATGCAACATTCCATTTGTGTCTCTAGAGAAAATTAAACAGGAATTAGACAGACTCAAGAGTATCGGTATTCTGTCAAAAATAAAATATAGTCGGTGGGCCACCCTCACTGTCTTATGTCATAAAGAAATCTAAGGAAATCCGCGTATGCGCTGATTTCTCAGTCAGTCTGAATGCATCACTTGAAGACTACCACTACCCTCTACCAAGCCCGGTGAAAGCAATGTTTGGTTGAAAAATAAGGTTGGTCTTGGACAAACTGTTGCTTCTTTTTTGTGTGATTTACTGGGTTCTGATAGTTGTTTCTTTAGGATGGGTTTGATTTTAAATAATTTGTTGTTTTGACAGTTACTCCAGGTTTCTTGCCATTTCTTTAAAATATAGTTCTTGATTAGGGGTTTATAGTCAGTGTATGGAACCTTTATGTTACTTGTGTCACGTTTTAGGGAGTTTTTTGCAGCCACATTGGCTTTCTCATTTCCGTGAAATCCAGAGTGACTGGGAATCCAACAGAAAATGATAGTTTTGTTTTGTGAGATCACATGTATTCTATATAAAAATTTAATAAGCAAAGGATTGTTTAATTTTTGGTTCTTTATTGCTTCAAGCACTGCTAAAGAATCTGAGAATAACTGCGTTTGAGATCCAGGGCTAAGTCAATGGCAATAACTTCTGCACTAAATATTGATGAATTGTCAGGTAATCTTTTTTGAAGGATGGTACTTTTACAGATAGCAGCACATCCTACTTTGTTATTGACTTTGGAGCCATTAGTATATATGTGGGTCCAACTTGGGTATTAATTCAATAAATAATTTAGTTTTTCTATATAATGTAAGGGACGTATGCCAGCTTTTATGTGATCAGCCAGTTCTAAAATGACTTTGGATTGTTCCAGAAGCCAGGGTGGACGTTCAAGAATTTGAAACCATTTTCGATGGTCTATTGGTTTAATTTATTTATGCATATTCTGAGGTATGCATATTTTTGGATCTATGGCAAATCAGGAGATCATCCACATAAAAGGAGCCATTAACTTCATTGTTCAGGTAGTTTACAATGTTGTTGATTTTTTTTTATTAAAAAGGGTAACCAACAAGATGCATCCTTGTGGAACTCCTTCTTCTTATATTTTTGAATCTAAGAGAGTAGACCCAATTCTTACTTTGAAGCTTCTGTTGGATAAAAAATCTTTTATCAACAAGGGTAGTCTACCTTTTAGACCCAGATTGAATAAGTCTTTCATAATTCCTTGCCCCCATATGGTCTCATAAGCCGTTTCTAAGTCAAAGAAAATGGTTATTGCATGTTCTTTTTTAATGAAAGCCTCTCTGATAAATGTTTCTAAGCGGATTATGTTATCGATTGTCTCTCTTTTACTTCAAAAGTCACTCTGTAAATTGGAAATTAAGTTATTGGTTTCCAGGTACCACTTTAGTCTTTTATTTATTATTCTTTCAAATGTTTTGCAGAAGCAACTTTTAAGCATTATGGGTCGAAAGTTTCGTAGGTCTGATTTGTCTTTTTCTGGTTTTGCTATGGGAATTACGATGGCCTGTTTCCAGCTCTTTGGCAGTTTTCCCTTGAACCATATTTTGTTAAAGATGTCTAACAAATATTTTATAGAATGGTGGGGGAGTTGTTTTAAGAATTCATAATGAATTTCATCAGTGCCGGTAGCAGTATTGTGTGATTTATTTATGGCATTTCTAAGTTCATTCACCGTAAGAGGCTGATTGTAATCTTCTTTGTTATTAGAATTAAAATTTGGTTTATTTTTCATTTTTTCTGTTTCCTGCTTAAGTTTTTGGAAAGGTTGTCTGTAGTTTTTGTTAGAGGAATTGCTTTTGAAGGTTTCTTCAAATAGGTTTGTTATATCTTTTGTCTTTGTTATTTTTTCGTTATTTAGAGTGAGGTGATTTAGAGAAGATAAATTTTTTTCCGGAAATTTTCCTTATCATGTTCCAAACTTTTTTTGGTTTTGTGTTATAATTTATTTTGTTTACATAGTCTTTCCAGGATTCCCTTTTGGCTTCCTTGATCACTCTATATGCTACTGCTCTTTTTTGCTTGAAAAGGTCTAGATTATGAGTTGTGGGTTGAGAATTAAATTTCCGTAGTGCTGCTTTTCTTAATCTGATAACTTTTTCTTATTCATCATTGTATAACAATATTTTGGAGTGGATCGAAGATAATTAATTTTATTATTTAATTATTAACTATAATCAGAAAATTTTCTAATTGCTATTATAGATCATAAGATAACATACTAAGAGAAATTTTCTTTATTCTCCAAATATGAGCAAAGGAAATCGGAGGTGATTAATTTTATTAACTAATTATTAACTGTAGCTGGAAAATCTTCTAATTACTATTATAAGTCAGGAGGATGCATTAAAAGACATTTATCTTTAAAAGAAAAGAAAGCAGGGATGAAGAATAATACATGGTATTTCTCTGTTATTGTAAACCCGGAAAGAAGAAGAAAAAAGAAAAGAGAAATGGATTTGTTTAATGTCATAAAATCGATTTCAGCCCACCTATAAAGGCTAACAAGTGTCATTCTAAACCTAAAAGAAAGATAGATTCAATTGTTATTTTTTGCCGGCAAAAGAATAGAAAAAGAAGACCAGAGAAAGAAAGGAAAAGAAAGAAAAGTCTAGTCAACTTGTTGCTTGTTTTCCAACAATTGACGTCATGGAAAGCAGATTAATCTCATTGGGTAAACCAGAAGCAACAACAAGTAGCAGCTAACCTCAGGATTTTATTGGTCGCCGAGACGGGGGATTAGACACCCAGCAACCGTTGGCCCCTCACCATGGCATGGGCATAAATACAGGATCCCAAGGGACCAAAATCAGTTGGGATCGAAGAAGAGTCCGGAGACGAGACCAGTTGGGATTCAGCAGTGGTTCAAGGCAGTTCACAGTTCAGTTCCAGTTACCAGCCTAAAGATGTAACGATGAAGATAGGTGCCATGTTATTGGGTGCCAACCACAGAGTTGCAGTTGAAGTCAAAGTGAAGTTGCAGAGATCGACAGAGTAGTTGCAGCTTGAGTGGCAGAAAGTTCAATTTCCCGGTCTAGAGATGTAATGACCAAAGACAGTTCTCAGACGAAGAAGTAAAGAGACAGAGAGATGTTTGCCATGCCACTAGGTGCCGACCATAGAGTAGCCTGTCATTAATCAACCAACCAGAGTTAAGAGACAGACAAGAAGAGAATTTGCAGACAAGTTTGAAATTGCTAACTGAAAGAGAGTAACCCAGCACTTCGGCAATTTCCGTATCATTCCGGAAAACAAGCAACAAGTTGACTAGACTTATAATGAAACTCCTGTTCAGAGCAGTGAGCTGCAGCCAGCCAGATTTCTTGTTATTACTTAGGAGAATAATTCGATTTACCTAAGAAACGTCCGTTCCCCTACCAGTTGATAGAAGCAGGGATTGGGAATTCAAGAGACTATTGTGTATAATCTGTATTTAAAGGCATTATTTCATAACACCTCAGACGTAGGTCCACTTATTTTTCTTGGTGCTATATTTCTTTCTTTTATTACTTGTGTGCACACTTCCCGGTTTGGTTTAGCTCAGCAGAGAGACAGCTAGTGGAAAACCCACATGACTACCTTGTGATTAATCAACACAATGTGGGACAAGGGAGAACACGGTGACACAGTCAATCTACAACCAGCTGACTGGATCGAAACCAACAGCGACCAGGGCCGGGAAGGTGCCCCAATTGAACCATAGTCTTTGTTGTTTGTTTGATCCATTGCTTTTTGGTATGCATACCTTCGCAATGGCTATTAAGGTTTCTGTGAAGTATTCAATGGATTTTCTGTTGTCTTTGTCTGAAAGCTTTTGGTAGCATTTTTTTTTATATTCCCTTCAATTTGCTTCCATCAAGCCGGGTGGTTTTCAATTTCTTTTGAGCATGTCAGAACAACTGGGAAATGGTCACTATCCCATGAGTCGTCTAGAACTTTCCAATCATAGTTCATAAGTGTAGAGGGATCACAAAGGGATAGGGTCAGCACTGAGTAAGTGCCTGACACTTGATGTAAGTAGGTGTTGGACTTGTTATTTAGTAGGCATAAATCATTGAGATTAATGATTTTCTCTAGATTTTTGCCTTTTTTATCTGAGTATTTAGATCCCCATATAACATTGTGGCAATTAAAGTTACCTAGTAATAAAAATGGTCTTGGAAGTTGTTCAATTAGATTGTTTAGTTCAGATTCATTTATGGGATCTTGAGGAGGGATGTAAATGGAGCAAATGTTAATGGTTCTGTGTATAGTGGCTTTTGCAGCAATAGCTTGAATATCAGACTTTAATTGTATTTTACTTTGGGGGAAATCATTTCTAATAAGAATCGATACACATCCCTGATGCCTTCTGTTTGAGGCTATGTATATAATTATATTGTGTATCATTTTTTATTTTATCTTCAGCTTTTAAAAAAGTTTCTTGTAGACAGATGATAGTGGGGTGATAATTTGTTATAAGAAGAAGTAGCTCATTTATGTTTGGTTTTAAACCCCGACAGTTCCATTGTAAGATTTTTGATCCATGCTTATATAATGAGATTTTAAGAGAGTTTACTTGTCTATATTATATTTTGTAGTAGAGGTGTCCATCTGTTCTATGCTCTGTCTCTTATTTGCATTTTGATTCTTATGTTTTGCTCCTTGAATTTCTTTTGGTTCTGCTTGTTTATTAGGGGATGTTCCTTTGGTTTTTTTCCTTTGGTTCATTTGTTCTTTGTCTGGAAGCAGACCGTTCCCGTGTTTGAGATGAATTGGTTATTTTTGGTTTGGTTTTGTATGGACTTTTTGAGCTTCTCCATCTTGATCGCCTTTCCTGCCTCTCTGTTTCCATCAGTCCATATTTGTTTTCCTTTTCCATTAGAACAATTTCAGTTTTCAGTTTGTAATGTTGATTCTTTGAAAGTGGATTCATTTTTGGAGGCAAAGAGTTATTAACTTTGGTAGTGGTGATGGAGAGGATTGGTGTTTGTTGTTGTTTGGATTGCAACTTTCTTTTGATTGTAGCACCTTTGGTTTCCTTGATTGGGGTTTTTCCTTTAGATCTGGTTTCATATCGGATCTAGGTGTCAAACTAGTCAAATTTTTCTTTAGTATCTCCAATTGAGATACTAGTTCTTTCACCACTTCTTATAGATTGTCTTGTGTTGCTTCTTGTCCTTGCATTGTGTTGTTTGATGTTCTAGCTATATTTGCATATGTTGGTGCACTCAGTGAGTGCTCGACTATCCTTCTTGCCTCCAGGTATGGTATATTATTAGTGTGTTTAATTGCGGATACTTTTTTTTCTTTTTTCCAGATTTCACATTCTTTTGAGTCTGCTGCGTGGTTTAAGGTACAGTTTGCACATTTTAAAGGAAGTTCGCAGTTAATGTGATCCCCAATTTCTCCACAAACTTTACATCTTGGTGATCTGAAACATCTCTCCTTGTGGTGCCGAACTTTTGACAATTGTGACATCTCAGAGGGTTTGGTATGTATACCTCTACTTTTTCTATCAAGTATCCAATTTTTATTTTGGTAGGAGGTTTTAGAGTGTTAAAATTGAGAATGTAAGTGTTTGTTGGAGTCATTTGATTGTTTTTTTTTATCATTATTTTTTGAGCTTCTTTGACCCCTTGTTTCCTTAGATTGTTCTTTATTTCCTCTAGTGTGCAGAGAGAAAGATCTGAGCTTCTCCCCACATCCTTTGAGGAGTTCAAGGAGTTGTGTGAGTAGGCTTTTATCTTCAGATTAGAAAACAGGTTTTGCCTCAATAACTTATTTGCTGAAGTTTTATTTGTAACTTCTACTAACATGGTGTTATTCCTTAGTTTTTTAATTGTTGATGATTTTGTTAAAGATCTCATTGTTTTTTCGACAATGAAGGGGGACAAATTGGTGATTGGAGTGTTCTCCATAGACTCCAAGACAATGAATCTCTGAAACTGTTTTTGTTCAAAGTCATTGTCTGACTCGGGTTCGAAGGCTAGGCTCTCCAAGCTGTATTCGGTATGGGGTCTTTTATTTTTATTTGATGCCATGAGTTTTATTTTTTTAAATTTCCCCTTCCTTGCTCCCCACTTTCCTCAGAGCCCAACAGTGAGAGATATTGGGGGAAAACCCATTCTCCCTATTATCACAGGGATACAAGGAAGGTATACTCACACTAGTAAGAGGTAGTTAACATTTCGGGTTTCTCTTTGTTTTCCAGACCCATTTTTGATGAAAAATTCAGATTGAAAACCTTCTGTGTAACAGCTTTTCCTCACTAGTAGATTTACCCTTGCCACTGCCTTCTAATACTTACACATGGTCTATCTCTTGTTTGTAGTTGAGAATCAGTCAGTTTTAGTGACACATCAATTGAGTTATGTTGTTTGAGATAGATGATTTTATGCAGGTATTAGGGCTTGACGTGACTAGCCAATTGATCGCATCGGGCCTCTCCGACCGCCCGTCTAGCCCAGGTAAGGGCCAAAGTGATGTATTGCAGGAACATGGCCTCTCTGCACCCGGGTCATGACCTGCTCAACCACAAGGATCCTGTCCCCAGACATCACGGGTCGCCACCCACGGCCAACAGGTGGCCCCATTGAGGGACTTTTACCCTCTGCAGAGGTGCAGTTGATGCATTCTGAAGCCCCTCCAACAGGGCTAAGCAAAAACTTTGTGGATATGATCCTTATGTTCAACTGCACTTTGGCTTTTCATCAGAATGTCATCTAAATAAGCAACTGCAAAGTCAAGGCCGCTCAGCATAGTATCCATAACTTGTTGAAATGTTGCTGGCACTACCTTGATCCCAAGCAGTAAACATTCGAATTTATATAATGCGTGATGCATATTTATACATAATAACTTCAAACTTACCTCTTCAATAGGAATTTGCAAATAAGCATCGCTATGGTCAAATTTTGAGAAAAATTTTCCCTCATTAAGCTTTGCAAAAATGTCTTCGGGACAAGGAAGAGGGTAATGATAGCCCTTCAGAACAGCATTCAATCCTGTCAAAAAATCAGCGCAAACGCGTATGTCTTTTGATTTCTTTTTTTACATAGATCACTGGTGCAGCCCATTTGCTGTACTCTACCTTTGACACAACTCCAGTTTTTACTAATCTGTCAAGTTCCTCATCAATTTGTTCCAAGGCAAAAGGTACATTACACTTCTTTTTGAACACTGGGTGGACATCATCTTTCAGTTCAATTTTTGCCAATATTTACATATATCTGCCTAACCAACTAGAAAAAATTCCTGGATAGGCTTCCTTCAGTTCTTCTTTCAGTTTTTCAGCTTCGGCATTCCCATTTCAATTTTTTTGCAGTGTGAATTTACAGGTAAGTCCCAGAGTTGGAATTGTGTCATCCAATCAGTGCCAATTAGGTTGTTAGTATTTTTCAGGATGAATAATTTTGATTTAAGAGTCTTCCCATTGAACGCTGTATTAATTCTCTCTCAAATTTAATTTTTTCCCATTATTTTCTAGTTAGATTAAGACATTTCCATCTTTTATGAAAAAGAGATGTCTTTGAACTGAAAAGCTTCACGAGTAATTCCACTGCTTCGGTGAATGTCAACTCACTAGTCTTCTACATCAGAATGTAGTTTATGAATTTTGTATGCTTAGTTGTGCCAAATTTCCAAAGAAGAAGACAATTTTTTTTGCGTCACTCTAATTTTTACAATCTGTAGCATATATATCTTCATATCTCCTAAAGTATGACCCAAAGGTTATGTCTTCCTTGGGAGTGTATGAAAAATTCTCTGTCACACTCCGAATGGTATCTTGCAAAAAAGAAAAATCATTTTTGATAAAATTCCTACAACATGTTAGTTCAAAAACCTGCTTTTGAAATTCAAGCTCTCTTGATTTTCCTTCTGGGTTTGCAGAAATAAATTTTCCATTTTTTCCTGTTGAGAGAGCAGTTGTTTTTGCCACTTCTCTTGCTGTGCATTCTAGTACTTTACAAGATCTAATAAAATACTTTTGAAATCCTCCATGATAAGTGTCTTTTTTTTCGGTTTTACTTTACTGGTTTTTTCCAAATGCTTTGCAAATGAAAAAACTGTGATGAAAAATTTTTTTTTTAAATTTTCGTACTCCCACTGGCAATTATACCTAGTTCTTTCACAAAAACTCGTTTGCCCATGTTTTAAAGAGAGTTTCTTTTTAATCCCGGTAGTCCTCACAAATCTTCATCACCAAGTTGTTGTGGCGTGTTAGAGCCAGGAAGAAAGACACGAAAACAAGAAGGTAGGCTCAACCAGTGTATTAGAATAACGGAACATATATACAGAGTGTTAGTAGTCAGCAGATAGAAGTGTACGTCTGAACTGTATAGTTAGACTGCATCTTGACTGCCTCGGGACTGCCTCCAGGCTGTCTCCCGGAAGTCACGCAGGTTAGTATTTATTGACAAAGGAAGAGTCCATTCCTATAGATAGTGATAAAATGGAAATAAAGGTAAACTCTTCAATGAGTTTCATGCTGAAGGGGAGAAATTTATGCTGTTAAAAACATTGATGAAAGAGAATGATGGAGGTAGTGTACCACTGATGGTAGCAACCCCTGCTAATAAAACCATATGGGTTTTATCTGAGATTGAACAAGGTAGAGCAGTAATAGTAAATGTCAAGAACCATGTTAGGAACGAAAAAGAAAGAAGGATTAGCAAAAATAAGCCTACCAAAATCACTTAAAATGAACTTGTGGTTCCAGTTAAATTTAAAGAAAAATTATCTCACTAAAAGCTCTCAAATCAAGAAGTGAAAAACAAGATAGCTAATTCCGATAAGGAGCTAGGGAGGACCAAGTCTGTAAAAATAAAAATAGACACTGGAAACCACCTACTAGTAAGATTAACACCTTCTAGAACTCCCATTTACAAAAAAGAGTTGTTAGAACAGGCAATTCAAAAAATGTTAATCATAAGAATTCCATAAAGATTATAATCAGTTTTCCCATAGTAATGGTAATGAACAATGACAGAGGACATAGATTTTGTGTTGACTTCCAAGCTTTGAATAAAATAAGTAAACAAATTGCTTACCCCTACCCCTAGTTTACTCTGTTATTAAAAATCAATTGCTTCTCAACTCTTTATTTGTGAGCAGGATATTGGTAGATAACTGTAAATGAAGATGATAGAGAAAAGACAGCCTTTGCATGTTACATGGGACGACATCAATTTAGAGTTATGTTGTTTGGACTAGCAGAAGCCCTTGACATTTTTCAGCAAGTCATGTCCACAGTACTGACTGGACTGGAGATTTTGCTATGGCATACCTTGATGGCATATTGGTGTTGTTTAGGGACACAAGAGAACACTTCCACCATTTACAAGTAGTGTTCAGTTAAATAAGAAAATGTTTTAAAACTGAAGTTACAGAAATGTTAAGTTATCATGAATGAAACAAAATATCTTGATTTTATTATTAAGAAGCATGGAGTTGTTGTGTTGCTTCATTTTGGTATAATTAGAAGATAACAATAAACTTGAATTAATGATATTTATTTTTGGTATAAAACTTTAAGTTTTTTACATCAAGTTATAACCTTTAAATTTTGTGTGGATAGAGGAGCAGACTAGCTAAATTCTCTTCACTGTGGGATGCTAGTAGTAAACAAGCCTATCCCTTTTAGACTCTAGTGGTCAACTGACTAGTGACTTCCTCTTTTCAGATCTCCTACACAAAACTACTGTCCTTAACTCCTACTTTTACTCCTACTCCTACCAAAAGAAACGGTTCCTTATTTTGCCACCCAATTTTGAATTCTTGGCGTCAGTGTGTCTATCTTTTTCTATTTTTAGAACACTCACCATTTTATAAACCATAACAGAGTAAAGCTGAATATAGATAAGGTTGTGGTAATAAGATCAATGTTAGAAGTACAAACTATTAGAGAAGTTTGAGGATTTATGGGCACTGTAGGCTACTATTGAAGATTAATCCTTTGATTTTCTAGAATTACAAAACTGCTAATAAATCTGACCAAGAAATATGCTAGATTAAAGTGGACCAAAGATTACCAGCAATCCTTTCATACAATGAAGGAGGCCCTACCAGCATATCCAGTCTTTAGCAAACCAGTGATGTAGATTGGGGGTTGTTTGATATGGCACTGTCTGAAACAAGAAGGTTTCATAGAGAAGGTGAAGGAAGAAATCCCAATTTATTTTCTATCACACAAACTCTCACACACACAGTAGAAATGGCTCATAATTGAAAAAGAGGGTACACAATAGTGTATGCACTCCAGAAATTATATTGTTATCCAAATGGAGCAGATAAAGATGGATCACAAACCACTAAAGTATGTTATGCACACTGACATAAAGTTACTGTGCATAATATTTTGACTGAGTCCTGACAAGTGAAAAGTAATAAGTTAGTTCATTCCATAGTATAGTTACTTTATTTTTTCTTTTCATACTGTCAGACATGAATAAAGTGTCATTGCCAACACTTAAGTTTGAACACAGAATGCCAGAAAACAAACATAGTCGATCTCATTTGATGTAATTAAATCGTTTTGCTGGGATCATATCATGTTGTAAAAATAATATATATATATAAGAATATATAACAAGCATTCGAGGGAGAAAAGAAAAAGTTCTCACAGTTATAAGGCATTATTTCTAATAAATGTGATTTTACAAAAGTGAGATCAAAAATGTATTAAACAATACAGTAAGAGACCTGCTCATAACATTAGAGGAAATAAATTAATTCAGAAAAAAACGACTTTAAATTAAAAATGAAGAAGCAAATAAGATTTAAAGAAAAATAAAAAAGTGAATATTACTGGAAATAATGCTTTTTCATTATTCAATGATGTACTTACGTATGCAGAAAGAATTATGATACTAGCATCATTGCAATAACATATGCTAAAAGAGAATTTCACATAAGACATCCAGGAATTTCTAGGATGAAATCTTTAATGAGGTGTTATACATATTGGTCAAAAATGGCCCAAAATATTGAAAATTTAGTAAAATCATGCAGCAGTTGTGTTCTCGCAGCGAACTCACCACCTGTAAAATTTTTACCTTGGCTGAAAGTCAATATTCCATAGTCCAGAATACATATAGACTTTGCAGGACTCTTAAACAGAGCATACTATCTAGTGGTAGTTGATAGTTACACTAAAAGCCAGAAATATTAAAATGTAGAAAACCGACTACCGCAGTAACAAGAAATTTTTTACAAGATTTTTGCAAGGTTTGATGGACCTGACTTTATTGTTTCAGATAATGGAACACAATTCATGGTTAGTGAATTTAAAGTTTTCTCTAAATCATTAGCAATAGAATACATTACAATGTCCCTTATCACACAAGCCAAACGGTTTGTCAACATGTTTAAAAGAGCACTAAAAAGTCGGAGGGAGAGGAGTCAGATGAATTGATGCTACGACAATTTCTGGGTGTTTTCTGTACAACACCAAACCCAAACATCATGACTAGAATGTTGCCTGCAGAGTTTATGTTCAGCAGGAAGATTAAATTCGTTTTTAATAAATTACTACCAGAATGTAAGGTGAGAACATCAAGAAATAACAATATAAGCAAATACTTCAAACTTGGAGATAAGAAGTTTCAACATGGAAAAGAATTCTAGAAAGATGGCATTATAAAAAATCAGATCAGCAAAATGACATACATGGTACAGGGACAATGGTAAGAACATAAGCAACACCTTAATCAGTTAAAACAAAGATTCACTGATTTAGAAAGTCTCCAAAAAGAGATACCTATATTGTAGGATACGTTTGATGCACCCACGCCATCAGAAATTGTTGAACCAAGGTTTTATGGTAAGAGAAAAAAAACAGCAATAGAATTATTAAATATTGAACTGAAGTTGAAGAAGTATTATCTCCATAAAAAGCCATCTCAAAGGAGAGGGGTCATATATGAATAAAGTGTCACTTGAGCTTGAACACAGATCACCAGAGAACATAGTTGACCTCATTTTGATGTAATTAGAGGAATTGTGCTGCTGTGATCATGTGACATTGCAAAAATAATATATATATATGGGTACATATAATAAGCATTCGTAACTGAAAAAGAAAAAAGGCTGACAGTATTGTTCAAACACATTATTTCTGGTGTATGTGACTTTACAATATATATAATCAACAACTGTAGTTAGTTTTTAATTATGTTTGTTTTTATTCCTCAAACTGCTTTCTGTGAATTCATTAAAATCAGATTTTTCTCTTGTTTTCTTGCCAATTTTCAATTTCTTTTCGTCACTGTTCTATTATCTCTGTTTATGTTTTTCAGACTTTTAAGTGTTATATATTCCATCACTCAAAACTCACCAACATTTTATTTCTCTTTTGAAGCTATAACTTTCTTAAAACCCATGGCAGTTTTTATATGAGGGGCAACAAAATAGATCTAGATCCATCAAAAATTGAGCAAACATTAAATCTATTTTTGGAAAAGTTACTTTGTTGGGCTGTGAACGTTTTAGCTGATATTGGGCTGATATATCTAAAATATAAAAATAAATATCAGTAATGATATTATTATATTCACTTATTAATAACATCTCATGCCACCAAATAATTTATTGTAAATATTTCTAGTAAAAATAGATATTATAAACTGAACTTCACATGGTATATTTATCAAAAAGTATATACTAAAAATTTTACATCAGTTGATTAATACTAATTGAATTATGAAAATATTAATTTCCCTAATAAAATTTGACATGGTGTTAATGTTATAATTAGAATAATTAGAAAAGAATAAAAATTAATATTCTTTCTAATATTAAAATATATCCATATATAATTTAAAAACCTTCAGGTTTTCCAAATCTCTGCATGGGAATAAATTTAAGCATCTTTTGAAGGACTTTCTCAGGAACAGCATCAGTCATTTGTGTGGATATAAAGCCCGGCAAAATGGCATTCACTCGGATGTTGAACCTAAAGAAAAACACAAATATGACTATTATTGTTACAAGATAAGTCATAAACATTTCTTTTAATTATAAATTCTTGTGTTAATCAAAAAGCAATGATCAAATTTATATCTTATAGAGATTTTTTTTTTTAATTTTTCAAAGGTAATGATGCATTTTTAAGCATGCTAATATTAAAAAGTTATGACAAAAATTACCTTGATAATTCTTTCGATGCAGATTTTGTAAGTCCTACAACACCAGCTTTGGAAGCTGCATAATTACACTGGCCAATATTACCACCCTAGATAGAAGGAAATGCATTCGTATCATTATTAAAAAAAAAACAACAAAAACTGACATTTAAAATATCTTAAGGAAGATTTTTAAATTCCATGTTCAGTACACTTAATGACTTCCATATGTAATTATCAGTATCATTGTCTGCTATATTAACATTAAAATGGATCAGGCAGCAACAAAATCACTTTATTTTCTTTCAATGATAAAATTATGTTATATTGTAGGTACCTCCAAAAAATTGCTAAAAAAACAGCATGAAACAGCATAGTATGAATAAAAAAGTTCATAAACTTAATAAAACAAACTTTTTCCATCAAAATATTTATATTATTATTAAGAGGAAAGATCAAAGCAATTTTTAATTATTTTTTTAAAATTTTTAATCCCTGCTAACATTTTCGAAATTTTGATAGAAAATATTGTTTTTATTTGAGTTAGCGGCTAAAAAAAATTTACGACTGTTTTACAATGGGTTACGTAATGATGACACAACCCACTTTTTTTTCCCCTGGTAACAAACACATTAATTTGAAAATTCTCGCAAAAATCAAATAATAGTCAGATTTGAATGAAACTTTCAGTACTCATTCACAAATGAATGAAATTATTTTTGAAATTATTATTTTTTTAAATATCTTGGTGAAAATATTTTTTTAACTCTGTTACCCCCACTCTACATAAATCCATGAAATCTTAAATTTTAATTAGCTGTAAAAATTTTTTTATTAGTTAAATGTAGGACTCATTGGGGCATATAAATCATCTATGTTTTTTATTTTAAAGTGGACAACCTGACCAAAAATCTACTCCAAAGAGTAAGATAAAAATGCAATAAAACTCTGATATAATTTAATTTGATAAACTTTTAATTGCTGGAATAAATAATAATTATTAAGGACATTATAGTCTGAAGAAAAAAAATTTTTTCGTTTACTAATAAAATTTTGAAATAATTGTTTTTATATTTTATTTTTTTATTATAATAATTCATAAAAGTGTTAAAAATATTTTAAAAACCTTTTATAAAAACGTTGTTGAATTTCTTTTTTAATTAAGAATTGATTATTATATTGCCTATTGAAAATTGAAAAGTTTAATAAAATCCTTCACCCATTTTATTTTTAAACTAATTAAAAAAAAAAATTTTGGAAATTTTTATTAAGTACGGTGTTCCATAGGGGTCATAACAAGTTTCCGTAGAGGTCGTATTGTTTTTAGAAGTTAACAAGTGTTTGGATGAATTCCCCTTACATCGAAAATGACACAAACCACACTTTGATTCTAATTTCATTCTTTTTTTATTAAATTAAAATTATTCTAAAAGTAATTTAATTTTTTTAATTTTTCAGAAAGCATATTAATAAATAATTTAAGATAAATATGTAATATCTAAACAGAAAAATATTAATAAATAACATAATATAACTTAGTTCAATTATTTTCTTTTAAAAGAAATTTAAATTTTTCTTTATTCAGAAAGCATATTTTTATTTATTCAGAAAGCATATTTTTATTTATTCAAAAAGTATAGTCTGGCTATAAATCTAAACTAAAATTCTATAAAATATTATACTTGCTGAAAATATTATGCTAAATTTTTAATTTTACTATTTAGTTAAAAAACAACAAAAAAAAATTTAAATTTTCAAATGTTACATTTTAAGCTACATGAATTTTTTGTCACTTTCGGTTGCCATCCAAACGTCATTCACACCTGCTACTTGTCAACACATCATTAAAGATTGATTTATTTCATAAATTTCCAGACAGTAAGCACTTAATACTTGTTTGAAATCAGATAAAGGTAAGTTTCAATTATAAAAATTGACTTAAATAATGTGTCAAGGAAGTATTTTTTTTTTTGCAAGATTTTTAAAACAGAAATTTAGCTACTGTTTACATAATGTGTCGATTAGTCAATAATGGTGGTAAATTTTTTTTAAAAATTTTTCAGCAGTTAAATTTTTGATTTCGATCAATATAATTTCGGTTTGAACTAAACCAGGGTATTTTGCTTACTGTAATTAGTAAACTTAATCTCTTGGCTTTCAATTAAAGCTAAAATTAAAGTGTCAAGAAAACATTTTTATTTTTAAAAATTAAATTTAAATTGAGGTATTGAAAATGAGCAGTGATTTTTTGGAGGTACCTATTATATTGACTAAAGAATAACAAATAAAACTAATCTTTTCTGGTGGCAAGTGCCAATAAATAATGTATATTTATCATTAGTAGAAAGAATCATATTAAATTGTAAACTTTTAAATGCTTTCTAGAGAAAAAACAGTTTGTGTTTATTTATTAATCTCTCCATAAAAATAATAACAGTTTAAAAGTAAAAAAATTATAAAAGACTTATAATTAACAAACAGGTAGAAAAATCAGTTAGATGCTCTTTTTGATTGTCAAAGTCTCATTTAAATTGTTAATGTTCTAATGATAGCAATAATGGTAATATTGTGTGTATGTGGCATTGGTCAGTCTCAAGAAACCTTGGATCTGCTCCCAAAGAGTTATATCTCCAAAGAGTTAAATCTCCTGTGTAAGCAATCATTGGTGACATCTTCTTACCTTTCAATACTTATGACCATCACCCTCATCTCTCTTTTGCAGACATCCTTGAAATGAAGATAAGGCTGTGTAATGCCCTCTTGCCAGTAGCCAGTTCCCAGTACAGAAAAACCTTTAGAATCCTCCCATCTGGCATACAGTGTACATGTCCAAGTCAGCAGAGCTGATACTGTTGGAGAAGTGTGTATAAGACTGGGTAAGTGGGCATGGGTGAGAACAAAAGCACTGAGGTATGTGAATTCATAAACCACCTTCAGGTTGTAGTTGTTGATTTTGATGATCAGAGACTGTTGGCCCATCATGTTTGTCTTTTTCAGACAGATGGTCAGGTTGAACTCTCAGCAGGCTTCTGAAAATTGTCCACGAGCTGCTGCACTTGCTCTTCAGAGTGTGCTACCAGAACTGCATCATCTGCAAACATCATATTTCTAATAAGCATCTCACAGACTTTGGATTTAGCTCTCAGTGAGACAAGCGGATCAGCCTTCTGTCTCTTTTTGTGTGCAGGTAGAAGCCATCAGTTTCAGTTAAAGACCCAAATGCATGAGTGCAAAGAAGATGGTGAATAAGGTAGGTGCTAACACACAACTCTGGTTCACAGTTCTGCACATATAGATAGCCTCTGTATAAGAATCACCAAATTGTATGTCACCCTTCATATCTACATGAAATGACTAGACAATCTTGAGGAGTCTCAAAGAATAACTGATTCTGTTGAGTATCTTGAACAAGTCATTCCTGCTCACAAGTCAATGAAAGTACAGTGGTTGTCTTTGTTCTCAGCATTTCTCCTGCCATTGTCAATTGTTGAACACTCTGACCTGAAATTACACTGGGATTCAGGATATATCCTTTCACTGAAATTCTGTAGTCTACCAAGGACCACACAAGCAAAGACCTTTCCAGCTATGTTCAGCAATGAGATTCCACTTCAGTCCTCCTTATTCTTAGAGATGGTGACTATGTTGCACCCTCTCATATCCTGCAGCACCTCCTCCCAGTACTGACAAATTAGATTCACAATGTGGGCAAATAGTACACTCTTTGCACACTTAATGGCCTCTAACAGAATGCCATCTATCCCTGGTTCTTCTCTCATGGGTAACTTATCAATAGATCTTCTCAGCTCTCCAGTAGTTGGCATCCCCAATGCAACCAGTCTCACATGACAGTTAGACAAGCTACTGTGTCTGGTGCATCATCTAAAATACTGCTTTCTCTAGAATACAGTTTCAAGTAATGCTCCATCCACTTCTCTATCTGTTTGCCTGTGTCCTTGATAGCCTCGCTGACCAGGGATTTCAGTGGTGCTGTCTTGCATTTAGTTGGGTCAATGACTTTTTTTATTTCTTTCCCACGAATGTTAACTGTATCCTCTCACACAGCTTGAGCTAGCAGTCACTTGTATGCCATATGTCTGTTTTCTGTGCTTAGTTTCTGGCTGTCCTCAAAGCTTGCAATGTTGTCCAAATAAGTTGGCGTTTGTGCTCTAATAACAACACACTTCTTCTCAATGGCCATGTTAAGATCATTTGCACTTACTTTGAAGGCTTGATACAATGCATCTTTTTTGGTTAGAGTCTGAGTTTGAAGCAATCCAGTAAGTGTTTCATGCTACAAGCACATTCCTCAGACATCTACATTTTATGAGAATCAAATCTAGCTAATGCCAGTGTTTAGAGTGGGTGGGTGTCCTGGAAGTATGTGTTGGTGATGCATAGCTCATGAAGCACACAGACAGCTAGACCATATTGGAATGGTTTGGATCTTCTCTGATAGCTGATTATAAAACTCATCTTTGACATCTTGTGAGGAGTATAAGGTTGAGACATAATCACTGACAAGGTTAACATATGCAATGAAAGTAAGTAGATTCATTCCTTGCGGAGTTCCACCATCTTCAACAAGTTTTTCATAGCAAAGGTTTCTTGAATGTCTACTCAAAGCTGATGTAATTCATTGTTAATCATTGCAATTATGCAAAGATCGATAGACCTGTCGTCAGAATTTGTACATTCCAACATCCAGTTCTGACAGTATTTACATTATTCAGACATTATTCCTCATCTTTGTACAACATTTATAGGAATTTCAAACCAAACCTTTTATTACAATCACTGGGCTATATCATTCTAATCCCTTGCATAGGAAGTTATCTCCCTCTAACCCTGCAGGTTACTTGTCTGGTATTGAACTCACAACTCTTTGGGTCACAGGAAGTAACCAACGTCTATATCCACTGTCCTTAAGAACAAGAACAACTGAATTTTTGTGACTTATAAACCCAGTAACCCTTTTTTACCAGAATTCATATTGCAATTTTTTGATGATAATGGTTTTCTCTAGTATTTTTTATGTTAATGGTTTTCTCTAGTATTTTTTTATCATATTGCAATTTTTGACACTAATGATTTTCTCCGGCACTCCGTATTATTGGTTCCCATATTGTGTTCATCTCTATGCTTGGTCGGCTTAGGAGATTTTAGAAGCCTAGCATATGTGCTGATTCCTTAAGTTTATGTAGTTTCCAGTGGCGTTCTATATTATTTCAACTTCATCCCGTGGAGTGGAGAGGGAGTGATCCCCTTTCTCCCTCTATATGTGGTCAGCTACACCTGATTTTTCTATCTCCCCTCGTGTGACAGCCTTGTGATGTTCTTGTAGCCTTACCTTAAGGGTGCGCTCTGTCTCCCCTTTATATTTCTTTTCACAACTATATGGAATGGCATACACACAGTCAGTCCTTAGTCATGTCCTCCTCTGTTGGGGGTCTTACTCAGAAGAGTTACCTGCGAAGTGTAGAACCACTTCTGAAGATCGTTCTGATGTTTTATGAACCACAGATCCTTTGTATTTTCTCCGATAACTCCTTCACATGGGATAGACAAACTAAGGCTGTTTTCTGAGAGTTGTTATCCTCATGCACCCTCCCTTCGATGGAGTTGTCGTCATGTACCCTGGATTGTATGGTACTGCTTGTACTGATCATTTCCTGTTCGTATGACTCTGGATCGCTGCTTATGACTTTTGCTCGATGTTGAAGGCAGCGGACAATCCCTTTCTTTACATTGTGGGAATTGAAGTTGAGGTATTATCCAGTGAATGTTGGCTTGCTTTATACGGATGTCTTGAACCCCACCGCTGTTCAAGTTATTGGCACAATAAAGGAATGTCAGTTTGTTGTCACTCTTTTTTTCCATAGTCAACTGTAATTACTACTTCATCTCAGAAATATAGACAAATATCCAGTTCTGAATACTGTTTTTTTCTTTGATTCCTTGTTGTTTTGCTTGTTGCAGTGTTTACAGACTATTGGATCAGGGCTGCCGAGCTTGAGTTGGGCGGTAGTTGTCCAGTGAAGTGAAATGACCTCTCTCTGTGTCAAAAGCAATAAATGGTATTTTGCTCCACATCAATCAAGCATGGACTTATAACTGGTAGATTGTTTCTTCCCATGTTTTGCCATTACTGTGAGGTGATGCTGAAGTGTCCTCACCATTGTGCAGGCTGAAGGGATATCTCTGCATGTGAAGGGAAACCTGCTGAACTCATCAATGACCATTAGAATTTACTGGAAGTGGGCCTTTGAAACCCATATTTAGCCTTTCAAAAGGTTTGGTTGCTTTGATCAAATTTTTTTTCAAATTTCCAGAACCTTAATTTTTCTCCAAGTACATGTTCTGCACTAAATGGTAATTTTATGAATGTTATCCACAGCATAGGGAAGGTTTTGGGTACACATTAAATATGTGTCACTTCTAGATAACAGAGAGACTGTATGAACAGTGATAACTGCACAATTTGATTTTGTAAGTGTGTCTGAAGCTGCATTCTGTGCTTGGGTTCTATGACATATTTCATATTTGTATGTTGTTAACTCACCATCTGTTCAGCTTATCAGTGTTGGATCAAATAGCTCACTTCTTGTAAATGAATATGAATATGGTTTGTTGGTCAATTATTAGTATAAGAGGCTTCCTTGTTAGATAGTAGATCCACTATCTTCAGGCTTCTACAATATTTCCCACTTCTTTTTCTACTGGGGAATGATGCTATTCCAATCCATTTAGTGTTCGAAACCAAAATGCAACTAGGCACTCCTCTTGATTTAAGGTAACTGCTATACACTGGCTGCTTACATCTGACTCTACCTGGAAAGATTATCCTCATCAATAGCACTGACCACAGCATCTTCTAGACTTTTCTTTAACTCTTGGAAAGCTATTTTTGCTACTTCTGAAAGGGGAATATCATATTTCGGTTTAATTTAAGTATTTTGTTAGAGTAGTTTCAGATCCATTTGCTATAGTATACACAATATGCCACAATTCTTTCCTGGTCCACAAGGGATTTAGGTTCCTGAAGATCTCTTAGTGGCCATACTCTTTCCAGATCTGGTCAGATCTTTTACTTTGTACCCTAATAATCTTAGTTCTTCAACTACTAATACAAACTTCTCGACATTGAAGGTGAACCCATACTCCTAAGGCTCTGGTCATGTTCCTTTTTATTTCTACCACAGATGGTAATGTTATCTACATAAATAAACATCTTTTAAAACCTCTAACTCAACAAACTCATCCAGTATTCTCTGGAATCCCACAACTCCATCAGTGATTCCAAAGATAGAGTCAGCCCTTTATTTCAAATGCTTATCTTCCTTTCTAAGTGGGTCTTAGTTATAAGCAGTTATTATGTCCAAGGCACTATAGACAGTATAGTTTTCAACCTTCGTGACTAGTGGTTGAGCCTGCCACTGTGATCAGCTCAGTTGAATAATACTGTTCTTCAGCAAACTAGCAACTTCCTTGATTAAGCTTGTGTCTTCCCTTAAGTAGCACCTAGATTTTACTGCTGTTGGCTTCCAGCCTAGTGTCAAGTTGTTAAATAGTGGAGGAGGTGTTACTTTTAGGGCCATTAACACACATACTTTCAAAGGTGGTCACTTCCCTAGTCAAATTTTACCCTGAAATGCATTCTCTGTAAATGTCTACCCAATATAACGTTTCTCATAATTGAGATTTTGGATCATAGATACCTCTTTCCCAGCACCACCATGGCTAGAATGCACTTTCCAGGTATAGCTGAGTGAAACATTGATGAATCCATACTGACTAGTCAGTAGGCAAGTAGAATCATCAATTTTAGCTTCTGAACCACTTGTTCATCCAAATATCTGTGTGTACTCCCCAAATTTATCAGGGCCTCTACTCTGGAGGCATTCTACTGGGAATATCAGATCATTCTCTATGTTCAAGTTCATTCCAAACCAAAAGCATTCCCCTGATATGCTGTTCCCTAGAATTAATTTTTGCTACACAAAAACAGACTGGGACAGATTCAGATCTTACATGGCTAAAGAAAAAAATCCTATCAAAACAGTCAGAAGGTCCACTTTTGAATGTTCTGCAGCTCACTGTAACCACTAACACAATATCTATAACAGTGTAGTTGGACACTTGCTGCATTCAGAATTACCCACAATTACTGGAAGAAAATTCTAGTAAATGCAGTGTTGCTATGCACAAGCTGATCAGGCCAAGGTTGAAAACAAACAGATTGAATCCTATCTGGTCCAGCACAATTGAGACAAGCGATGGTTTCAGAAAGAGCAAGAGACACCATCAGTTCCAAAACAAGACCAATTCGGCAAGAAAGTCATGTTGTGCATTTGGTGGAACTTTGACGGAATCGTGCATTTTGAGTTGGTTCCGAATGGTCGTGCCATCAGTCCCAAACTTTACTGTCAGCAACTTGAGCGGATCTACAAAAAGTTGAAGTAAAAGTACCCAGCTCTGATCAACTGAAAGCGCGCTTTGATGCAGCAGGACAATGCCAAGCCACACACTGCCAAAAAGACCAAAGACAAGTTTGAAGAGCTGGACGGCATTGAGGTTCTGCCACATCCAGCCTACAGTCCTGACTGTGCTTCATCAGATTACAGCCTTTTCCGCTCAATGCAACACTTTCTGAAGGGTCACCAATTCAACTCGTTTGATGAAATCGAGGAAGCGTGTCAAGAATTCTTTGATTCGAAGCTGACTGAATGGTACTTTGACCAGATACGAAAGCTTGCAGATCGATGGCAGAAAGTCTTGGAAAATGATGGTCTTTATTTTGAGCAATAATTTTTGTTGTTTTTGCGAGTAAAATTTCAATTTTTTGCAAGTGTTTTCTGGTAACCTTAGATTACTTGGCAAGTAAAATTTCAATTTTTTACAAGTGTTTACGAACTTTTGGGACAACCTAATATTTTTATTACAGCTCAGGAAGTCTCAAGACTTCTAAGAAAGCTACTCGCCCAGACAAACATTCCAGTATTTATCCATAAGAATATCAACCCAGAATTATCCCTGGTCTTAGTAAAATTATTTAACTGCTGCTTGAATGAGAAATCTTTCCCAAGTCTGTGGAGTATGTCAAGTACATTCTTGGTTTTCAAGAAGATGGGTAAGTGCTCATCCCCCTCTCATTATAGTTCAATCAGTCCCCTCAGTGTTGTTAACAAGCTTTTTGAGGCTATAATCAACAAGGCTGTTGATCACTTAAATAGGAAAAACCCTCTTGAGTGACAAGCAGTACAGGTTTTGTTCAGCCTGATCTACTGCTGATATCCTAACTGCCATTACTCAAAGAACCAATGAGAAGGTAGACAACAAATCAATGACTATGGCATTGAATATTTCAAAGGCTTTTCAAAGGTGTAGCCTTAAGAATTACTCCACAAGCTCCCTAGTTATAGAATCACTGGAAGATTTGAAGAGTACAAAGAAAATCAAGCAAACTTTCTTGTTTGTACATTTGATACAAATAAAAATTAAATTAGTTCATATTTCAAAATTACTTGACAGACATATATTTTTGATTTACTGTAACCAAAATCATTCTTAAAAATATTAAAATAGTAACACATAGGTCATATATTGTTGCTGATTACAATTTATTTTAACCTTTCCTGGCTTACACAAAAAAAGTATTGATAGTGGCATGCAGTGCTAGCTTATTTTTAGGATCAAGTTATTTATCAGACATAAATCTAAATCAACCAAATAGAAATATAGACAAATATAGAATGTTATGGGCTAACTTTGAAACCAGATTGAATTATACACCAATATTTTCATAGACAATTATCTCTTTCCCTCAGTGAAAAAATTAATGGGTAAAACTTTAGTAATAACAAACCTTTCCAACAATACTTGAGATATTCACAATGGAACCATGTTCCACTTTTTCTGACAACATCATTTTTGCAGCAGCCTGTGTAACAGCATAAGTTCCCTTAAAAAAATGAAAAATGAATAAACAGTAACAAAAAAGATAACATTTTAGAAAATAAACTAAGCAATTAAAATTTAAAGTAACTTTTCATTTTTTTAAATCAATTCACCCTATGCAAAGCAATAAGACACAAGGGGATTTAGAGTGGGAGAGAATAAATGAAAAAACACTATTAAGGGGAGAGAACAATAAAAGAACCAGAATTAAGAAGACAGATAAAGATAATGATTAACACTGCATTTAATTTTTTGAAAATCAAACTAGAATCGAAAGCAAGAAGCAGAAAGTAAGTGAAGAGTGCAATAGAAGCAACTGTTATCATAGAATTTACAGTTACATCTAGCCAAATCAACTCGATGTAACCATAGATAAATGATGAGAACTTAAAGTATTTCTATAAAAGGAAAACTGCATCAAGCAAAAGAAGGAATCAAAGAATAAAAACAGCATTCAGAATTAAATTTTGGACTGTACAACTGATGATAACTGCTCTATTAGATGACCTTTGAGAGATCAGCAACAACCACAAAACAGCAGTAATTAGCAACAAATTACTTCAGCCTCAAGTGGACATACAGCATTTCAAGAGACATGGCTTCCAGAGTTGGGAACTCTTTGAGATAGAGTATTAGAACCACCATAAAAAAAGGATCAAAAGTTATCTCCCATTGACCATTCAAGGGAGTTGATCCCGAGCCAAGAGATGCATACAGGAGAACAGGAAGGGACTTCCAGCAGAAGCCCAATAACATGGCATGCAGGACTTTGCTAGGCTCCCCATAACCACATCCTTATTCAACATCCACAACTGTTTGCTGTGCTCATGTTTCCACAATAATAAATACACTAGTTATTTCCAATAATCAGTGAGTGTATCATTTTTCCATAACCGTTTTATTTTGTCATGTTAAAAACATAACAAAGAGCAAACTTTCTTCTGGCAAGTAAAAGGTAAGGATGAAATCAGTGACCATGGTGTTGGCTTTGGTGTGAAAAACCTATTACTGAAGGAACTCAGCAACTGATCAAAGTAACCCAACCTTTTGAAAGACTAAATATGGATTTCAAAGGGCCACTTCTATTATCTGCAAAAAAAAGGGAAATTCTAATGGTAGTCATTGATGAGTTCACTAGTTGTCCCTTCACATTCACATGCAAAGATATCTCTTCAGACACAATGATTGGATTTTTATGTCAACTATTCATAGTATTTGGTAACTTGCAATACTTGCTGATGGGTGATTTTCCTTTATGTCAAGTGAGTTGATTCTCAAAAGTAATGGCTACAAGCCTGACAACCAGTTACAACCCTTAGAGAAACAAACAGGTAGAAAGGCAAAAATGGAACACTCTGAGTTCAGTACAATTAGCTCTTAAGTAAAAATAATTATCCCCATCTATATGAGAGGTAGTGCTACCTGATGCTTTACATTGGCTACTGCCTTCCTCTTGGACAGTATCAGGGACATGAAAAAGAAAGACATGTTGAATTGGAAATCATTGATCTCTCATCAAACACTACCCAGGTCTGTGTCTTGGAGAGGACACTCCAGCGTCACCTCACAATGACAACAAAACAGAATCAACAGTCTACCAGTTATAAGTCAACCCTTGATTGACATGAAGCAAGACATCAGTGGTTGATTTTGACAGAGGAAGAGGTCACTGCACCTCACTGGATAGCATTCCACCATCAAAATCAACAACTATGATCTGGAGATGGTTAATGAATTCATATTTCTGACACCCTCTCCCTAGCCATTGAAGTCAACAGATGGATTGGATATTCTGCAATTATGTTTGTCAGGTTGACCTCAAGACTCTGTGAGAAAAGAAAGCTTACTATGTACACCAAAATTGAAGTCTATAGGGCATATGTAATCAGCATGCTGCTCTACAGCAACAAGACTTACTGCCTCTACTCTAGACAGGAGAGACACTTCTGCACCTTTCATCTTCACTCTCTGAGACACATTATGAGCATCAGTTGCCCCAACAGTTACTTTCTCACTGCTACAACATAGCTTTCCTGTTCCTTTTCTGTAAATATTTTCATGGTAATTGTCCTAATCAGCTTTCCTTTTTGGTACCTTGATTTTACAAATTTAAGCACAGTACTAGATTAGCAGGTAGGTCTCATCATTTTACAGTTAAAACTGCTAGATATAATCATAAGTTCAATTCTATGTTAAAAGTTTCTTCTCTCACATTTCTCATTTGTGAAACTCTCTTCTGGCCTCTTGATTTCCAGTCACATTTGATCTTCAAAAAGTTAAATGCAATGTCAATTATCATCTTTTGTCTTCTTAATTCTTCTTTTATTCTTTCTTCTCTCTTCCTAATAGTGTGTGTGTGTGTGTGTGTGTGTGCATGATATATGTGTAGAGAAAACAAATATTAGCATATACTTCAATTATACATGTTTTTTTGGTGTGTGTGTGTGTGTGTGTGTGTGTGTGTGTGTGTGTGTGTGTATATATATATTTACGAAGTAGTAAATAATATCTGATACTGTAATCTTTCCTCTAGGATTCATTCCAATTATTCAAAGCACGTGTGAAAATATAACAATTTACTATGGATATATAATGTGCAAATGTACAAGCTTACCTTCAGATTTATAGCAATAACTTCATTGAAGTCTTCTTCAGTTGCTTGTAACAAGAGGTTATCTCTGGTAATTCCTGCTGAATTTACAATAACTGTGGGAACTGCATTAAATTGTTCTTTAAGTTTTGTAAAGATTTCATTAACAGATTCAAGGCTGGAAATATCAGCAGTCATAGCACAATGATTTCCTGAAAAAGTTTTTAATAAATCTCTAAAAATATATAAATCCATTAATAAAAACAGATGCAGTGAGCCATTCACTGTTTTGTTTCCCAGTGTTGGAGGGTACAACTTCATGAAAAGGCTTAATATTTATTATTAGAAAAGCTAATACAAACATTATCCTCTCCTACATAAAATTTTGCTGCACAAATTACTTGAGGGGTCTATTGCTGACACAAATAACAGGTATATATGTCATCAGAATAGGTTTGGGGTTTCCTTTATCTGGAGCTGGTCCTTTGGCCTTGGAGCAGGTCCTAGGTTTTCATGTGAGTGTCTATACCAGTTCCTCTGTGACTCTGAACTTTGATAGTTGTCATATGATTTTCTACTTCTATATAGGGGAAGAGAATCTTTTCGCCAACCCACCACCTCAATTCACGATGTATGGTTTTCTCTCTGTTATATGATGAAGTGAGTGATAGTCCATTTGTGAAAGTTAGGGAGGTTTGATTCTAATTGTGAAAGGTAGGGAGGCAATTGATAGAGTTAAATATAGAAAAGTTTGGTTTTATTATATAGAACTTTGGAAAAACATGAGAAAATGCTTTATTGTACTTAGTATTTGTTGGAATTAAATGTAGAAAAAGAACTAATTAAAAATATTACTTTCAAGGAATTAGATATGTTATGGGGTTCTTAATGTATCATGCAAATAGTAACTTGAAGATAACTCAATTACTTAGTAAAGCTGAGTAAGCTCTGTAACAAATTACTTTCTCAACCAAAATTGTCTATAAAAAAAAGTCAATAATTATGTGATTGTGAACTGAAAGAGACTCTTACAAAACACAAAATAATGGTTAAATCATGTCAATACATCACTTGGGATAGAAAGATAGAAAAATTGCTTTGACACTACAGTGAGCAGATACTGGTAATGAGGCAGAGAGTGTATATCAGAGAGAAGTTCACCAAAACCACAAGAAAGAAGAAACACAGCAATGCCAAATGATAATAGTAAACTAAAGGTTCTCTTACATAAATGGTAAACTAGCTGGAACAGTCTATTTTTCTATCCTCATCATAAACCATTCATATTTTATGCTGCATGCCACTATCAAACAGTAGAATTATGGGGAAAAGACACTAATTTAAAACACCTATGTATTTAACAGTAATAATAAACTATATCTGGTTCTGATTTTTCTTATTATTATTCCAAGATTTTAATCAATCTCAGGAATTCACCAACTTTAATATTTTGACATGTGACATTCCAACCTTGAACTTCTTCAGATCTTTGAATCAAAATGTAGATGGCAGAATCAGCTTTCTAGTATATCCTGGACCATTGATCAGAACACTGGTGTTACAGTTGGTTTCTATAATCAGATAATAATAATAATAATATATAATAACTATCATGTTACAAACAGTGGCTGCAATATCAAGAGACTAATAGTTCTCATACCAACACCAGCTATAGTGTTAGAGTTGGTATTGTGATCAAAGAACTGACTCTAATGTTACTACAAAAAGAGACACAGCATATATTTGGTAAATGGTGCAACTAGATACTTTATTCAATCTTAATAATATATTTAAGGTGTATACAGATTTATAACATTAAAACAAGCTGCAATGAAGGAAATTAAAATTTAATATATATATATATATATATATATATATATATATATAAAATCAAAAATCTAAGAGTGAGCCAATAACCTACCACAGTTTCGCTTTACAGCTCGTCAGGGAAAATTGGCTAAAGACTTAGAAATTATGCAGCATATATGTATAATTTCAGCTTAAACAAAGAAGACACCAAACTCATGAAAAATGGGGATAAACTTTATTAAGGGGTAAAAAAAAAAAAAACAATATTGAGAACAATTAAACAGGAGGCTAATTGAGCAAACAGTTTTTCATGTGGATACATTTATGGAGAATTTCAGTTTTTGAATTTAATAAATTCTGCGCAGGTTCGAATAACGCAATGGCTAACTTTTCTTCCCCCGCATAAATTGCAGAACTTATTCCCCGGCTTGTACTTGGAACATCATTTTAAAATTTCCCATTTTAAAATAGGATCAGTATTAGTAGAATTTTTAATGTCCCACACGTAGGACGCCATAGAAGTGTTACGACTATACTTATGGTGCTTAAAAGTACTTAAATGGTTGCAAAACCTAATTTTAAACGAATCCTGCATGGCACCTATGTATGTTTTAGGTTGGAGGTCCTTATTGTTTTTATAAACATGAACTTTATAAACCACACAAGATTGCTGACATTTTCCATTAAGGGGGCAATTTGATTTTATTCTACAATTACATGAATTTCTATTGTTAATGTCTGACTTTCCAATTTTGATTTTATTTAGGCCTTGAATGATTTTACCTGTATTCGGCAAACAAGAATAACTTAATTTTATGGTGTTTTTATTGAAAATTTTATGGAGAGCATTATCTTTATCGAAGTTTCTATTTAACATCGGAAAATGTTTTTGCCTATTTTAGTTTTAACTTCCTTGTTAAAAGGGGGGGGTAAACCATACAATCCTTCTATGTCTGTTTTTATTTTTAGGGGATTTGGATGTAACATACTCTAACTTATCTTTATATCCACTTTTCCGTAATGCATCTTGGTATATTTTTTGGGATTTATCAAAAATATTGCAATTAGAAGAATTTGTGGATAATCAATAAGCAATACTTTGGGAATACTATTCATTATGTGATTAGGGTGATTAGATTTTTTATGTACATACGTAGGAATGTAATTTTCTTTAGTGTACAGAGCAACTGTACCATTATTAATATTGAGAGTTATGTCTAAATAACTAACGATTTTAAGGTTACACTCTATATCAATAGTGAAGCCATTATTTTTGAAAAATTTATGCAATTGTTTTCTAATCCTATCACAATGCTGGGGAGTACTACGATCTACAATAATAAGACCATCATCCCAGTATAACCCGTGGTTGTGAAAGTCAATTAATTCATTTAGTTTGTATAGGAGGAAGCATCCTACCAACTCCGCCACCTCTGCTCCATCATTCGCTCCCATTGGATTTTTTCGATGTTAAAATAGAAACTTCAATAAAGATAATTCTCTCTGTTATGAACGGGGTTTTTGTCTCATAACTAAAATGCCTTAATTTACAGTATGATTCATGGTCCGTGGACGAATATCTGTGTGTGTGTGCAACACGTAGTGAAAATGCATGGAACGAAAGAAAAGTAGATGTCTACTCACGGTTGACCGGAAGATACATTTATTTTACATGGAGAAAAATTACAAAATATGTACAGTCCCAAGTTATCAGGTTGTGTGTCACAACCATTAGGGCAGAAGAACATACATGCGTTCTTTAATCATTGACGGCCATATTCCAAGTCTGTTCCCTTATGAGTCCCACGTCTGAATGTACGTTGATCACATGACTCGTGTGTACCCACCTTCAGAGGTGAAAAGGGAGGTACTCTGTTTGGAAACAGGAAAGGGTTAATTCCCTTGGAATATGTTTTATTCGTCCTAACAATCTCCATAAAATTTTCAATAAAAACACCATAAAATTAAGTTATTCTTGTTTGCCGAATATAGGTAAAATCAATCAAGGCCTAAATAAAATCAAAATTAGAAATTAACAATAGAAATTCATGTAATTGTAGAATAAAATCAAATTGCCCCCTTAATGGAAAATGTCAGCAATTTTGTGTGGTTTCTAAAGTTCACGTTTATAAAAACAATAAGGACCTCCAACCTAAAACATACATAGGTGCCACGCATGATTCATTTAAAATTAGGTTTTGCAACCATTTAAGTACTTTTAAGCACCATAAGTATAGTCGTAACACTTCTATGGCATCCTACGTGTGGGACATTAAAAATTCTACTAATACTGATCCTATTTTAAAGTGGGAAATTTTAAAATGATGTTCCAAGTACAAGCCGGGGAGCAAGTTCTGCAATTTATGCGGGGAAGAAAAGTTAGCCATTGCGTTATTCGAACCTGTGCAGAATTTATTAAATTCAAAAACTGAAATTCTCCATAAATGTATCCACATGAAAAACTGTTTACTCAATTAATCTACTGTTTAATTGTTCTCAATCCGTTTTTTTTTTTTTGTTTTTTTGTTTTTTTACCCCTTAATAAAATTTATCCCTATTTTCCCTGAGTTTGGTGTCTTCCTTGTTTAAGCTGAAATTATACATATATGCTGCATAATTTCTAAGTTTTTAGCTAATTTTTCCTGACGAGCTGTAAAGCAAAACTGTGGTAGATTATCAGCTCACTCTTAGATTTTTTATTTTGTTTGCTCTACTTTCGCTTTGGGTGCTTTGTGTACTCTGCTTTCGTATTGAGCTCTTTATTGTTAAGGTTTTCGTCTTGGGGTTTTTTTCTTTCTCACGAATGCTTGACTTTTTGTTCAGGTATTTTATTTGTTTCTTTTTTTCTTCCCCTTCTTTTCCCTCCAGGTTAGTTCCTGGTGGGTTTCAAGACGATCTCATTTGTAGTTTAATTATTGATAATCTTAACAGAATTAGTTCTGTTGCTATTGATATTATTACTATAATTAATATTAATATATATATTTATGCATACATTCACATACTCACTAAAATAGTGACAATCTGATGGAACAAGGTAGCTCTTTTGACAGCATTATATGATAACAGTGACTTTATATATTTCCCAGAGATCTCTGCCAAAGCAAAGTCAACTATACAAGTTCTTAAAGTTATATTAAGTTAAAACTTAAATCATATATCTTATGATCTACCATTTTGAGTAAATTTCAGAATCACATGCAGCTTAATTCAGCCAACATCATTATTGATCACACCTTTCAAAGTAGCTGACCTACCAGCTCACCAATTTGCCCATGAGAAAAAAACTGTAATCAGAAAATTTACCAACTAAGAAATTTACTACTACTGTTACTCTTGCAGAATCATGCAAGTAAGCATGGGTAATAGATATCAGTAATGTTTGTGCACACTAAAAATGTTTCCACCTTAAAAATTTTATGGAACTAATTCTGGGTTTCAACAACCATCAGTGGGCATAGACTTGCAACAAACATAGAATTCTGTGATGAAAATTCAATGCACTTTACCAAGAGCAAAAAAATAATGACATGTTCATGCTTAGTTCAACCTTTGTAATTTGTAAAAAGCACATATACAAACTGGCATACCTAATATAACTATCAATAGATGATCACGCAAAATCCAAAATATACATAAATGTAACAAATTTGTCAGTGGGCAGAAGGACTTTTGACTGGTATTGTGGTAGCTATGAAAAAATAGACAGAAGAAAGAGAGAATCATTGCATTTAAGGAGACAAGTGAAAGAGAGATTTCTCTCACCAGTAAAGGAAAACCCCAGGTTTGCTGTGAAATGGATTAGTAGCATTAAAAGAAATTACATGCCACCTAGTCTGATTTCTAACTTTTAGGTTTGATCTCTTACAAAAACACAAGCTATTTTGGCTAGATGGCAAGTTAAACCCCAAGCTGAAAATTGGCCACATGTCTTATGATTGTCTGGTGTAAGGAGCATCAATCATGTTTGTTAAATTGATCTTATACATTCCTCACATTTAAAAGATCAAAAGGTGAAACAAGCATCAAAGGATTAGAAATATCTCTTTTGTGATAAAAATAAAAATAATGTTTATTGATCTGCTTGTCATCAAGTTATGTAGAGATTAAAAGTTTCATGTAGAGACTTGAAGAAGGTTCTGCTGCATGTTCTCTGTGGAGTTTCACCATCTTGTAGAATCCAAAATTCCTCTGTGCATTCTCTGCAGGGTCCCCTTTTTGTAGAGCCCAGAATTCCTCTGCATATTCTTGTCTGGGGTCATCATTCATGTAGGCTGCGTATTCAATATTATGCAGACATCAGAATTCCCCTGCATGTTTTCTGTGGGGTCACCAAACAGTAGTAACAGTTAGTAATGTCTGGTAAAAGGCCTTGTGTCAAACATAGTCAGGGTCACCAATTTGACACTAGGAAAACAAGTTGGAAATAAAACATCAGCATCAGGCAAGATGTGACTAAAACATTACAATTCATTAACATCTACATCAACAGAATGCCATATTCATCCCTCCTAAATTCTGGATGCTCACATTCCATACTGGTTCTGCTGCATTGGTTTAGGTTTATTGCAGCATCAGCACTGTTAGGATTTGCATGAAAGTTGGTAACACTGCCACAATTGACATGCTGGTAATGTGCAAGGGGCCACTGGATTTCAACCTATTGCTTGATATCAATGCTATTAAGGCACTAAGCTGTGCTTACAGATGTTTGTGCAGAGAATTTGCAGGAATGGAGAAAGCATATATATGATTGTATCATATAATGACCTCAGCAAAACATACTTGCAGGTTCACATTGAAAAATCCCCATGGACATACCAGACAGTTAGGTTCAAGAGACAAAGATATTGTCTAACAAAGATGGGATTTGGCTTGAATGTAGTGCCACTTATAATGAAATTCATGCTTTAAGCAGTCTTGCTACAGAAACAATAAGAAGAGTAATGTTGGCATATATCAATGGTATATATATGTTAATGAGGACTTAAGTGCTGGGTCTAGACATCTGGGGGTAAACTAGAGTGGTGGTAAGGAAATGATATATTGAATGATCTACTGTACATGACACAGAGAAATGTTTTTGCCATATGTGGCAAACTTGTGGAGCACACCCCCATTTATGGGTGGCTTCATATGCTGGTTGGGGACCACATTAATAGAATGGTATATGATATATGGACAGGAAGGAGCTAGACATGTGAGTGGAGGCAAGTTCACTGGATATGGCAGTGTCTCATGATGCAGATAGAGCTACCATTGAAGATACATGCTGGCTGCGATCAATAAAAGACACAGAACATTATTGTCATGAAGCCCAATGGCCTAATGAAAGAAATCAATTTCACACACACGCTGGAAGCAAGAATAATACACATGAACACACACACTCTCTGCATGTATCACTGGGTAACCAATGGCCTTACAGACTTAGTTGAATACCAAAGATACCAATGAAATGCTCATGGAAGAAGCAAAATGCTCATAAAGTTGGACAAATTGTCCTCACTGAGACGGGTGTTCAATTTGCAGTCAACACAGCACTAGTATGGTCCAACCAGAATCAAGTAGATTGGCTGACCAGTTATGGGAAAATAGCTCAACACTAAATAAGGACACTTAAAGCCTATGTTTTTATTGCCAAAGAAAGAGTTCTACTCAAATGACTGACATTTCTCATTGCAGTAGGCACCCTAGGGTTTATTTGCCCTATTGCTTCATGTTCACGCTGTTAAGGCACCAAGTAGTGTCTGCATCACATGCTCTAGAGATGTAAAATTCAAGCAGAAAATCTATCAGCACCCACTCACATCTGAGCATCAGGATTGTTATCCTCTCACCTTATTTGCTTTTTCCTCTCCTGGTGACAATGACTGAAATGGCTGTGAAGGCATAAATAGAATATTTCTGCAAACAAAGATCTTACCATGATAGTTTCTACAGAGGGAGCAGTCTCCTCTTTTGAAGACTATCACAATGTTGGCATTTTTAAAGTCATCAAAGAACATTTGATCTTCCCAGATTTTCTGTACCAGGAGCATTAGCTGTGTCTTCAGTTCAAGAAAACCATTGGAGAAAAATTCCAGGAGCACATTGTCAGGGCCAAAAGCTTTTCTTAATTTCATGAAAAAAGAAATGCTTCTTTCAATTCACAGAAAGGTTGTGGGGAGTGATACCCATTTTTGGACAGGGATTTGGGCATGTTTCACAGGAGGTTTTCCAGCATTGTGTCATAGCTGTTGAGAAGGCTCTGGAAGTGGTTCTTCCATCAGTCCTGAATGGACTCAGGATCAGTAAGGGTGGTGGTGCCATTTGAGTCACTGATTTGATGAAGCCAAAGATTTCCTATGTGGATGCATACAAATGACACATATCAACAGGCTGTGTATGAATATTACTCGTTACCATGGTAATCATTTTTAACATCAATTGATTTTGGCCAAATGCTATTTTCAATCTATCAACTGCTTGTGAGCAAAGACACTGAGAATATCATCTGACACTTGGAATCAGTATTCTATTAATGTGGTCTCTCCCCAGCTGAGCTTCTTCATGATTCTGCAACCATTAAGATAGGGTATCCAGATTTGATTGCAGTGTGCATATATGTCTGCAGAAAATGAGAAAGTAGAGAGATTTGCTATCAAATTGTGAAAATAATTGCAGCATGGAAGCAATGCACAGTTACAAAAATAGTTAAGTGTCACATGTCAGCCTCATCTGCACCAGTCAACATGATACATTCATACTAAGTCTCGTTGAAAGGCATTGCTTGCACTGGACTCCAATGCAAACAACAGTAGCATATTGTTGGAGAGTGAAAGAATGGTAGAGCCAACCTTTAGCATGCCTACTGACTCGAATGATGTTGATTTTGGCTCTAGGGTGTCCAACAACCTAACAGGGAAGGAAGTAGTGACTATCTCATTGTGAAGAACTACAACACTATAACCACCGCCACCACCATCATTGACACTTTTGTGATCATTGGGGAGTGGAAAAAGCACTAGTTGAAGATTAATATGATATTTTTTTTATTGAAACCCCAAACTTTTCTGATATAAAACATTTAAATGCATCACTTGAGTTTTGTTGTGAAATTAAGATATCAAGTTAAGATTTCAGTGGACAATATTCTTAATTCTGTTTTCTAGCAAAATTTTATTCAAATAGAATGTATGAATACATAACTGTAAGAAATAGAGTAAGCAAAACAAAACAATTGTTATATGTTGAAAAACAGAAGACAACGATTTACAAAGAAAAAATCATCCTTTTTACTCACAAAGAACAAAAATAAAAAAATACTGATAATAATGATAATAAAAAGGCTTCAAACCTTGTGCTAAGGATTTTACAGTTTCCATATTAGCTTCTGCTTGAATATCAACAGCAATAATTCTTGCACCTTCATGAGCAAACAATTGGCACACACTCCGTCCAATGCCACTGGCAGCACCTGCAAAAAAATTAATCACTATCAAATTCCGTATAATAGACAAAACTTATAACTCCATATTTACAACATATTTGTATTAGTCACAAAAAACAAAGTTAAAGCCAGAAGTACTTAAAACATTTATAAATCATCAGATTTTGAAATTCATAAAAAAGCATTTGAAGAACTAATTTTCAAAAACAGATTTATAAAAAGTTAAACTTGAAGATTCAAATCAATAAATAAAAAAACTTATGTTTTGCATGTCAATGTGAGTAGCAGTTGTCATAGCACAGCTCTGCATGTTCTCTGTGATGACAGGCTATTTTTCTGTCCTACTTCAAGTATCTCTATATATAGTGGTTTCTTCATTTACATACAATAGTACACCTCCCTGAATTGGAGAGATAGTATACTCGTTTTTTCTCTTACTACTTCTAATTATTTTTGTTTTGTACTGTCCTTCCTTTTATCTCTCTTGTTTTCTTTTTAATGGTGATCTCTGCTCTCTTCATTTTCCTCCTCCTCTTTGTCCATCTCCTCATTCTCACCTTCTTCCATTTCCTGCTCTGTTCCACTTTGATAACTTTCCACGTCTTCTTGTTCTTGACTTTCCATTTCCACATCATCCAGTTAGTCTCTGCTTTTGAACTAATCTGCATGTTCCAGTGTATGTTGCTGTTGTTTCTGGTCTTCCATCTCCACATCCTCCAGCTCATTTCTGCATCTGAACTGATCTGCATGTGTCAGTATATTTTGTCCTTTCTTTTCTAATATAGCTGTGTTGTGACTTTTTGCATCAGGAAATTTGCTTCTTCTGAATTCATCTCTTTACATCTTTTCTCTCGTTTATTTTTTTTTTAAATCATATCACCCTGAGCAAGGCGGTAACGCCACTGATGTACAGGGGGCTACATAGGAGTGAAAAGATTGGAAAAGAGAAAACCAGAAACCACATCCTAAAAAGGAAACAAGGGATGAGCCTCTTTACCTGTTCACTAGACGTGGGTGGAGTGTGAACCAGGCGATAGATTAGTCTATCTACTCCAATTGAAAAAAAAAAAGCGAGAAGATTGGAAAAGAGAAAACAGGAAACAAGGGATGAACCTCTTCACCTGTTCAATAGACGTGGGTGGAGTGTGAACCGGGCGATGGTTTAGTCTATCTACTCCAATTGAAAAAAAAAAAGAAAAAGGAGTGAAAAAGATTGGAAAAGAGAAAACCGGAAACCGCACCCTAAACAGGAAACAAGGTATGAGCCTCTTCATCTGTTCACTAGATGAGGGTGGAGTGTGAACCGGGCAATAGTTTATCTACTAAAGGACATAGTTATTGAAGCTTTGATTTGTCTTCCCATTAATGCCAATAGGCTCAATTTCTTTCCTGCATGTGAAATAAATCTGTAACTGAAAAGCATTTTTAGAAAATAGACTTCTATGTTTTTCATTAGTGGTGAGAATGCTTTTAATCCCATTTTCAGGGTTTGTATCATTCTTTCCACAATGCCATTAGATTGTGAGTTATATGGTGGTGTCTTGTATGGGATGCACCTAATTTGTTTTAGCCACACACTTAAGATCTCATCACCAAACTCGGGTACTTTTTCTGTGACTAATGTCTGGGGTACTCCATTCTTTGAGAACATGGTTCTTAGTATTTGTTGGATTGTGGTGGCTTTTCTGTCTTTTACTCTGACAACTTCTGGCCATCCTGACTATGAGTTCACTAATACTAAGAACAATCCCTATCTCTGGTATGTGCATGATCCATTTGGACCCTAACCCACGGTTCTGCTTCTTTTGGGCCATGAGTGAACTTTTTCTTGCTTGAAGTTCTTTATTTCCACATATTTTGGGCATCTCTTAACATATTCCTCTACATCTTTTGAATATCCTGGACACCATGCTTGCAACTTTAGTCTTCTTTGTGTTGTTGTTATGCCACAATGTATGTCATCATGTGTGGTAAATACAGAATTATAAATAACTCTCTTCTCTTCACTTCTACAAATTTTGCAATCTAGTATGAAATCTTAATTTTGACTAATAGGAAAAAAGAATTGACCCCTTAATGAAAGAAGCCAAATTTTGTGATCCAGTATTAAATTAATTAGCTAACCAATGAAAGAAAGCAATTTGCAAACCTGAGAGAGAAGTTAACAATCCAATGTGAAAAAACCTATAGCTATAAAAACAGAAAAAAGTCAAACTAGTCAGATGGAAGCGTTATTATACACCGCCAGGATGTAACAAAAGAAACTTCAAGCCACTGACCACAGACACATCTCTTTTTCTTCCTTCTCACTATTCTTGTTGCCAACAAAGAAAAAGATGACAACAACAATAAGGCACTTCAACTAACTCCTAAAAATTAACTTTGATAAGTACCATTTTCTTTATTGCTTTACCTTCCATTTCACTTTCTTGCCAGCCATAAAAAAAGGAAGGGAACACAGACTTTATAAGTACTCTGTTAATTCTGCATAAATACATTCTGCTACTTACAACTAGAACTCTAGATTCACTTAATTCCTTACTACATTTTCTCTTTGAACATTTAACTCCTACAAATAGATGTTATTCTGTTCTGTTAATAAAAATCTACTTTAACATACAAATGAAATACTTTTATTCTTACAACCTTCAACCTTATGATGATTACAAATAACCTTTAAGTTGTAGGGAGTTTGGTTATGTTTGACACAAGACCAATTTAACAAACATTCAACCATCTTCCTACTTCACATGTACTCCTTTTAGTATGTCTCTTCTCAGTATTTGTGGAGCTACTATTACTTTTGACAATTCTTTTCTTGGATTAAATATAAATTCTAATGGTTTGTGGTCTGATTTTAATAAAAAAAAATTTTCTATAAAAAAATTTTTGTGCCCTCTCCTCTCTATACTATTGTTAGCATTTCCTTATTTGAGTAGTTAGTTTCTGCTGACGTTAACTTTCTTGATATGGACATGATTAGGTGTTCTTGTGATAGAACAGCAACAATTACCTTCTCACCTGCATCCATGGTTAACATCATTTCTTTCTGGAGATCAAAAACATTTATTATTGGTTTGCACCTAAGAAAATTCTTTAGTGCTCCAAAAGCGATGGTTTACTTCTGTGTCGACTCAAATTCATTGGGCTTTTTTTGCATAATTTTGCAAATGGTTCTATTATATTGATGTAGATGATACAGTGCTGATTGCAGACATGGAAAGGAAACTACAAAAGCTCCTTCAGAAGGTAGCTGAAGAGAGTGACAAAAAAAGCACTACAAATAAATTACAAAAAAACTAAATGCATGGTCATCAGCAAAAACAGTAACCCAAAATGCCAAATACAGGTGGGGGATACTAGAATCAAGCAAGTACAAAAATTCTAACAGGAGATGGAAAGTGCAACACAGAGATCCGAAGGTGAATTGGTATGGCAAAGGATGCGTTTCATAAGCTGAGTAAAGTACTAAGACACAGGAAAATATCACTAGAAACAAAGAAGACAGTGCTAGATTGCTATGTGATGTCAGTTCTTCAATACAGCAGTGAATTTTGGACAATATCATCGAAGATGAAGGAAAAACTTGAAGCAGCAGAAATGCGGTTCTACAGAAGGATGCTGAAAATATCATGGACCAAGTATGTGAGCAATGACGAGGTGTTGGAAATAAAGGCAATGAAAAGAGATAGTGAGCATCAGGAAAAGACAACTGAAGTTCCTGGGACATGCAAGGGATGAGTCTCTTCAGCTGTTCAATAGATGAGGGTGGAGTGTGAACCGGGCGAAAGTTTAGTATATCGACTCCAATTGAAAAACAAAAAAGAAAAGAGTGAAAAGGTTGAAAGAGAGAAAGCCAGAAACCACATCCTAAACAGGGAATGAGGGATGAGCCTCTTCACCTGTTCAATAGACGAGGGTGGAGTGTGAACCGGGCGATAGTTTAGTCTATCTACTCCAATTGAAAAAAAAAAAGAAAAAAAAAAAGTGAAAAGCTTGGAAGAGAGAAATCCGGAAACCACATCCTAAACAAGGAACAAGGGATGAGCCTCTTCACCTGTTCAATAGACGAGGGTGGAGTGTGAACTGGGCAATAGTTTAGTCTATCTACTCCAAATAAAAAAAAGAAAAGAGTGTAAAGGTTGGAAGAGAGAAAGCCGGAAACCACATCCTAAACAGGGAACAAGGGATGAGCCACTTCACCCATTCAATAGACGAGGGTGGTGGGTGAACCGGGCAATAGTTTAGTCTATCTACTCCAATTGAAAACAAAAAAGAAAAGAGTGAAAAGGTTGGAAGAGAGAAAGCCGGAAACCACATCCTAAACAGGGAACAAGAGATGAGCTTCTTCACCTGTTCAATAGACGACGGTGGAGTGTGAACCGGGTGATAGTTTAGTCTATCTACTCAAATTGACAAAAAAAAAAAAAAAGTTTTAACTTAATTTAAAGTCAAAATGAAATTTGAATGGCAAGATCATTTACAATAGCAAAATAGTAGCTATGTCAATAATTACAAAATTCAAACAAATTCAAACGAAAATTAAGGCTAACAATTACAAATTTAAACAAAATTTAAGGACAAGAATTAAAAAACAAAAAAGCATGCAGGATTCAACATACCACATAGTTAAGACATACTGAAAAAGTCAAACAGACGTCCACTTTGGTTGGATACTGATTTTTAATTTTCCCAGATATTACCGGCGTGTCTTCCTCCATCTTGGCTAGTTGAAATCAGGAGATGTTAGGGCCAATTGCGTGGTGTGCTCAAACATTGTCCCTAGTCAACCACAATAGCCAATCAATCTCACATAATCGCCAGATTGGCCATTCCATCAAATAGTCATGAATCTATTCCACGTCAAGGGTCAGCAATACCTTGTCTGCACTGACAGGTTAACTGGATGGCTCATTCTTTGTTATTTAAGCCATGGACAGACAGAAACCTCTAGAATAATCTCAATTTGTCAAGATATATTCCAAACATATGGTGCTCCAGAGGAACTCAGTATTGATGGTGGTTCACCTTTCAATTCACTACCAATCCAATAATTCCTGAAAGACTGGCCAGTAAAACACAGACTATCATCCGTTACCTATCCTCAATCCAATAGCCGAACAGAGCTATCTGTCAAATCTGCTAAAAGAATAATACATACTAACACAGGAACTCAAGGATCCCTAGATAATAACAAAGCAGCATGGGCCATCCTTCAATACAGAAACACGCCCATCCAGACCATTGGGCTATCCCCAGCAAAACTATTACACCGTCGTCTATGGGATTTTATACTATCCCAACCCAGGCTATACAAGCCGCATGCAAAATGGATAGCTGCAGCTCAAAATCATGAGAAAACTCTGTCTCAACGTAATGCCTGCCTAATAGAAAGGTATAACCATATGGCCCATATTCTGCTTCCTCTTCAAAAAGGAAATATAGTATCAATACAACATCCAACAGGTGGGATACCACAGGTAGAGTTGTCAAGACACTACCTAACCATCAGTACCAAATCAGGGTGGATGGATCAGGCAGTGTTATATATTGCCGTACGACGACAAACAACGAGAACACGCATATGTAAAAATATAAGGTTATATTTTTATTCCTGACGACGAACCCGTGTGGAACAGAGAATGGAAGAGTGAGAGCGCACATAGAATGGGTCGACGGGAGTGTAGTCTTGCCTGTGGTGTCTCTCTGCTTCCACTGGCCATTCTCTGCTGGCGAATCCGTGTGTCGAGGTCTTTTTATAGTCTTCTAGAACCGGGACTTTTCCTTCCGGTTTTGCCTCACCCACGCAACGCCCACGTAATTCCAAGAGACACCTGTTCTGTTTGCCTCCGTAGTCATTTCCGCCGCTGTCGGAAATAAGGTCAAACGAGCCCGACTCATAACCCTGCGACATCCGCTCCAGGCCCCGACAGGATGTATTTCTCAAACACCTGTCTTGTCGTTCGCCGACCCCTTCACCGACGGGAAACACCATCGATTGCATCAACCTTCCTCGGGTGGGGCCAGATTGCTATATTACAGCAGGATCACCTTGCAAAACCTCCAATTTCTCAGGAACCTTCAAACACCTGAAATCCCTACTCCCATCCCTAGTGCTCTACCGGAGCCAAGTATCAGGGACACACAGGAGCCCAATACACATGTTCCACATGTCAAAGAAAATGAGACATTACCCAGCACCGCCCAGCCACAGAAAAATCACCCAAGCATTGTCAAGACTACTTCCATACACTCAGCCAGGCCACAAAGAACTCATATCCCCTCAAAGGCCATTACCCTCATGTGATGGGGTAGGGGAGATGAACAATTAAGAGTATGAGACTTACCTTTGCAAGAATGTTTCCAACTAGCGTCCAGTTGGCAGACAAAAATAAACAGAGTTGTAACTCAATACATGTCACTCTCTCCATAGGGTGGATATTGTGCTGATATTTATTGAGCACAATATCCAACTGGAATCATCAGCCAATCAGTACCTACATAATAGACTTGCCTAGATAGCAGAATGGAATCTCCCAGGCTGTTATATAAACCACCTACCAATTTGATGGGTGAATTGGAGCTGTCTGTTTCAACTTCTAAAGTTGATTACTGGCTGTTGCTACCTAAGAATTCTATAATTTACATTTAATTATGAATTTGGAAGTTCTCATCCTATATATCTTTAATTCTTCTTTTAATTGATTCTCTAATCAACTCTAAGTGTTGCAAAAACTCAACACTAGCTTCCAAATTCATTCTGCTACTCTACAGACATTCTAGTATTTTGCACTTGTGGTTTTGGTTTTGCAAGCCTTCAATTAATCTAAGAATTCATCTTTTGTCATCATTTCATGTGCTCCAAATTTTGCAAATTCACAATACTTCAATCATTCTTTCAATCGATGTAAGTATTGCATAATGGACTCCTGTGGTGGTTGTCTAGTTTCCAAAAACTCGGTCTTTGCCAGTATTAGCAATCTTTTTTTTAGTCTTATGTTCTTTTTTACAACTTTCACGATTTGCTTAAATGTCATTTCTTTTAACTCCTTTGGATAACACATTGTTGAAATTTTCTTCACCCCTTCACATCCCACTGTAGCAAGAAATAAATCAGTTATCTTGTTTTCTCCTCCATCAGTCTTCGAATCTTTTAATTTTTTACTCTTGCAAATGCTGCAAAAGTTTTCATCGATGTTTCTACATGTCCTGGGTTGTCCAGTGAAATCATGGATCCTATCGGCAATGTCATTGTTATGTTTCACATATCAATGTGAGTAGCAGTATTTATAGCACAGCTCTGCGTGTCCTCTGTAACAACAGCCTATTTTCTGTCCTACTTCTCCAAGTATTCTCAATATTCTCTTCATTTGTATATAATACTACAAAAACATATGATAAAAAAGTTTTTTATTTTTGCATTTTTCTTTTCTAACCAAGTAAGGCTTCTAAGACACAAGGGGTTATTAGGTGTAGAAGAATTAGGAACAGAAACATTACTAAGAATAGAAAACAAAAGAAGAGTAATCAAGAGTGCAGTAGATAGCAATTGACATTGCAACGGAGAAATAGAAAGCTTACACTTATTTAATACACTATTCAAAGCAGCCCAGTAATCACAAGAGTCTAAGTTGTTAGATGTAATACAGTGCCTCATTCTCTCAACAAACAGGGATCTAATCCTTTTAGAATTCATTTACATTTATTATGAGCAGCAAAAAATAGGCATCTCTTCTGACAGGAGTTGTTACACTGGTATAGCTAAAAATAGTGGTCTCTGTGGACTATAGTAGCAAAGAATACAGGTGTGATCTATGGAGAAGATTGAGGTTTCATCTAGTATTTCCAAGAAGGAATTTGTTTTGTTTGTTTTGTTTAATGGCGTGTCTACCTAAAAAAGTCATATAAGACCAGCACCATATTCTTTAGATCAGTTTTTTGGGCATAAGGTTATACTGAGTTAGAATAAATGTTTTGCGATTTCTTGGTTTTGTGATCATTTTAGACCAGGGAAGTATAATTAGGAACATTTTACTTGGGTAGCATTCAGTTGGAAGTTTGTTTCTTTTTTTTTTTGATAAGTTATGAGTTGTGTTATTTTGCTTTAGTTCATATATAAGTGATAAGCTTTCTTTTTTTTTAAATTTTCCTGTAGAGGCTGATTTTCTAGAAGTACAAAAAAATGATTTGTGGGCTGCTTTTTTTTTCAAATGAATCTTTAATATTTTTTTCTTTGTAAAGATTATTTCTTGTTGTTGCGAAATCAATGCAGTCTGTTAGAATGTGTTTAATTGTGAAAGGGCTTTTGCATGTTATACGAAAGGTTGATTTTCTTTTCTCAGGAGATATGAGTGAGTTAAATATGTGTGGCTTATTTTTATTCTTGCAAGTGTAACTTCTTTTCTGTTTAGTTTGGTGTTTTGTTCCTGCTTTTTATTTTTGGCATAATTTCGTATAGTTTGTTTTTGGGAAATTCGTTCCAGTAAGCTTGGCATTTATTCATTGTGTATGTATTGATGTGTCTTTTAAGATCTGTGTAGGGGATTTTGAAGTTTGCATCAGTTGTGATATTTAAAGCAGCTTTAGCTGCTGAATCGCTTAATTTGTTTTCTCTGATACCTGTGCAGTTCGGTGTACAGCAGAAAATAATTTCTTTTTGGCTTTGGCTGTTTAATTGCGTTAGCTTGTTGGGTAATTTTGAAATTAGCGGATTATCTGTGTTTTTATTTTTAATTGCTTTTAGAGCAGATAGTCTGAAAAGATTATGTATTTGGGATTTTTGTTGTTGGAGACTAGATTGAGTACTAGGGTTAGTGCATGTATTTCTGCACTAAAGATAGAGGTTTCTTTTGGGAGGTTTGTTTGCTTTTATATTGATTTGTTGAGTACCGCTGCACTGGCTGTTATGTCATTTTGTTTAAATCCGTCTGTGTAGATGTGTATGTAGTTTGGATATCTTTCTTTGATTTTGTCAAAATCTTCTTGGAATGTAGTTGGATGGATTTTTTCCTTTTGGTGTTATGATTTCCTAAGGTTAGATTTTGGATATTGTAGGTTGGAGAGCCCTGGTTGTGGATAAGGCTGTGTCGTTGACGGTAGGGATTATTCTGAGGCTGAAAGGTTTAATTGCATTTTCTTTTTGTTTGCAAAATTCTTTGTATTTGGGGTTAAAAATATTGTCGTATACGGGGTTGTTAGGATTTGGTCTTACTTTAGTGTAGTACTTAAGAGCCAAGTTGTTGATTCTGATATTTGGAGGGGGTTTGAAAGCTTCAGCACATAGGCTTTCCATTGGAGTAGTTTTGTAGGCTCCCAGGGCTAATCTTAGCCCAGTGTGGTAATTGTCATTTAAAGTTTTTAAGTATGATTTCCTAGTAGATTGATAGATGAAGCATCCATTGTCTAGTTTTGATCTGACTAGGGATCTGTATAGTTTCATAAGGGTGTCTTTGTCAGTTCCCCAATAATTGTGGGCTATGACTCGTAGTAATTGTAGTGACATTTCTCTTTGATATAGTTTATATGTGAGATAAAGATAAAGTTTAATTTTTTATCGAAGACTACTCCTAGAAATTTGTGTTGTTTTACAATTGGTATGTTTCGTCCTTCAAACTTTAGGTTGGGATTGTTGTGTAGTTTGTATTAACAAGGTGTTTAAGTGGAGTGTTTTTAGTTTTGCCAGCGAGTTTGGATAGGCACATTAATTTGAATTTTTCCCAGTTTGCCTTTTTTAAATTCCAGTTAGGAATTTTATCATTTTAATTTGAACTTTGATTTTCAAGAATTATGGGGAAGTGGTCGCTTCCACAAGTATCATTGTAACCTGACCAATTGAAATCCATGAAGATGGAGGGATCACATAAAGACAAGTCTATTGCTGTGCTGCTGCCGGAAAAAGGACATATATAGGTTGGGGTTTTGTTGTTGTAGAGGCAAAGATTGTTGTTGTCGATGAATGATTTTATGTCTTTTCCCCTTCTGTTAATGTTTTTGCAGCCCCATATGTTGTTGTGGCTGTTGAAGTCTTCAGGTAGTAGATAAGGGACAGAAAGTTGTCCTATAGTTTCCTGCAGTTTGTCTTTTATTTATCTCTGCATTTGGTGGTATGTATATTGATTTGTTTATGCAAATTCTGACAGCTATTGCTTGTAGGTCAGTTTTTAGGTTTATGTGACTATGTGGCACATTATTTCTGACCAGGATAGATGTACCACCTGATGCTCTAAGGCTAGAATTTTTAATATAGGTGAAATGTTGATATCCTTTTAAATTAATTTTGTTGTCACTTTTAAGGAAGGTTTCCTGAAGGCAGATAACAGCTGGGTTTATATATATATATATATATATATATATATATATATATATATATATGTCTGTGTATTTATAAGGTTTTGTTTGCTGGTAGATTTGGTTTCTATTTCCATATATTCCAATTCTTTGGGTTGGGTTGTCGATTTGTTAGATTTTATGTTTGACATATCTCTATTACCAGAGGTTGATCAGGATCGTGGTTTGGTTTTTATGGGGTTGATTTTTGTTGAAGAATTTTTCCCATTTGTTGTTATTGTTTGCTCAGAGGATGATTTTTTGTATCTTTCTTTTTGTATTTGTTATTACTTGATTTTATATTTAGAATTTTGTAGGGGACTGAAGAACTTGCTTTATTTAAAAACACCATGACTAATTCACTCTGCCAGAAATTTGAAAATGGCATGTTGTACTGCTTGTCATTTGCACCAGAAGCCCCGATACAAATATTTCAGTGTTTGGGTATCAAACAGTGCAGAAGATGTTGAAAAAGTTGAATGAGTCTAATAGTGATTATGAAGGTATGGTAGCTTTTCTCATCGTTCTGATAAGAAAAGAACTCCCGAATTTGTTGGTGAGAGCCTCAGACTCAACATTGAGGCCTGTACCAAGTGCCTTGAGGCAATAGTGCTGCCCTGGACAAGAAGGTGGCTGCTGAAAAACATATCTGGCAACAGGACTCTGCACCACGTCACACAAGCAGGAGGACACAATTATGGCTATCAGACAATTTCTGTGAAAAGTTCACCTGTTACATCCGACCACCTAACTCCCTAGATAAACACCTTGATTATTATGTGTTGGGTGTAGTTGAACATTAGATCATTAAACTTCTTGTAACACCAAAGATGAACTGATGGTAAGGATTATGGCAGCATTAACCAATTTCACCAACAAGAAGACTGTCTAGAAGAGTTGCTGGAGATACAGAAATCGTCTGGAGGTTAAAGCAAATGGCAATTTTATTGAATAAATTTATACTTTTATATTTCAAGATATTTTTATATATTTTTGGTAAATATATCTGTTAAAATGTGATGTCAGTGTTATGTTCATATTTGCATAATTTGGCCTACAATTCATCTATTGCACACTGCATAGTTGTGAAAAAGACATCCAGTATGGATTCACCATGATAAGTTCACAAGGTATATGCAGTTGGCAGAACAAATGGGGTGTTCATTCACAGAGTTAATTTATTCAAGGTCAAAATTGATGCCAGTGAGGTGTGATCAGCAGTCATGAGGGTCAGGTTTAATAGGTGCTAGCTATTTTGAATGAAGGTAAAGTTAGTAAGGTCTGAAGTTGGTGTGTTTGGTTGGTCAGTTGACTGAGGTCATAGTGGTGAGGATGAAAGTAGCCTAAAGAGGATTAGTGAAGCTTGATCAAGCGGAAATGTCTGTTGAATTCTGGTCAGATGGGAGAGTAGATAAAAATAGCAATAACCAGCCTGTGTGGCAGTGTGAAAAGATAACAAAATTATTGATATGTGGTTCTTCAATTATCATTGATAAAGGAATCAATTAGGTATAAGAGTGTTGTTGGTAAGAACTGGAGTTAATGGATTGACCAAGGCCTCACTTTAAGCCAATCTGGTGGCTCACAGACTCATCTTTCTCTTTTCTGGCAATGTTTGTGATTGGTTATTGTATTTTAGATTTTTGTGATTTGTTTTATGGGCCGTATTTGGGGTTTTGTCTTCTTGCAGTATCTATTGCTTCAGTTAGTTTAAGTGTATCCATTAAGTTATTTATGTACATCACAATGTACACATCTCCATATTAATTAGTTCACTAGTCTTTCTTCTATATCTTTAAATGTACATTTCTCTGCTCAGTTTTTCATTGACTGTTTCATACAGATATGGTTTTAAATTTCGAAATTTATACCTGTGATCATGGTGGTTGAACTGCAGTTCAAGATGAATCCTAAACTTTTCAATTACCTTGTCTGGGTTGTTGCTGTTTTCTTTGCTGGGGTCCTAACTGTTATATCTGTTAAGTTCTCCCCTCACAACTTAGTAGATTCTTGCTAGCAACAGAATGTTTATTGCCACCCACAGTTCTTAATGGAATCAACTTGTCAGCTCCATATAAACTGTGCCTATTTCTCCTCGAGGAATAAGCTACCACATGTCATTTTAAATCTCATTTCTAACCTGATTTAACTGCTTTCATACCAATGGATTTGTTTTCAATTTAAACAAGTTGGATGACAGCTATTAAGATATCTTTACAGTGGAAATACTGTTAAGTTATTTTGACTTATTTTCCCTTTATTCTGTTTTAAATGAATTGACTTTTTGAATTTTTATTTTTGGTCTTTTTATTTTCAGTTTTTCCATTTATTTTTTCTGGTCTGACGTAAAAGTCTGACCAGGTTTTTGTTTCATTTGTTTTAATTTATAGATATATTTTCATTATTATCTACTTTATTTTGAAAAAGTATTGAATAACTTTTGATAAAAATACTTTTTGTTTTTGACATATGAACAGTTTATTTTTTCTTGTCAGTCATTTGATTTTTTAATTTCCTCTCTCCAGTTTTCATCCAACAATTTTAATTTTGCTTTAGGTTAATGTCAGTTTTACTCAGACTTTTATGCTTTGTTTTATTTTTGAATCAGCTTTATATTTTATTGTTTTTATTCTAAACTGTTTCATTTTTTCTCATCATTAGGCAAACTTTATTTTCATCCTTGGGCAGACTTCATTTTAATTTTCTTTTATTTTTAAATTAAACATTTTTAGTTTAATTTTTTTTTTTCTCAAATTTTAATTAGTTCACTGATCTTCTTTCAGTAGTTATTTCAATTTTTACCACCTTTGTTATTGATTATTTCAACTTCTATTTTTAGAGAAAATTTACTTATTATATTATTATATCCCCTCCCACTGCTCCAATTTTTTTTTCCATCACAGGAAAAGAAAAAAATATTCACCTACATAGATTAGTGGGGACTAAACAAAAGTCTGTCAATCAAGAAAGGTGGACCCACCTGATAAAAAAGAAAATCAAAGCCTGCAAAATTTGTGATTTAGACAACCAAAACATGACCAAAAAAAAAAAACAAAATATGAAGGCTAAAAATGGCTAAAATACCAATGACCAACAAATTAAGAATGACAAACCTCAGGCTAGAAAATTACCCTCTTGCTAGAAGTCTACCCCTAAATGTGTGATCAAAAAATGAGTTTTTGGAGTGTTCCAAGACACACACCTTATAAAAAAAGTGGACTTTTGGAAAGCCCCACTTAAGAGGTTGAAAACAAAATTGTGGCATTCTTTGTGGTCAACAAGCATATGCACAAAATTTGTCACTTCTTGTAAAACACTGTAGTCCCTGGGTATTAAGCTCTAAAGAATAAGTAAGGGATCAGACTTTTTCATATATACTGTATATATATACTGCAACCCACGCCTAAAGACTATGTAAAGGCAGCCGGTTACAAAAGATCTGCACTTTAGAACTTAGTATGACAGCAAATGCAGGACCAAACTAGTAGTGATGCTCAAGAATCCTCCTCAAATTTTCAAGGAACCTGACACAGTACAGACTAATAGTAAGTGCCACCTGTGATAAACTAAATAATCTAACGTGCTGGAAGTGTGAAGACACTGGTCACTTTCGCTATTCCTGCTCAGACATAAGGTCGCTGAGATCCAAGCCCCAAGCAATTTACCCCCCACCCCCCCATGACCAAGTCTGTTATTTCCACCTCACCTGTGATGGACATGCCAGAGACTGAGACTAGAGTGATCAAACCCTCAGTTATAACTCATTTCCCAAAAGACCTTTATCCACTGCTTGTGCAGATGTGGAGAAGAAAAATGGGAATGGCTGGTCACTGGAATGGTCAGAATTAACTCAGTTCTTTGAAGCTGCCAAGAATAAAGGCATGTACAGTCCAACTCTCTCTATCAGCGTTAAGGGTAATGTCTTGCATCAAGTACATCATTTACAGATCTCCAGAAGTATGATCATAGATTTGGGGAAAAAAAAAAAAAAAAAAAAAGAGAAAATTAAGCTGAAGGAAAAATTTGATTCTAAAACATACATGAAAACATCATTTATCTTGCTCAGCCAAGATCCCAGTCTCTTCAGAAAAAAGACTTCATACTCCAAGCCTTACACCCAGATCTTTCCAAAATAAAAAAAAAAAAAAAAGAACAAGAAATGCCACCACCTACCCAAAAGCAAACAAAGAATGGAAAAAATGGCAAAGTTCCATATAATTTACAGGACAATGTCTGTAGTATTTCCTCAGCTGAAGCTGAAAGAGCAAAAATCTATGGTCATAATTCACTTTCTTTCAGGCTATTACACTGCAAGCACATATAAAATTAATCAATAATATAGAACAATACATGCAAGCAAAAGTAATACAAAATTATCAATATCAAAGGTGACACTCCGTGACACTATTTAGTTGCTGGTAATTAATAAATTTTGTTACTTAGTTATAGACAGAGGGGTATACTGATACACATCTAATGAAAAGAGTTAACAAGTATAAAATTATTCCCAGAGATTGAAACTATTGCAAGTTGGATATCTGGCCAGGAACAGATCTAATTTAGGTGTTGACAGTTTGGCCAAGGAAAGAGGCCATAAAGACCTTGAATGTCAGTTAGGAGGTGAAAAGATTACAGGACGAAAAAAAAAAATCAAGTGTTCGGAGTCTGAAAACCACAACCTACAAATTTTGATTATTTCAACCACACAGTTATAGACACTCCATTTTTTTTTTTTTCCTGCTTTGTCTGCCAGCAAAAACCTGAACTGAACACAATTCGGGAACAAGTACAACAGGGCCAAATTAAAAAAAGAAATCGGTAACAAGTGACAACAGGTCCAAATTTTAAAATTTCGGAAACAAGTGCCACAGGGCTGAACTGAAAGAAAAATTTGGAAATAAGTGACAGATACAATGTTTTTCATTTGCTCTTTCCTGAAATTTCTCAATTTCTGTTGTTATGTCTCCTCAACATGATTTGCTATTTCTTTTTATTTTTCTGATTTCTCTCATTTAAATTGATTAGTTTTGTTGTATACAGTTTGTTGTATACCAGAGCAATGAATACCAATGTTGATGATCAGCTTAAAATATAACAATGGACATGTGTACAAAACATATTCACTTACTTTATTCTCTACAAGGTGACAATTGTGTCTAGTGGAGTAATCAGACGAACATGCATACGAGGGAGTGACAGCTGGAGTTGTCATTCCTTGAGTTCTCTTTATGTCCTGAGCATGTCTGCTCTGTCCTATGTCTCTCTGGAGAAAATCTGGTCTTATATATAAATTCAGGCTCTTCACTCAATTATGTCATTCCCAGGCAGGCCTAATCACCAATTTTTGTCTTTCGCCAATTGCATTTTGATGTAATTCTATTATTGTTTATTTCATAGTTTCTGACAACCAAAACATATTTCTCTATTCATTGTTTTATAACCTGAAATAATTTAATGTAAATTATATTTATTTCTGAACGAATAATTTAATTAAATTATATTCTATTGTTTATATTCATGACCTTGAAACCAGCGTTATTTTCACAATACTGTTTATTTTTGTTTTTGCATTCCTGCTTCAACTGAAATCATCACATGTTCTTTTTCACCTTCAACAGAAATAAATTCTTTTCAAGTTCAATTATATTCTGTTGGTCCCCAAAATATATAACAGTTTAGCATGAGTTACCACGAATCAGAGAGGTCTGAGATGGTAGAGGTTAGGGACAAGGCAGTGGGTCAACAACCTTTGAACAGCCTGAGAGATACTGGTGGGGACCCAAAGGAGTTGAAAGACTGGAAGATGTCAATCAATAAAGCGAAGGTTGTTTATGGTCTCTCTGACTAAAAGACCAAGTATGTGATATGGAATGCTATGAATGGGAAAATGTCAGAATTCATTGGTCTGCTTTTGTTGGGAACACCCACCTGGCTTGGGAAGGATTGAAAGAGCAAATCACACAGGAGTTCACTAATGAAGGGACAATGATAAAGGCCATGAGGGCTTTATTAGAGTTGGTACAGTTAAGAATGAGATTCCCAGAGAGTTGAGAATAAGGGTGGAGAAAGTAGACAGTTTGGTTTTCTTAGAAGAGGTAAGGGTCAATGCAGTGATGCAGGCCTAATTGCCCAATTTGTACATGAAGACACACAGTGAGGAGTGCATATGCCACAATGTCCTGAAAGAGGGGCTCTCTTATCAACAGTGGTAGACCTGACGAGAGAAAGCTCAAGGGTTTGGGAAAAAGCTAGAAAGAGGAGTCAGGTACAGTTAGGAAGTAGGCAGGCAGGGAGGTGATCAAAGATCTCCAATCAGGAGTAAAAAAATTATACAAGAGAAGGAACTGGAAGAATGGAAAGAGGTTCCTGGTAGATACAGCTTGGTCTGTTGAACCTGTGGCCACAAAGACCACAGGGTGGTGAATTGTCTAATGAAGAGGTCTATATCCTCAGATTTATATATTCCTAAGTGCACTGGGCACTGGGCATGAGGTGAAGTGGTGTAGGTCAGAAAAAATCCCCTACAGACTCCCGTAAAAAAAAAAGCCCGGCTCTGGAAAATAGAAGGGGAATGCCACAGGGCCACCCCAGAAGTAAGAGAGGGTTAGCCCAAGTCAGAAAGAAAGAAATGAGTTGTTGGGCATGTAGCCATGGGAGCCACTTTACAGCAAATTGCCTAAAGAAAAGGAGCTGGTTCTGTGAAAAACCAGGTCACCTAAAATGAAACTGTCTTTGGCGATGAAGGGCAAAAGAGGTGAACAGGACCTGCCCACAGACAGAAGGGGAAAGGCCCAAGGGGGAATCTCCATGAAGATATCGATAGAAACACACTACTGCAAGTGCCCATGGCTGGTTGGATGGAGAACTCAGGTCCCAGGAGACGACAGAGGGCCAGGGTGTTTCCAGTAATGACACAGGAAAAAGAGCTTTCTTGTAAGGCAGTAGTGAGGGGATCAGTGGTGAAGGTTCTAATAGATACTGGGGCATCAGTCTCGCTACTGAGGGAAAGAGAATATGAATGCTTGAGAAGTGGAGGCTGGATAAGGAAGGTGAACATAGAAATCACCCAAGCGGACGAGACCACTATGAAGATAAAGGGAATGGTGAATCTCCTAGTGAAAATTTCATATTATCCCAGATCTGTGCACAGAGGTGATCTTGAGGGAGAATTTAGCCCTACTGTGCTGATAGTGAATGGCAAAATGATGCCATTGTGGGACACCTGAGAGGTCTGGGTCAGTGGTAATAGTGGAAGATATCAAATTACTCTCAGAACTGTAGCATCAGGAAGGGGCAGGCTGGTGACAGGGAAGAAAATAAAAGAAGAGTCCTTAGGAAAATAGCTGTGAAGAAAGTGAGGTAGTTCTGTGTGGAGACTGCAGAGATGGTATCCATACTGTTAGTAAATCAAACCAGTAAAACTTTGACAATGAAGAAGGGAGAAGAGGTAGGAAGGGCACTACCCTTGAGGTCCTTGCAACAGGCAAAGATGAAGAAATACTTAAAGCAGGTGAAGGAGGTGGAAAACAAGGAGATGGTAGAGCCTGACAGGTTTAGGGCCAGTGAAGGCTCTGCTAAGAGCTAACCAAATCAGATAAAGAGTTGGTCTAGACTAGTATGGTTAAGATGCGAATTGATACAGGTAACCACCCACCAATAAAGCTGAGACACTATAGAACACTGGTAGAAGAGGCAGTTAAGGATATGATGGAAGTGGAGGATGACAGAAAGGTCAGAATCCCCCTGGAGCTTCCCCATAGTTCTGCATGGACTTCAGAAAGCTGAATGTGGTTTCTAGACGGTTTGCAGTGCCTTTGCCATTGATAGATGATATATTGGCCTTGTTGGGAAAGGCTAGGTACTTCTTCACCCTAGATCTAAGATCAGGGTACTGGCAAGTATCCCTGGAAGAGGTAGACAATGAAAAGGCAGCATTTGCATGCCACCTAGGACTGTTCCAGTTCAGAGTTTTGGCATTTGAGTTGGCTAATGTTCCAGGCATCTTTAGCAATTGATATCAATAGTGCTGGAGGGACTGGAGAGCTTTGCAGATGCCTATCCGGATGACATTTTGGTGTTCTCAGAAATGCCAGAACAACATTTCAACCACTTGGAACAGGTATTGGGTTGATTAAGAGTGCATGGGTTAAAATTGAAGCTGTCTAAGTGCCAATTTATGGAGGTATTTGGCTTTGTAATAAGCAGAGAGGAGATCAAGTCTTACATTTACTACATCCTTCCTTTCTTTGCTCAGAATCAAGTATCAGTGTTCATATATTTTTTTTCATCAACAATGAAATTTTTTATTTTGAAAAGCAGATAAAAATTAGAAAAGCAAGGCTCGAACTGCCTCCTACAACTACTGTCCCTTTTACAAACATAACGTTCTATATATATTCCTTACATTTTTTTTTCCAATTTTCCTCATCACTGCTTGGTCCTGTTTACTCAATTTTTTCCTCAGGATAAGTTTTGGTTTGGTGCTATCATTCTGCCCTCCTTGTGGAATCGTGGGTTCATGCCTTGCCTCTGGAGGACATTCAATCATTTCCGTTTCAGAATGGCTCTGGCCAGAAGCACCCACCAGGCTACCAATCTCATCATGAGCTGCACCTGCCAGCATCTATTTTCTATGTTTTTCCTGTTCCTCCTTCTCAGCACATATATTGCTGAGACTACCAAAACTATTATTGATATGCCTAATACAACTGACATTAACTTCAACTTTCCACATAGAACCCTTATTCTTAATGATGCTCAATTCTTCTTTCAAGTGATCCAATTTGATCTTTTTAACTGGTTCTAATAAGTTGGGCAGTTTTCTCAAAATCATTTCATAGAATTCATTAACAATGAGTTCTCACAAATTGCTCCAATCGCTTTTGAACACAACCTTTTTCTCAAACTACTTTATGCAGCACACATACCTATTATTAATTGATTTATAATCCCACAGTTCTTGGTCAGCTCTACCCTCGTCACATTCAGTATAGTTATGCTTTCTCTAGTTATCTGGACTAACTTCCTTTGATCGCCTTCAATCTCGTCTATTTTCCTTTTAATGGCTCTAGTTTCAAGCAGTCCCACCCCTTTTAGGTAATCACTCATTTCTCACCAGTGGGACTCTATTCTTCCTGGTTCAACAAAAACAACCTACCTCATTCATATATATCTTAGCTACCAACACTTTACTCTGGCAAAAGTTATATATTTCTTTCTTTAGCTCACCCATCAATAGACTCGTTTTTGATAGAAGTATGCCTCAGCCTTCCAAGAGGGAGCAGGGACAGTGAGGGTTGCCCTCAACCACAGCCGGAAAGTGCCAACCATGTACACAGGGATGCCTTCCCACACACACACCAGCGCTATCAACCACAAAGGAGCACAAGCTCAACCACGCCGCACACCCCTCTAGCAGCCTCAGTCCTCCATAGGGTTCATCCCATCTGTTTAATCATCCCTACTTTCTTTGGGCAGAAAGTCCCCTCTAACCCATAATTTCAGAGACAGCTCTCACCCTTCCTCAGCTCTCCCTTCCTCTTCCCACATTTCCTGGAGTTGTGCTAAAGGCACCTAGTCCTCAGGTTCCCAATCACTCTTATCTTCATTAGGGGTCAAGAGGGATTTTGTCTGGGTCTTGCTCACCACAGTCTGCACTTCCAATTTCTTCTTCCGGTTGGGTCACAGTGCCCTCCCTAGTGTGCCTATGTCTCCAGAGTATTCTTCAACCTCACTGATGCCCTCATTCCTCAGGTGATATTCCCTAGCTGCTTCATCTTCATTCTCACCCCAAATTCTGAATTCACATCATCTTGAACCACCAGAGTAGCCCTTCTCATTGGTCTTCAGTTAGGTTTGTTTTCCCGATTAGTCCACTCATCTAGTTCGGCCAACTTTAAATCATTGGCGTGGACCCTCTTAATATTTACTTTCTATAATTTGATAGTACGATTCCCAACGTTGGTCTAGTTTGCCCTCTCTCATGTGAATTTAATAATAAACCATCTCCAACACTAAAATGATTCCTTACAGTCCTTATTCACCCGATTGTTTCTTTGTTTCTGGGCCCAAGTGATCCTCCTTCTTGCCTATACAAAAAGCTGATACTGCTATTATTTGCTCATGCTGCTCCACCCCTATGTATTTCCTCCTAGGTTTCAACAGATTATCCATGGGCAGCACTACATCTCTCCCAAACAGCATATAGTACAGGAAATGCTTCACGGCTTCATTGATCATAAACCTCACTGCAGCCAGGGCTTAGCTTTTCTTCAGGTCCTAGTTCTCCTGGTTCTCTCTGACAAGCTTTGCTAGAATATCCACCAGAGTGAGGTGAAATCTTTCCACCTTAGCATTACTCTGGGGGTGATAGGGAGAATTAGTTATATGCTTCGTGTGGAACATCAAACAGGTTTTTCTCATCGTCTGGTTTACATTCTCAGGTCCGTTATCGGTGACCAACTACACGGACGCTCTATATTTAGGGTACATCTCTCTTAACAACAAGCCAGACACCTTGGCTGTTTTATCAGGGACTGCTTAGGACTCCAGCCAATTTGTCAGGCAGTCCATGAAACTCACTATGTACTTATTACCTGCAGTTGTCTCTCCAACGTCCAGACTTACCCTCTCAAATGGGCTCTGGAGTATATCAACCTCCTCCAGGGAGGAGGACTGTCTGACTTTATCCACTCCCATACGGCCAAGTTTCTCACAAGTGTGCTTTAATATTTCGGCCCTCAACACGCAAGTGACCACCAGTCTGGTCTTCATTTCCTTGTCTTTACCCAATAATACATCATCCTTTATCAGGTAACTGTTGGTCTTCCCCACTTCTGCCTTCGCTCTGATGGTGGTTATCTCTTCATCATCCTGATTTGCTCTATCTTGGCCCAGTGGGGGTTCCCATCCAGCTCAGGGTTTCCCTCTGATTCTTCCTTCCACACCAGTCGGTCTTGCTTTGGGCATTTATTACATGAACTCGGTCCACCTTATCATTCACTCCATCATCCAGCTCCACTGATTCAATCTCTAATTTTCCCTGGTATCAAGGACAACAGGTCCACACAGGTGCAGTCACTCTCTGCCAGATATTCGATTTTGCAGTTATATCCACTCAGCTTTAATGCTCACTGCTGTATTTTCTTGTTTGTCCAATCCAGCTTTTGCACAGCATACATTATTGCAGAGGCCTCTTTCTCTATCACAGCCCACTGCTGCTGTGTCTCAGAGAGAATGGGACAGAAAATATATTGGCACCTTCTCGGTTACCCCGGACACAGGTCCCAGTTTGTCCAGGCTTGGTTGGGTTAGCACCCTCAATCAAGCTTCCCCCAAAATCAGTCCATCCAAGCAATTAAAGGTAGCGAATGTTAGACCAACCCACCTGACTCATGGATATGTCAGGTCTGCTGATACGTCCCATTCATCTCAGTTGACCAAAGAATTTGACTCTGATTAAGATGACTGAGGCACCTGTATCAACCAATGCCCTCAGTCTTCTACCTCTCACTCCTACATCACAGGTGAGCTCTGTTTCTTCCATCAAGTGGGTACAGAATCAGGCCTCCCTCAGGGATTGCTTCAGTCTCCTTGGTTTTTCCCATCCACCATACAGCAGGCACAACAGTAGGGCCAGTAAAGGAGACCTGTCCTCGGTCTTCCAACTTCTTGCATCTTCCTTGTTCTCCTTCTGAACAAGTAGGGCGGGTGTATGGAATATAGCCCAGTCCCTCTAATCCATCACAGTTCCACTTCTGGGGGTACCCAATTTCCTATAATATCATGCCTCCTTTATCTACATTCTTGCTCCCTTGAGGGTCCCCTCCCATGGTGGGACAGTTCTTTGGAGCCTACTCCACCCATCTTTCAGGGTTCTTCTGTTCCTTGGCCTTTCCCGGCAAACTCGCTTGATATGCTCTGGCACCCCACATTACCAACATCTCCTTTCTTGCTGTGATCTGTTTATCAGGGCCACTCAGCTTCCTACTTCTTGCTGGGGGCCCCTTTCTTGTTTCCCCGAACCCAAAGTTCGGGGTTGAGTCAGGATTTGGATTCCACCGGGGTCCTTGGAGCCACACAGTATTTCATTTTATGGCCCCTATGGCCATAGTTGGTGCATCAGGGATAGGGGGGGGTCTCAGATCTATTCCCCAACATGCCAGGCATTCTTTTACTCTATGGTACTGGTAACTGAAGGACCAGCACACCAATCCACTCTGCCAAGGAAGGGAACATACATCCCATGTGTCAAGTCCCAAGCTGTACAGTAAGATCACTATGTTCAACGATGTTTGGTGTGTCAGGCACAAAGTAGGAGGCAGAGAATGGCGCCATTAGAAGGAATGAATGTCCCAAGTTTCCCCTTCAAAAAGATAAGTATGAATGTGTTAGGATCATACAGGGAGAGCTCTAGAGGTAACAATCACATCATAAGATTTGTGGATTGGCTGACAAATTGACCAGAGGCCATTGCTGTGCTGGATAAAAGAGCTAGAACAGTAGATGATCTGGTGGTGGGTAAAATTTTCCCCAGGTATGGTGCCCCTGTGCAGTTAGTTACATACAATGGCCCAGAAAATGGGAATAATCTAATGAAGGTCCTGACTAGTCTAAATATTTAACACATAACAGCATCTCCCTATCACTCCCAAAGTAACGCTAAGGTGGAAAGGTTCCATAAAACCTGATGAGATATATTGATTAAATTGGCGAGGGACAATACTGAGAACTGAGACCTGTACCTGATACAGGCCCTGGCAGCCATGAGGTTCTCAACTAATGAAACCTCCAGATTCTTACCATATTACATGTTATTTGGCAGGGATGTGGTCTTACCAATGGACAATTTGTTGAAGACCCACAGAAAGTATATGGAGGAGGACTATCATCAGTTAATAATAGTGTGACAGAAAACTGGGGCCATGACCTGCTGTCCCTTTCATCAGGATTGATCCTAGTCTGAGAGCAAGCCATCAGCCAACACTCATTGATTGTCGATGGCGTTGATCTCTTCATCTGTAATCTCTCTTACCCACGTTGTGATTTTCGATCTTAAGAGAGTTAAGCTGAATTATCACTGGAGCATTTCAGTCAAGCTAAACCAAGTTGAATGTACACAGACAATTGTGGAAATAAAACAGCACCAATTTTGGAAATAAAATGGACTATGCCTGAATAAATCATTAGATGGTATTTATATACAAAAAAATTTTAAAAAATAATTACAGCTCTTTTTCTTTTTCCCAACCCATTCCTAATAATTGGCAACAGAACGAAAATTTCAGCTAGTTTAAGATGGGTCAGACTTGGTAATTAAGTTACTAGTAAATTCAAACACCGTTGTTTGTACATTTCAAAAATGATTCATCAGAGATTTTCTTATTATTATTATCATCAGGTTGGCACAAGGATTTCATCAAAGTTTTTATTCTTCTTTAGCAGATAGCTTTGATTATTATTACTTCAAACTTCAGATAACAACTTGAACTCAAACTGGAACTGTGGGCGGCAACAGCGGCAGCAACTGTCTCACTCTGCAACTGGAACTGCAACTGCCAACTGACTTTAGCCCCTGTGGTCTCTTGTATTTATGGGTGTCCTTATTTACTGATGTGGTGAGGACGCATAAGGGATTTTATGCAAATATGCAAAAATTCAAACGGTTCTCTTTTTTTGCTTCACACTTCCAATTCTGGATGATTCTCCCTCTTCTTAGAAGGAGCTATTAGATGACATCAATCTCTTTCAGGGAAATTTCGAATGATAATTTTCACAACAATTAACAATTGGTTTTTCTCTTCTCGCAACAAGATTAATTTAACATTTGACCTCCTAATCATGTCAGCTGTGCCTCACCAAATTCCACCTGGGGAAATATGAATCCAAAAAGAAATAAAATTTTATTTTTTAATCATTTTCATCTATGCAATGCTCCATTTCTTTCAACAAGGCAACTTTGACACTTGACCTTCTAATCATGTCAGCTGTGTTTCACTGAATTCCAGTTGAGGAAATAAGAATCTAAAACAAATAAAATTAATTTCTTTAATCGTTTTCATCTATGCAAGACTATTTCTTTCAACAAGGCAGCTTTGACATTTGACCTCTTAATCATGTCTCCTGTGCCTCGTCAAATTCTACCTAGGGAAACATGTATAAAACATAAAATAAAATTTCTTTCTTTAATCATTTTCCTCTATGCAATGTTAGTCTGTTTCACTTCTTTCAACAAGGTGGCTTTGACATTTGATCTCTAATGGTCCAGCTGTGTTTTGCTGGATAATAACAATCATATTGTGCAATTCTATTTCATTTCTTTTTTTTAACCAGTTTGCAATCTTGGGAAAACGAATCTTTTTCCAACAAAAAAAAAAAACATCATATTCTTTAACCCTTTCTCATTCGAATAAAATAAAATTGTTTTTACTAACACTTTTTTGTCCATTAAAAAAAACTGATTTTCGTTAACCCTCTTTCATCCATATGCCGTGTTAAATATTGTCATAATAGAACAGCAGAGTAGATTATTCATTGTCAAAAGAAAAGAATACACAAGGCACAAAAGAAGAGGAATGAGAAGGTGAATAGAGGCAGAAAGAAAGTAAAACTTGGAGTTGGGGACTGTGTACTACAAAATTCACCTGAGGGAAGGAAAGTTGGATTAGAGGTAGGAAACATATTATAGGATAGTAGAATAAACAAAACCTATGTCATTTGTGATCCGAGATCAGATGGCAGGACGAACAAAAAGGGCTCATGCCAATGACCAAAATTAGCCAAAGTAACTGACTGGGGAGTAAGTGAGCCTAACAAGAAAAAGGCCAAGACAAGAAAAGCAACACTTGTGAAGCCAGAAGATATAGACAGACAAGGACTCTGGGGAGGAAAAAAATAGAGGAATAAGATCACAGCCAGAATTTAAACATAGCTAACCTGATGGGGCAATTTAGGTGCCATCACAGGGCCCATTAGTGGGGGGTTGGGGCAGTGGTGTTCATTCATTGTCTGTGCCATTGTATGAATGGCCATAGAGTGTCACCACTCTACTCCCACAACCCTATAAGGCAATCAATAGGAAACAAAAGGTAAAGAACCCTAGTGGCAAAGTCCAGAGTTTTGAATTGAAACTCCCTGAGCCAAAAGAGTTGAGTGGGAGAACTCCAAGAAAGGTAGAAGAAGAGTCAGAGATAGAGCCAGAGTTACACTTTAAGAAAAGATCGAGAGGAATGAAGAACCTTGAATCCTAATAATAAAAAAAAAAGTTTTGGCTGTAAATGAGGGGATGGATGGATTTGTTGTCGGTGCTCAACAACACCAGGCTTGTCCTAAAACCCTATTCAGCCACTGACGATGGGATTGGTTGAATAGGGTATAGATGTGGAATGCACGTCACAAGGGGTGAAAGAATTTGCTTGTTAGTGTTGCTGACTGGCCAGCAGTAATATAGATAGAACACGACCTTTGGGGCGGAAAGCACCACATGCCTGTCTGAACCACTCAACCTACTAAGAGCTGATTAAGAAGGAAGAAAGGTAGAAGATAAAAAGAGAAGGAAATAGTGGGAGAGTCCTATAGTTTAAGAATTAAATTTTCTGTTCTTCAGTATGGCAATGAATGCTGGACAAATCATCAAAGATGAAGGAAAAACCTGAAGCAACTAAAACATGGTTCTACAGAAAGATATCATGGATCAAGTATGTGAGCAAATGATGAGGTTTTGGAAATGATGAAAACGAAAAGGAAATTAATACTTTCTACTGTTATTAACTAAATTTTGTGATCAGCCAAGATTGTTAATTGATCTTATTTTTCCAAAAATGAGCAATTTCAGTGAAAAAGGGTAGTTAATCATAAAAATCTAAGGTCATTTTCAGAATCAGTGCCATCAAATTAGCTAAAATACATGTTTCATGGCACCAAAATTTATGTTGACCAGTGTTTTTGAGGTTGTTCTGGTGGTACTTTCACACCAGGATCTGATTTCTGTATGCATCCCCAATGTGCTGGTTGAAACGAATGGACTAAGATCAGAACCTTTCATATTGTCTTGCTCTATTCATCAAGGTTGTCTGCTTTCGCCTTTGCTCTACGTTCTTGTGTGGGAGCCTTTCCTTCCCTAATCCAGGCTACATAGAATTTCCCTACCTAGTACTACCACTTTGGCCAGGTACTTCACCTATGCTGGTGATGTTTTGATTCTTGTGTCTAGTAAAACAGAGATTGTCAAAGTTGGCAAAGAAATCAGAGTGTACAAGATGGTGACAGGAGCCAAGATTATCTGTGATAAGTCTGTTGGTTTGCGGTTAGGTGCATGGAGTTTCTCTTCCCAGGTATTTACTCTGGACAGACAGGCTGGTCAAGGTACTCAGTGTTTGGTTCAGTCCCAATCTCCCATTGGAAATTAATTGGTCAGAGGTGCAAGTAAAGGTCATGTTCACAGTTTGTAATCCTGGAGTAATCTTTCCTTAAAGAAAAGAGCGAAAGTATATGCCTCGCACATCAACCCAAATTTCCTTTACCAACTTTCTATACTTTTACTTCCATCTGACACACTATTGGGTTTAGTAAAGATCTTGTTCTCTCTCTTGTGGGCTGGCAATGCTCGCAAGGTATGTCAGGAGGCCTATTACCTCCACCCTTATAAAGGCAGTCTGGGTATGTCTAGTGTTGAAATACATCAGCATATGCTTTGCCTCTCTTTTTTTTACATTCCTAGACCAGATATGCTTGGAAATGGCAAATTCTAAAAGAAAGACACCCATAAGAACTTTCCATCTTTGAGATGTGTGCATTTGTACAAGGAGGAGGTCCACCGCTTACCCTGAGATGAGTGCTCCTGCTATCATAAATGTCAGATTGCTCTCAAGTTCCTCCTACAGGTGTTGTCCCATAAGCAATATCACATGCTAGTTAGGGGTCCGTCCCAGATGATCTGATAGACAAGTTCAATCTAACAAAGCAGGAGGCTAGCTCCATTTGAAATGCCTCACTAACAACACCTGGCAAGTGTTGAGAAGGGTCCTCTAGGCTGGTAAGAGACTTTGTTTAGCAGGGTTGTAAAAATCTCAAAACTGTGTTCTCATTGTGCAAGTTTATTAAAGACATCATAATTTGCATGCTGCATGGAAAGTTTTTTGTCTTCAAGGCCAGTTCTGTTTTTAGTAATATCATAATGCTTTTGATTAAAGCCACATAGAATGCACTCTTTTGCATGATATAGATGACACAACAGAAGAAATTCTATAGAGCCAAGAAGTTCACATCTTCCCAACTAATCTTGTTCATTAGGCATCAGCTTAAAGTCAAGATTAGGATGAAAAGGAAACTACTCCATCTATTATATTTGGCAAAAGATGGACAAGTCTTGCATAGTTGTATCAAGTAAAAGGAGCTGATTTAGAGTGATATTTTGGTGACATGGCATTAGGATATTGGAAATTCTTGAGTGAACATTGGCAACTCCATCTAAAACAGAGTAATTTAGGCTTGTTTTACTTTTGTTTTTTTTCCATCAACTTAGCTAGAGGATGTATACTCATTGGCTCCTTTTATTTTTGCCTCCCACTTTTTTAAGTTTAATCATCCCTTTCCCCTCCTTTAGATGACCAAATATGTCAGTTCTCTGGTGGATATGGGTTTTTAAATTTTTGAATTTTAAAGTTCCACATGAATTTAATGTTAATTTGTTTCTGTCCCATTTAAGGATTGTGAAGGAGGGGTTTATTACTAATACTATTTTGCTTTGTTTCTTGTAAATAAATTGTTTTCATTAGGGTTATAAATTTTTAAACTGTAAATATGGGGACTAATTTGGATTTCATACAGTTTCTGAGGCATTGTGGTGGTTGTAATAAGAATGGAAAGTAAGAATGGGTTTTGGTGAAAGAATTATTGTGGTATGTTTCAGTGATTGTGACTGGCTAATTTTAAGTAAATGACAATGAAGACCAGCATTTCCCACTCCCAATTTTTGGCCTCATGCCATATTTATACATATTCGTACAATAAATATTGAAACTGCTGCATGCCTGGAGGACCCTTGTCAGTGTTAACCACAGATTACTAAACGAAATTGAATAAATTTAGTCCTTTTGTCCTATACAAAAGAGTACGTCACTGACTTTCTCTTTGTCTGCTGTGTTTTTTTAAAAACTTAAATGGCATGTTACAAATTTGTTTCAATCTTTTGAAAGCTTCAATAATATTGTCAGCATCTCAGTTCATAATAGGGTGTAGGTAAGTCATTGTCAAGTAATAGTGATGTCCATGTTTTCTTCTTCTTAATCTTCTAATTTGTATGGTGGTTGTGCAAATGTTTTACTTTTTTTCTTTCTTTTGTCTTTCTGCAGTGCTTGTTTTTTCTCCTTTTTTCTTAGGTTCCATAAGTTCTGACACCATATTGTTTTGTGTTATGCATTTGTTAATAAAGGCAGATACTTTCCTTTTCATTATATTTTTACTCATAACTTTACTTTCTTGGTACCACAATCCGTCACTTCTCCCTCCAGCTATGGGTTAAATAGTAGGACAGATTGGGTTCTATCGTCTTGGTTGGTAACCAGTCTACTGCGGGAAAATCATCTGCCTCATCAGCCATTACTTTTTCAAGACATGATCACCAAAGTGTGTACATTGTAACCCTGATATAAGAGAGTTGTTAGGACCGGATAAAATTTCTCTTATATCCGGTTTAGATCTAATTTGGGACCAGAGAAAATATTTCATATCCGGGTTTATCTTATATCAGGGTCTCTTATATCCGGTTATGGCATTTGACTGACTGACTGACTGACCACTGGACAGTTTTGAAAAAAAAAAAAAAAAAATTGAGTTTTAGGTTAAAGTTCAATTTTGATTTTACTTGAAAGATAATAGTCTAAAGCTAATCCATATTAAAAGAAAAATTACTTTCCATATCTACAGTATAACCCGAATATAAGAGACCCTGATATAAGATAACTTTTATCCAGGACCGGCAACTCTCTTATATCAGGGTTACACTGTAATTTAATGATTAATTAGCTGGATTTTTAAAAAGTAATGTTTTCATAATGAAAACCTTTATTTATACCCAGTAGCCTTAAAGCTGTTATCAACTAGTTTTTCTATCACCCTGACTCTTCAAAAGCATGCAAAAAAACAATTTAAAATTAAAAAAATATGGAACATCAGTAATGCAATAATCAAGATATTTATTTTTAGAAATAAATTATATTAGTTAAGTTAAATTATATTTAACCTTAGATAACAAATAGTTTAAGAATATAAGATTTATTCTATACTCCTTTGTGATGCTTAGTAGAATGAATAATTTTATTATTTATACTTCCTTAGAAGTGGACAGAGAAAGGAGCATGAGAGAGAAGATGCAAGTTAGTGAAATAGGAGATGACTATTGACTTTACATTTAAATTCTTGGAGATTGTTGCTGTCGGGGAAGCAAGTAAACGAAAGGTAATTCCACAGGCAGGAAGTGTGAGAAAAGAAGCTGCTGGAGTAGAATTTGCATTTACATTTTATTAGTTTCACAGTAAAAAGGTGGGACCTAATTGCTAATCTTGTGGCTTGAGTAAATTCCTATATAGGGGGCACCAAGGAGCTAAGTTCATCAGAGCAGAAGCTGTGAAAGTATTTGTAGAAGAGACACAGAGAAGCTACATTATGCCAGTGAGAAAGTAACTGTATTTGAGCTGCCGAGTCGGGATCAATCACATTACAGATTCTCTGTTGGATTTTGTCAAGGACCCCTAGGTGGATAGCCGGAGCACCCGACCAGCTATGGCAGCAATATTCAATACACAAGCGGATGGTAGATTTATATATATGCAGCATTGTTTCAGACGGGAAAAATTTCCTGGCACTACACAGAGAACCGACTTTCTTAGCAGTGGATTTAGCTATGGATTCTATATAGTCATTCTACTTGAGCTCTGTTGTGAGAGTTAACCCGAGAAGGTGCAGTGATCCATGCTAATAGCGGGAAGGATCAATTGCGGTGGTTTATATATAGCAGCTTTTTTTTGGAAGCATTAAAATTCACAAGCCATTTCTTACCCCAATCTGCCACAAATTAGAGGTTTTTTTCAAGCTTGGCAATGAGATTTGCTTTGTCAGCCTCAGCAGATTTTTGATCGATGTGAGAGTAAACCATAGTGTCATCAGCGTAACATTGTTAATGTAGATAAGGAAAAGCATAGGACCTAGAATAAAGCCTTGAGGGACACCCACATTCATATGATAGTATTGGGAGGCATGTCTGTTCAATACTACCTTCATTGTGCGATTTGAAAGGAATAACTAGATAAGGTAAAACAATTATCCAGTTATACCATAGCCTTGCAGCTTGCAAGACTGTCAAACACTTTAGAGATATCTAGAGCAACAGTTTGGGCTTCGCCGTTCTTGTTGAGAGCCTGGTGTATATACTCAGTGATGATCGTGAGTATATCAGCAGTAGACCTGGTGAAGCGGAAACCATACTGTTTGTCAGAGAAGAGTTTGTGGGCTGTGAGATGTTGAACCACCTCGGTGTTTATGATGGCTTTGAACACTTTGCCAAAAATCAGTAGGAGGCTGATAGGGCAATAATTAGAGGGCTCAGAGGGTTCACTAGTGTTTTTATATCTTGGAACCACGAAGAAGACTTCCAGCAGGCAGGAAAGCAAAAAGCAGAGGCAGTAGTTATAGAGTTTGGAGAGAACAAAAAGGGAACATTTCTTCAGGATAATGATTGGGATTCCGTCACTGCCACTCACCTTATGGTGGTCAAGCTTTGAAATTATCTTAGAGAGCATCAAGGGGGTAATGTGGATGTCATTCAGTTGGGTGGGAAGTCGAGTACAGATACTCCAGGCAAGTCCAGTGTTGAGTTGGTGGAGAATCTGCAAGTGAAGCACTCGGCCTCGTTTGTTCTAGAGATAAGGACCTCAAATTTGTTGATTAGAGGGGGGTTTGAGGGTTTGCTATTGTTTAGTTCACTTTTACAGACCCTCCAGTAGTTTTTGGAACCGAACTTACAAAATGCTATGCACTGCTTCATTCTGGCTGCAAACAGCAGCTTAGCTTCTTTAAGTATCTTCTTGTACTCATTGCAAGAAGAGGCAAAGAGGCACCTGTTATGGTCCAACGCGTGACTCTGATAAAGCCTGAAGAAGTGATTTCGATGGGCTATGGCGGCCAAGCAAGCGAGGGAGAACCAAGGGAACAAGTGGGATTTAAGTCTCAACTACCTAGCTGGGATGAAAGCTTCAATGCCAGCCTTAACCCAAAAAGAGATCTCAGCCGCACATTCTTCAATGTTCCAAGGGACATCACACAGGAAATCACAGAATGAGTCCCAATTGACTCTTTGGTAGCAGTAAGATATTTTGCTAGTCTCAGGTTCTTGGATGGAGCGAGAGTGATTGAAAATTTCATGGTGTGAACACCAGCAAGATCTGTGACAGAGTTTTTCAGCCACTTGGCATGGTGGGTGTTAAAGTCGCCAAACACAAATATATGGGCAGACGGATGAGAGAAAATAGCCTTGTTAATATTATTGGAGATGCTGTCAAGAACAGAACAATTGGGAGATGAAGAGGAGCAGTAGAGGAAGAAGAGATAGCTGAGCTTAGTAGGGAGAGATGGAAACACATAAGAATGATCTAGGGATTCAAGAGAGATCACCCTAGCTAGAGGGAGGTGTTCACTGATGTAAACACCAAGCCCATGCACGTAGACATTGGAGTCCTTCCTGAAGAGGGGAAAGTAACCAGCGACATAGAATTCAGGAGAGAGGATAGAAGGATCAAGGTTAGTTTCACAGAGGGCTAGTATGTCAGGTGAGTTAACTTAGAGGAAGGATTCGACACTGTAAAAATTGGTGCGTATACCTTGTATGTTAGTGAAGGAGATGTTGATGGGTTGGTGTGTTTTTAGTTTAGCTGGTTTAGATTTGCTTTTATGATAGTGTGTATTCATGAAAGTTTTAGGAGAGAGGCCTAGAGTAGAATCAGTCGGTCGCTGTATACAGCATGTGTGGGAAGGAAACTGGCGCAGAACGCAGCATAATGTGGCCTCAGGGTTGCCCACCAAAGGTTCATGCAGGGACACCCATCCATGTGCGACATGGCACTACATATAACCCTGATATTATTCAACTGTTGATCAGAGCAGCCTCTCATGATGCTATGCACGAGTTCAGGTTCCTAACTACCAGTCGGAAGCAGCAACCAGGAAACTGCCAACCCAGTACCCTCAATATAAAAAAAAATTAATTAAAAACTAGTTATGTAATGCTTTTGAGTTTAATTTATTAAGGCTTTTTTTCTTATCCGTTTGTTTTCATAAAATCAATGAAATATGTACTTTGAACACTTTGAATTTCAAAAGATTTATTGAAATAATGGGATTGCTACTTAGAAAAGAAATGGGTTGAATTATCATATATTATTACTCATCTGAAAAGCAAATGTAGTCAGTTTAAAGAGATAACTCAAACATTCTTGTTGAACTTCAATCCAAAAATAATCTAACTGATACAAAATTGAAATAAAATTAAAGATTCTTTTAAAAAGGCTTCATGCTCAAAATTGATTTTAAACTTTACATTTTTTGATTATTCAAATTTGTTTTCATTTAATAAAAAAAAAGAAACTCTTTCTACAAATAACAAAAGTGTGAATTTCAAAATCATATTGAAAAATTACAAGTAATTTTTTTTTAAATAAATATTCAGTATAGATTTTTTTCTATCTAGTCTCAAAGAAAATATTTTATTAAAGTTTGTTAGCCTCACTTCTGAAAAAGAAATTTTGAGTTTCATTGAATTATTCTCACTGTGTTCACACTTGATAATGCATAATTTTTTTACTTAAATAACATCTCAGTTATTTCTTTATATAACTAAGAATATTATGAACAACCCCTACAATTAAAAAGTACACAAGAGATATCAAAGAGGGGAAGCCAAAACTTACCCAAAAGTCAATATTTTCAGAATTCAATTAATTTATTAAGGAATAGATGCTAAAAGTTTTATTTAAATCAGAGAATTTCTTGATTTTTTATAATATTTTAAAAGCAACGGTAGTGATATTTTTTTACTTTAATTTCAGAAAAACACATCCATTTTGGTGGTACCTATCTAACATTATTATAATAACGACAAAAACTTGATTAAATAGACAAAGATGCTATTAACAGTTCATAGTCAAATTTTCACTAATTTTCAGCCCTGAAAAAGACCGTTTTCTTTTTTCCTTCATTGTTCCATCTTGGACTGCTACTCATTCTTTCTTATTCTTATTTATTCTTCTTTATGAAAAATGATTCAGAATTTTGTTCTTATTTTCATTTTATTCTATTTTTAATTTTTGATTTTTTATAGAAAAGATCAAACAGTTGTAAAAATAAAAAAAAATGGCATTAATTAAACTATTTTTTTTTTATTCATCAAACACACCTTTATTTTATTTTTATATCTAGTAAATCAGCAATGACCAACATCTGAAAGTTTTAAAATCATACTATCAAAATATATTTCAATTTTTTACAAACAAATCTTAGCAATGCAAAACCAGTATGCCAATAGGATAGTTTTCCCTTCACACTGCTATTATTTTAACTATTCCTCAGTAACTTTTACTGTTTTAAAAAACAATGATTAGAATTTTAATAAACCCTAAACATACTGTTTCAAGGTTGTGGTACACTGCTTACGTGGGTCATGTGATATAGGAGTGCAGTTTTGAAATAAAGTGGATTACTGTGATAATGTTGCTTATTACTGGTGGCCATAGACAGAGAATGAGCTTGGAACATGGTGAGAGTAATGCACAAGTTCAGTGACAGTACAACCACAAAATAGAAAAGGTAACAGGACAGGAGAAAACAAATAATTACTTTTTCATGTTTGTTGTGATGACTTCTAGCCTGTGACATAGAAGTCTTCTACCTACTAAGTGATGACTGACTTATTTAGTAGTCACTGAACTATGATGCAAAATAGGACAAGTCCATTTTGCCTGTGTCACTTCAGTGTTCGTGTTTGATATTTTGAAAATTTCAATCATGTGGCTTTGAAAAATATGGCAAACGCAGCCAGTTGGAAATTAACAAGTGATGAATGATCAAAGTATGTTCAGTGGCCAGTAAAAGGTGTAAGGCCATCCTAGCCCCTGTATTTGAATGGCAATTTAACCAAAAATTGGAAATGTTTATACAAAAGTAGCACAACTATACTATTTACATGGGCAGCTACTAGAATACCAGACAGCATTACTGCTCTACAAATTAGGAAATGACACGTTAAAAGTATATAATGGTTTCCAATTTCCTATGCTCAACAAACAGTGGACACCTGAAGAAATCCCCCAAGAATTCAACAGGTATGCAGCTGGCTAACTAATGGCACGTACAAATGTTTTGTATTTCACATGTGGAAACTTAAAACTGTGTATTAGTAAAAATTTGTGACTCCTGCAAAAACTGCATGGCATCAATACTGCATGACCAAATTGTCTTGGGGATGTAGAACCTCCAAACACAAGCAGAATTGCTAAAAATGAGAGAGTTGGAGTTGCAGAGATTCAATGGCAATTGCAAACTAATGGACATTGCAACGTAACATGGTCACTCCTAAGACTCAAAAGAGTCTGTTGTGAAAATCAAAACTAGGAAGAGTGCCGCTTCTGTACTTCTTGCATTGAATCAGGTAAGAAGAGTGTTCAGCTTATGGAAAAATATGTCTGAATTGCTGAAGTAAGAATCCCTTTATAACAGTGGGTTCAGACAGTGAAAATACAACTTAGAGATTTTAGCAATAGTCAATCATATTTTGAACACATAGATAAGATCACAACTGAAAGGAAAGCTGACTGTCTGGCATACAGGACAATTCAAGCAGAAATATTGGCAAAAGATAAAAGAATTAAGTTTCAAATTGATAGTGGAGCTTCAGTGAACTTGCTAAGTGAAACATGTTTATGAAAGAAATCCAATGCCCTCTGACAAGATCTTCATCATGTGGAACAGGGCAAAGATGAAACAATTGGGAAAGTGCTGTGTAAAGATGGCTAACCCAAAAAAAGGAAAGAAATATGTGGTAAAAACCTGACCTGATTAAAAAAAAACAAAAAACAGAAGTATAAAGATTGCATTAACTTTAACTTGCGAGTGTAGAAAACAAGAACTCTACTTCAATCAGAAAGTCAAATCCTTGCCAACATTACTCCCAGGGAAGTTATGTAGGTGAAACCACATAAAAAGTAGACTAAAAGAAAAAGAAAATTGAGTAAAAGGGTAGAATAATCCTTAAAAGGCAAAGAGGACAGTCTACCCAGTGGATGTTTTGGTCATTCATCTCTTATTAATTCCTTTTAAGTTTAAAAAAAAATAAAAATAAAAAAGACATTCAAAATGGGGAAAGGTGTTTCATGAAAACTTGTGCTTGTAGTAGACTAAGCATATCACATAATGTGAGAGAGTGCAGGCAGTTTTGAAATAAAGTGCACTACTGTGATAATGTTACTTATTGCCAATGGCCATAAACATTGTTCTTGAAAATTGACAACAATAAAATAAACACTATTTTAGTATTTATCTATTAGATTGTTTATTGAAATAGTTGGCAAAACATCAGTTAACTGCCAATTATTTTATAGAATGATAAGTAAACAATTTCATTATATTGTAATATTTGGTATATTTGTGGGTATAATTGACAAAGAAGTGGATACAAATATTAGCGTTGAGAGGAATATTTTATTTTTTTATTTTTACATACTTTCATGTTAAGTGTCTGCTAGCAACAGAACACATGTTGCCTGCTTAGAAGCCAGAGAGGGACTGGCCAATCCTTTAGGTCAAGCATGGGTCAGGGAGATAGAGAGAATAGGGGAAAGAGAAATAGTAGCAGAGAAAGAAAAGGGAATAGATTTGGGTATCTTAGTTCTTGGGAGTTATTTAGAGACAGAGAGGGTAAAAGAAACAATGTATTCTCTACATGGTAGTAGTATCTGACCTGAGGTCATTTTGGTTCATTCCTACAATACTCTCCTACCAGATAACGGAGTGTTTTTTTTTTGTTTTTTAATAATAATAAAAGTATTCATTATCTTTTTTCCATTTGACTCTCGTACCAGAGTTTGTTGTCTTTATTTTATGTTCCTGTACTTCTTCAGGAGGTAAAATATCAGGCTCTTTATTTTTGTTGGTAGTTGTATTTTGTGTACATTTTTGCTTGTTTTCTATGTAAGGTTTTAAACGGACTATTGAAACTTGTGTATGCGTGTTTGGGTTAGTTTCTATAAGGAAATATTTTGGTGTTCGTTCGAGTACAGTGTAAGGACCTGAATAGAGTGTTTCTAGCAGTTTTCAAACGCGGTCTATCCTAATCCAAACTTTTTTACAGGTTTGCAGTTGATTTGGTAAGTAAGATTTTTGTGTTGATTTTTCTGTTTGAAAAGTCAGTCAAGTCAAATTTTGCCATGGTTTTATGTAGTTCTCTAGTAAAATCTTGTGTGACTGTTTCTGGGTTTTCCGAATCTATCATTAGGTGTGGCAATAACATTTTTGCACCTGTGACCGCATAAAAAGGGGAAAAATTAGAGCAGTTGGGCATACTTCGAATTCCCAAGAGAACAATTGGTAGGGCTGAAATCCAAGATTCTTTTCAGGCCATTATAGTTGCTTTGATGGTTCTGTAAGCTCTTTCTATAAGTCCATTGCATTGTGGATGATATGACGTTGTTCTTAGCCTATAGAATCCGATAATTTTTGATAATTCCATGAATAATTCACTTTCAAATTGTGTACCTCTGTCTGTTATGACATGAAGTGGGACACCAAAGCGAGTAATCCACGTATTTACAAACGCTTCTGCAACAGTTTGTGCCGTAATATCTGCTATGGGTTACGCTTCTATCCATCAACTGGTTCGATCTATGCATGTTAAAATATATCGACATGGATTAATGTAGGGATTGTTGGAACATTTTGCTGGCGGTAGAGGTCCAATTATGTCGATGTGTACAGTATGGAATCTTGATGACGGTATTTCCAATGTTTGTACTGGCGATTTTGTGTGTCTATATATTTTTGCCTGTTGGCAAGATGTGCATGATGCACATAATTCTTTGATGGTTTTATCCATGTTAGGCCAGTAAAACCTAGCCTTAATCATTTTTATAGATGATTTTATACCTGGGTGTGACACTGAATGCAAACTATTGAAGATGGATTTTCTTAGTGTGCATGGTACAAAAGGTCTGGGGTATGACGTTGATGTATCACACAACACAAATTGGTCTTTTCCAGATATTGTATATTTTTTTAATTCTGGGAAGGACTGTATTTCAGTATCTGCTGTTTGGGCATCTGCAAGTGCTGGGAGGTCGTACATATCGATCTGTACAGCAAATGTTGGGCATGATAGACAATCTGCTACTACATTTTGATCACCCTTCACATGGGCAATATCTGAGATTAATTCTGTGATTATGCCTAGTTGTCTTTGTTGCCTATCCGATTTTGCTGGTTTTAGGCTGTGAAATGCGCCGCATATTGGCTTGTGGTCTGTTAGAAGTAATACTTCGCGACTTTCTATGAGGTGGCGAAAATGTAATACAGCCAAATACGCTGCTAAAAGTTCACAATCAAAAGTGGAATATCTTGTCTGTGTTGCTGTTAGTTTCTTCGAGAAAAAGCCTATTGGTATAGGGTTTCCATTAACGACTTGATGTAAGGCAGCACCTACTGCATATTTGCTGCTGTCCGTGACCAGTTGATATTGTGTGAAACTTGGTTGAGGATGGGGTAATTCTGTTAGCTTACCCAATATTTTAGTCATGTTAGAGAAGGATTCTTTTTCTAATGTATTCAAGGGGATTAATCCTTTCGGTGTTAGTCGCATTCTCTCAGATAAAGGAAAAACTAACTTTGCGAATCCTGGTATTAATTTTCTGTAAAATCCTACCATACCAAGAAATCTGTGTAGGCTTTTAGCATCTTTAGGACACGGAAAAGATTCTATTTCTTTTACTTTATTTGCAGTTGGTGTAATTCCCTTTGAGTTAATTCTAAAGCCTAAGAAGTCAAGGGCTGTTACATTGAAAATCGATTTGGAGAGTGATATTTTTAGGTTGTTTTCTTGTAGAATTCGAAACACTGTGTCAATATCTTTTTTATGAGATTGTTCGTCATCGCTGAAGATGAGGATATCATCGATATATATGAAGACACAGTCAGTATCTCGAAAGATTCTGTCCATATATCTTTGAAAAGTAACCGAAGAATTCTTTAATCCAAACGGCATAAATTCATATTGATAAAGTCCCATTGGTGAAATAACTGCAGTTTTTGGAATATCATTGGGGTGCATCTTGATTTGATGATAGGCTGAAATTAAATCAATTTTTGAAAATCGCTGTTTATCAGCGAGTTTAGCAGTAAAAGAATTAATATTAGGGATGGAGTATCTATCACTTTTAGTGATACTGTTTAAGGCGCGGTAGTCTCCACAGCAGCGATATCCTCCACTCTGTTTAGGTACTAGATGTAGTGAGCTTGACCATTCGCTGTCTGAAGGGGTTATTACTCCTTCATTTATTAGTCTCTTAAATTCTTCTTTTGTAGCAGTCAGCTTTTCAGCAGACAGTTGTCTGGATTTAGCAAAAACTGGTGAGTACCTGTGTCGATTCTGTGGTAAACATCGCAGTAGGTATTGTTTTTGTTGGTGTGAGGAGAGATAATTTCTGGGTATTTATCTAAGCTGTTTTTTTATAAATGTGGGTATATTTGCTTCGTTTATGACCACATTTACAGGAGCAGTAGTGTTTACTAAAAACTTCTTTTTAGTGGTTGTTGCTGGGTCATAAATTGTCCTGTTTTTGCAGTCGATAGTGAGGCCAAAGTTATTTAGAAAGTCAATTCCGAGGAGGGGATTGGTGATATCAGCGACCACGAATGTCCAGGAAAAGGTTCTTCTTAAGCTCGGTATTGCAATCTCCAGGTTAGCTTGGCCATGGTATTGTAATTTCTCTCCGTTGGCAGTGGTGAGTGATACTGGTGTTGGGTATAACGTCACGCCTTTTAACACGGACGCCGGTATTATTGAGAGGCTTGCACCAGTGTCTACTATAAATTGTAATATGGTTGTCCCTAATCGTGCTTTGATTTGTAGTAGCGGCGAACTCAAGGGGACAGACATGGTTCGCGCTACTAGTTTTCCGAGGCTGTTGGTGGTGGTGTGGGTGGACGCGAGCTTGGTAAAATTTTGATGTTCTGCTTCTTTGGCCATTTACACCACGGTTTGCAAGTTCTTGCTTGCTTGGCAAAGTAGAGGTGTGCTCTGCATATTTTAGTTTTTTGGTCTGGGAAGTAGGGTTTTATTCCTATCGGTATACGGACGTTTTTATTCCTGTGTGCTGTTGAGTGGAGAATGCTGTTGCTGTTCCGTTCATGTTATTTAATAAGGGCATTAATTCGTCCGCTAGTTTTCCTATTTGGGATGAATTTAGTTCTTTTTGGGAGGCAATGACAGGGGAAATTGTTGCGGGTAATGCCTGTAGAAATTTGTGAAGAACAATTTCTTTGCCGACACCTATCCTTTTAGCTATAGAAAGCATCTCTTGAAGGTATGCAGATGGACGGCCTGTAATTGTGTTGGTAGACATTAACTTGTCTAGCAACTCAGGCTTTGTTCTTTCATTAGCCTCAATTAAGGAGCATTTTAGTTCCTCATAGTTCTTTGCATCTAAAATGTGATATGGTATTTTAGCTACCACCTCTGCAGGCAGAGATGATATGACCGTATAAAACTTTGTTGTTGAATTTGTAATATTCCGCAGATGGAATTGGACTTCCAGAATGGAAAACCAGCCATTCACTGCCGTTTCCATGAATTCCGGCATTTTTATTGTAATTTGTTGTAAGGAGGCTTCTTCCATTTTTTTTTTGTATGTAAAAATATATATATTCAAGTATTTTTTTTTTTTGGATGAAGAGGGACTTACGTCAAAGGTTCTCTTTAAAAACGTTTGTGACGTGAAATTAACTGCTACTTGTATCCTGAAAACTCCAAAATGTGTTTCTTTCCTTTCAGTCCTGGTAAAATTAGTTCGTTTCTTGAGGTTGTAATGTCCTTTTTGTCGGGGTCACCATTGTAATATTTGGTATATTTGTGGGTATAATTGACAAAGAAGTGGATACAAATATTAGCGTTGAGAGGAATATTTTATTTTTTTATTTTTACATACTTTTGTGTTAAGTGTCTGCTGGCAACAGAACACATGTTGCCTGCTTAGAAGCCAGAGAGGGACTGGCCAATCCTTTAGGTCAAGCATGGGTCAGGGAGATAGAGAGAGTAGGGGAAAGAGAAATAGTAGCAGAGAAAGAAAAGGGAATAGATTTTTGGGTATCTTAGTTCTTGGGAGTTATTTAGAGACAGAGAGGGTAAAAGAAACAATGTATTCTCTGCATGGTAGTAGTATATGACCTGAGGTCATTTTGGTTCATTCCTACAATATAGTTACTTCACATGCTTATATAATTATTTTTAGTAAATGCTTTTAAATTCATGAATAAGAATTTGTTTTCATACTTATCACTTTATGAATTGGTAAAAAATGATAAATACTACAATACATTGCATTATTAGTTAGAATGTTGTAAAATTATTCTTGTCAATAAACAACACTACCGTGTTTAATATTTTTGTTGTAAATTCTCAAGAATAAAAATCTGTTTAAATTAGCTGTCATCGTATGTTTTTTTAGGTTTATTACAATTCTATTCTAATCATCACTTTTTAAATGAAACACTGTCGAGGAGTGAAGGTAGTTAAATAAAATATTGCCGGTGTCATGGGAAAACTGTCATTTTTCTTTTGCAGGCGCGATGTTCAAACATTGCATTTGAATTCTTTTATAATGACATATTTTAAATTATTTTCAATATGTTTGTAGACGATTGATTTGTTTTTGATGATGTAACAAATTGTCTCACAATAAAATAAACGAAAAGAAGAAAATATAACAATCCACAATATTTTATAATGTCTCACAAATGTCCAACACAGAAAATAGCTCACAACGTCTTCGAAAATGTACAAATACAAGAAAATAATGCACAACGTCTTAATATTGCACGTTCGAAATTTCCACTGAAAAAACGGTCCAGAAGGCTCACGTTATCAGATAAAAGCGCTAAACGAAAAAAGGGAAATAACTACAACCATCTTTGTTTAGACGCTTTTCTTTTTGCATCGACAGCAGGCCACACGAAAAAACCTGTTTGATGGTTCATATGTTTCATTACAACAAATAATAATAGGGATTTGAAACATTCAAAAATCAAAATTCACTCATACAGATGGGCCACGAATTAAGTAAAAGTGGAGGTGTAACTATAATAACCTGAAAAAATAAAAAAGAAAGGGATTAAAGTTCGTAACATTAAATTTATATACTGAAAAATTCAATTAAATTTGACTTCCCCAATTTTTGGTAACGATTGGAGGAACTTTTTTCATAAAATTCCATCTCCTTACAATACATAAGATGTTCAGATGTTTCATCACAATACATACGTCCCCAGTTAAACAGCAGAAAGATCAATTTTTCTTTACCTTACCTGTGATAAGTGCAACTCGTCCAATTAACATTCCTGATGCCATCTTTCCTTATTTATGCTTCACGATTGTAGAGCTGTAAACACCGAGCACAAGCAGTTATCCTCACGTTTTCTATGGAAACAGATGACACAAATATCAAGACGATTTTTTTAATTAAAAACTTTAAAATGACAAACTAAGTAACTTAATCATAATTGTTTTATCGATTTCTGTTTGCCTATAAAAATAAAAATCGTGTTTTGAAAACTCTGCTGAACGAGTTAAAATAACTAAACTTTAACTCCAGTCCAAACATATGTCAGTTTGAATTATACATTTTAAAAAAAACTGTTGAAGTTCTGAATTACGCCTGTCAAATTAAAAACCTGTAACGAAGGACAGGACAGTTAGCTGCATTTCCTCCCACAATTCGTATTTTTTTATTCGAATATAAAAGAAATTGTTGTTTTTTAATTTTTTTTAATTGCGTTCTCTGAGTAAGTATATACTAGAAGTTTTTTGTTAATTAATGATGAGCAATTTGCAGTAGAAACAACATTGATATTAGTGCTATCAAATCCTGCTGTACCACAAATAAATGACGTAAGAGATTATGGATTAAAGAAAATAAAAAAAATGTTTATAGCATAACAGGAACGATAACTAAGCTTAACATTTCGTTTAAAGAACCAATAGGAATTGTATTTTTTTTAAAATTCTTTTTGTTTGTACTCCAAAGCAGTTTTAAAGAGATCAAGTATACGAATTAATATTCCATTCAGCGAGAACATTTCCTTATTAGTTTAATTAATATTTCGGTAAATTTTGGTTTTTTCCAAAAATAGCCTTATTTCCGTACAAATTTATTATTTATATGCTGAACTCCAATCAACAATTAGATATTGAAGAAACCTACCTTTTTTTTTTTGTTAACGACCAGAAAAATCGAACTTCTTCTAGCTCTTTTTCTCACCACAACCATCTCAATCAGAAGACATTCGCTGCAGAATGACTTTAGGCGTAGGAAGCTAATTTCGGCCTATTTACTTCATTTTAATGAAAAGTCTATGAAGAAATTACTACGCGATTTATTTTTTTCGGTACTCAATTTCAACAGAAAGTGCCTTGTATTTGCGTGATTTTTTTCCTTTTTTTTTTTTTTTTTGTTGGTAATTAATTTAAGAAAGTTGAGTGTACTTAATTTCAGAAGAAAGTTAACTTTCAAATATATGAAAATAAGTGACAATTGTAGTTTTACTTAATTTTTTCAGACGAAAGTTAACTTTCAAATATATGAAAATATAGTTAACTTTTTTTTCTGAAATTAAGTACCAGAAAAAAAAAGCGGGGAAAAACACGAAAATACAGGTAACTTTCTGAAAATTACTGCATTTTTTAAAATTGTCAATGTCATTTTTTTTTCCATTTTTTAACTTTTAATTTCTTTTACAATTGATGTAATTATTGTTTTATTTTCAATGTAATGTTAATTATAAAAAAATGCTTTACTGTACTACTTATTTTGTTCTTTTTGTTAAGTATTTTCATATTTTCATATATTTGAAGGTTAACTATAACTACACTTATCACTTATTTTCATATATTTGAAAGTTAACTTTCTTCTGAAATTAAGTACCAAAAAAAAAAAAAGGAAAAAAAATACACGCAATATATTTGAAGGGTAATTAAACTACACTTATCACTTATTTTTATATATCTGAAAGTTTACTTTCTTAAAAAAATTCTATATTTCCATATATTTGAAAGTTAACTTTCATCGGAAAAAATTAAGTAAAACTACAATTATCTCTGATTTTCATATATTTGAAAGTTAACTTTCTTCTCAAATTAAGTACATGCAACTTTCTTAAATTCATTACCAACAAAAAAAAGACAAAAAAAACACGCAAATATATTTTCATATATTTGAAGGTTAAGTAAAACTACAGTTATCACTTATTTTTATATATTTTAAAGTTAACTTTCTTCTGAAATTAAAAAAAAGGAAGAAAAAAAACACGTAAATACAAGCAATGTATTTGAAGGTTAATTAAACTACATTTATTTTCATACATTTGAAAGTTAACTTTCTTTTAAAAAAATTCTATTTGAAAGTTAACTTTCTTAAAAATATTCTATACCCCAAAAAAGAAAAAAAAACACGCAAATACACGCAAATTTCTGCTTGAAAAAAATAAATCGCGTATAATTTCTCAAAGAGGTAAATAGGCCGAAATTAGCCTAAAGTCATTCTGCAGCAAATAACATCAAAATGACAGTTGTGGGTGAGAAAAAGAGCGAGAAGATGTTCGATTTTTTCTAGTCGTTAACATAAAAATGGTAGGTTTCTTCAATATCTAATTGTTGATTGGAGTTCAGCATATACATTTGCACGGAAATAAGGATGTTTTGGAAAAATTTGAAGGCATAAAAGCCTTCGGAACCTAAAACCAATATTTCCAACATAAACAGACAGTTTACTTTTAGCAAGAATATTACATACCACTAAACAAAAAAACAAAAAATAGATACGCGAATAAATGCCAGCGGTTTCGAGGCGGTGCGTTTACAGTTAATTTCTCAATTTACACCAGTTGTGGTCAATTTCAGTTTAAGATGAAAAAATAAAAACTCTCGCTTATATAACCACTATAAATAACGTTTCCTTTTTCTTGTGGTAATCAGAAGAAATAATGATGAATAAAAGAAAATCCTTTAAAGAATACAAAAAGTATAACTGAATAATAAATCAAATTTAAAAAAAAAGAAAAAACAGGACAAGGTTAGCGTACAGTACACTCTAGCGAACAAAATCTCAGCCTCTTATGACAAAAACAAAATCCCAGTCTCATTTAGGTACCTCTGTAGTGAAAAAAAGAAAAGATCTAGATTTAAAATTCAAATGCTAGGCACTGACTCATTGATTTTGTTAAAAATTTAAAAAATACTCGAATTTACCAACTTTGCTTAGCACACGCAAAAGCAAATCCAAAACAAAACTCTTTAAATTTCACACCTTGATGCGAAATGTTTTTCGACCAACAGAAAACTAGGAAACATCTAAAAAAACAAAATTCAAATAATCTTCATTCGTCAGAAACAAATTCTTTTACGGAACCTTTTCGCGATCCGACGCGAAGTTTGTTCGTCGTTCAATGGAAAGGCCAGATTCACATCCGGGAATGAATTCCCAAATGACCTTTTCGAGCCCCACAAACTAAATAAAAGACGGGCCAAGTTCGACTATCGCCAGAGAGAAAGAGACGAGAGTAATTTACACGTATCCTTGACAAAAGTCGAGCGATCGTTATTATTATCATCTCTATCTTTCTCCCTAAACTTATTCTCACGGTTCACCCGTTTGCCTTTTCTTATACTTGATAACCGCACGGGGCCCTTTAAGACTGAGCGATTACTTCAAAAACATTCCTACTCTACTATAACGCTCATACATACATACGTTCCTGCCTACGTACACATAAACTCATTTTTAATACTTTTTCTCATTGAACATTAACTTCTACCAACTTATGTTATTCTTTTCTATTAATAAATTTCTATTTAAACCTACAAAAGGTATTCATTTATTTTCCCACAAAATCCACCATCTGATAACCTTCTGATGATTCAGATAAAACTTGTAAGTTGTAGGAAGTTTTATTTGACACAAGGCCAATTTAATAAATATTAACCATCTCTCTATTTCTACACCTCCACTTCCACCATTTCGATGACAATCAGTATAGTATGAAAAAAAAACAGACTTAATAAAAATAATAATAACATTTATATTATTATTAAGGGGAAAGATCAAAGTATTTTTGAACCACTTAAAAAAAATGAATCCTTTCTAACACGTTCGAAATTTTGATAAAAAATCTTGTTTTAATTTTCATCAGTGGGTAACCAAATCGTTACATAAGTTTACAAAATTTACAATGTAATATTACGTAACTCAGTTTTAAAAAAATAAAAAAACATTAATTTGGAAAATCTTGCAAAAAATTGTCTGGTTGTAAATGAAACTTTCAGGACTTATTCAATTTTTCCAAAAAAAAAATTAAAAAACATTAATTTGGAAAATCTTGCAAAAAATTGTCTGATTGTAAATGAAACTTTCAGCACTTATTCACTTATTCACAAATGAATCATTTTTCAAATTACTATTTGTAAAAAATCTTTTTTGTTTGTTTGTTTGTTTGTTTGTTTGTTATACATAAATATATCAATTACCCTTCTTCCACGTAAAATTTATGAAATTTCAAGAAATTAGATTTTGTAACGACAATTTGTTTTCTTAGTTAAATGCAGGATTTCTTGAGAAATGTAAGTAAATAATCTTTTTTTAAACAGTTGACCTTTTTTCGAAAATCTGCTCCGAAACAATGCAATAAAACTATGATATTAGATAAGCTTTTAATTGCTTTTATAAATAATAATTAAGGGCATTATAGCCTGAAAAAAATCAATTGCTTTCATTTTTTTCTTTTTTAATTATATTAATTTAAAAAGTTTAAAAAATATATTTTAAATTCTTGAAAGCATTGTCGCTATTACGTTATTAAGTTATTGAGTGAAGACTATATTTACTAAGCAATAATTGAAAAGATCATCAAACCATTATATTTGAAGAATAATCTTTATTGTGTGTGTGTGCGTGTGTGTGTGTCTGTGTCTGTGTGTGTGTTAGAAGTTTTTATTAAGTATAGTATTTTCTTTCCTACATTAAAAGGCCGTGTTTCACGGTTTCTTCTCCTTACAGGAAAAAATATTGGACAATTATGTTAATTCTGTTCAACTTAGCTTAGCTTATCACTTACGGCAAAGGTCTGAAATATCAACGCTTCGTGATTAAGAAATAGTTTTATTCTAAATTGAACAGGTGAAGAGGCTCATCCCTTGTTTCCTGTTTAGGATGCGGTTTCCGGTTTTCCCTTTTCAAGTCTTTTCACTCTTTTATTTTTTTTTTTTTAATTGGAGTAGATAGACTAAACTATCACCCGGTTCACACTCCACCCACATCTATTGAACAGGTGAAGAGGCTCATCCCTTGTTTCCTGTTTAGGATGCGGTTTCCGGCTTTCTCTTTTCCATTCTTTTTACCCTTACGTAGCCCCCTGCGCATCAGTGGCGTTATCGCCTTGCTTGGGGTGATATGATTAAAAAAAAAAAGAAAAACAAATGTCATGCTATAAACAAATAATACTTGTCTGAATCAGATTAAGCTTACTTTAAATTTGCTACTTTTCTAAAAATTACAGTAACATATCACAGATCTATATTTTATTTTTGCAAGATTTTTAAAAACCGAGAATTAACTTTTATTTGCAAATGTGTCGATCGCTCAAAAATGGCCGAAAATTTGAAATTTTTTTTTATTATTTAAAAGTTTTAGATTCTAATCTATATAATTTTTTTTTTTGTAACACACCGGAGTATTATGCTTACTGGAAATATTAAATTTAATCATTTAGCTTTCAATCAGAGCTAAAATTAAAACTTTTTTTATATTCAAATTCATTTTAAAATTTAGGTATCGCAAATTATCAGGAAAGAGTGGAGATACCTGCATAAATAAAAAGAATTGAAAATTCAAGGAACTTTTCATTCAAATTTTAATGTCAAATTGAGACTTTTTTCACATAAAGTCGAGTCATGTTGGATAATATAATATAAAACAAAATATTTTATTTCTTCTTGGACCTACTTATTATAAGCAAGTTTGACAATAATGAGATGGACCCAGATTCATGCACCAAAAAGATTTGGCACTAAACCATAGTTGCCGAGTGAGTCTGGCTATCGACCTCGACACGATAAGGACGTGTTCTGGCCTACTCCAAGAAGAGGCTTCAAGACCTGTGAACTGAGTGGGCGTGTTATAGCCTATTCCGAGAACAGGCAATGTTAACCACGAACAAATCTGACTAAGCATATTTCAGAAGATTATTTTCTCATATAGTAAATCTGAAGTTCTAACTTTTTCCCCCACGGTAAAATCGGCCTTGCGCCACATCCTACTTTTGTGCGGAGGCTCAGGTAAATACCGAACAGCATTCAGATAAGTGTTCAATTAATTTTAAACAGAAATTTGGATTTCGTCCTCGATGCCTTGTAGTGAGTACAAAATAAAAATAACTTTCTTTTCTTCAATGTTTGCAAGTTCGCAAAGTTTGAAAATCTCTTTTTGACCAATAGAAAAAAGATTGCCTCCGTGCTAATAAAAGATCAAGGAAACTTTCGCGAGCAAGTACGAATTATTTTTAACCAATGAAAAGAGAGCGATTTGCAGAAAACAGCAAATTGAACTTTCAACGACTCTTGTCCCGTTTCTTCCTGCCCAAAAGTGAGTGTATGTTTGAACCGACCACGTAATCTGAGTTGGTTACATATTTCACGTTTTTCGGCCGGTCAATCAAAGAGGTTGAAAATTAAACTGTGAACGCTCAACCCAGCATGGTATAATTGAAACTGACGACCGACGATCGGGCAGGACTATCAACGTGACCCGTATTTACACTCTCTCACTTTCTCTCGTGTTACTTTCTTTATCTCTCCTTCTTCCTCTTCAACTACTCGCCGTTCACAACAGAAAGAGAACAACAAGATATGTGATGTATCAACTACCTTGTTGATACATCACATCGAAAACATGGACTTATGTCTTTATTTGTAGAACTCAAATTTCACATTTCACTAAAACGGACGAACTCTTAATTCTTTAAACTTTTCACTACACTTTCTCTTAGAACATTTCACAGTTAATAATTTCATACCTACAATTTGATGTCATCCTATTCGATAAATAGATCTTCATTTATTTATACGAACGAAACTGTTTTATCTTTCCAGCCTTCTGATGATCTGGAGTAAATTGTGGGGAGTTTGGTTATGTCTGGCGCAAGACCAGTTTAATAAACATGTTCAAGCTCCCTACTACAGTCTTTGTCTTTAACTGCTAAAAGAATACTTTTTTTGCAACTCTCTTTTCTTGTTCTCATTTTATGGTGTATTTTTATATAAAGTATGTATTTTAAACTGTTCAAATGTTTCGTCTTTTTTCATCTGCCACGACCAAATTTGGTGGTCGTTAAATTTTCCACAATATATCAAATATGTGACTATAGCATTGTTAGAAATCATTTTTTTAGAAGTTGAATCGATTTACATACTATGGATTTCTTGTTACAAACAAAGAGGACCCATAAACTCGAAGTACTCTACAGAAATAGAGGACTTTTTTGTCAGCCACAATAAATTATTACTTTTTCTCTCGCCAAAAATATAGCTTTTTCTGTGTCTCTTTTTGTTTTGTTTTTTGTTTTTTCGTTTTTTTTGTTTTTTCGTTTTTTTATTGTCATTTTTCCTAACCCTTACCGGTGAAGACGTAGGGAGCTGGTTAATGTTTCTTGGTTCAGGCCTTGTGTCAGACATAACCGAACTCCGTACAGCTTACAAGATTTATACAGAATTATCATCAGGTTTTATCATCAGAAATATCAGAAGGTTTTCATCAGACGGTTGGTTGGTAGCAGGTCGGAATATTTGAATTAGTGTGGAATAGTGTAAGAATAAAATATACATTTTTCATTTTTAAATAGAACTTTATTAAAAGGAAAAAATAACACAAGTTGTAGAAGTTAATGTGCAATTAGAAACATTATTAAGAAGTTAAGGATAGAGTTCGTGTTCAATGATAAAGTTATGGGTATCAAGATTTGTAGAAAATGTTCGTAGTAGTAATTGTTGAAAAAGTATATGCCTATGTATGTATGTATGTATGTATTCAATAGGAATGTTTTTGAATGGAGAAGTAGAACGAATCGGTACACGAGAAATAAGGAGAAAGAGAACACGGTGCGACCTGGCCTTATCTCCGGGTCGGTTTGAAGCTGAAGTTACATTTTAGTATTGTCTTTCTCGCTGCTTCTATCTGACTGACTGACTGACTGACTGACTGACTGACTGACTGACTGACACTGATCGGGAGCCCTTTTATTGTCATTAGATTTTTTGCACTGACTCGCGAAGTCCTCAAGTTTTGCAAGTCGCTCCCATTAGTCAAAAATCATTTTCACACCTACTTGCGAAATCTGGTTTTGACTTTTTCTTTAAGCACATGGTCAATCCTTTTTCTATTTGGAAAAAAACAGAATTTCACCCGTCATTGTGAATCTTTGTAAAAAGTGAAGAAGAAGGTTGATTTTAATTCTTAATTTCCTATTCTACTACACAGGCCACGAACTGAGTGGTCCCGATAATTGATAGTGGCGAATGAATTATCCGATTTATCCGAATTTCAGCACTCTTATTGTGGGGGTGGGCCGGGAGGTGTGAGTGCCAATCGACCGTGCAACTAAGAAAGTGGACACAAAGGCAAGGAAAGGAGACGGCAATAGCAAAGAAGGATGACAAACGCAGATGGTCAGTTGGAGACGATGCAAATCGAGTCTTTATTTTTTTTTCTTCTTAATGGTAAGGCGATGGAGGTCGTGTATCTGGAGCGGTATCCTGACGTCGGCGGGTGCTGGAACAAATCACTGGACATCAGGGGGCACTGGAACAGGACGTTAGACGTCAGTAGGCACTGGAACCGGTCGTTGGACGTCAGTGGGCACTGGAAGCGGTAGCGGGACGTCAGTAAAACGCCGCAGTAGGTAGCTGGTGGCTGCCTGAGTTGCTGGAGGCCGCAGGAATTAGCTGGAGTCTGCGGGGGTGCGCTGAATGCCACTGGAGACTGCAGGAGTGAGCTAGTTGCCGCTGAAGACTGCAGGAGTGAGCTGGATGACGCTGGAAGCTCGGTCGACTTGACAGGGCAAGGCAATGTCACGATGCAGAGAGGCTCCGTGCCACCTAAGCCGAAAGATATTTACTCTTCTCCACCACTTGAGAGAGATGTGACACAAAGTCTTGTTTTAATGTGAGGAACCTGAGCGCGTAGGCCCAGGTATTGGTTAAAACATAACCTATCCACCGCGGCGGATAGGTTCAAAACCGGTCTAAACTGGTCAGAAACTGGTCTCATTCGGTCTTAATTGGTCATTTTGGACCCAGCTGAAAGGCCGGTGCCCTCCTACATGAGAGATATTTACTCTTATTCCCCATTGACAGAGATGTGACACAAGGTCTTTTTTAACGTGGGGAACCTGAGCGCTTACGCCCAGGTACTGGTCAAAACATTACCTATCCACCACTGTGAATTTGTTCAGAACCAGTCTAAACTGGTCTTAATTGGTCATTTCGGACCCCATCCGAAAGACCGGAGCCCCCCTAACTGAGGATATTTACTCTTCTCCCCCACTTGAGAGAGATGTGGCACAAGGTCTTTTTTAATGTGGGGAACCTGAGCGAGTACGCCCAGGTACTGGTCAATACATTACCTATCAGCCGCAATGGATAGGTTCAGAACCGGTCTAAACTGGTATTATTCGGTCTTAATTGGTCATTTCGAATGCAGCCGAAAAAAAGGAGCCCTCTAGCCGAGGATATTTACTCTTCTCCCCCACTTGAGAGAGATGTGACACAAGGTCTTTTTTAACGTGGTGAACCTGAGCGCGTACGTCCAGGTACATGTCAGAACATTACCTATCCACCGCGGTGGATAGGTCAGAACATTACCTATCCACCGCGGTGGATAGGTTCAACATCGACCTAAACTGGTATTATTCGGTCTTAATTGGTCATTTCGAATGCAGCCGAAAACCCGGAGCCCCCCTAGCCGAGGATATTTACGCTTCTTCCCTACTTGAGGGAGATGTGGCACAAGGTCTTTTTTAATGTGGGGAACCTGAGCGCGTACGCACAGGTTCTGGTCAAAACATTACATATCCACCGCAGCGGATAGGTTCAGAACCGGTCTAAAGAAGTCTTAAACTAGTCTATATTGGTCATTTGGGACCCCAGCCGAAAGGCCGGAGACTCTTCTAGCCAAGGATATTTACTCTTCTCCCCCACTTGAGGGAGATGTGACACAAGCTTTTTTTTTTTTTTTTAGCGTGGGTAACCTGAGCACTTACGCCCAGGTACCAGTCAAAACATTACCTACTCACAGCAGTGGATAGGTTCAAAACCGGTCTTAAACTGGTCTTATTCGGTCTTAATTGGTCATTTCGAATCCAGCCGAAAGGCAGGAACCTCTCTATCCGAGGATATTTACTCTTCTTCCCCACTTGAGAGAGATGTGGTAGAAGGTCTTTTTTAACTTGGGGAACATGAGCGCGTACGCCCAGGTACTGGTTAGAACATTACATATCAACCGCAGTGGACAGGTTCAGAACCGGTCTAAACTTATCTTAAACTGGTCTTATTCGGTCTTAATTGGTCATTTCGGACACCAGCCGAAAGGCCGGAGCCCCCTTATCCGAGGATATTTACTCTTCTCCCGCATTTGAGAGAGATGTGACACAAGGTCATTTTTTAACGTGGGGAACCTGAGCGCTTATTCCCAGGTTCTGGTCAAAACATTACTCATCCACCGCGTTGGATAGGCTCAAAACCGGTCTTAAACTGGTCCAATTCGGTCTTAATTGGTCATTTCGGACCCCAGCCGGAAAGCCAGGGGCTAAGGATATTTACACTTTGCACTTACTTGAGAGTGATGTGACACAAGGTCTTTTTTAATGTGGGGAACCTGAGCGCGTACGTCCAGGTACTGGTCAAAACATTACCTATCCACCGCGGTGGATAGTTTCAAAACCGGTCTAAACTAACTTAATGTTGGGGCGCTTTCCACCTTTCCACGGAAATGGACTATTCGAATCACTATATAAAATAATAGTGTTTATACCTCGAGGTGGGAAGTCGAGGAAGGAAGTCGAGTGAGCGAGTCAGTTTGGAATTTCCGGTATTGCACCGGAAGTGTTCTACTAGTCAATCTATCACGTCTCTACGACGATACTGTATACTAATTACCTTGTTCTGCATTCTACTAATCCTCACCTCTTGTAAATACTTCTCTTTCCTGTCAATACACCTACTTTTATACTATTGCGTTGTTTTGTATTATTTCACATAATTCTATAACCCGACGTAGCAGTGAAATTCGAACACACACGGAGGAAACAAGAAAAAATTAACATTAGTTCGTCATAATGAAACAGTGACGACGGAAAAAATTTGAACACACTCGTAGAAAACAAGGAAAAGTCAATATTAGTTCGTAACAACGACCACGAATGCAAAATATACGCAAAAAAAAAGAAGCCGTATACCCAGTCGGAAATTGTAAGTTACTTTTGACTACTATTTTTTGTTGGTCTATAACGATAATTAATTTTTTCTTGCGGAAAAATTTGTCGTGCTGGGAAAAAACGTGTTGGAAATTTTGACTCTCCCCAATGTGCAAACCAAAAAAAAAAAGAAAAATTTGACATAAAAGATTTTTTCTCTCCTCTAAAAAAATATAATGGAACAATTTCAAGCTTCTATGCTAGAACTCATAAAATATCAAATCCAAAGACAGGAAGAATGTGAAGAGAAGTTTCGCAAACAGCAACTAGAACTACATGAAAGACAGAGTCAAAATGAGGAAAATATTCGGAAACAAATGTTACAAATGCAAGTAGACAGCGAGAAAAAAACAACAGAAATTACAAGAAGAGAATACCAGAAAATATATTGAGGTTCAAGAACTTATACATAAAGCTATTCTCGCGAAAGACAAAAACATAAATGATGACAGTACCTTTTCACAAAATGCAATCTGGTCGACGATAGAAAACTTCACATATAACCCAGACGAAGATAAAACATTCGAACGATATTACCATTGTTATCAAGACTTCTATGAGATTGACTGCAAAACTTGGTCAAACGAAAAGAAAATAAGACTGTTCTTCAGGAAACTAGGCACTTACGAGCATAATAAATTTACAGACTTTATTCTGCCGAGAAGGACAAGAGATATTGAATTCGACGAAGCAGTAGGTCTGCTCAAAGAATTATTCAACCCAAGACTTTCACTATTCCATAAAATGTGGAAGTGCTTAAACCTTCAGAAAAAAGAAGGCGAAGACTATACAACTTTCGCATCGATCGTAAATAAAACATGTGACGATTTTAGGTTATTTGAATTGACGGCAGATAATTTTAAATGCTTAGTCTTCGTGCAGGGCCTGGTATCTAATAAAGACAGCGAAATGAAGAGAAGAATTTTAACCAAACTCGAAAATGAACAAAACATTTCACTACAAAAGCTAGCGGATTTTTGCCAACAATGCGTTAGTATCAAGGAGGATTCTAAAAAAATTGAAGAATCTGGAGTAGCAAGTGTAAAAAGGATTAAAAGGAAGACACGTTTTCGATCTCTGTCTCCGAGACGAAATTGTCACTCTCCTATCAGAATTAGGAGGAAATACGAAAATAGACCACCGCCAAGCGCGTGTTATGGCTGTGGTGAATGGCACTGGTACAATGATTGTCCGTTTAAATTCAAGATTTGTAGAAACTGTAACATAAAAGGACACAAAATGTCTAAATGCAGATACAACAATAAGAGTCAGTTAAAAATAACGAGAACAGAAGAACTAAGCCAAAATATAAGGAAATACCTACAAGCGAAAATTCAAATTCAAATAATAAAAATGCAGCTCGATTCCGGTTCGGACATTTCAATAATAAACGTCCAAACGTGGAAAAAATTTAAAAAAACAATTTTAATGAAGTCAAACAAGATTGCAAGAACTGTAACAGGAAAAAAAATCAAGTTCGAAGGTAAACAAACAAAAAAATTAAAAATGTTCGTGATGAAAGGTACCAACAACTTGTTTGGCACGGACTGGATGAACAAGTTTAACTTGTGGGATCTGCCAATAAGTTCGTATTGCAAAAACATTAATAAAAAAACTGACGAAATAAAAAAATTAAAGTCAGATATAAAAAAAAATCATTCCCCGAAGTGTTTTCGGATGGCTTAGGGAGATGCACAAAAATGGCTGCTAAAATCCGACTGAAAAACGACGCTCAACCAGTATTTAAAAAGAAAAGGAATATTCCATACGCAGCAATCGAAAAGATAGGCACAGAGTTGGATAGACTGTCGAACTTAGGCGTTCTCTCAAAAATCAAATATAGCGACTGGGCCGCACCAGCGGTTTACGTAAAGAAAAAATCTGGTGATATTCGAATATGCGCAGATTTCTCGACGGGATTAAACAACGCCATTCAAGATTATCATTATCCCTTACCAAGTACAGAGGAAGTATTCTCTAGGTTAAACGGCAGCAAATACTTCACAAAGATCTACCTCAGTGAGGCTTATTTGCAAATCCCAATGGACGAAGAAAGTTCAAAGCTCTTATGTATAAACACACATAGGGGGCTGTACAAGTATGAACGTCTGGTGTTTGGAGGAAAAACGGCGCCAGCCGTGTTTCAGCAAGTTATGGACACGATGTTGTCTTCGCCATCGCTTACCTTGACGACATATTGATCAAGAGCGCAACAGTCGAGGAACATAAGACAGATATACATAAAGTGTTTGAGAGATTACAGAATTATGGTTTTAAAATTAAAGAAGACAAATGTGATTTTCCATTAGAGGAAATAAGATACTTAGGTCATATCCAAACCGTTCCTCAGCGATTCGTAACATGCCGGAACCTAAGGATGTAAAAATTTTACAAAGCTTCTTAGGGCTAGTAAGTTACTACCAGGATTTTATCCCTAACTTACATAATTTGCGAGCGCCCTTAAATGAATTGTTACAAAAAAAAAACAAGGCATGGCTATGGACAAACGAATGCAAACAAGCATTTGGAAAAATCAAGGAAATATTAACATCAGATCTATTCCTTGCGCACTATGACCCTAAATTGGAAATATTAATAGCCTGTAACGCCAGCGAGCACGGAATTGGCGCATGTATTCTACACAAGTGGAATGACGGATCGATTAAAACAATCGCGCATGCGAGCAGATCATTGCTCCCTGCGGAACGCAATTACTCGCAGATTGAGAAAGAAGCTCTGGCAATAATTTTTGCAGTTACGAAATTCCATCGCTATATCCATGATAGATACTTCACTTTGCAGACGGATCACAAACCATTGCTAACGATTTTTGGTTCTAAAAAGGGACTCCCCACATATTCTGAAAACCGTTTATTAAGATGGGGTACGATACTTTTAAATTATAATTTCAAACTTCAGCATTTACCATCGAACAAGATCGGACATGCAGATGGCCTGTCCAGACTTATCCCTAAACCAGTAGAACCACTAGAAGACACAGTGATCACCGCGTTAAGGTCAGAAGATGAAGTAGAGAACACTCTAATTGACACAATTAGAGAATTACCGGTTTCATTGAGAGAAATTAAGAAGGAAGCAGAAAAAGACGAATACATTAAGGACATAAAATCAAAACTAGCTGAAAAGGACGAGCGGACATCAGAAACTTTTTCGCTTTGCGATAATGTTTTACTCTACAGTGAAAGAGTGGCGATTCCAAAGGTATTGCAGAGAAGAATCCTAAATGACTTCCATACGGGTCATCCGGGAATTAACCGAATGAAGAGTTTAACGCGGTCTTACGTTTACTGGCTGGGAATGGACACAGATATCACAACCATATTTGGTAATTGTAAGGGATGCGCTCTCGCTAAAAAAATCTCCGCAAATACTACAGAAACCCTGGCCTAAGACAGATAGACCTTGGTCAAGGGTGCACATAGACTTCGCAGGTCCAATTGACGGCCTTTATTATCTAGTAATGGTAGATAGTTACAGCAAATGGCCCGAGGTCTTCCAGATGAAAAGACCCACGGCTGAAAACACAACAGATTACACGAACTATTCGCCAGGTTTGGTGTAGTGGATCCCATAGTTAGTGATAATGGAACCCAATTCACTGCCAAGGAATTAAAAAATCTCTGTGAAACGTTCCAGGTGGAACACGTAAAAATCCCACCATATCATCCACGTTCAAATGGATTAGCGGAAAGAGTCGTGGATAAAAGGGCACTAGAAAAAGGCAACAGGTACGCCCACAAAGAAGGCACTTCAATTGTTCTTACAAGTGTACAGTATAACACACAACAAAGCCGCGCCTTCAGCGCTGTCGCCTGCCGAACTCATGTTCGCTAGGAAGGTTCGATCGGTATTCGATAAGCTAATTCCTAGCAAAAAGGCACACACGCCCACCACGATCACACCAAAAAGAAAATTTAACATAAACGAGAAAGTTTACTTTTAAAATTACAAAAACAATATAGCATCCTAGGAACCAGGTGTAATTAAAGAACGAGTGGGTAACATGTTATACATGGTAAAAGGACCGAAATTAATTCATAGGCGGCACCTAGCCAAAATAAGAAAAAAGACTAACGGAGGAAACTGCAGACACGCCGCTAATGGAAAAAGAAAATTTAGAGGAGTTATATGACACCTTTGAGTTACAAATGCCCCAAGAAGAAGTAAAAGAAAGAAGGTCCCAGAGGAAAAGAAAAGCGACCCACCAACTAATGATAGATCCGAACAGGAAAAAATACTAAAAGAACTGTCAAATAAAATAAAAGTCTAATTGTTACGGTCCCACACGTAAAAGAGACGACTGTGTGAGCGAGTACCGACAGGGATCGTAGTCGCTGCCTGTCGGTCTATTCGTTTCCCTGGGTCCTATTGTGTCTGCAGGGAGGGTGGCACTTGCAGGCCTGGTCATCGAAGGATTGGTGGTACCAACATTCGTCTAGGTTGTTTCTTCGTCCTGGACTTAAGCTGCGGGTACGGCTTCGATTTCGTGTGCGTATTACTGTGTTTCGCTGCCTCCGGCAGTTTCAGGTCTTTCAACTCTGGGCCATCTCATCTTCGAGGCGTTGTTTGTGGTTTCCGTAGTTTTCAACCTGGTGGACCTTTTGGTTGGCCTGGGAGTATACTTTGTCGGCTGAATCGGCCACAACGTCAAGGAGCCTTTCTACTGATACCAGGGCTAGGACTTGCATTATATTCGGTGGTAATCGATCCATCCATAGGCCTCGGAGGATGGGTTCTGCCATTGTGTTGTTCCCGAGGCTGCTCGTCATCAGACGTAGGAGCTGGGATAGAGTTCTATCACTTAGAGGCACATTAGAGAATAGGTCTCTGATGGGGTCTTCGTCCAAACGTCCCGTTCGTTTGAGGATGGCTTCCTTGAGGCAGGTGTATGAGGGGGTGGTCTGGAGTGTTGAGAAAGTCTTACACTTCTTCGACGATTGATGTTGTTAGGGCTTGTACCACTGAGGCGTATTTCGTGTTCTGTCGTGTGACCTTTCCGGCTGAAAACATCGCCTCGAGTTGAATAAACCAACTCCTGGTGTTGATCGAGTTGTATGGTGGTAGTTGTATCTGGGTGGCTGATGTGTTGATTTCTGGTTCAGTCTTTTCCGCCATCTTCTCGGCTAGCCGTTTGCCTGTGTCCAAAGATCACGTCATAGTCACCAGTTGTTGCGGGGGAGGGCCGAGAGGTATGAGTGCCAATCGACCGTGCAACTAAGAAAGTGGACACAAAGACAAGGAAAGGAGAGGGCAATGAGACTGCGGGAGTGAGCTGGGTGCCGCTGGAGACTGCAGGAGTGTGCTGGAAGACGCTGGAAAGCGCTGGAAGACGCTGGAAAGCGCTGGAAGCCGCTGGAAACTGCAGGAGTGGGCTGGGTACCACTGGAAAATGCAGGAGTGAGCTGCAAGCCGCTGGAAACTGCAGAAGTGAGCTGAAGACGCTGGAAATGGCAGGATTGAGCTGGAAGCTGCTGGAAACTGCAGGAGTTAGCTAGAATTCGTTGGAAGCTCGGTCGACAAAGTCGCGATGCAGTGAGGCTCCTTGACCCACTAGCCGAGAAATATTCACTTTTCTCCCCAACTTGAGAGAAATGTGACACAAGGTCTTTTTTTGTAATGTGGGGAACCTGAGCGCGTACGCCCAGGTACTGGTCAAAGCATTACCTATCCAGTGCAGTGGATATGTTCAAAACCGGTCTTATTCGGTCTTAATTGGTCATTTCGAACCCAGTCGGAAGGCAGGAGCCACCCCACTAGCCGAGGATATTTACTCTTCTCCCCGACTTGAGAGAGATGTTACACAATGTCTTTTTTAACGTGGGGGACCTAAGCCCTTGCTGTGAAATCACTGGCATTTTTAAAAAAACATTCATAAACAAATAAATGACTATAATTAATTTTAGGCCGTATTAATTACAGTCAAAATTGTATTCGGTGTTTGTTGACAGTATTTAAATTAATTTCGGTTCGAAGTTAAAGATCCTTTGTTTTTGTTTCGTGGCGAAAATTAAAATTTTGTGTTTGATTTTTCTTTTGTTTTTTTTGTTTTTTGTTTGTTTTTTTTTTTGTTTGTTTGAAAAGATGTCGTTGCTATTTATAGAAAGAGGCGTAAGACAAGGATGTGTCTTTTCACCGGATTTGTCCAACCTATACAGCGAGAATATTTTGAGGACCCTAGATGACACGCCAGGATTTGTTATTGGAGGCTACAACCTGAACAACATAAGATATGCGGACGATACAGTGCTGATTGCGGACACGGAAAGGAAACTACAAGACCTCATACAGAAAGTAGCAGTGGAGAGTGACAAGAAGGGACTACAAATAAACTTTAAGAAAACTGAGTGCATGGTCATCAGCAAAAGATACAACCCAAAATGCCAAATAGAGGTGGAGGATAACAGAATCAAACAAGTACAAGAATTTAAGTACCTAGGAAGTGTTCTAACAGGAGATGGAAAGTGCGACACGGAAATCCGAAGGCGAATTGGCATGGCAAAGGACGCGTTCCAGAAGATGAGCAAAATACTAACACACAGGAAAATCTCAATAGAAACGAAGAAAAGAGTACTAGACTGCTACGTGATGTCAGTTCTTCAATACGGCTGTGAATGCTGGACAATATCATCGAAAATGAGGACAAAACTGGAAGCGGCCGAAATGTGGTTCTACAGAAGGATGCTACGGATATCGTGGACTGAGCATACAAGCAACGACGAAGTGTTAGAAAGAATGGCAACAAAAAGGAAATTGATGCTGAGCATCAGGAAGAGACAACTGAAGTTCCTGGGACATGCAATGAGGAAGGAGAGCCTGGAGAACCTGATACTGACTGGACAGATAGAAGGAAGAAGAGACAGAGGAAGGCAGCGGATAACATATTTGCAGGGACTGATCAGATGGATGACGGAACGGGGGTTGCCAGGAGCAAACATACTAAGAGCCACAAGGAATAGGGAGACGTGGAGAGCCATGATCGCCTACGTCCTGAAGGGACAGGGCACATAGAAGAAGAAGAAGTGTCTTGACTGTTTTTTTTGCCGGCAGGCGTATCCGGGAATGTTACACAATGTGGGAGTGGTGATCGGGCACACCGCGACACTATTTATTAATAAATTGTATACTGAATGGTGTTTAGGGGTTTTAATGAACAGTGGCCTTACCCACGCTAAAAAGATTAAGAACGATAATGACGGGGAAACATATGGGTAATTTTCACAAAACAAAATATTTATTTCAGAATTTACACGCTTGAAGTAGTTCCAGCAGCTTGTAGAACCACTTCTACATGCACGTACATACCTACATACATCGCCTTGCACACACGTTCGTACGCATATACCCACACACACCTCCGTAAGGACTGCATGCGACGCCTTCTTTTTCCCGCGTTTATCAAGAAATATATAAACTGATTCCCACACGTGTCTAACCAGTTGGGAGATGTTTTTCGGGGCGTTCAGACCGAGAACCGTTCGTCTCTTCCAACTCACACAAACCATTAATTGCATTCAGCAATTAGACACATAAAAATGTTTCTCTCTATTCTATAAGAACATTTCAATACATGAATAATTATATTCACTATTATTCAGTACAAACATACTATTTCCTTTTTCAGGGACTTTCCTAACATGAATATTCAGATAATATTTTTAATATTTAAGAGAGAATTCTTTTCACGACATTTTGCATTTGTGAATTACTGAGTTCTGTAACCTTACTTAATACAATGTTGTTATATTCGTTACATTGTGCTTTGGGTTATTTTATTTCAAATTGTGGTGGTTTGGACAATCAACCTTTTCTTCACTGTTGAAATCACTACCCGACGGTCAGTCTACTACAAATTGGTACCCAAGTTGTCCACACTACGACAAGCTCGTTTCAGAAAAATAAAACACAATTCGTAAGGTTTGTAGTTTTAGCGAATTGTCACGAAGAGAAAATATTCATACAACAGCTAAAATGATTTTCAAAAATGTTTAAAACGAAGGTAAGAGGATTCGTTGCTCACCGAAGAAACATATGGTTCACATACGTTCAAAACTAGACGAAGAAAGATACTTTGAAATAGTTAGCTTTCTTGGATTGTTGATAGAAAATTCTTTGAAGTGACTCGTGTTGGCTCATACCCGATTGTACTGTCTTTAAGCATTGTACCAGTATCAACCCTAAATAAACCTAGTATCAGCGGCAGCTCTTGAATATAAACAAAAACGCGTGAAGCCTAAACTAACTGTAGTAAAGCCATGTGTTGGAAGACCAATATGGTTTAGCTGTAGGTCGTAATAATGAATTTGTAGTGAACAAACAAGATCTAGATTTTAAATTCAAATGCTAAGCACTGACTCATTGATTTTGTTAATCGTCCAACGAAAAGGCCAGAATCACATCCGGGAGTAAATTCCCAAATGACCTTTTCGAGCCCCACAAACAAAATAAAAGACGGTCAAGTTCGACTGTCGCCAGAGAGAAAATGACGAGCCCATTAGCATGTCCCTTGACTCCTTACCATTGTTTCTCATGAACGTTTTAACTTCTATCAATTCATGTTATTCTTTTCTATTAATAAATTTCTATTTAAGCATACAAAAGGTATACTTATATTCTTTCAGAAATCCATCTTCTGATAACCTTCTGATAATTTCTGATAAACCCTTAAGTTGTAGGGAGTTTGGTTATGCTTCACACAAGGTCAATTTAATAAACATTGACTATCTCTCTACGACTACAGTAGTGACCTCTTCTGCCACAAATTAACAAAGGCCAGGTTTGTACGAACGGTACCATCATTTGTATTTTTGTTGTTGACTCCATTAATTTACATATTTTCGTTTAGGAAATTGTTTATCATTTTATGCGTACTTTGGTGTTAATTTTATATAGAGTTTTATACCATATTTGGTTTTTTGTACGTGTCTGGTGTAACATAATAGTCGGTTGTTGTTGTTGACATGTGTTAGTTTGTTATTCATTCTGGTATTTGAATGTGTAGAGTGTCTTTTTCAATTAATTCTTGTTTTCCTGTATGTCTTTTTCTTGTGAAGATATTATAGTCCTTGTAAGATGAGTGTATGTTTACGTAGGCAGACACGTATGTATGTATGTATGTATGTATGTATGTATGTATGTATGAGCAATATTGTTGGTAGGAGTGTCTTTGAAGTATTCGCTCGGTCTTAAAGAATTCTGTCCGGATATCAAGTATAAGAAAAGGCAGATGGGTAAAACGTGAGAATAAGGAGGTAAGGTAGAAAGAAGAGTATATAAAAGATTTATTTAAATCTATGTTGCAATTTGACATGTTTAATGATGACAGAAAACAACATATTACAGTACACGAACAAATATTTTTATATCAAATTTTTTGCATACTTGCGATAAGGTTTGATCAAGTATGAAAACCCTTGAAGGCACCTTACTCAGCCCCTTACAAAATTTTAGAACGTTTACCGAAGCATTACCTTGTAGATTATTTAAATCTACTAGGTAATGCTTCGGTAAATGTTGTAAAATTTTGTAAGTAAGTATCAATCGATAGATTAAAACCATATATAGAATTTTCCGCAAAAGAAAATAAAAATAGTGCCAAATTACAAGCAAAATTAAACGAATGTATAGGCAGTGAGAAAGATATTATTACCAGTACGTCTGATGAAAATATTACTAGCAGTATTTCCAAATCGTACACATCTAGAGTAGGTAGACAAAAAAAAGTGCAGAATGAGTTCTATAATTTCATTAAATAAAAAGAAATGTACCAATTATTGTACTAAATAACTTTTTATAGGGCATTGTTTTTAACATTTGCATTGTCAACTAAGTGAAGATTAACCAGTATGGGTGCTCCAGTAACTACTGTGAATGATGCAAAAATGGATTAATTTGGAGTACTACGAATCTCTAAAAAGCACAATGGATATGGCTGTTAACCATGATTCCTTTCGAGCAATTATTGCTCTTTCTAATGTGCGATGCGCTTTTTCTCTCAATCCATTACATTGTGGATGAAACGTGGTTGTTCTTAACCTATAAAATTTTACTACTTTTGCTAATTCTTGAAATAATTCGCATTGAAATTGGTCACCACGATCGGTGACAGCCTGAATCGTGATATCCATGCCGAATTATGATATCCTTGCATCATTGAAAGCTTGGGCTACTGACAGTGGCGATTCTACGGAGAGCCAAAAGAGGCCAAGCACCGCCCCCAGAATTTTGGCTAGTCCCTTGGTCTCCACCCCCAAATACACTTTTATTCGCTTCATAAATTTGTGAAACTGATCACTCTCTGGTTTTGATTTTCAGCACTCTGCGTTTTCTTTTTCATTTAGCTTTTTAAGGACTCATACAGAAACCAGTTTGAAAGAAAAACAAACAAAATAAAACCAGATAGATAGAAACTGAGAAAGAGACTTAATAGTTATATTTTCATATCTGAAGGAAGACGTTAATTAGAAATAATGTCTCCAGCTTGATATGTACATACATAGACAGTTAGTGATTTATGGCCGAGTGAAAGAATTGGTCAGTAATTTTCTCCAATCTACTGAAGACAATCGGCACTGACTTCCCAAACACCGAATTTCTGTCTCAGAAGTATGCAGACTGGCTTATCCACCACTACATAGAGAGAGCTACACAGAGCAGGTACCCTGAATTGTTTATCCGTGGTTCCAATCAAGATCACCAAGACTCATACACCCTAATGAGATTTGCTGACAACCGACATTTGGTAAAAGAATCAAAGAAAGGGAGTTGGAAGAAAACCAATTTAGCCCTCTTCTTTCCTTATTTATAGTGGTCACCACTGAACACCGAAATGATTTTTTAAACAAATAATCAAGCGAGCCATACGTCTTTTTGTCTCTCTCATATTCGATTCTTTACAGCTGAACATATTTATATTTCCAAACCTCTTTTTACAAAACATCGCATAAAACACACACACGCACACACACACACACGCACGCACGCACGCACACACACACACACACACACACGACACTACAACTGTAAACCAACACAGCATTATGGATATTTTTTTTAATTAAAAAACGCACTTCAGCAACAAACAGCGATGCCGAAGAAGCGGGAGTATTTGCAAAAAATGTTGAAGTTAGATGCTGAATATTCTGTAATTGTTATTGGACATTCATCTCAAAAACCGTAGTAGGATGATACCTCACCAGCTGACATATTCCAATCCGTTGGTGGTATTCCAATTCAACCACGTTTACGAAAATATCATAAGCACAGTGAAGAAAAGAGTCATGCTCGATAATTTGTAAGTGCCCTTTAAGAAGTAAATTTCTTTGAAAATTGATATAAAATAATTTACATTTTTGTTGAAATCTAGAGAAATGAGTAAAATGGAAGCAATATAGCATGTATGCTAACTTGAGTTTATGTCAATCTAGTTGCCCTGTTTGATGTTTCGTTTCAGGGTCATGGAGAAATGACAATATTTAAATTATTTCCTTATTTAAAAGTAACTTCTTGGTCGGACTTTGCCAAAAACATAAATTAATTTTTAGCTTATTTTTGTTCGACTGTGGTCCCCACAGCATTTTGATTGATTTCATTGCATTATTTTACTTTCGTATTTTTTTTCGCATTTATTTTTTGTGCTTCAAAAAAGTTCTGTAGAGAAAAAGAGTCAGAACAGACGAATCACACTATTCTGCTAGTTTTGTTCTGAAATTAACTCTCTCTTGTGTTCCAACAGCCTCAGAGGAGAAAAGAGGAAAAGGATAGATTAGAATTCCACTACTATGAATAAAAATGGTTCCGTTTAATTTAACAAGTAACATACTTATAATCAAACTCATTCCTCAGTTTTGTATACGATAATGATGTAGTATGAAAATAAAGACGCTGCTTGAGTTTGCCCTCCTCCTCCACATAAAAATCTCGGCCCCTAAGTGTCCCCCACTTTAAGAGTTCAACAATCGCCACTAGCTTTGATTTTTATTATCGGTAAAACTTCAATCGAACGTGTCGCACGAACTATACAGGTAAGTAAATATCCATAAGGGCTGGTATGATGCGCTGATTCTTTTCGTGTTGGCGGTAATTGGCCGACAATGCCGATATTTACAATTTGAAATCGTGCTGAAGATAACTCAAAATTTTGCACAGTAGACTTGATGTGTCTGTAAATCTTAGATTGTTGACAGACCATGGATACTGCGCAGAATTTCTTTATCGATTTGTCCATTTCTGGCCAAAAATATCTTGGTTTTAATAATTTCGACGAGGCAGCTATTCCAGGGTACGCTAACCAATGTAAGCTAGTAAATATTATTCTACGCATACTCCTATGAACAAATGGCCTAGTATGGAAATATGACATAGTATGAAGCTGATTTTAAGGGAAGTTATATATTCCTTTAAATTTTTATATGATTTGATTTGTCATCTTGTTTCCGTCCTTGTGCTATCTCTGAAAAGTCTCAAGCATCTTTTTTTTTTTCATAATCATATCCCCCCCTAGCAAGGCAGTTTACGCAGGGGGTTACATAAGAGGAAAGTTATGAGAAAGAGTGACAGGTTATAGGGGGTGTCAGAAAGTGGGTAAGAGAAGGATGAGAATACTGATGAGAGTGGAGTGGACGGAGAAAGGGTCATGAGAGAGAGGATGCAAGTTAGTGAAATAGGAGATGACTATTGACTTTACATTTAAATTCTTGGAGATTGTAGCTGTCGGGGAAACAAGTATACGGAAGGGAATTTCACAGGCGGAAAGTGCGAGAAAAGAAGCTGATGGAGAAAAATTTTTGTTTACATTTTATCGGTTTCACAATAAAAGGGTGGGACCGAGTTGCTAATCTTGTGGCTCGAGTCAATTCACATATAGGTGGTGCACTAGGGATCACAGAAGCCGTGAAAGTATTTGTAGAGGAGACAGAGAAAGTAGCCACGTTGCGCCGGTGAGAAAGTGACTGTATCTGAACTGCCAAGTCAAGAATCATCACATTACAGATTCTCCGTTGAATTTTATCAAGGACCCGTAGGTGGATAGAAGTGGCACCCAACCAGATATGGCAACAGTATTCAATGCACGGGTGGATGGTAGATTTATATATGTGCAGGATGATTTCAGACGGGAACAACTTCTTGGCTCTACACAGAGAACCGACCTTCTTAGCAACGGATTTAGCTATGGATTATATATCATTCGACTTGAAGTCTGTTGTGAGAGTGAACCCGAGGAAGCACAGTGTTTTGCTTTCAATGAGACTAGCCTGATTCATGCTAATGGGGAGTAGGAGCGATTGTCTGAGATGTTTAATAAATAACAGCATCGTTTTGGAAGCATTAAAATTCATGAGCCATTTCTTACTCCAGTCCACCACGGATTGAAGGTCCTTTTCAAGCTCGGCAGCGAGGTTTGCTTTATCAGCCTGGACAGATTTTTGATCGAGGCGAGAGTAAACCGTAGTGCGAACTGCGAGCGCGTGTCTAGATAGAAAATCCGCAACTATGTTCTGCTCGCCTCTGATATATACGATATAAGATATGTTTTCAGATAACAGTGAAAAATGACGCTGCTGTCGATCATATTTGCTGATGTCAGACTATGGAATGCTCCAGATAATGGATCATGATCCCTAAACATCACTACATTGTAACTCTCTACGAGGTGGCAAAAATGCAGCACCAAAAGATAAGCCACGAAAAGCTCTCGATCGAACGTGGAATATTTTGTTTGCAATTGTGAAATCTTTCTGGAAAAGAATCCATTTTGTACAGGTTGTTTTCCTACTGTTTGATGTAAGGCAACGTCAGCTGCATATTAGCTTCTATCAGTTACTAACTGATACGCTGTTATTGAATGCTGGGGATGTGTGACGCGGTCGTTCTGGAGCCTTCGTGGCCTATTGTTCCTTATGTCAGGATCGATCCTGGTCTGAGAATAAGCCGTCAGCTCACAATCATCGGTTGTTGATGGCGTTGACATAGCAGCTGGTCTTTCGGCTGACCTCTTTAACTGCAATCCCTTTTACCCACGTTGTGATTTTGATCTCAAGAAAGTTAAGCCGAATTATCACAAGCTAAACCAAGTTGGATACGCGCGCACAACTGTAGAAATAAAACCGCACCAACTTTGGAAATAAAATGAATGACGCCTGCATAAACTGTAGATAGTATATTTATATACAAATTAAAAAAAAGTAATTACAGTTCGTCTTTTCCTCAACCGTTCCTATTAATTGGCGACGGTATGAAAGTTTCGACCAGTTTCTCTAAGTCGGGCCAGACTTGATAATCAGATAACTGGTAAATTCAAACACTGTTGTTTGTACTTTGCGAAAATGTTCGTTCGCGTTTTTCTTCTAATTATTATCATCAGTTTGACGCAAGGTTTTCGTCGGGGTTTTTCTCTTCTTCAGCAGATAACTTTGGTTATTATTATTTCAAACGTTGGTTGGCAGCTTCAAACTTTGACTGTAAAATCACTTCACCTCCGGTCGAGAGCTCTACAGTTGACGGCAGGAACTCTACGGCTGGCGGCAATCTCACTCTCACTACATCTCCGGACAGGAACTGCATTTAGCCCCTCGGGACTCTCGTATTTGTGTGTGTTCCTTTTTACTGGTGTAGTGAAGACGCATAGGAGGTGTTATGCAAACATCCTAACATTCAACCAGTCTGCCCTCTCTGTTTCACACATCCAATCATGGACTGTTCTCCTCCTCCGCATTGGACGGAGTTATTACATGACGTCAGCCTCTTTGTCGCTTTATTTCGCTTTCTATCTCTATTTCTCACTTCCAATCGTGAAAACTTTTTCTCTCTATTCTTTGGGCGGAGTTATTACATGACGTCAGCCTCTCTCAGGGAAATTTTAAATAATTATTTTCCCAGTAATTATTAATTGTCCTTTTTCTTCTCTCAACAGATAAACTTAAACCTTTCCTTAAACCATTTTGTTTATACATTTCAATAAGGCGAACCTGACATTCTGACCTCCTAATCATGCAGGTGTGAATCTGCTGTATTCCGCCGAGAACAGAGAAAATAAAATTTTCTCCTCAATTGTTTTTCCGTCTACGTTACATGTCAGCTATCCTTTACCGAAATCTATCTGTGATAATATGAATCTAAAGAAAAATAAATTTCCCTTTAATCGTTTTACGTCTATGCATTGTTAGTAATATCTCATCACTTTCAACAGGTTGGGCTTGACACTTGACCTCCCAGCTGTGTCTCGCTGGATAACAACAATCACATGGTATGATTACATTTCATTTCTATTTTTAGCCAATTTGCAAACTTGGGAAAACGAATCACTTTCTAAAAAAAACATCGCTTTCTCGTCGGAATAAAATAAAATGTTTTTAGTTAACTCTTTTTTTTCATCAAAAATAAAATAATTAACTCTTTTCTCCGTACGCCATGTTAAATATTGTTATAGATGGGTTATCTCTATTAACTTATTTTTATAGCATCAAAGGCGTTTGATTCTTGTTCATTTAGATCAAACACTAATTTAGGAATTAACCACTTGCGTTCAGATAATGGTAATGTCGCATAATTTGGAATAAGCTATCGGTAAAACCTGTCATGCCCCCAAATTACCCTAGGCTTTTAGAATCTGTTGTCTGAAGAAACTTTTAATTACTTTAATTTTGTTTTGAGCAGATAGTAAATCGTTTTTTACTGGCGTGAAAACCTATAAAATCTAGTTCCGTTACATTAGATATGCACTTTTCTATCGAACTTTTGAGGTTGTTGTCATTAAGTAATTGTAGAGTGACATCAGCAAACAACATTACTCCAAAAGAAATCAGAGTAGAAGAAAAAACAAGTGGATAACTGATTCACGACATGATGCAAAGGAGACAGAAAATGATGCCAAGATATGGAATGGAATACAGGAAACTACAGAAGGAAATAAGGAGCAAATGCAGACAGGCTAAAGAGGTATAGCTCAACAATAAAAAAAAAACCTGCTCTTCAACAGGATGTATAAAATCTAAAGATGGAATGATCATATTGGAGAAAGAGGAAATACTCCAGCGATGGGAAGAATATATCAGAGATCTTTTCCACGACAAGAGAGCAACCGATAATACACAAAGATGAGGACGGACCGGAAATATTAAAGACGAAAGTGGAACCTGCAATGGCCAAACTGAACAGAAACAAAGCAGCTGGATCAGATGGCATTTTAATAGAGCTGCTGATTCTCCTGGAAGAATTCGGCATGGAGAAAATTACAGAAATAATAGATAAAATTTATAATAGTGGTGAAATACCAGACGACCTAAGCAAGTCAATTCTCATAGCACTGTCTAAGAAGCTAGGTGCAAACTAATGTGAACTCCACCGAACAATCAGTTTAATGAGCCACATTACAAAACTGATCATCTGAATACTGATGAATAGAGCGAGAAACCGAATCAGGCCAGAGATAGGACAAGAACAGTGCGGGTTCGTCAAAGACACTGGAACAAGGAGCGCCATATTTATTATTAGGATGCTCTCCGAAAGAGCAATACAAATAAAGGACTTGTACCTATGTTTTATCGATTATGCAAAGGCGTTCGACAAAATCCGCACAATAAATTGATGGAGATGCTCCGCACCCTCGACATATTTGGGAAAGACATAAGAGTAATCAAGAATCTCTACTGGCAGCAAACCGCCTGCATACGGACAGGTAACGATTTCAGCAGATATACAAAGATATAAAGAGGCAAAAGACAAGAATGTATCTTTTCACTGGCTCTATTCAACTTGTACAGTGACACTATTCTGTGGACCCTACATGTTATACCAGGATTTGTCATCGGAGGTCACAATTTGAACAACATAACGTACGCAGCTGATACAGTGCTGATAGGAGACACGGAAAGGAAACTACAAAATCTCAAAATCTCTTTCAGAAGGTAACCGAAGAGAGTGACAAAAAAAGGACTACAACTAAACTACAAGAAAACCGAATGCATGATCATCAGCAAAAAGAGCAGCCCAAAATGCCAAATACAGGTTGGGGATACTAAAATCAAGCAGGTACAAAAATTTGAATATCAGGGAAGTGTTCAACCAGAAGACGGAAAGTGCGACATCCGAAAGCGAATTGGCATGGCAAAGGATGCGTTCCAGAAGCTGAGTAGAGTATTATCTGACAGGAAATTTTCGTTAGAAACAAAGAAAAGAGTACTGGATTGCTACGTCATGTCAGTTGTTCAATATGGCAGTGAATGCTTGACAATATCATCAAAGATCAAGAAGAAACTTGAAGCAACTGAAATGTAGTTCTACAGAAGGATGCTGCGGATATCATAGATCGAGCATGTGAGCAATGATGAGGTTTTGGAAAGGATGGAAACGAAAAGAAAATTAATACTGAGCATCAGGAAAAGACAACTAAATTTCTTGGGACATGCAATGATGAAGGAGGGCTTGGAGAACCTGATACTAACAGGCCAGATAGAGGGAAAAGAGACAGGGGAAAGCAGCAGATAACATCTTTGAAGGGCCTGAGCAGGTGGATGACAGAACGGGGGTTGCGTGGTGTAACAGGAGAAAGCGTGCTAAGAGCCACCGGGGATAGGGACAAGGCACATAGAAAAAGAAGTACATTATTTAAGTCTTTTTGTTGTTGTTGTTGTTGATGTTGTTGTTGTTGTTGTTGTTGTTCGTTATCGCTGAAGACTAGGATATATCAATGTTATTTTCTATTACATTATGTACGGTTCCGATTACAGTTTTCACTACCTCTATTGACTATCTGTTACGCTATCGCTTATACATTTGTTTTTACAGTAGACAAATTATTTGAATTGATTCAAAGAGTCTGTTATGGTGCATAAAATGGCGAGTACGCTAAAAATAGAAAAAGGTAGACACACTGACGCCAAGAATTCAAAATTGGGCGGCAAAACCGTTAAACAAGTTAACGGTTTCTTTTGGTAGGAGTAGGCGGAAGAAGTAGGAGGAAGAAGTAGGAGTGAAGGACAGTAGTTTTGGTAGGAGATATGAAAAGAGGAAGACGCTGTCAGTTGACAACTAGAGTCCAGAAGGGATATAGTCGTTTACTACTATCCTCCCAGAGTGAAGAGAATTCAGCTAGTCTGCTCCTGTATCCACGCACAAAAATTAACGGTTGTTAACTTGATGTAAAAACTTAAAGTTTTATATAAAAAATAAACGTCATTAATTCAAGTTTGTGTTATCTTCTAATTATACAAAACCAACCAACACAACAGTGGTGACAACGACATACGAACAGAAAGCAACCTCATAATACAAAAATAATATATGCACATATAAAAGGATAAATGGAGCAGACAGGAGAGGAAACGACGCATCAAGTCAATATCAAGGCACCGGAATTCATGGAAACTGCGGTAAATGGATGGTTTACGATATTAGAAGCCCAGTTTCACTTGCGAAGTGTGACAGCGTCGAAAAAATATTTTACACGGTTATATCGTCGTTACCAGCCGAAGAAGTTGGTAAACTACCAAATGCTACCCTCGCATCACAAGACTACGAGGAATTAAAACGGACTCTGATAGAAGCTCATGAACAAACAAAACAGGAGCTTCCAGAAAAATTAATGTCGGCTACGACTATTTCAGGACGATCCTCGACATATTTGCACGAAATGCTATCCGTAGCTAAACGGATAGTTATTAGCGACTACATTGAGACAAATTCCTGCAGGCATTACCGTCAACAATAGCTCCAGTAATGGCCTCGCAAAAAGATTTAAACCATACCCAACTTGGCAGGTTAGCAGATGAACTGATGCCATTATTGAATAACGATAAGGCATTTGTTGTTCAGCGACCCTTATCTGCTAAGAATAACTCACAAACAAATTATAAAGGAAAATACAGCGAAGACACTTCAGTGCCACTAAATGTCAGGCCATATCGGAATAACCAACGGACAATAATTTGCAAAGCACATATTTATTTCGCCAATGAAGCAAGAACATGTAAACTTTGATGTAAATGGCTCAAAAAGAACAATCTACAAATGTTGCCTAGTTCCAGACCAGCAACACCTACGGGAAGTGATTCGGAAAACTAATAAGGTGAACAAATTCAGTCCCACGAGGTTCGCCGCTATTAGAAATTACTGCAAAATTAGAAGCTACCAAATTAAAATTTATTGTAGATACTGGCGCAAGTATCTCAATATTACCAAGTTCTGCAATAAATGGTATTACATTACAACCGACTCCCATAGCACTATCCACTGCAAATGGGGAGAAAATAAAATGCTACGGACAAGCGAGTTTGGAAATTGGAATACCCAGTTTAAGGAGATCTTTTACTTGGACATTCGTGATCGCTGATATCACTAACCCACTCCTTGGACTGGATTTCCTCAACAAGTTTGGTCTAATAGTAGACTGCAGTAACAAAACCATTTAAAATCCTACAACAACCCAGAGAAAGAGTTTAAAAATATCTGCATCAACGGTGAATCTAGTCGTAAATGAAACGGAGCTCCCGTCATTCATACGGAACATGATTAAAGAAAAATATCCCAACCTAATCACACCACATAAAAACAGTAACAAAAAATACTGCGGCGTCTACCACAGAATTGACACAGGAAGCCATACGCCAGTATTTGCAAAACCCAGGCGGCTTAATGTAGAAAAACTGGAAGCCGCGCGTGGCGAATTTAAAACCCTACAAAAAGACGGAGTAATCTCCCTTTCCAAAAGCGAGTGGTCTAGCCCACTACATATAGTATCTAAACAAAGCGGAAGATTTAGATGTTGTGGAGACTATCGTTCTCTCAAAAGCATAACCAAGAGTGACAGGTATCCTATACCAAATATAAATTCTTTTTCAGCAAAACTAGCGAACAAACAACGATTCTCCAAAATCGATTTGATTTCAGCCTACCACCAAATTAAAATGCAACCGGACGATGTAGCAAAAACTGCTCTCTCCACCCCGTTTGGTCTTTATGAATATAATTATATGCCGTTTAGATTTTAAAAATGCCTCAGCTACATTTCAACGGTATATGGACAAAATTTTTGAAGACATTGATTGTGTTTTTATATATATTGATGACATTTTAATTTTCAGCAATGATGAGATTTCTTATAAAAAAGACATTGAAACTGTTTTTAATGTTTTAAATGAGCACAATTTAAAAATTTCAGCCACAAAATCTGTTTCCAATGTGACTTCCCTAGATTTCTTAGGCTTTCATATTAGCGCAGATGGCATTAAACCTACAACTAGTAAAATAGAAGAATTAAAATCTTTTCCTTACCCTAAGGACGCAAAAGGGCGACGTAGATTTCTTTGAATGGTAGGATTTTATAGAAAATTAATACCAAATATTTCAGAGATAGTCTTACCCCTATCTGAGAGAATGAGGTTATCACCTAAAGGCTCGTTCACATTAAATGAATCTGAACGACAATCTTTCAATTCTATAATTAAGGAACTTAATGATACATCCTCATTAGCTCACCCTGAACCTAACTGTACAAAGTATCAATTAGTCACTGACAGAAGTAATTATGCTGTCGGTGCGGCATTGCACCAAATGGTGGAAGGAAATCCAATACCGATCGGATTTTTCTCTAAAAAATTAACACAAACACAAATGAGATATTCTACATTCGACGCGAACTTTTAGCAGCTTATTTGTCAGTGCTGCACTTCCGTCACCTCATAGAAGGTTGCCAAGTGCTACTTTTAACTGACCATAAGCCATTGTGTGGTGCATCTTATAGTTTAAACCCCGCTAAATCAGACAGACAACAACGACAATTAGCTATCCTGACAGAATTTATTTCAGAAATATGGAACATGTAAAAGGTAGTCAGAATATAGTTGCTGATTTTCTATCTCTTGCTGTACAAATAGATGCGTGTGATTTACCTGCACTTGCAGAAGCACAGGCATCTGATACAGAAATTCAATCTTTTCAGGACTTAAAAAAAATTCACCATACCTGGAGATAACCAATTTATATGGTGTTACTTATCAACGTCTTACCCCAGACCTTTTGTTCCATCTAGATTGCGTGAGTCCATATTCTATAGTATCCATTCCAAAAATCACCCTGCTATTAAATCATTCATTAAGATGTAAAGCTAGATATTACTGGCCAAACATGGATAAATCAATCAAAGAATTTTGTGCATCATGCACAGCCTGCCAACAAGCAAAGGTCTGTAAGCATACAAAATCACCTATACAGACATTAGAAATATCATCAGCTAGATTTCATACAGTCCATATAAATATAGTAGGACCACTCCCACCAGCAACAAGCCCAAATAGCAGTTACATCAACCCATATAGATATATCCTCACATGCATTGACCGCACAACCCGTTGGGTAGAAGCACAACCCATCAGCGAAATCACTGCAGCTAGTGTAGCTGAGGCCTTTATAAACACGTGGGTCACACGTTGGGGTGTCCTGCTGCATGTTATACCCGACAGAAACCGACAATTTGAAAGTGAGTTGTTTAGTGAAGTAGCAAAAATAATTGATTTTTATAGACTACGTAAGACAGCTTATCATCCTCAATGTAATGGTTTGATTGAGAGAATGCACAGGACCATTAAAACTGCTATTATAGCACGAAGAGAGTCTTGGCTCTCAGTTCTTCCAATAGTACTTCTTGGGATTCGCAGTATGCCCAATAGCTCTGATTTTTCTCCTTTTTATGCTATTATAGGCACACAATGTTTGCTACCACAGCTACTACTAGATAGCACAAGCGAGGAGGCTATAACTCAAAAGTTCACAAGAGATTTACATAAAACCATGTCACAAATTGATATGAGAGACTTCACTAAAAGAGTTAATAAGTTCGCAAAATCTTATGTCCCAGAAAACTTCAAACTTGTGATAAAGTTTGAATTAGAGTGGATCGTGTTCGAAGACCATTGGAGGCACCCTATTCAGGTCCCTACACAGTCCTTCAGCGAACACCTAAATATTTTCTGGTGAAGATAAATAATGATATGGATACTCAAGTTTATGTGGACAAGTTGAAACCATATACAGAAGTACAAAAACAAATAGTAGAGAAACAAGTAGAAGAAAAGATGAATAAAAACAAAACGCTTAGTGATTCAGAACAAGAAATAAATACAAGAAATCAAAAAGAAGATTCTCCCATGGTAAATACAAAATCTCGTTCAAGTCGAAAAGTTTCCTGGAAGAAATATAACGAGTACTATAATTATTAGTACACTCCGTTCTAAAAGGGGAACTTCTGTTCTGGTTTATAAAATGGTGAGTATGCTAAAAATAGAAAAAGGTAGACACACTGACGCCAAGAATTCAAAATTGGGCGGCAAAACCGTTAAACAAGTTAACGGTTTCTTTTGGTAGGAGTAGGAGGAAAAAGTAGGAGTGAAGGACAGTAGTTTTGGTAGGAGATATGAAAAGAGGAGGACGCTGTCAGTTGACAACTAGAACCCTGAAGGGATATAGGCGTTTACTACTATCCTCCCAGAGTGAAGAGAATTCAGCTAGTCTGCTCCTGTATCCACGCACAAAAATTAACGGTTGTTAACTTGATGTAGGAGGACTTCCAACATGCAAGAAGCAAGAAGCAGAGAGGCAGAAGTTATAGAGTTTGGAGAGAACAGAGGAGAGTTCAGGGAAACATTTCTTCAGAACAATGATTGGGTCGCCGCTCGATTTATGGGGGCCAAGCTTTAAAATTATGTTAGAGACCACTGAGGGGGTAATGCGGATATCATTTAGTTGGGTCTCGGTTCGGGATGGGAAGTCGGGTACAGATACTCCAAACGAGTCCAGTGTCGAATTGGTGGAAAATCTGCGAGCGAAGCACTCAGCATTGTCTGTTGTAGAGGTAAGGACCTCAAATTCGTTGATTAGAGGAGGGATTGAGGGTTTGCTGTTGTTTAGTACACTTTTACAAAGCCTCCAGTAGCCTTTGGAGCCGAACTTACGGGATGCTATGCGCTGCTTCATTTTGGCTGAAAACAGCTGCTTAGCTTCTTTAAGTATCTTCTTGCACTCATTGCAAGTAGAGGCAAAGAGGCGCTTGTTATGGTCCGACGTGTGACCCCGATAAAACCGGAAGAAGTAATTTCGATGGGCGATGGCGACCGAGCAAGCGGGGGAGAACCAAGGGGACGAGTGGGATTTAAGTCTCAACTTCCTGGCTGGGATGAAAGCTTCGATGCCAGCCTTAACACAAGAAGAGACCTCAGCCGCACAGTCTTCAACAGGAAGACTGAAGACTTTGTTCCAAGGGACGTCGCACAGGAAATCGCGGAATGAATCCCAATCTGATCTTTGGTAGCAGTAGGATATTCTGCTAGTCTGAAGTTCTTGAGTGGAGTGGGAGTGGAAGGAGATGTTAACGGAAACCACCGCATGGTCAGAGTTTCCGAGAGGGCAGGGTTGCTTGACATTGCAAGTGTCATCGATGGAAGTAAAACAGAGATATAGCAGTGAGTCAGGTGCATTAGGGCTGTTTGAGAAACGCGTGGGGAACTCCACCACTTGCGTAAGGGACTGAGTGATTAAAAAAATCATGGTGTGGACACCAGCAAGATCTGTGACAGAGTTTTTCAGCTATTTGGCGTGGTGGGCGTTAAAGTCGCCAAACACATATATATGGGCAGACGGATGAGAGGAAATGGCCTTGTCAATATTATTGGAGATGCTGTCAAGAACGGAATAGTCGAGATATGTGGGGGAGCGGTAGAGGAAAAAGAGATAGCTAACTGAGCTCAGTAGGGAGAGACGGAAAAACATATAAGAATGATCTAGGGATTCAATAGTGATCACCCTAGCGAGAGGGGGGGGGGTTCACTGACGTAAACACCAAGCCCATGCATGTAGACATTGGAGTCCTTCCTGAAGAGGAGAAGGTAACCAGGGGTGTAGAATTCAGGAGAGAAGATAGAAGGATCAAGGTTAGTTTTGCAGAGGGCTAGGATGTCAGTTGAGTTGACTTGGAGGAAGGATTCAACACTGTAAAAGTTGATGCGTATACTAGCGAGGGAGATGTTGATGGGTTTGGTGTTTTTAGCTTAGTTGGCTTAGATTTGCTATTATGATAGTTGTATTCATAAAAGTTTTATTAGGAGTGAGGCCTAGAGTAGAATCAGTCGGTCGCTGTATGCAGCATGTGTGGGTTTGTGACTTTGTGTGTAAGCTGTTGATTGTTAGTCCGTGCAGCTGCTGCTGGTGATTGTGACGCTGGTAAAGATGTCGAAGTTGATTCTGGTGCTGGTGATGATGTAGATTGAAAAGTAACTTCGGGCTGTTGTGAATCCGAATTGCTTTGGTTAGCGTTACCCTCGACGTATGCAAGTTTCAAACGGTCGATTTATATATTTGCCTTCCTGTTTGGCAGCTGTACTGAGAAATACTTGTTAGCACGGTCAAGCACTAAAGTGACCAGTATAATTTGGTGATAAGGGTTTTCTTATCGCATCCTGACGAATGAAAACAAAGTTACATATTTTTAAAGATGAAGGCATGAATATTTCTCTTGAGTAAGTACGAGTGTGTGTAAATGCTAGTCTGGATATTTTGTTCTGAAGGAATTGAGTGAAGGTAGTACTAGGTTCGGCTTGTGTTTGAGTAGAAAGGAATTGTCCAGGTAATACCAGTGATTTACCGAACACAAATAGATCTCAGAGAGAGCATAACCAGAGGTAAATTGTCTACCCAAGAATATGGATCATTGAAGCTTGCCAATGCTGCCTTCAGCTGACGATGAAAACACTCAACGATTCCGTTCGCACGAGGGTAATAGGAAGTGGTTGATATATGTTTTGCTCCCAGAAGATTTACGAACTCCTTAAATAGAATTGATTGGAATTAGGGTCCGCGGTCCGTAGTACATCCGAAAGTGGAAATCCACTCCCGGAAAATTGCCTTTGCTACGGAATCCGCGGTGGTTGATCTCATGAGCACTGCTGCAGGTATCCTTGGCTGTCGGGGAGAGGACCAACCAAGTCAACGTGTAGATGTGATTCTGGTTCAGAAAAGGTGCCTGGGGGTGATTTGACGTACTTTATTCGTTGGCATGTGAGGCAGTGCCGCGTCCAATTTCTAATGTCAGCATTAATGTTCGGCCAAACGAACCTATCTGAGATCAACTTAGCTGTGACAGGACGACTAGGGTGTGACATAGCCTGAAAGTGGTCAAAAATTAGGCTTCGCATGCTGGTAGGTACGAGAGGTCTAGGATTAGGAGTACCGACGTCACAAAGTATGTGTTGGTCGCTGAAAGGTAGCAGTCTGTTTTCTATCTTCAGAGATGAGTCTATATTCAGCTCTTTCAAAGTTGTTCAGAAGATAAATTCTCTAAATTCAAAACTTGTTCACATCCTGCTAGTAAATGTACACGTGACAATGTGTCAACAACCGTATTGTTGTTGCCTTTAACGTAACGGATGTCGGTCGTAAATTGAGAGATGTAGTCCAGTTGACGATAATCTCTGGGATTATATTTATCAGTTTTTGAGTGTAGAGCCTAGACCAAAGGCTTGTGGTCGGTGAATACCACAAAATTACGACCCTCTAGTAAATGACGAATTGAAGAATAGATTGCAAGCAATTCCCTCGAAAAGATAATATATTTCTTTTGCGCGGAAGAAAGTTTCACTGAATAAAATGAGATGGGTAGTATCTCTGTGTCTGTGTATTGGTGTATGACCGATCCTATGGCGTCTAATAACACGTCAGTGGTGAGAGAGAGGTAAGTGTTCTGTTCATCATGGATGTATGTGAGCTTAGTAAAATTAGCCAGTGCTGCTTTAGCGTTGTTAAATGCAGAAAGTGAATCATCGGTTAACTATATATTTACGTTCCGCTTGCCCTGCTTACGTAGCATGTTAAAGAGAGGGGCTAAAATTTGTGAACAGTTAGGTAGAAACTGTCGATAGTAGTTTATTAGACCGATGAATCCTCGCAACTGACGAAGCGTTTCAGGCTTCAGAAAATTATGTATGGCTTGTATCTTCTCTGCGATGGATGTTATTCCTGTACCATCAATCTCATGTCCAAGAAAGATAATTTTAGGCACAGCAAAAACTCACTTGTCTGGGTTTATTTTTAATCCGAAATGTTCCAGTTGTTGGAAAACCTGGGTTACATCCTGTATTTGTTCAGTCATATCCTTACTAGCAATCAAGAGGTCATCGATGTATGCGAAAGAATGGGTCAGTCCTCGTAATGCCTCATCAATCAATCGTTGAAAGGACTGAGCAGCGTTCCTTAAACCGAAGGGCATACGCAAGAATTCCTACAGGCCAAAAGGTGTCGTAATGGCGGTCTGGAGTATGTCTTCGTCAGCAACTGATATTTGGTAGAACACTTTACGCAAATCAAGCTTAGTAATGATGTGTGCACTTTCTAGTGTAACACCAAAATCAGCCAGATTTGGTACCGGAACTGTTTGAAACTGTTTCAGGAACTGTTTGAAACGCCTGAAATCACCACACGGTCCCGTGGAGCCCCGTCCTGCTGTTTGGGTACCATGTGAAGTGGGGACGCGTAGGGAGTTGATGAAGAACGAATAATCCCTAGAATGTGCTGGAATTCCGCCTTAGCAAGTTTGTGTTTATCCGGGAGGGGTCGGCGAGGTGGCGAAAATACTGGCGGACCGGACACCTTGATGTGATGGACAGTTTTATACTTCACTTACTCCAGGAATAGTGATGGAGGGAAATTTGTCCAGGACAGCCTGGAGCGGATTGTTATCGGGCTGTGCCACGTAGATTTTAGTAGAGATCTGAGATGAGAGAATACCTAAACGTTTTAGCTTTGTAGTTTTGTCTAGTAGTGTGTGAGTCGACATGTCTACAGCGAGCTGATAATGAGCTTAAAAGTCGGCTCCTAATATAGGCCTTTTCACTTCGGCCACTGTGAAAAGCCAGGGAAAAGATCTCCTAAAGTCCAATATCAAGTGTGAGTGAAACTTAACCATAGGTGTCGATTCGAGTACCATTCTTCTTCGTCTATGTACCTTGTCCTTTCAGGACGTAGGCGATCATGGCTTTCCACCTCTCCCTATACCTGGTGGTTCTTAGTATGATTTCTCCTGTTACACCTCACAACCCCCGTTCCGTCATCCACCTGATCAGGCTCTTCAAATATGTTACCTGCTGCCTTCCTCTGTCTCTTTTTCCTTCTGTCTGGCCTGTCAGTATCAGGTTCTCCAAGCCCTCCTTTCTCATTGCATGTCCCAGTAACTTCAGTTGTCTCTTCCTGATGCTCACTATTAATTTTCGTTTTGTTGCCATTCTTTCCAACAACTCATCATTGTTCACATGCTCGGTCCATGTTATCCGCAGCATCCTACTGCAGAACCACACTTCCACTGCTTCAAGTTTTTTCTTCATATTCGATGATATTGCCCAGCATTTACTGCCGCATTGAAGAACTGACATCACATACCAATCTAGCACTCTTCTTTGTTTCTAGTGAAATTTTCCTGTGTCTTAGTATTTTACTCAGCTTCTGGAACGCGTCCTTCGCCATGCCAATTCGCCTTCGGATTTCTGTGTCGCACTTTCCATCTCCTGTTAGAACACTTCCTAGGAATTTAAATTGTTGTATTGGCTTGATTCTAGTATCCCCCACCTGTATTTGGCATTTTGGGTAGCTCTTTTTTTGCAGATGACCATGCATTCAGTTTTCTTACAGTTTATTTGTAGTCCTTTTTCGTCACTCTCCACCGCTACCTTCTGTAGGAGGTCTTGTAGTTTCCTTTCCGTGTCTGCAATCAGAACTGTATCATCTGCATACCTTACGTTGTTCAAATTGTGGCCTCCAATAACAAATCCTGGCGTAGCATCTAAGGGCCTCAAAATATTTTCGCTGTACAAGTTGAACAGATCCGGTGAACAGAAACATCCTTGTCTTACGCCTCTTTCTAACTTTGTAAATCTGCTGAAATCGTTACCTGTATGCAGGCAGTTTGCTGCCAGTAGAGATTCTTGATTACTCTGATATCTCTCCCAAAAATGTCGAGGCTGCTAAGCATCTCCATCATTCTTTGTGTCGTATTTTGTTGAATCCCTTCGCATAATCAATAAAACATAGATACAAGTCCTTCTTCATTTGTATCGCCCTTTCGGAGAGCATCCTAATCATAAATATGGCGTTCCTTGTTCCAGTGTCTTTGACGAACCCGCACTGTTCCTGTCCTATCTCTGGTCTGATTCTGCTTATTCATCAGTATTCTGACAATCAGTTTTGTAATGTGACTCATTGAGCTGATAGTTCTGTGTAGTTCGCACTCGTTTGCAACCACTTTTGTCGCTTAGACTAATAGGGAAAAAGAGAAAAAAAACTTGTTCGCTTCGCCATTTTCCATGCTTTGTTGAAATATTTTCCTTTCAGATTTAGTGAGTTGTTATTATCATTGTTATTATTATGTCATTTTTCATCATATTTCGATTTCTGCTTTGGTCTCACTACCAACCAAGTCTGCGGGGAGACCTAAGGCAGGTCGTGGCGTGTTGTTATGACTCCATTTCATATTTTTCTATCTTTCCTATCATCCCTAGCATTACATAGATAAAGTTTTCCTTAGTGTGTGGGCTGTACTTAATAATACAATTTTTTGTATATCTCTTAAGCTGGGGTTTCCAGGGATTCTTTCAATGTGTTGTTTTGTTCCATTTTTTATCATTCCAAGTGCACCTACTATCACTGGCACAACTCTTGTTTTCAATTTCCACATTTTTTCTATTTCAATTTCCAGGTCTTTATATTTTGACAGTTTTTCAAATTCCTTGATTGCTATATTACAATCCGCTGGACAAGCCATATCAATTAATAGACAAGTTTTCTCCTTCTGGTTTTTAACAATGTCTGGCCTGTTTGCTTCAATTTTTCTGTCTGTGTAGATGGTGTAATCCCATAGAATGGTTACATCTTCTATTTCTGTAACCGGTGCTGGGTGATGTTCATACCAGTGTTTGTTTACAGATTTTCCATAATGTTTGCACATTGCCCAATGTAAATATTGCCCAACTCTATCGTGGCGATTTTTATATTCATTTAGAGCAAGCACAGAACAGCCTGAGATTAGGTGGTCTATTGTTTCTTGGTGTTTATCACGAAACCTGCATTTTGGATCCATATTATTATGCATAATATTTGCCTGAAAGTTTCTAGTGAAAAGACTTTGGTCTTGTGCTGCAAGAATAAAGCCTTCAAGTTTCAGGCTTTAATCCAGATGAACGTAACCATCGATGAGTATTAACTTTGTCAACATTGGATTTATTGGCACGTTCTGGATATTGGCCATGCAGAGGTTTGTCTTGCCAGCGCTGTTTCATCTGTTCAAGAGCTTTATCTTTGGCTTTCATTTTCATATTTTTTGCCGCAATAGTTGGTTCTTGGCTTCTGTTTTGCTTTTCTACAGAATCTACTAACTGTAAATCTTGTTTGTATTTACTGCCTTCTTTTATTATTGAATATTTTTTCTTTCTTTCTTCATGTTGCCTTACTAATTGTATCATCCAATCCTTTGTTGTTTCTATGTATGTTAGTAAGCCAATAGTTGTTGTCTTGTATGACAATTCCAGCTGAATAAGACCTCTTCCACCTTCTTTACGGGGTATGTATAGACGGTCTACATCAGCCTTTGGATGATGCATCTTATGCTTAGAAAGAAGCTTTCTTGTTTTAGAATCCATTCGCCTGATGTCGTTTAGAGTCCAGTTTAAGATGTTGAAGCTATATTGGACAACTGGGATTGCAAGACTATTAATGGCCATAACTCTGTTCTGAGAATTCAATTCAGTTTTTAATATCATTCGTAGCCTTCTATAGTACTCTTTACGCACTATTTCTTTCATTTTTTTATGGTGAATGTTTTCACTCTCATTTACACCTAGGTATTTATAAGCTTCTTCTGGTTTCAATTCTTTTATTGTTACAGCAGGGTCTAAGCTAATTGAGGATGTTTCTTGTATTGATCCACGTAAAACTGTAGCTTTAGCACATTTATTCAAATTGAATTTCATTGCAATGTCTTCGCTGAAGCATTTTACAGTTTGCAGAAGACCTTACAACTCATTATCATTCTTAGCATATAACTTTAAGTCATCCATGTAAAATAGATGGCTTATTTTCTTTTGGCCTATTTTATAACCACATTCTGTCTTATTAAGTTGACTGGTTAGTGCTATTAATGATATGCAGAATAGTAAGGGAGACAAAGAATCACCTTGAAATATACCTCTTTTGATGTTTATTTCATCAGACTTATAGGTTCCATTTATATGATTGAGGTAAAGGGTTGTTTTCCATATAGACATGCACTGTTTGATGAAATTGATGATGACGGGCGATATCTTGTATATATTTAAAGTCTTTAAAATCCAGGGATGTGGCACACTATCGAATGCCTTTCGATAATCTATCCAGGCAGTACTAAGATTTTTCTTTGTACTGTAGCAGTTTTCCAGGATCATTTTGTTAATTAGCAATTGGTCTTTACATCCATAACAGCCACGTTTGCACCCTTTTTGATCAAGCGGTATCATGTCATTTCTTTCTAAGAATAAATATGTCTGTTTTGTTAAAATAGATGTTAATAGTTTATATGTTGTCGGAAGACATGTAATTGGTCTGTAGTTTTTCGGGTTGTTTGTGTCACCATTCTTGGGTAGAAGAAATGTAATTCCTTTGGTCATCCATGCAGGAATTTTAGTGGGGTCGTCAACCATTTCTTGAAGTTCTTTGGCTAGTTTTTTATGTGCTGTATTTAAATAATATAGCCAGGAGTTAGGAATTTTATCTATACCTGGGAATTTCCAATTGTGTGCATTTTTTAGTGCAAATTTAACATCCTCTTCTGCAATTCCAGCCCATGTCTGTTCTGGTTTATTTTTCATTCGTTCTATCTCTTGTGCAATCCAATGTACTTCCTTGCTATGTTCTTTAGGGCAAGCCCATAACTTTTCCCAGAACTGTGTAACTTCTTCCATTCTGGGGGGGGGGGGGGACTGTCACTTCAATTCTTTTTTTACCTATTTCCCTGTAAAATCTCTTTGTATCGGTTTGAAAAATCTTGTTTTGTCTGTAAAATCTTGCTCTTTTCTCATAGCGTCTTATTCTTTGAGCCTTCAGTTGTATTTTTTGCTTTATTTTTTCTTTAGTTGATAAGACTTCATTTTCATTTCTAATGTTGTATTTTCTTTCGACTCTTCTGCTTTTCCTAGTTCTTACATTTATTCCTCTACTCAGTTCATCCAGTACTGATAGTTCACTTCTAAGTTGTTCGATTTCTTTTTCTATTTTTCTTTTCCAAGGTGGATCTTCATGTCTGCGAGACTGCCTTGTTTTTAATTTAATGTTCAATTTTTTTGTTGCTGCTATTTCTGATGCATATATCGCTTCATTGAGATTTGTATGAGTGTCTTCATCCAAGATTAATTTGAGTGCTGCATTGTAGAGTTTAATAGTTCGGAGGTTATGCATTGTTGGTTGTAATTTTGGGAGCTGTTCTCGTTCCTCCATTGTAATATTTTGTATTTGACTTAGATGGTTCTTTATTTCTTCCTTGGCTTCCTGTATATTGTCTTTATTTCTTCTTTGGCTTCCTGTATACTGTTCTTTCTTGGCTTATTATTATTATTATTATTATTTCTCACAGTTTATAAAATATAATGTCTAATTTAAAATTTGAGTTTTGAAATGTGAAATATTTCAGTGTTGTATTTCTACCCCCACTTCTCAAAACCGCGTGTTACTCTTTTTATCTTTGATTGGTCTTGGTAAAGCATAGGCGAACTGGAATTATCCAAATGAAAACAGAAGATCAGTCTTTGAGAAGCATGAAAAATTCAAAGAAAATTTCAATCTTCTATTTACGGTTAATGTTAATTTATAGCTTTGCAAACATTTGTCCTTGTTCGCTTAGACTAATAGGGAAAAAGATTTAAAAAAAATGTTCGCTTCGCCATGTTCCATGCTTTGTTTTGAAACTTTCCTTTCAGATTTAATGAGTTGTTGTTATTATTATTATTATTATTATTATTATTATTATTATTATTATTATTTCTCAACAGTATCTAGAAATAGAAAAAAATATATAAAAACAACTCAGGAGGAAGTAAATTTATCTTCCTCTGCAGAGCTAGTTAATTGTACTTATACTAAGTACCTAGTTAATATTTATTTTTCTACCTTATTTTTTTTTTTCGGGATGTTAGCAACCCGGCATGGAAAAAAAAGTAAACCTACAAAGGGCGGAAGAACTCTCAAGGAGCCAACGGCCGGCTAACTAGAGATGGTGTCTCAATAAATCACCGTGGAGAAGGCAACGGGATACGACTCCACTATCTACCCCCCGCTCAATCATGGTTTTTCTCGAGTACCATTAGCAGCACATAATGCAAGAGAAGAACTAGTAACCGGAAATTTCTCTCTGGGCAGGACAACACTGACCTGTGCACCAGTGTATACGAGGAATAATTTACTAGAGTTGGAATACTTCACGTAAAATAGACGGTTAGCTGTACTACCCCCAACAGTGAATGCCGTTTTCCGGTATGTTGACTATTTTTAGTTCTGGGACGAATACAGAACTGGCAAGGCTTATTACAGTTTCGTGCTGCTCGCCCATATTTGCGATGATGCCAGCAAACGTTAATGGCGATTTCCAGACTTCAGTCTACTTCTCCGACGATTCCAGCTGTCGTCACGTGACGGATATGAGCGCAACCTACTAAGGCGCTTAATCTGTAAGGATAACTTATCAATCTGCTGTTGTAATCGATGAATAGTGTCATCTGTAAAAGTAGAGTTTTCTCCAGCGATGTGAGTGCTGTTAAGTGATCTAGTTTCAGTGATTTTGTCAGCTACTTTCGCCAGATCTAGTTCTTCGGAAAGTGTTGCCAATATTTTTGCAGTATGTGTTGGCAGTTTCTCTAACCATAACTTTCGCAATAAAGTCTCAGACGTTGTATTCTGTCCTAAGAGGTTTTTCATTTTGCGTAGTAACTGGGTCGGTTTATTTTGCCCAAGTTGCTCTTTGGATTTTCCCGCACGGTATATTATCGCTTCTCTGAGGACATCGAAGGGCTTCTCAAGGGGAATGTTATCCAATAGGTTTGATAGTTCCAGCGCTACGTCTGGTGGAAGCTTCTCCACGACGTAGGCAAACCGTGTCGTCTGGGAATTAATTCTTTTCGCTTGAAAAATAGGACTGAGCTGAGAAAACGAGACATTCAAATTAATACTATTGAACACCGGAAGGTTCAATAGAACGGCTGCCTCGTTGGGGTCTGATTCAGCCATTATGTCGTGATGGTGACGCACGTGCGAAAAAGATTTGGGCGGGACTGAAAAACGCCCAAACTGGGATGTCGACCAAAAATTGTTTTAAAATGCTTTTCCGGAGTTTTATACTAAGATTTTGGCATCGAAGTGAGTGACTGACGAATAATTGTGGAAGCACTGATTAGACTATGAAGTCTTCCAAGAAATACGAAGGAGATTAGACCTTCTACAAAGGAATTAAACTAAACTGCTGGGGCACGGAATTTGCTCATTCTGCTATGACGTAAGCTTAAAAACATTGACTTAAGAGTGCTGTAAAGCGAGCTTCCACAAGAAATAAAGCCGTAGATGAAAGACTGAGAAAAGGAATCTGATTATAGATGAGTTGATTTTTCTTTGGGATACAATGTCCAAAAAAAACAAGAATCAAAATTTTTATAGTGGGTATCTTATCTATTCTTTTCTAGTAGTAGTAGAATTCCGTTCTAGTGAAGGGTAATTGTATACCGTTGCAGGTTAACGGAATTTGGCCTTGTGGAAGATAGCCCACTATAATTCATAAAATCATTATAAAATCAAGAAAGGCGATTTGAGTATAAAATAACATTTATATATATACATTTCAATTAATGTTTTACAATTAAAGCAATACTTGAAATAAAGGTCCAACGGAGGTTAGAATGTTCATAGAAAATAATAATGAGCTGAAAGAGATAAAAAGCTTAGGAGTGTGATGAATGTTCAATTTGAAGTTGCCACTTCTAAGGTCAGTAAGTTGGTTTGTGTGGAATGTCTTTGAAGAGGTCACTCCTGAGGTCAATAAGTGCTTTTGAGACAGGGAGAAGGAAAGAGGTCAGCATAGTAGCCGCTCGACTTAAGTCAAGGGGAGGCACTGGTAACTCTATCCTGTGAGTCCTTCTGTCTGAAGATGCTTTATGTCTCTGCTTTTTATATCTGCCTTTTGGAGCAAAAGCTCGTTTCGAATTTTATACTTGTATTTGGCTGGTAAATAAAATTCGCGTAGGCTCGCGAAATGGAAATTTGTTATTTGATTACTTTCTAATTTTCAACCGGAACATCTGCGCGAACTCGGATGCGCACGACGAGTTTTATTCATTTGCCTTGTTGTGAGAGAGCAAACATCCGGTTCATCGCTTTTGTTCGGTCGGTATCACCACACTTTCAGCTTCCTTAGGGAATTTCGAGAAAAATTGATTCAAATCCAAGTCAATGTGAAATGTATCTCTCATATAGCGAATAGGAATGAGAAAATAGCCAAAAAGTCCGTTATGGGACAAAAGCTTACAGGTTTGAGGTTCAGCACGAGTAGTTTAATGTTTCAAACGCGCCAAAATTTTGAGGGAAGAAAAGACATTCTGGAAAAAGCATATTTTGTTTTTACAAAACGCTGATACAAACGTTTGAAATTCTGAGTTGAATGCACCTGTAGATTAGTCAAATGAAGACGATATTGTGGGACTCATATATAAATTCTGTTTCATATTCTTGACTATACTGCAACAACTTGAAGAAAAATGTCTGGACGATGAACGATGGTCTCGGTTGAATTCGGAGTCGAGAACAGTTTCGAGACAGATTTACCACGTTGTAGAGATGTCGGCCGAATTTTCTTAATTCTGAATTAGTTTTGGACCAGTTCTCCAAAGAAGGTACCAATTCACCGATGAGTAGGATTTTAGAGCAGGACGCCGATTTGCAGAAATTTTTCGAATTAAAATCGTGAATTCAATCCTTCTTAAAATTCTTGGTCGAGATCGAATCCTTGGTCGGGGTTACCAAGAAGTTCTTAGCTGGAATAACCATTGTTGAAGGAATTTAGGCTCACATCCATCAGGTAGAAAATCTGTATCTGGCTCAAGGCCATTCTTATTTGGATTCTTCCTTATAAATCCCAATTAACACTCTCTAGACAAATTTATATTTATGATTCGATACTACTCTAACAAATTTATATTTATGATTCGATACTACTTTCAAGAACTCGAGACAAAGGATAAATGAGGAACAACAACATTATAACTTGAAGAACAGGAATAAAATATAAATATATTTTCAACAATACATACATTTGTAGTTGAATAAATGAGGCATGCATTTAGTACAGCAGTTTAGTACAGATTTACTTGCGTCCCATAGACTGAATTTTTACATAGATGCAATTAAATTGAACTTAGAGTTCCTTGTATGAAGGAATGGAAAAATGTTCATTATTCAATGTTCAATCCGCATTGTGTTGAGGTTACGAAATATTAACCTGTTATAGTACAAGTGTTCAAAGTGATAATTGTGTGTGTCGTGTAGCAGGAAAAAGGTGTTTTATTTGAGTTGAGCATTGTACACACTTGCATCGAGAAATTTGTGGACCCATTTATTTACCATGTATTTACACGATTGTAGCACAAGGCCAGTTAGGGGAGAGGAAAACAAGCTTTGGATGGTCTTCACTACCTATTTTATAGCTATCTAACCCAGACATACTTTACAATTTCCTCATTCACCATAAGAACTTACCCGTCGTCACTCAATCCTTCATATACCAAAATACCACATACGTTCGGGGGCTCTAAAAAAGCCCCAAGTGACAATTAAAAAATTCTTTATCTACAATATATATATTATTGTAACGGACGCGACCCCAAAAATAGATGTCACGATCCACCTTAGCTCTAGATTTGGGGCTGCTAATGTGCATTTGATTGCTTTCCCTTTTTTTATGACGTCACGTGCTCACTCAGGGACGTCGGGTCAGCCAGCGATTTTCTTTGGGCTCCTGTACCATATCACAAACACATGAAAGATATCTACAGACGCTTCAGGATTTGCAGAGAAAATAAGGACCACAAAACTCTATGGAATAGTCCATTTATCGGAATAGTCATGTTATGGAAACGCCCACTCACTATTTATCACCTCTTTCTAAAGTAAATGCACAATTCCACAGTAACAACAACAACCAATAGAATCCATGGTGTGTGACCCGACCAATCAGGTCGCTTGTATCTTGTTCCCGCCGAGCGAACATGGGATAAGCGCGGGGATTGTCTCGGCTATAAAAACCGTTACCTGCACTTGATCAGCAGTTAGTTGATCAATATTCAAAAAGTTTCTTTGTCGCTCGAATCTGCTAAAAGTAAGTGTTTAATTTTGTTACCAGTGCCGTCAACTTTGTTTTATTGTTGTGAACTTTGTTTATTATTGGATCGTCTGTTTGTTTTTTTCCTTAGAACTTTTGTGTTTTTCGATTGGGGGTGGGGACAAAGACCAGTATAGCTCTGCCTCCCCAACCTTCTACTTCTTCGGCGGTTATGTCGACGGAGACTCCTTCACCAACGTTCCTGCAAAAAAAGACTCCGCCTATTATCAAAATTTGCAGGAGAAATTCAAGGACTTCATTTCGGAGAACGAGCTAATCGTCATCCCTGAAGTTGTGAATGTGATTACAGCAAGAACTATATCCCTGTTGACCTCGGACCCAAAAACTCGAAAGTTTATTGGGGTATGCAGGGAGAGCATGGAGAAAGCACTCAAAAGCATCAAGATCACCCCAAAGGTGTTAGCACGTCGGTCTTGGGCTATGCGGGACATTCTTCTGAGTACAGAGGAAGAAGCCAAGAAATTGGCAGGAACGACTTTGATGGCGAAGAGAATCAGGCTCTAGACGAAGAATATGGGGACCCAAAGGACCCGTATTACCATTCACAGGGTTCCGCTTGAGATCTCAGACGATCATATTGGGGCTTTCTTTGCCCAGTTTGTAGCATAAACGATGTGGCTCGAGTTAACAGCAAGGCGGGCGTACCCACGGAGGATGTCGCGGTGCACATAGTCGGAGACAGGCCAAACTTCCTACGTGTACCGGACATCCTGCTATGTAGGGGCCGGAAACTTTTTGTGGTAGTAAAGGGACGCAAGCCGCATTGTTGGCTATGTGGAGCGGCGGATCACTTGGCCAAGGTGTGCCCCTCAAGAAAGTCTGACTGAAAGCAACAGACACCAGCATCACCGGTGACAACAGCAACATCGCCGGTGGTCAAAACTAATGTACCCAAGGAAAAAAAGTCCGACCAGATACCAAAAACTGGAGAATGGACTGAAGTCGTAAGGAGAGGGAGGAAGGTTGCATCCCCTTCTCCTCAGAAGGATACCACTCCGGAAAAATTGGTATCACCAGCAAAAAAGGACCGAAGACAGCAACAACTACAACAACAGCAGCAAGAAACGAGCACCGTGGAGCAGATGGTGGTGGAGGAGATGCCTCTCCCACGTACCTCATCATTAAAGAGAGGAAGGGAGGAGGAGGAGGAGGAGGAGGAGGAGGAAGTATCCTTTAAAAAGGAAAGAAAGAAGTAGCAGAACGCGGCAGGGTGGAACGAATCGTGGTTGCCGCCAGAGCCCAGTCCGCTCCTGCATCACCAGTTAAAAATATGGCCATAAAGTGGCGGTGTCATTCTGCCTCCCCAGTAAGATATACATTGTCGCCTTCTCCCACACCATCTTCCCAACCAGTAACTCCTTCCCCCAACCCCCTTCCTATCAGAAACGCCTCCTATGCAACCTGAATCTCCCTCCTCCCAATTGGAAACACACTCCCTTAGCAATAGCCAACCTACCCGCAAAGAAAACAAAGAAAAGAAAAAGAAAAGGGTTAACTCCTTCAGAAAAGACATTTGCAGAATTGACAGGCCTGTCTTTCCACCCAGACGAAGGCCCTCTTAAGGCCACTGTTAAAATTGTCCTCGATCGACATAAAGTCGATCAAGGAACCCAACAATTTTTTAAGGCTCCCGGAGTGATGACTCTAATTAGAAATAACGGAGGGAAATCTCAAAGTGTGAGACTTCCTGCAGGGGGGCCGTGGAGGCCTTTCCAGATATAAGAATGGCACAAGTTGGATCCAAATATTTGCAAGACTTGCTAATTTTTGTGCGGGGAGGGTCCCTGCCATCCTCCATCCTTCTTTATAAAGGACAATAAAATTCCAGGGATTGCCCTGGAAGGAAGAATTACGTCCGATTACGCGTCAGGCAGTCTGGGACAATCCGTCAGGGTTCCTGCCCCCAGAGATGTTCGCCCTGTATGTGACTAGAGTAATTTTTCTCTATTTACTTTTTCAGGTTTAAAAGATGTCTATTAAGTTAGCCAGTTTGGATGCGAAACGCCTTAGGGATCGGAGTAAGGAGACCCGCCTTCTTCGAGACCTCTTGTCCTTCGGCGTGGATGTAGCCGCGATCCAAGAGACTCACTTTGTTTGCAACGTCGATGCCTGTGTGCTGTCTAACGACTTTGTCGTGTATTCAGCATCTGGGGACTGATCGGCCAGCTGAGTTTCTTTTCTGGTCAAGCGCACCCTAGACGCGAAGGTGGACCTTGTTCATGTCGGTGCCGAGGGCCGGTTGATCGTGGCCGATATTACAGTGAAAAACAACTCGTTTATGTGCCCAATGACCGTTTATGCGCCCAATGACGTGTCTCGTTTTTTTCGGCAGTTTCAACGCTGGTGGATTCAACGCGACTCGTCTTAGTGGGAGACTGGAATGCCATCCTGTACCCCAAGTGTGATAGAGGTAGGGGAGCCAGCAGGAAGGTGCGTGATCGCAGCTTATTCCGGCAAGGATCCATCACCAACCGGTTCACCAGGGGTGTAATGACGCTGCTGAGAAAAAGCAAGGATATTGGCAGGGAGCTAGATGGTTACAGGCCCATAACTCTGCTAAACACAGAGTTAAAGATTTTGGCCAAGATCCTGACGAATCGTTTGCAATTAGTTGCTGAATCTCTGTTGGGACCTGAGCAAGCGTGCTGTGAACAATTCAAATCAACCTGTATCTGATCCGCATTTCACCCGTTCTAGTCTTGGGCGTCAGGTTCCGATTATCTCAACAACTCTGAGTTTTCGCTTACCTGGCGATTGGCTCGGAATCGGTTGTCTCTCAATGTCAAGCTTTTCATATGAGGCCTGGCGGATTTGCCAGATTGTGAACGCTGCAACCTTGGCTTGGAAGAAACGGCTTCGCACACCTTCTAACATTGTTCGCGGGTTCGCCCTCTATGGGACCGTTTCGGCGAATTGACTGCTCGTATCGGCTGCGTAAGCACGTGTTCATTGATCGTGCATTCGCCTGTGATAATGTGTCGTCACCGTTCTCTGGGATGAAGCGTATGGTGTTTCTGTCGCTGCTGGCTACGGCTCGAATAGTAATATGGACGACGCAAAAGGAGGAAGTCTTGCGAGGTTAGCGTCTTTCACATCAGGATCTGATCCGATATTTTGAGCACCAGCTCAAAATGAAAATTGGAACTGATTGGAAACGTTTGACAACCTTCAGCAAAAGGTGGGTAAATGTGGCGAGTCCGATTCGCGTGAACGGGACTAGCCTTGATTTTCTCTTTTAGATCTGCTAGTGCATCGGGGTGGATTCTTTTGGAACCCTCCCCTGGTTAAGGTAGTTCTCTCTTGTGTACGTAGTTAATGTAAATAAATGGGTTCCTAGCCTGTACCCGGTTCTCTCTTTTGTTATGATCCAATCGAGATTCCCAACCTCCCCAGTTTATTTTGGCCTCTCTTTATCTCGGCTTGGTCAGCCTTTGATTTTTCATTCCATTAACTATTTTATCCTCCCCCACTCCCTTAGCGAGTGTGCATCTTGAATTTCGCCGCTGTGGGATGGACGGGTTTTACTAATATTGTTTAATTTTAGTTTTAAAATTATGTTGTATTTTAGTTTGTTTTTTAGGTTCATCCCCCTCCCCCATTTCATTTTTCATTAAATCTTTTATATATATTATATTATTGTATGCATTTTTATTGTCATGGGCCGTTTCCCCTTTTCTAGGTGCCCCTTGTAAATATGTGTTATTGTGGTGTGTGAAGGAGTGGGAGGTGATGTGTGGGTTCTTGTGGTGAATGTGCAAATTGTAACGAGTGATTGGGTCGTGATAGCGTTTAGCTAGTTGTAGGATAGATACTGAAGACCACCCACTACCCACCCCCTATTTGGCCTGGTGCAACAATTTATGTATTAATACATGAATAAATATCGAGTCGATCGATTTGTCCAGTGCCTGACATTTTACGGACAATATTTACCCTCTCTTTCTGACACTCTTCCTTTTCTTCCAGAAAAGACCTTTTATTGTTTTAAGTTTATTTGTTTTATTTATTTTTTCGTTTTCTTGTTTTGTTCTATTCTTTTTTCTTCTTTTTTTTTTCTTTTTTTTTTCTAGCTTTTTGTATTTTTTGTATTTTTTATATTTTCGTATCTGTTTGGCTTAGGCCGTCATATTTGTTTTTATTTAAGTCGTACCGTTTGAACTAATTTTTTTTTTCATTTTTCAGTATCTGTGTGGCTTTGAGTGCCATACTTATTTTTGCTTAAACTTTTTCTAAAACAGTATCTTTCATTTTATTCTTATATTATTGTGACTAGAAACTGATTATTATTTGATTTTTTTCCACGTTTAATTTTTTCTTTTCAGCCCCTCCCCCTATTTCTTTATTTTACGCCTTTTAGGCGACTCTTCGTTTTTCTGTTTGATCTATTTTTCGTATTTGGTTCCTTAAATTCCTTTGTGTGATTATTTTTATTATAACTTTTTAAAGCTTATTCGTTATACAAGTTTATTTTGTCGATTCTTTTTATTTTGTAAAGTTTAATTAAACCTCTTACGAAGCTAGTTTTTTGCCGTTAAAGGCTAATTTTTCTTTAACCGTTTTAGTTTGTTTTCGTATTAGTTTACAGGTTTAATTTTTGGCCGTTAAAGGCTAGTTTTCCTTTAATTTTCCTGCCGTTTTTGTTACTTTTAATTTAAATTCTGTCTGCCGTTATAAGTTAAATTTATTTATTGTTTTTCTTTAATCTCTTTGTATTCCTTAATTTTATTTTCTTAAACTTTTCGGGGTTGATTGTTGTCTTTGTTTTAATTTTTTACCTTGCGAGGTTAATTAGTGTATTTTATTTTTTCTTTCGTATTTTTTCTTTTTCTCCCGTTTTCTCCCCCTCACCATTCACCTGTTTATTTACGGGAAAAAATATATATTGGCTACGATATTGAAGTTTTTAAAAGTCGGTCAATAAAGAAAAAACTGAAATTTGACCCGCTTTTATCAAGTGGAAGGGTCCACTTGATAAAAATGAGAATCCTATCCCCCTCTTACTGATAAAGATAACGATCAATAAGATAAGACCCAGAAAGATATCATGATCAAAACTATGGTTGCTGAGAATTGCCAGAATAGTAAAGATACTGACAAAACCCAAAATTCCAAAGACAAAACCAAAGAGGCTGAGGCCGGGAAATCGCCCTGTGAGTGGAAGTCCCCACCAAAAGTAAAAATTAATTTGATGGAGTTCTTGGAGAAAGCCAAGAGTTACGTACACCTTGTGAAAGAAAGTGGTCTGTTGGAGAATCCCCAGAAATTAAGAAGGATTGAAACAAGAATTCTGTCAGTCTTTGTGGTGGACAAGCGTTCGCGCAAAATTTGTCGCTCCACGAAAAACACAGTGTTGAAAACACTCCAGTCCATGGGGATTAAGCTCTCACGTATAATTAAAGGTGCTGGCTTCTCCACGTGGGACGTGCTGCTGCCCACGCCGGAAGAATTGGTGACAAAATATATCATCCTAAGAACAGAATACCAAGGCAAGCGTAGGACCAATAGCAGTGTACGAGATGCCTCTTCAGGTCATCGGGGAGCATCTGGCTGCATATTTTTCCCAGTTCGGATAGATCATAGATGCCTCCTGCGATGACCTGACCGGGAGATGATCTTTCGATATCATGACAGACCCTGAATCCTTCCTGACCATCCCCAACAGTCTTGACATAGGGGGCCTGACCTTACCGATAACTGTATCCGGTGGTAAACTAAAATGCTGGAGGTGCGGAGAGACTAGTCACCTCTCCTCCTCCTCCTCCCTAGAGAAGAAGACCTCTGGAAGCCAGGCCCCAGTTGACCAAAATACCCCTCTGGCCGCTTCTTCAGTAAAATTCTTCTCGCCTGTAGTTGGCATGCCAGCAATCAGGCCCGGAGTGGTAATACCCCCGGATGGGACTAAACATCTTCCTTCATTCCTCCGAAAAACCTTCACCACCTTCAAGTGTAGATACGGAGAAGGAAAAGGGGAAAATGGCAGGTTGTGGTAAGACCAGAGGGAAGCGTCAAGCAGTGAGACCTTAGTCCCCTGAAGTATCCAGAACTAAAGGCACGAACAGTACCAGCAAGGGCGACGCCTCGGCTTGGACAGCTCCAACATTGGAACAATTAGCAAAAGCCTTCGACCCCGGATACGAAGGGAAGGAAAAAATTGAAAAATTACAACAAGATCTCAAGCGATCAACACGCCCCTCGGTATCTAGCCCATTCTTCCCGGTAAAGATAAAGCATAAAAAAACACATTTATCTCAGCCCATCCCCAGAAAACCTATACCCTGCTAGTAGAGACCTCAGCTCCTTTCGAAAACCTTCTCGCTCTTCTCACCAGTTCTCCCCCCAAGAAACAATTACCACTACCAGCTAAACGTAAAAGAATCCCCATTTGTGGGGATAAAGAATCCAGAAAGAAAGCTTCAAACCACTTATTTAATGGGACAGGACGTGTGTTCAGTTTCTGTAACCCAGGTCTAAAGAGTTTCGGCATTAGAATGAAAGAACTGAAATTTCACCTTGCCATGAATAAATGCGGTGAGAAAAACATAGAAAACCCAACAAACTTTCCAAAAGCGGAACGAGTGCATACTGTAGTACGAACTGGCACCGGAGCCCGAAAAGCCTATAACATTCTCTATGAGGCAGTGAAATCAATCAATATATCGCTGCCAATAGCTATTCTGGAAAGCGATTCTTTAAACAAATTAAAAGAATTTTGTGTAGGTCGGGTCCTAGTTTTAGCTCATCCCTCCCTTTATAGAGCGATGAAACTAACCTTTCCCTGGGATATTGGCGGCCTTTCCTCTGACGGCACCATTAAGACTAAACTGGGCCATGGGTCAATGAGAGAGGCTCTTGGTATTCTTTCCCCGACGATGTTCCGTCCAGATCCCAACCCTAATCAGGCATCTCAATGGCTCTTTGGTTAGCAAGTCCGGGGCTGAGGTCGGAATCTCGAAGAGTGGGGCTCACTCACGATCTCCAGTGCCTCGATGTGGATGTTTGTTGTTTTCGGGAAACCCGGTTTTGACCTTGTGATTATGAAAACATTCTTTCTAGGGGTTTCGATTTCTATTCAGTCGTTCTAGAGGTCTTTCTAGTGAGCAAGTTTTTGGGGGCGGTGTGTGTGCACTTGTCTTCGCGGATCCAGCGGGCAGTATTTGTGTGCTGGATATTACCATAAAGGAGTGTGCTGGATATTACCATAAAGTAGCCGCACATATCATTGTCAATATATATCTGCTTCCCGATTTTGTTCTGGGTAAGAGTCGAACACAATCCATGATAATTCTATTAAAGGGTTCCTCTACTGCGGGTATCGAGCGGAGAAGGACTGGAGGAATGGTTTGGTTGGGTTTTCCTGTCCGCTGACAAATTTCACATGACCTACAAAAGTTCTTCACATCGCCCTTAATTCCTGGCCAACAGAAATGTTTTGTTAGTTTATCATAAGTCTTAGTCACCCCTAGGTGTCCATACATCGGTGCTTCATGTGCTGCACTCAACACTTACCTCTTGCTTACATTCACTCCGTTCCCCCATTTCCTTAATTCTCGGCGCTTTCCACCTTCGCATTAATATGTCGTCCTTCATGTAATATTGACTGGGAGTGCTGCTATCATCTTACCCTCCCGTCTGAGTATACAACGCTCTAAGGCTGACATCTCCTTTCTGTTCCTTAAATAATTCATCTCTCGATTTGTCGACGCGTGGGGTCCCTTCTCTTTCAACTGCCTCAGTGCTCTTTTTCGTTTCGCTTCGCAAGTTATATTTTCGTTTCGGTTCTGCTGCCAGCTCTTTTTCCTCGCCATGGGATCTCTGGTTACTCAACACCACAGATGCCATTTCCCTCTGTCTTCCCATGCTGTTTATCTCGGGTTTTCTTGTTTTCATTTCGCTCTTCTCTCGCCGAATGTGTCAATCCTTCTCCAAGGTCGTTTCACAACAGTAACGTTATACCTGTCATGGGTAGTTCGTCCACCATACCCACGGTAATATTGCCGGTTTTTCTTTCAGACTTCACGCTAACACAGCACAAGGGGATTCTCATCGGCTTTCCACCTATTCCTCTTATCACTACGGTTGTGCACGTCTCTTTTCGCGCGTTCGTGGGTATATATCTCTTCAACAATAGGGACTGTGATGCTCCCGTGTCTCGTAATATGTTTATTTCTGTCCTCGTATTTCCCTTTACATCGTATATGGATCCTGTATCTACAAAGGGACGGTATATTTCTTCCACTTGGTTCGCTGTGACGGCTCCTTGTGGTTTGCTCATGGGTGCTCTACTTGGTTCGGGACTTCTGCCAGTCTGACATTGTGACGATAAATGCCCTGGCTTTCCACAGCGATAGCAGCTCACTACTCGGTTCTCCTTCATCATAACAGGCCGATCCCAGCATGAAGGTCGATCTCTGTTTCCCCAGATACCATTTTGCATCTCGTTACTCGGGTAACGAGATGCAAAATGGTATCAATATTCCCACGTGCTTGCCCTGGCAATACATATTCTTCAATATTCACACTGGCTTGTCCTGGCAATACATGTCGTGTCTTGATTGGCCTGTGAGTGATAAAGTATTCATCTGCCAATGCAGCCATATCATACCCGATTCTGTCTTTATCTCGCTCAACTTATCAGGGACACAATTCATGAATTCTTCCATCGAAACCAACTACCTCAGCTTCTCCATTTCGACCCCGACATTTCTTACATGAACCACTAGATACAGGACGAGCCCCCACAAACAGATCTCACGGACGCGATCCCAAAAACAAATGTCACGATCCACCTTAGTTCTAGGCTCGGGGCTGCTAATGTGCATCTGATGGTTTTCCCTTTTTTTATGACGTCACGTGTTCACTCAGGGACGTCAGGTCAGCAAGCGATTTTCTTCGGGCTCCTGTACCATATCACAAACACATGAAAGATAACTACAGACGCTTAAGAATTTGCAGAGAAAATGAGGACAACAAACTCGGATGTAGATTTATAAATTTCTCTCTTTTTCTTTTTTTTTTATTCGATCACAAGTAATCAAATGAAAACATTAAAAGAAATTCTCAGAACCCCATGACACAGACGTTGGACACAGACACATTTGTCGACGTGATGTTGGGGTCCTCTCCACAGAAAAGGGAATTACAGCCAGCCAGTAAAGGATAATGGGGAAAAACAATGTGGCACACACTTTAAGGATACATTTCTTTGACACCAAATCTCAACCAACGCGCCAACCTTTGCCTGCACTTTTGAGCAATTTTTCTCCAGCTTGAGGTCGGGCCCAAACCACACTCCAAAAATGTGAACAGGACCGTCTGTCTAACTGAAGGGCCCCGGGAGGGTAGCACCCTTCCAGGCACCTAATCGCAAGTCGGAAAAAATTGTCGCGGTTAAACTTGGCCCCTGTGACCTGTTCGTACCGTTCAAGCGCCTTCAGTATCACCTGAATGTCATCTCTGGACGACACAAAGTAGTTACATCATCGGCGTACGCGGAAACCCTAGCTCGAGCTCAACCAATTCTACATAAGGACGGACTCCACGGCCTTTCCCTTAGCCGGCGAAGGAGAGGCTCCAACGCCAAAGCATAAATTAAGGGCGACAGTGGACAACCCTGTCGGACTGTGGCAGCGCAAAAGCGCCCGACAGTTTCCCGTTCACCTGTACCACAACAGTGGGAGATTGATACAGGAGGCTAATCCAGCGGCAGAAGCCGGGTGCGAATCCGGTGACCTGCAGCGGTAGCGATGGTCAACCCTATCAAATGCCTTGGACTGATCTAAATCGAACAGCGCGGCTTCTTCGTCGTCTTTTACACTCTCTATGATCATGCTAATCAGATGCAGGTTGCTCTGAATTGTTCGGCCCTTCACAGAACAAGTCTGTTAAGGTCCCAACAGAGATTCGGCAACTAGCTTCAAACGATTCGACAGGATCTTGGCCAAAATCTTTAACTCTGTGTTTAGCAGAGTTATGGGTCTGTAACCATCTAGCTCCCTGCCAATATCATTGCCCTTTCTCAACAGCGTCATTACATCCCTAGTGAACCGGTTGGGGATGGACCCTGCCGGAACCAGTTGTTGAACACGACAGTTAAAATGGGGACAAAGATGTACGACAGCCTCAAGTACAATTCATAGGGCAAACCATCCAGACCTGGCGACTTGCCTCTGCCGATCTTCTTCAAAGCCGCGTAGACTTCACCCTCCGTAATCTCCCCGTCGCAGCTAGCTGCATCAGCCGGCAAAAGACGAAGGAAGTCAGCCAAATAGCTGAGAAACTCATCTCAGAGACCAGGCTCTTTGGTAAACCGGCTCTCGAAATGCCACCGAAACGCCTCACACATGTCGTTGGTCTACCGAAGAATATGCCCCTCCGGGTTACGTACCTCTTGAATGTACTGATCGCCGCCTCGACGAACCTCTTCCTTGCACACTTCTGCGCCCATGTTCACAGCTTTGGAAGACCTCTTGCTTAACTTATGTCTAATTACCTGACCCATGTAATGCTCGCTATTCGAACGCTCCAGAGCCTTCTTAGCTAAGGCTATCTCTAGGGGATCCCCACCAGCCTCAGCCCAGAAGAAATTTGCATTAAGCGTCTTTATCTTCTTAGCCTTATCTAGTTTGAGTCGTTGGCAAAATTCAGTGGTGAAAGACCTAATCCTATTCTTACGATTCTCATACCCCTTATTCCCAATTACAGCCCAGTTAATTACCGCTGCACTACATTAATTAGCTGGCGCTGAAAGTCCCGCCTGTCCAGTAAGGACAGATTGAACTTCCAGTAACCAGCCATTCTGGGCCTAAATTCTAACGCTAACCGAGTACAAACGAGTTTGTGGTCCGTGTAACCTAACCAGTGCTCAGGACAAACAATACTGAATCTCACGCTACGGAACCTCAGATGGGAATTTACCTGGACATCTATAATAGCGAAACTACTCAGCCACTCCTAGGATACGATTTCCTTAACCATTTCGGGTTAGCAACAAACTAATCGATAAAATGACTAATAAACAATCCAATGCACATCCATCATCTATTATCATGAATATAGATGTAGTGCCGAATAAAGATGCTGCCAAAACGGTACAAACAATTCTGGAGAAATATCCAAACTTAATTTCTCCTCGTCGCGACACGAATGCAACAAAACCAAACATATACCACAGAATAGAAACTGGTAGCAATCCTCCGACCTTTTCCAGAGACAGACAGTTATCAGCTCAGAGATGTGAAATTGCGAAAGAGGAATTCAAGAAACTCCTAAAGGCAGGAATAATTTCCTCTTCGAACTCAGCCTTACACATGGTACCGAAGTCAGACGGCACATTTAGACCTCTGGCGATTACAAACATTTAAATACCATAACAAAAGCCGATCGATATCAGGTCCCAAATGTAAATTCCTTGTCTTCGAAGCTTCATAACAAGAAGTTCTTTTCAAAGATAGACCTGTTGTCTGCTTATCATCAGATACCAGTTCACCCGGAGGATGTCTGCAAGACAGCCATCTCAACCTCTTTCGGGTTATTTGAATACAACTATATGCCTTTCGGACTACGGAACGCATCATGCACTTTTCAAAGAATGATGGACAATATCTTTCGCGATACTGATTATACCTATGTATATATCGACGATATCCTGATATTCTCAGAAGACGAAGAAACTCATTCCAAGCATGTCGACCAAGTACTACAAAAACTAAGTGAGTACGACTTTAAAATTTGTCTTTTCAAATGCGTATTTAGTGCTAATGAGTTAGACTTTTTAGGATTTCACATTTCTTCTAATGGTCTCAAACCCAGTGCTAAAAAGTTGAACGAATTAAGTGAATTTCCTCAACCAACTAAATCACTACGATGATTCCTCGAAATGGCAAAGTTTTATAGGAAACTTGTGCCAAATTTCAGCAATATCATATTACTTCTCACAGAAAAAATACGTTTAAACCAAAATTCAGAATCCTTAACCTTAACAAAGGAATAAATTGAATCTTTCGAAAACATATAAAAAACTCTTTATCAAATGTAACGGTTCTGGATTTCTACAGCTCGAAAGCTAACAACTATCAACTTGTAACAGACAGTTCAAATTATGCGGTTGGTGCAGCACTTCACCAAATGATTAATAATCAACCCATCTCCATAGGTTTCTTTTCAAAGAAATTATCCCAAACCCAACAAAAATATTACACATTTGACAGAGAACTACTAGCTGCCTATCTAGCAGTACTCCATTTGAAACATTTAATAGAAAGCAGAAATGTAATGTTACTGACGGATCACAAACCACTTTGCAATGCTTTTAAAAGCCAATCTTCCCTAAAATCAGATAGACAACAGCGTCAACTCTGTTTTATCAGTGAATATGTGAATGACATTTCACATATAAGAGGCTCACAAAATATACTAGCTGATTGTTTATAACGACCTGTCAATGCGATCACTATTGATGTATGTGACTTACAAGAAATAATGAAACATCAAGCTACTGACAATGAAATTCAGGCATTCAAAGATCAACTGAAACCATACACAATATATAAAAATGAAACCATATTATGCGACACGACATTAACTTTTCCACTACCTTTTGTGACAGAGAAGCTCAGAAAATCGGTATTTGACAGTCTGCATAATCTATCACATCCGGGAATAATATCTTCAAGAAAAATAATAAAATCCAGATACTATTGGCCGAAGATGGACAAATCAATAAAAGCCTGGTGCACAGAATGCCAGCATTGCCAACAAGCAAAAATAATAAAACACACAAAGAGTAAAGTAAATCCATTTCAGTTACCTTCCAGCCGTTTTGAAACAGTGCATGTAGACATTGTCAGTCCCTTACCACCAGTAAAGAACCAAACTGACTCTTATTTTTCACCATACCGATATTTATTAATATGCATCGATAGAAACACGAGGTGGATAGAAGCATAAAAGTTCAGTTGGAGAGCGAGTTAGCTCAGATTTCGGGCAGAGCGCCACCGCGTCAGTACTCCCACACATTCCGCCAACGGCCGCTCCGATTCGGCACATTCCGTCAGATTCCGTCAAGAACCCGAAAGAACTTTGCTGTTTTAGAAGTACATTTCAACGCTAACGAAACTTAGATTAAACATTTTCATTTAACGATTGGAAGCTATGATGCTTTTGGCGAACTTTCTCTTTTTGTTGTAAAAATCATTTTCGATGATTGTATATCATTTTCGACAACTGTATTCTTGAGAAAAGGCAGATATTGTTTTTTTTTTCTTTACATAAAGACATTCTACGTAGCTCTCCAGGCGTGTTCGACCTCGTTCATTTATTTTATTAATTTTTTTTTTTTTTGTGCCGTGTTTATTTATTTATTTATTTTTTTTTTCAAACCACAAGTGTACACCAGTGTCCAGACTAGCTAAAAGGGACGACTATTAAGATTGCAAGACGAGATCTCTGGGATCTAATCACAACGTGGGACAGTGGCCCGTTGTTGCAAAAGACGTCCTGTAACCTAGCTTTTGTGGCGACATCATCGGACGGGATCGTCCCGACCAGCGACAGCGACCAAACCAACCAAGTACGACTGGGTGGCAGTGTCACAACTGAGATCGTCACGACCGTCGGCGAGGACGAGCGTCACATTAGACAGACGGCCAGCCCGGCCTGAGGCGTCACATCTGGTGCCGTTTCGACGAGGATCTGGCTTGAGGGCAGCAGTCCGCACTGCGGTAGTATCACACTAGCGAAGTTGGCAGAAAATAATAAGGACAGCTGGGCTGAGTATCTAACTCAGGCGCTGGCTGCCACGCGATTTCTATGAATGAAACTGCGAAATTTTCCCCTTATTACATGCTCTTTGCAGAGATGTGGTCTTATCGATAGATAATTTGCTAAGACTCAGAAAGAAATTCTTCGGGTTCAACCAAGATTGCCCTCCTCAGTCCTCTTTTCGCTTTCCTCTCCTTAGCTCCTTCCCATTCATCTATCTCAGCTAATTTTATATCATTAGCATGTACTCGTTTTACTTTTCGTGCTACTTGATCCCAAATTATATAAGTAACAGGTCCTGTCTGTTCCACTATTCTATAAAAAGGAATCCATCTCTCATCCAGTTTACCTTCCGTCAGGTGTACTTTGTAATATATATAGAGAGTTTGAAGAGAATACAGGGCATCGACAAACATGGCGTTAGATCCCTTGAGTAAAGTAATGAAGCTGATGATGCACTGAGGATGAGTAGTGAAGGGTCGGATAGTTGGGAAGAAGAAAATGAGATTCCGTTCGCCCAGTTGAAAGAACGGTTAGAAACCGAAAGAGCATCCAAGGAAGTAGAATTACCTATAAATCTACGACTGAGAGGGGCTGTGAGAACTAAAGCACCAGAATAGAGAAAGTAAGAAGATTGATAAGATGCATGCAGTAGAGCCTGAGAGGTGGGCCAGACTACGGTTGTCGGTGTTAACGTCTATATGAAAGGGCCTCCAGACATGCGTGGCGCCACTGGCTGTGAACCGAATCACTTTTTCAGGTCATTACGCAATTCAGTAACTATAAGAAAAACGACAGAAAGGAATTTAGGAGTACAAGTAGACTCTCATTTTTATCTCGTTGCAGATGTGGACAAGGGAGGACCACTGATGGTGCTGATGCTGATTTTGACAGTAACTGCCTGGAAACGTAGCGAGAATACTGTATTTAAAAAAAGATCAATGAGGTGGTCATGACTAGATCAAAATGGTTGATAACCCAAGTGATAGACTTACGGAGTTATTGGCTCGTTTAGAAATTGAAATAGTAAAGCTCGATAAAGCTAGAACACAAGTAGCTCAGGGTTATCTACCGAAGGAGGAGTGTCGCCGTAAAATGTATCCTTTGGCACAAAAATCCCTGATACTTGATAGACAATGGAAGGATATACCTAAAGGAGGTAGAGTTATTGCAGACTAGAAGAAAAAGAGTTGTACCACCTATTGTAGGAAAGGCAATGAGTGTGCTATTCGGAACAGTGTCAATTAACGATGAAGGAGTGATTAGAGGAAAATTAGAAAGTGTGAAAAAGAACCAACGAGTGATAGCTCAAGTAGCTAGAGAGAGTATATCCTTTCTTAACGTTACCAGGTTAGAATTAGCCATGAATAGAGGCAGCATAAATTGGCTGATTTCCCATTTGCAACGTTTTGGAGAAGGGGTGTTCAATGTAACAGGATCCTTAGCAGCGGAGCTGAGGAAATTAGAGGGGGTTTTACAGCGATATTTTCAGTTGTTGCTCATAACAAGTCCAACAGGTCAGTCAATCATTAACCTTCTTACTAGAGCATGTGAGAGCTCAATTGGATATGTTATTTATAAGACACCTGCCACAAAGTATAATAACCCCGATCCAGTAAGGGGAGGTGTTTTGGGGAATATAGGCTAGATTACTTAATCACCTTAGGTGACCTGTAGATCCCACCAAGCAATTATGGAAGTATTATAGTTCCCTAAGATGTGTCACTTTATTGGAAAATAAGTGTTGTTTGTACTGGTATCAGTTTCTCTGTAAGATAAGGATAGTACCTTCGAGATATATCACGTAATAAATCAGCCTATTCCATATCCTAATACCAATCAAAAATTAGAAGCCGTAGCTAGGTACAAGGTGGAAACGGAATTTTTAGCCTTAAATTTAGCCAGAACAAAATTTATGTTATTAATGAGTGAAGAAGCAAATAGATGCAAGGTTGATGCTTTAGGCACCTACGTATTTGCAAGGCCAATCTATGTGACTGGTAGCCACGATCTCTGTGTGCTTGAATTAAAAAAAAAATACAAGTGGAATCAAGAAGAATTATCAAGTAGAAGTAGTACCCAGTGTTATTGTGTGAACAAAACAAATTCTAAATTTAAAATTCAAATCTGACTCATTGATTTTGTTAGAAAAAAAGAAAAAAATCGAATTTTCTGGAATTTACAAACTTTGCACACAAAACTCGCGAAATTTCACACCTTGATGCGAAATATTTTTCGGCCAATAGAAAACTAGGAAACATGTAAAAAAAATTCAAATAATCTTTAATTATCAAAAAATCAAAAGAAAAAATATAAAAAAAAACAAATTTCTTTTAAGGACCCTTTTCGCGAGCCGATGCGAAGTTTGTTTGTCGTCTAATGAGAAGCCCAGAATTACATCCAGGTGTGAATTCTTAAATGACTTGTTTTAGAAGCTTCAGAAAACTAAATAAAAGGACGAGACAAGAAGACGGTCCCAGTGAGAAAATACAAGCATAATTAACACGTCCCTCAACAAACGTCAGGCGATCATATTATTATTGTCTCTTTCTTTCTTTCTCTCTCACCTTCTTCTTCTTCATTGTTCACCAATCTACTTAATAACCGGCCGATGCCCTAAAGACTGAGCGAATACTTCAAAGACTCTCCTCCCAAACAAACGCTCATACATACATACTCATAAATTCTTTCCAACAAATTGCTACTATGAACATTTTAACGACCTTGTACCAACTAAAAGGCATTACTTTTATTTGTAAAAACCTTAATTGATATATATATATATATATATATATATATATATATATATATATATATATATATATAAAACTGTTGTTCCTACATACAACTTCATTTTCTTGTTTTGTACCCCTCTTTTAGAGGGATGTCTACTAACAATGCTAAATCAAACTAATCTGTTTCAACACACATACACTATAACGAATAACCCACTAAATATTGGCGAACTTCGACGTCCAAAGAAAACTTCAACTACAAGAACAATGGCGGAAAAAACAAACGACACAGAACAAATGATCATCAACCAGGATCCATCTATACAAGCGGTGACAATCAGAACACCTGTGTTTATTGAGTCTGGTTTGCGATAATGGAAGCGCAGTTCAACATCACAAACATAAAACAAGCAACACAAAATTTCTACCACGCTTTGGAAGCTCTTCCTCCAGAAATAGTAGGAAGAATAAAAACAAATATTTTACACTCAAAAGATTACGACACCTTAAAGAAGTCGTAATCAGTGCATATGAAAAATCGAAACCAGAGATGCTTGACAAATTGATGTCATCTTCAGAAATATCAGGACGACCTTCGACTTGCTAAAACGAACTGATATCGTAAGTCGCATAGTCGCAAATGAAGACATTGTCCGACATGAATTGATACAAGCGTTGCTGCCTTCTATAAAACCAGTTATAGCCACGCAAACAGATCTGGAAATAGATTGGCTAGGAAAATGTCCGATGATCTTTTATATTTTAACAAACAAAAAACACATATTCTGCAAGTGTTCGGAGAAAGCCATCGACAACACTAACCGTATGACTTCTTGAGCTACTTTGAACTATTGGTTGATTGTACTAATAGCAAACTAATAGATACAACAACAAATAGACAATTTGTAGCACAACCATCTTCGACGATAATGAACATTGATAATTATCCAGATAATCTTACAGATATAACAGTCAAAAATCTCATAAAGAAATATCCAAATATAATCTCTCCACATCAAAATAGCAACGCTATTAAACCCAAGGAATTCCACAGGATTGAAACTGGAAGTAATCCTCCTCCTTTCTCAAAAACTAAACAGTTATCATCTCAAAAATACAAAATAGCGATGGAAGAATTCCGTAAACTCCAGAAAACTGAAATAATTTCTCCTTAAAAATCGGAAAAGTGTGCAGCCCTTTATAGGGTACCAGAACCCAACGGTACTCACAGACCCGTAGGTGACTACAGGTTACTAAATGCAATGACAAAACCTGATCGCTATTCAATTCCAAACATAAATTTTCTGTCATCTAAATTGCACAACAAAAAAGTTTTCTCGAAAATCGACCTGTCATCAACATATCACCAAATACCAGTACACCCCGATGACCTACGTAAAACAGCGATAACCGCACCTTTTGGATTATACGACTACAATTATATGCTTTTCGGTTTGCGAAACGCAGCCAGTACCTTCCAAAGGATGATGGACAGTATTTTTCGTGACCTCGAATGTACATTCACGTACATTGACGATACTCCTATCTTCTCGGATGACGAAGATAGCCATTGCAAACATCTTGAGAAAGTACTACAGAAACTCAGTGAATATGGTTTTAAATTCTTTCTTTCAAAATGTACATTTGTTGTTACCGAGCTCGAATTTCTAGGATGTCACATTTCAGCTGATGGACTTAAGCCGAATACAAAGAAACTAAATGAACTTACGCAATTTCCTCAACCAAATGATTCTAAAATCCTTACGCAGATTTATCGGAATGCCGAATTTTTATAGAAAACTTGTACCAAATTTAAGCAACATAATATTACCGCTGACAGAGCGAATGCGTCTCGAACAAAAATCTAATAACGCTTACTAAGGAAAAGATTGAATCTTTTAAAAATATAAAAAACTGTTTAACAAATGTAAACGCTCTAGCTTTTCCCGACTTGAAGGCTATTAATTATCAGCAAGTGACAGATAGTTCAAATTATACCATAGGAGCAGCTCTTCATTAAATGGCTGATAATCAACCTATTCCTATTGAGTTCCTTTAAAAAGAATTGTTACAAACCCATTTGGAACCACAAGCTCAGGCCTTACCTGTAATACTGGACCATACAGGACCAACGACAGTTCTTGTGGAGTATGTAGCGTCCATTACTAATTTAGATTTACGAGTCGACTCGACGTAACATGGTGTCATGAAATAAAACAGGCGATAAGAAAGAACGAAAAGGCGAAAGTAACTAGAAAAACAATATATTAACAAAGGTTACATAGGGTGGACAGCATGCATAAAATTAAGGAAAGAGAAGTTCTTTCCCTGGTGAGAAATAAAAAATTGCGCCCCTAACTGCTACCCGCAATTAGTGCGCGTGTGTTTGTGTGAGTTAGGGAAACATGTCTGCTCTTGTCCGGGACAAAATCCTAACTAGCGTACCACGTGACGTTCCCCGCTTTTATTGGCATTCGTTTACGCGGGAAACTAAGTTATCACGTGAACGCTGAATCACCATGTATGTGTGTGTGGGTGTGAATGTATCAAGCCCCACAAGTACGTCGGTCCAGTAGGGTCAGGATACGGTTATTATTGTACAACAAAAATTTCTTACTGTTTTCTCCAAATTACCACAAACCTTTATATTTTGCAAAAATATTTTATGCTTATTTTATTAAATATTTGGTTATCTACTTTAAGAAAATAAAATAATAACAAATAAATAAAATAAAAAATAATAATAAAGAGAAAAAGAAAAGACATTCTACTATAATAAAGGAACTGGAAATTTCATTAACACACTTGGCTTCTCCAAACCCCCATTAGGCAGCAATGCTTAAATCTGCAAGTCAAATATTTTCCTTCCTCTTTCTCACCCTTGCTCTAAGATGTAGTAAAGCCTAGACGAGGTCGTCCATTTAGAAAGGAAGGGGAGTTCGTTTCCGCAGTCTACTGACGATTGAACTCTTTTATCACTTTCCAATGCAGAGCGTTCAGACGTGTTTTGCAGTGCCACTCACAAATAAGCAATTTGGTCGTTCCAACCCAGTGCAAAGCTAATTGAGCTCGACCATTTTAACCATTCTTATCCAAAAGACGAACGTACCCAAAAGATATTGAGAATTTTGTTTCCTTTTTCGTTATCATAAAAAAAGAAAATGGTCTCTAGTAAAAACCCAAGTTTTTGTATGCTTCTTAATTAATAGTTTACAAGTAAACACGCACCTAAAATACACCCAACATGCAAACTTTAAATTCCATATTACCACGGAGCTTTCTATACAAAAATATGTCGTCAAGATTCATAAAATGTTTCAAAAACTAATTTTAATCATTGGTCTCAACATGTTTTGAATAATTTTATTTCGGGCACTGTGCACTATAATTCTTGGTATTATTTTTCGGAAACTTCAGAAATATAAACGAATCTGTTGAACATAGTTACGAGTTGATATCGTTTAGACAAACAACAATTTGAAACAAGGACAAAAATACAGTTTACCACATGCAAAATACATTCATATTACGCTAACCTTGGCGTATTCGCGTCGGATTGAGATGTGTGTATGATCCTGCGTATGGGAAAGAGTCTACACTTATCTGCTTGTAGTGAGCCGTGTAGCTGAAGTGAAATGTTACCAGTTTTTAACCTGGCCGTCGGCACGCGTTCGCATTTTGTCGTCTCGGGCGTCCGAGAATCCGTTCCCTTCGGTTGGCAGGAGATCTGCTGCGTGGTCATTTTTGACGAACTATTATGACGTAACGTGCGGACGTAGTTGAGAGCAAAACTTCACACCTACTATTGTGACTTAGGCCGCATATGATGGTTAATGCAACGACTGATGAAGTCGGTACAGAAATAACACGGAACACAACTTGGAAGTTTTAAAGAATATTATAACTCAGTCATGTAAAATACAATTGAATCAATATTATTCGTTGCAAACAAATTGTTCTGTTTGCGGCTATAATATATTATACAAATAAAAAAATTATGAGTCCACTTAACTTAATTATGAGTCCTTGTGTAGTAGAATGTTTTACTTACTAGTTAATAGTACGGCTCTTCACGGTTTAACTGCGGGTGTTTGCAGCAGAGACGAAATTCAACGTCTTATCCTTTCGAGATGCCAACTAACAGAGAACCGTAATAAACATGCCCTCTAGAGAATGGAGTTGACCAGGGGGAGACAACTCACCTACCTTAGGTACAACTTCCCCCAACTAGAGAAAAACATGCAATAATGAAATATGAATTGCATATTACCATCTTAAAGAAATTAAACTCCCTTTTTATGGATTGTTTTTTAATTTCATTTATTTATATCATTAACCAACTTTTTTAAGGAAACATTTACAAGCATACTACCCTGATGTTTCTAGCATTTTTCTGGCCATTCTACTGTTATTAATAATAATGATATTCAGGATCTGATGTGGATTTCCTTTTCCTTTTATACCTGGTACGGGTTAATTTATTTGCTGATTTAAAAATGTTTGGGTTCCTTACTATCCTTTGAAGGGCCTGAATTATCTCCATCAGGTTCTTCATCTGCTGGGGTATCAGTAAAATAATTAAGTGGTAAAGATAACTCCCGTGGGTATAGATGTCTGAGGCTCTGTGTTTCCATAGACTCATCGCCTGTTTTAATTCGTGCAGAATTATTTCCACTAAATAGTTCCAAAGTGTCCGGAAACATATATGTATGTAGGCTTGGGTTTTCTTACAAAATCTAAGTGTGATTCAGGGCTGGAGGCATGCTCAGAGATCACTGTGTGGTAGTTATCGAGTACTTTGAAGGTCTCTGGTTCCGTAGGAGTAATTTGATGATCATATAAGAAGTGCAAAACATTCCCAAATGGTACAATTCCATTCGGTATTTGCCAAGCCAAACCATTCATGCATCTAATGATTCTGGCATCGTTCATAAATTGAAATATGTCTATTCTTAAGATGCTCTGTATCCTCACTTGATTACTCTGACTAGAAAAGGATAGCTTGCAATTCAATTTAATAAAATTAGTTTTTATTTCCCTGAGATTGATGGATTCAAATGGAATGCTGAACTCATCATCCAACAACACGGAGATAGGGAGTAGTCTTCCTTTACCTACATCTATTTCTAACAATTTGCTCCAATATTTTTGTGGAACCACCTAAGTTTTCACCTGGAAATTCATAGGTTTTAATCCTTCTTTGTGCTTTAATTTTCTTGGCGAAATATGACCGCTGGCTGTCAGTGTCCAAAAGACAATTTTAGTGCCACAATGTAGTGTTAGTGTTACTATAGGCAACACTGGGTCAACCCTTTCCTCCGTATTGGCACACGCGTATGTGAAGAGAAAAGCTCCTTGCTTGATATTATCACACAGCGAAGTAATATGTGTCTTTGAAGAACACTTTTTACATTAAAAGGGTAACTTATTTCTGCGTCCAGTGTAGCGAGAGCTACCCTAGATGCTTGCTGGTGAAACATACAGCGCATAATTTTAGCTCCTTGCATATCCCAACTCTAGCTTCATATGAATGAAACTTTGCACACTTATTCAGAGAGTGACCTTGAGTAGACCAAAATTTACAGTTTAATCCTCCAGAGGTTGTGGTGAAATTCTGTAAGGCACCTTCATTTTCTTTCTTCTTTTTTTTTTTCCTTTCATTTTTTGTATTTTTTTTTTTTTTTTGCAACTTTAATACTTTCCTTCGAATAATTTTCCGAAACAGGGAAAGGCCTTTTGTTACCACACAACGAACGAATTACTTCAATGTAGTTTTCATATATTTTCTCCACTGAAGGGTAACTTGTACCCACCCTGTGACTAATTTCTTGTTTTAAATTGAAGGGCAATTTGTCAAAAATTATGTGGCTTACGTGTATGTCTCCAGGAGAATTTTCCTAAAAAAAAAACACTTTGTACAAAGTTTTCAACTATGATAAATCAACTCTCACTTCAGCAAGGTACTACTTTACTGCTACAAAGTCAGGGTCATACTTGAGAGTCGTGGTTGAGACCTGTTTAAATATTTCGTTTATAATAAACGGGACATCCAAAAATTCTTTTGTTAGTAGGCTGATCGCTACTTAGTAGTTGTTGTCCTCCAAGGTTAGATGAGAAATCAGTAGCAGCGCATATCCAGTAAGGTAGCTTTTTAAAAGAGCTAGTTTAGACTTGCCAGAGTTCACAGTGCTAGTGCAATTGTTGAATTGTGCTATAAAATTTTTAAATTAAAATTTAGAAGCATTAATCCCACTAAATGTAGCACACTGCAATTTGGGGATAGAAAAAAACAGGTAAAGAACTGCCTAGACGGCTCTCAATACTATTTGATTTGAGAACCGACTCTCCCATTTCAGCAAGTTTGTTACTGATAGAGGTTCGAAATTTGAACTCATTTCGCTGTTCATCCACAAAGCCACTTTCTTGTAGGCTTAATTCTGCCATGGTACAAATTCCTTTATTTTTATCGTTTAAAGAACGAATTTCTTTTTGCATCTCCTTAATAATGGTGTCTTCTTCCTCAAAAGTTCTTTTCTTTGTTCCTGTGTTTTGTTTCAACATTTCCACATTAAAACAACGTCGATTTTAAAGTTATCCTTAGCTACTAAGAAAGCTTTGACCCATTTTAATTCTCTGAAACTATCCATTTTCTTCTTAATTTCTTCGCTAGAATTTTTTTCTAGGCCTTTATTTATTTATCATCTTTTAATATCGAGCTCATCGTAGACTGCTAATTGGTAGGGGATGTGCTCTTATCTGTATACGAGGACAAGCAACAGCAGGGGTGAACTTTCTTTCGTTCCTCGTGAGTGTTGGTAAATAAAATGGTTTGTGGGAGATAGGAAATTAAGAATTAAAATCAACTTTCTTCTTCATTTTTACAAAATTTCACAATGTGTGAAATCCTGGTTTTGCTCAATGGAAAAAGGATTGACCATGTGCTTAAAGAAAAAGGCGAAACTGGATTTCGCGAGTAGATGTTAAATTGGCTTTCCAATAGGGGCGATTTGCAAAACAAGATAAAAAAAAAAAAGACTTCGCGATCCAGTGCGAAAAATCTAAATTACTATAAATGACTTCGATCAGCGTCAGTCAGTCAGAGTGACAGATGGGAGCAACGAGAGAGAGGGACACAACTAAAATTTTCGGGATAAACTACAACCACGACCCGGACGTAAGGTCGCGTCGCACGTCGTCCTCTTTCTCCTTCTTTTTCTGCGCTGATTCCTTTTACTTCTTCTCCATCCAAAGACATTCCTACCAAACAAATATACATACATACGTACGCATAAACTCTTTCCATCAAATTACTGCTACAACTCTTGATACCCTTAATTTTCTTACTGAACATTAATTTCTACCAATTCTTTTCTATTCGAAGGTAGAGAGTCCAACAAAGTCAGAGGCAGGTAGTTCTTCACAAACTTCTTTTTATTTGAGGATTTCCTTCTCATTGAGAGAGAGAGAGAGAGAGAGAGAGAGAGAGAGAGAAGAAATAGATAAGGGTTTTAAAGGAAAACAAACGCTTCAAGTTGAATTTTTCCTTTTGTTTATATTTTTTATTTTAATATTTTATGTTTTTATCGGGTCTCGCTACTACTACTACTACTACTACTACTACTACAGGGAACTGATTCTCGCGTTTTTGAACATTGTGACAATTTATTTGTCAAACGTAGAACAAAATACAAAACAAAATGGCCAAAAATGACATAAACAATTAGGTTTAGTTTGGAGAAGAGAAAAATTTTAAATACAACTCGGTCTTAAATAACATAATTTATTTGTTTATTTGTACTCAGCAAAAGATTGATTTATACACAAGTTTTTGCAGTTTACTGGAGTGGAGTATAACATTGAAGGTGCTCTTTGTCCTTAGATCAATTTTTTACAGTTTTTAACTTTTAAAAAAGTGTAAGTGCAACTGTAAATTGTATTATAAAAAATGAGATTCTAAGTGAATTTATTTAGTGTAAATTTCATATTAAAAAAATAAATTAAACTAAAATTGCAATAAGTAGATTTTATCATTTATTCTCCGCTATTGTGGAATCTGGGTATATTTTATTTTTACAGGCATCCATAATGTAGAAAGGTGACGCTTAACACTTTCAGTAACGACCAACCAATCAGAAATGAGTTTTTAACATCTGTGACTTATTTTTATAATAAAAATCATCCAATGTCTAGCCAACTTTAAAGAGAAGTTTAGTTTATTAGTGGCCTTTCTTTTTTTTCTGTATTTCAATATATTTAAACGAAACAATGCAGGCTAGAGTCGTATCTCCTCGCGTTGTATGGATATCAAAAGTTATAAAAACAATTATTGAAAAACACACTAATAACCTAAGCTACGAGGCTTCAAAACTGCAATGCGATAAACCAAACATACGCTCCACAACTGAAAAATTCATGGTAAGTAAAATATTTAGTAGTGCTTAAAACAAGAGACATACACATAAACACTTAAAAAGGCACATTATTTATATTTTGGGGCTTAAAAGTGATGAACGTAAATTATTTTCTCTAAAGCATTACAAAAAGTTTGAAAAAAGAAAACAGTGAAGAAAAAATTTAAAAAAATATGTATTTTTCTTATTCATAACTTGAATAAAATTGAGAAACAACACGTAGAAAAAGTGAATTTGTAAAAATGTTTTGTTACTTTTGTTTGTGTCCTTTTTAAAATTTTCAAAACTCTCTCACTCATCTCTTTTTAAATTCATCTGCAACCGATAGCGCATATCGCGCGACGAGAAAATTCTATCACAAACAAATGAAATTTAATAAATAAATAAAAAACTGTTTAATATTTTTTAAAAAGTAAAAAATAAATATTTTTCTTGAATCAGTCTGTTTTCTTCTTTTTTTTTTTTCTTGTCTTTTATTTTCGCATGTTTCCATTACCACCGTATTCACATTTGACGAGTGACAACAGTGTTGGTGACACTCATCATCACCCAAACAACCGAAATATGAGTAATAACCAAGATATGTTTCATAGTCTGCATGTAAATAATAATAATAATGATTAATTATTCATTTTAAAACTTCCAACGTAAAACTTCAATGCAAAACTTGTTTACTTTGTAATATTGTAATCAAATTATTGTCTTATCCCTCACACACGCATTTTATTTTTGTAAGTTGCAAGTTTTTCTTATGTTTTTTTCAAAAAACATAAAGATGTTTATGTTTTTTTGAAAAAAGAAAAAAGTGAACCAGAACACATGACAAACTGAACTGAACTAAGAAAAGAATTATTGTAATAATTTATTAATAAAAATTATTCTGCGTATATACCTTGAATCGTAAGAAATAAAAATGAAGTTTTTTTGTTGGTTGGTTAACTTTGCACATTTTTGGAGGGCAAAAAATATTAATATCTTGTAACAAAATTAATTTTTCAAAGATTTTTGCTTATGTTTTAATGAAAATAATTGAATGGCTGTAAAACAAAAATGTTTTAAGAAATCTGTCACAGTCTGTGTATATTTCGATAACACCCAGGAGTATTTTAAAAAAGAATACTTTAACTTTATTATTTCCAACTATTGTTTCATATTTTGCATCTTCAGAAGTGAGTCTCTCTTTCGAGTCATCAGCCTTGAATGTTTATATCACTTGTTGTTTCACTTCCCTTCTAAACAGATAGTTACTTAACAAAAGTAATAAAATCCTAAACTAATTCCTGATTCTTGATTGTTAAAACAGTTATTTGTAGTGGGTGTGTGGTTATCTACATGATCAAATAATTGCCATTCACTTAAGTTACTGGCGTGTTTGGAATCCAATGCACAACCATAATTGTACAATGACAAAACAAAAGAAATACAACAAAGTTCTGTAAGGCAACAAACTATAACATTTATATAATAAGAATAAGATACACAATAACTGTAATAGTGACGATATAGTGTACCACTATCGTTTGTACATACACACTTACATACATTCATACATCACACTACTTTGTTAAACAGTGATTGGTTAATCATTAGCCAATCAAGTTGTTTGCACATGAAAATCCAATTTTCCCGCGCTGTCAAGCTGATCCAACCGACAACTGTTTAAGCAGTTCACCCACGTGAGGGTCCCAGCTGTCTCAGCAGCTGGGGACATACGCAATAATCTTTCCTCACTCACACACCTGCACCGAACTGCAGGTAGCAGTCAGTGGCACGCATAATTATCTCTCACACCCAAACACATCCTCAGTGAGATTTCAGCTGCCTAACGAATCCTTGTCAGTTGAAACAATATCTTACATATATATACGCATACATACAATGAAAATTCAACCGTTAAGTTACTGTCAGTTGGATACCAGCCAAGCACATCTTCTAAGAACACGCTGATACAAACATTCCAACTCAACACTAGAAAAATCTTACAGAACATTATATTAATTATTTTTTCCTTCTGAATAAGACTTTATCAGAATGGAGCTTTCCAAAGAATATTTATTCATTGACTTTCTCTAAAATTACAGTCAATGGGAGAAAACTCATTATCTTTCTACATTGTTCACAGTTAAATGCATGCTTTACTCTAATGAATGTAAAATTGTTCATACATGTCTATTTTGGTTACAAATTATCATTGGTTATTCTTTTCACAAGTCTTATGTATTTTCTAATCCAAAATATAAATTAATTGTAGAGGTTTTCGTTATATTTTCTTGGCTAACTTGATGTGATTGGTAACACCTACAGATTGGTAACTGACCAATGTGATTACATTTTATTGGCAACCCCTACAATAAGAGTCGAAAAGAAGTTGCAAAATTATATGTTTATGAAAATTAAGGTTGAATAATGTCTTTCACAAATATTCCACGTGGTGTGCATTCTTTGTTTAAGAAAAGTTCATATGGTACAGAAGTTATTTAATTTGTTAAATAAATGTTCCATTGATGTGGTGAATGTGGTGAAGAGAAGAGAATTTCTTTTAATTACATATTCACCACAAGTGACAATCTTCTGCTGTGAGTTATTCAAAAGGAGATTTCTTACTGAAAGGTTCTTGTTAGTTTCTTCCTTTGTAGATAGTGTAGGCTCCAGAATACATTGTAATTTCCAGAACATGTTCTCAGATGTATTCTCACATGCCTACAATTAATAGACCAATCAGCGATGGTTATTCTTAAAATTAGTCACCTGATCCTTTTGGCATTTAGTTTGGACAAATCTTTTAATATCATTATGTGTGATTAAAAAATTGTTGTTGAAACTTATTTCGTCACTCATATGTTATACAAGGAGTAAATTGTTGCCAATGTCTTAAAATTGTAATTTTCTTAATTTCACAGCCAGTAATAATATAATTTTAATATAAAATATTTTCAATCAATGACATGCAAAGTTAACCTTACATAATAATAGGTAATGTACTACTGAAAAATGAATGTTATTTAGATTTGTTCATTTTGTTCTTTTGTTCATGGTCAAAGAAGGTTATCACATAATGAGAGCAATATGGAAGAAAGATTTATTCTCTCATTTACATTTCCCCCATTATTGTCATTATCATATCACTGAGATAATATAACTTTATTTCATGGACAGAATGGAATAGCTGAAAGGAAAAGGAATCACAAATAATGCTTTGTTCTCAGGAAGAGTGTTACTGCTAAGTCATACACAAAATTATGTATACATATTTACATGTATCCCACGTAAAGAAGCTAACATATATCTACACAAGAAGCAGTGTGAATGGAGAACAAACAGATAGGGTCTTACATATAATATGGAGCTTTCTTCTATGTTTCTACAGAAGCTATATTATAAAGTTCTAGAACCAAGAAGGTTGGAGATATCTACTGTCTCTAACGAGGATATATTCTACAAAAGAAAAATAGCAAGTCTTTTTTTCCAACATGAGAACTGCAAACCAGAGATATTTTCTATGTATGGTGAACATATTTCCATAGGAAACTGATGCCATAGATTTGTAAGCTGCACCATGTGGGTGAGGCAGATTTAGCCTCAGCATGGGTTGAGGGGCTCAATCTAAGAAAGTTTCTACTCTATTTGACTCCTTGAGGCTGACTGATTACCACTATGCAGTGATATCACTGTGGCCATCACATGACCCACACTATTTCATCCCCACAAAAGAGAGATAGTCGCCTTTTCAATCCTACAACAGTAAATATTGATAAGTTGGTCAGCTATTGACAGGAGTGGAAGGGGGAAGTTAATACATCAATTGATTGATCTTTAACCAAAGTTAATAAGAAAAAAGAAAGCTGTTTAAGATGCCATTTTTATTATATTAAATGTCAACATTAAGATGTAGTTCAACAAAATCCAACTAATTAGATTTTAAATTAACTTATTCTCTCAAAATTAAATTTCAAAGAGAACTAAATTATTTTTGAAAGATTTTTTAAATCAGGATTTGAATTCTTTCCATTGACAAAACCATCCATCACCATGTAATTGAAGCTTTTAGCAATAAAAATTTAAACAAAGTCTAAAATCAGTTTTAAAACAAATTTAAATACTAGAAGAAACATTAACAACAACTGCAATAATGTAGAAGAAAATTAGTGGCTATTTGAAAGAATATCTTGATCTACTGATTGAACAGTGCAGCTTTGTATGAAGTATAAAACACATTGCAACCCCCTACAGAGAATTAGTTATGAAATTTAAAATGGCAAGAACAAGGGAGATGAATTCTATATTGGGATTCAAAAGATCTAATGTGGCAGAGACAGGAACTGAAGTTCAGGGAGAAACTGGAAAGCACTACTAGAGCTAAGTACAGGAGAGCAAAGATTAAGACCTAAGACTCTCATATGAACAGTGGCACTAGACTAATCAGACCTAGGTTAGTTCCAATCCCCAAAGAATAGATAAAAGGAAAGACCAGGAACACTGTCTCCAAGTTCAATATGAAGTGAGAGCAGGAATGGAGGAAATTAGTCAGCAAAATTGTCAGCAAAGAGCTTGGGAAAAATGGAAAAAGCATAAAAAGGAAGATTTCCTGGTCAGATTTCTGATATGCTAATCCCAGTAATATAAGTTCCTTTGTGCAGAGAATATATGAAATATTACCTCACACTGGAAATCTTCAAATGTGGGATAAGATTGAGTCTCCACTTTGTCCATCATGTCTGAAGGAGGATCCCTCTGAGTGGTTGCTTGAAGGCATTGTGTGAAGGGCATTACCAATGGTGTCATGAAGTATTAAGAGCAATTGAAGCATTAGTTTCAAGGAGTCTCCAGAAAACTAGATATGGGATTAATAAAAGCAAGGTAAAAAGTAGACACTACAAAAGAAAATTTTACTCCCCAGTTCTGTCTTGGACTGGCAAATGAAAGAAGATATAAACAAGCAACAAAAATTTCCATAAAGACACAGTTAAGTCTGAACATGATTATTTATTCAGAAAAAAACATACAAATTATCATGTTAGAATTAACAGTCCCTTGGGAAGAGAATACAGATAAAACTCAATTTGGGAAACAGAAGTTTGGAAAATATTTGTATATTATAAAGAAATGTAAAATTTGTGGTTGGTGGGCTCAGTGTGAACCAATTGAAATTGATTTTGAAGCTTTACTGAGCAGATGCTTTGCAAGATGCTGCCAAAATTAATAGTAATAGGCTTGGAAAAAAAACAAGGAAATTTGCTCAATATCAGTAGTAGCAAGAGAATCCTCCAGGTCGTTATGACTTAAAAGATCAAGTGATTGATTAGTAATCAAAAAAGAAAGAGCAGGAAAATTGTGGTTGATATTTAGTGCTTGTCTTTTGTTCTGTTTTGGAGGGGATTTTTCATTTTTAGGGAATTGAAAAGTAGATCTTGGGTATGACTTAAAACTGCATCTGATAATGGAGTCTTGATTAGAGGGCAGAATTAAGAAGGTAAGAATTTATCTCTCTTTCAAGGAATATTTCTTTATCCAATTGTAGATGAGTCCACAATTATATTGCATTAACAATTCTTCTATTAACATAAAGTATCTTTCAGTAAATAAATGTTTTGAATAAGCAAATTGCTTTTCCTTTATTCTAGTTTTCAGACAAAATATTGCTTTATTATAATATTTGAACTTCCAATTCCAGACGGAGACCACAACCTATCAAGGACAACTATAATATACAACTTTCTTGAATCCTGTGCATTCCCCTTTCAAAGGAAATGGAAAAAGGAGGAAAATAAGTCCCTATTTTTACTTATTCAAAAGTGGCTCCTTCTCTAACCCATTACCACCCTTTAATCAAACCTCTACAGTATTGTTCTCTTTCCTTCTCTCTTCCATTCCTTATTCTCTATCTCACTTTACTAACATTGCTGAATATGAAAAGTAACAATGGAATACAACTTATTGTCTTTCCTTTTATTCTTTCATCCACTGACCATCTTCCAACATATTGAGAACAACTCTCAGTTGCTCAAGTCTCATTCTACCAGTAGAATTTTATTCCCTATCAACTGCTCAGTCTTAGTGGTCTTCCTTCAAATAATTTCAATGGATAGCATTTTACTTCTTCTGTTGTTAGTCTACCAGGATATGTCATCTGTGTATGAATTTCTGACCTTTTCTGTTCTCTCTTTGTCCAATGCTGTCATGATTTTTTATGTACTTTTGAGCCAAAAACCTAATCTAATCAGGCAGTAACTCTTGCCAGCATCTCCAATTGTATTTAGTGTTTTTCTACCACATGCAGTTGGAGATATGCTGATTTCAGGTTCGCAAATATAGTAGCATTTGCCTCCACTTTCACATAGTTCCCCCCCCCCCACACACACACACACAAACACACATCTCGATGATCTCAGTTGTGCTGCAGGCTATATGATTATTTAATTCTCTAATATCCAGTACTGACAAACCGTGGTAGCATCCCACTCCTGACAAGGATACCCTCCTCAACTCTCAACCCACCTCTCCCTTTCTCCACCCACTCCTTTCCCTGCTCAGAATTTTTATACATCCTGTTATTCAATATATCAAATGCTACTCTATTGCACATTTGCTGCAGTAAAATTCAGCACAAATGTCTTTGTTTTCAACTTTGTAAGGACTCCTCTCTCGGGCTTGCTACTTCTTGTTTGTATACATGTTGTGCATTGCACTTTAAATCTCACACTATTTCCATCAGCAGTAATGCTGTCCTTCTTGCTTATTAATTCCATTCATCCCAATCATAACATCAATCACATCAATTATATGATCCAATACATTCGCTCCAATATCCAATTGCATCCTGTATATCAATAGCTGTACAGTACTGTAACCTCTACATTTAACTTCTCTCCAATAAATTTCTTTTATTATTATCCCCACACTCTCCACTCCAGCTACTTACTAATCAAGGATTTACCAAAGTGGTGGGCCACCCTATGTCCACAAGTGCTATTGTTGCCCTTTCCCCTACCCGAACCTCGATGGTTGGTAATAATTAATGATACACTACTATTGATTAAATAATTAACTAGCAGCACAATAACCTTGAATTGCCTATTTCCCTGGCAACAATATCTAGTGATATGCCCTTTTTCTCCACATTCATAGCAAGTTATGGAAAACTTAAGTTGTTCCTTGCATTCTTTTATCATGTGCTGTCCTTGACATCTAATTGTCCAGTACATTTTCCTACTTTTCCCTTACTCACTCTCTCTCCTCAGCTGCTGTACCTCCAAGTTCCTCTGCCCTATCATATCCACACAGTTGTTAACAACAGTTAACTCCAGATACATTATATAGATATATTGTATTTACTGAAGTGTGATTAATATACAATCTGAAAATCATTTACAAATTCTAGCTTAATGAATGTTTCCAGACTTTTTCTGTTGTTAACATACACCTCAACTTATTCACTTGTCCACTTCTCCATTTTCTTGTAAAATACAAAAGGCCCATTTGTAAACACTCTTTACAACTTGAGTTTGCTGTTTTCAGGATCCACCTGGTTCTCCTTGCTTATTTCCATATACAGAGACAGCACATCTTTCAGCAATAAAGGATTGCTAGGTCTATGACCTGCTGCAATCTGGCAACCTACTCAAGCTTCTTAATCTAGGCTACTACAACATCCCCCCCCCGCCATGCCCATCAATCTCATTATGTTGTTGGTAAACACCTTTTTGTATTTCCTTCCACTGTGTTCTCTACAGATGCCAAAATAGCTTTAAAAAAAAATCACAAACACTCACTAAGGATGATATCTCTTTGGAAAAAAAAATGTTCTCCTTTGAGGGGGAGAAAATAGGAGAAAGACAACAGAGGCAGTGTTTAAACCTGTTCAGTCAGTCAGTTAAATACTATACATGATACATGCTACATGCTTGGGTGATCATGACTCTCTTGAGATATGACTAGGCAGAAGATTTTTCCACAGTAGGTTACTATTTTTTTCTGTGGTAGACTAGTTACCAACCAAGGCTATAGAACCAACTTTGTCCTGCTATACATGGAGGGAAAAGAGATGGATTAATACCTTTCTCAAGGGCATTTGATGTAAATGAATGCAATGAATTCAACTGGAATTTGAAATCACCTCTCCAGTTTTTCATTCCAAGCCAATATCCATTGCACCCCAATGCATATACACTCTTTCCTTTTCTTATTTTTATATTTATGCTGTTAACAATTGTTATAGACATTAAAAAAAAAACAATTGTTACAATTATGCCTTTCCTATATTCACTATTTCATAATGTGCCAAAATTATTAATTCACTGGAGACCTTTAATTGGGGATAAATTTAGAAAGCAACATTATAATGATCATATATACCCAAAGAGTAACCAACATAAGGAGTTTCTGTTTTCACAGAAAAAGTTATTTTATTTTTCTTTAAATCATGTTCACCCACTAGTATCACATGTTTGTGGTTCACAAATTTTTTCTGAACATAACTTACCTCATTCTGAAAGCAACACTCCAGACAGGAAGACTATACATATCCAAACCATTAACACTCACCAACAACTTTATGGTGGCACAAGAAGTGCCACCATAAAGAAGTTGACAATGACTGAAAAAAGACAATTTTTGATTTGGCTAACTTGATAATGCTAGATTTCACCATTCTGTTACATCTGATATCTTCCAGAAAATTTTTAACAGGACCCTTTCTTTTAACCAGAAATAACAGCAAGAATGGGTATATGCATCCACTAGATGTTGAGTTTATTTTTTGTAATTGGTAGTGGAGTAGCAATATATCATAGATTAAGAACAAAGAATTGAAAGAAGTGTGTCAAATAGAGTAACATATGAAAACAGTGAATAAGAAAAAATAAATTTGTTTTTAACTTTTTTTAAATAAATATAATCAATTAACCCCAAGCAAGGCAATACTGTCACTGGTGTGCAGGTGGTTACAATGAGAAGACAGATGACAGAAAAGAAAACAGTATAGGTGATGTTATAGAAAAGGTAAGAGAAAAGTGGGAATCATGAAGATAGAAGAAAACAATTGACATTGCATTTAAACTTTTGGAGATTGTAGCTATCAGAGAAGCAAGCATGAGGAAGGGAGTTCCACAAGCAGGAAGTGCAAAGAAAAAACTGCTGTAGTAGAATTAGGGGTTACATTTGCCTATTTTGATGGTAAAAGGGTGGGACTTAGTTGCACAGGTAAATTGATGAGGGCAGGGCACCAGGGAATAAAGTTTGCCAGAGCAAAAGCTGTAAAAATACTTGTAGAAAAGACAGAGGGAAGCCACATTCAGTCAATGAGAAAGTGGCTGAAGGTGAGCAGCCAAATCAGGACCAATTATATTGCAGATACTCCTTTGGATTTTGTCAAGAATCTTGAGATGAACAGCAGAAGCACCTGACTAAATATGACAACAGTATTCAATGCACAGATAAATGGTAGATTTATAAATGTGCAAGATGAATTCTGACAAGAAAATCTTCCTGGCTTGGCATAGTGACTTAACTTCCTTAGCAGTAAATATAACTATTGCTTCAATATATTTGTTCCACTTGAGATCAACTGAGAGTGTGAGGCAGAAGAGGCATAGTGTATTACTTTCAGGGAAACTAGTGTGATCCATATTAATGGAAGGTTTGAAAGCTTCCCTATGCTGCTTCATTTTGGAAGCATTAAAATTTACAAGCCATTTCTTATCTCAATTCATCACAGACTGGAGGTCCATTCCAAGAGCAGAGGCTAGATCTACTTTGTCAGCCCAGGCAGATTTCTTATTGAGATGGGAGTAGATGGTGGTGTCATCTGTGTAGATGCCAATTTGGGAAGAGACTACATCAGAAAGATCATTGATGAATATCATTAAGAGCATAGGACCTAGGATAGAGCCTTGATAAACATCTGTGTTAATATGAAAGGGTTTTGAAGTCTGCCCATTTAGAATGACCATCATTTTACAATTTGACAGAATTGAACAATCATCCATTTGTACCATTTCTCTGTAGCTTGCACAGAAGGCCAGCATGCCAACTCTATTGAACACTTTCAAGATATCCATTGCAACAGCCCGAGCTTTGCCATTCTCATCAAGGGCCTGTACTCTGTAATGGTCATTAGCACATCAGCAGTAGACCTGGCAAAGTGGAAACCATACTGTTTGTCAGAATTTGTTGGATATGAGATGCTAAATCATTTCAGTATTGATAATAGCCTTGAAGACTTTGCCAAAAATCAGTAAGAGGCTGATAGGTTGATAGTTAGAAGGGCCAGAGGGCTCTCCAGAGTTTTTAAAGACAGGAACTACAGAGGAGGATTTCCAACAAGTAGGAAAGCAAGAAGCAGCAAGGTAATAGTTATAGAGTTAGAAGAGGACAAGAGAGATAAGGGGCACATTTCTAAAGGACAATGACTGGAATATCATCACATCCACTTACTTTATGAGATTCAGGCTTAGAAATAATGTTAGAGGCCAGAGAGGAGGTTATGTGTATATCACTCAGCTGGGCCTCAGTTCTAGGAGGGGAGTTAGGTGTGGGTACTCCAGATGAATCTAGTATGGAATTGTAAGAGAATTTGTGAGCAAAGCACTCAGTCTTGTCTGCTCTGGATGTGAGAACTTCAAAATTATTGAGTAGTGGAGGGTTCAAAAGTTTTCTGTTGTTTTGCACACTTTTGCAGAGCCACCAGTAGTCTTTAGAGCTAAACTTGCAGGATGCTATACACTGTTCCATTCTATTAGAAAACAACAGCTTAGCATTATTTAGGACTCCTTTGTATTCATTGTGAACAGAGACAAAAAGATGCCTATCATGGCTAGATGTGTCACTCTAGTAAAGCTGGAAGAAGTGGTTCCTGTGGGCAATAGCGGCTGAGCAACCAGGAGAGAATCAAGAAGAAGAATGAGGCTTGGATTGGAATTTTTGGGATGGAGTGAAAGCATCAATGCCAGCTTTCACCCAAGAGGAGACCTCAGATGCACAGTCTTCCATAGGAAGACTAAAAATTTTGTTCTAAGGGACATCACAAAGGAAGTCGCGGAACATCTCCCAGTCCGCTCTTTGATAGCAGTAGGATATTCTGCTGGTAGGAGGTTCTTGCAGGGAGTGGGAGGAGATATTAATGGAAACCACAGCATGATCAGAGTTGTCAAGAGGGCAGAGCTACATGGCATGGCAAGAATCAGGGATAGAAGTGTAACAAAGATCTTACAGTGAGCCAAATTCATTAGGGTTATTGAGAAAACACGTGGGGAAATCTACCACTTGCATGAGAGATTGAGAAGTTCATTGTATGAACACCAGCAAGATCTGTGACAGTTTTTCAGCCACTCAGCATGGTGGGCATTAAAGTAACTGAACACAAATATATTAGTGAATGGATGAGAGGAAATGGCATTGTCTATATTGTTTGAGATGCTGTCTAGTATGGAACAGTCAGTAGAAGAAGAGGAGTGGTAGTGAAAGAAAAGATAGCTAACCGAGCTTAGCAGAGAGAGATGGAGACACATGTAGGAATGGTCTGTAGATTCAAGAGAAATTATCCTAACTAGAGGGAGATATTTGCTGACAGAAATGCTAAGTCCATGCATATGAACATTGGAGTCCTTCCTAAAGAGGGAAAGGTAACCTGGGATATAAAAATCAGAGGAAAGGATAGAAGGGTCAAGGTTAGTTTCATAGAGAGTTAAGATGTCAGATGAGTTTACATCAAGGAAAAAAAGTTGTCATAATTAGAGATTTTTTGGTAAGGAGAGGCCTAGGGTAGTAGTTTCAGTTACAACATCTGTAGGAAGGAAACTGAAGCAAACTGCAGCATGTGACCTCAGGGTTGCCCACCAGAGACACTTGAAGGGACACCCATCCATGCACAACATGGCACTACAAGAACCCCAATCTTATTCAATTATTGATCAGAGTGGCCTCTCAAGATGCTGCACAATAGTTTGGGCTCTTAACTACCATTCAGCAGCAGTAACCAGGAAACTGCCAACCTGGTACTCTCAGTATAAAGAGACATTGCTACCATCCACACATATTAGAAAAAACTTGTGGCAGTACCACTATTAAAACCTAAGGAGAGGAAAGAAACTGGGAAGTCCTTCCCAAACAGGAAACAAGGGATGATCCTCTACTCCTGTTGTGTGTGAATGTGGAATGATTCAGTTCCCCCCACTCTTTATTAATAATATTATGTTATTTTATTTAGTATTTTCTGCATTTTCATATATTTTGTGTGTATGGTAGTTTTTAATACTACTTTTTTACTAGAGAAGATGGTGTGTTCTCTTTTCTCACTTCCTCCATATTCTTGGGTTGAAGCTTTACAGAGTTCTTTAGTCTATTAGAGAGCAGATACTTCACCTTTTGTAGTCACTGCTACAAATGTACAAGATGTTGTAAATGCAGTTCTTGATGCTTTCTTTAATGATAGTGTGATCTAATTTTGCCACTTGACTTAATTTTATAAAAACTCTGAATCTTTGGATGCAAAATAAGCTTTCTGGTTAGTATGATACACACAGTTCATCCTTTTACTAGCAGATCTTGATGTAAATGGATAGTACATGCTTTGAGGGAAATTAATATATTCCACCAAAAATTGATTAGCCTTCGCTCATTGATGGGGTTTGCATCTTATGAAATATTAATAATTGAAATTGCACAATTGATTACATTAGTTGGTAACAGGTTTACTAAGAGGCATTCTGGACTTTGGTAGTTAACAATACCTCTTTGTATATATGTGGTAGCTTGCTGTGATGTTACATTAGCTTGCTGTATTATTAAGATTTTTAAAAAAATAGAGAAATTAGAAAATAATTTTACTTTGCGTTAACAGGTGTGCATATACTATAATTTTAATTCTATAAAATGTTCCAATTTTTATTTTTAAAATTGAAAAATGGTTTTCTTTGATAGCAAAAAATTTTAATCTATATGACCTATTGTCACCACTTGTTGCTTTTCTGCTATCATGCACAAATTTAATTCACTTTTCCACAAAACAATATCTATCAAATAAATTGAGAATTTTATCATGAATGGTTTCTACATATTTCAAAAATTTCATTTTAATTTAAAATAAGAGAAAATAATTTTATTTTTATTTATAAGAAAATATAATTATTATGTTTATATAATTTTCATTGATTTATTGGTAAAAATTAAATCAATTAAAATTATCTTATTTTAAAATGTAACAAATTTAGAAAAACTGGTGCTTATCTAGTCTTAATATGGCTTTTAGTATTGAACTATCACACCAGCTTTTAGATTAATGCAGAATTATCATCCACAGTATTTTGATTACAATAGGCAAAAACATAAATCATAAATACCTGATTAAAATAATTGTGCAAGTTTTACAGGCATATTACAAAATACACGAGTTATAATGATGAAAATTCATATTTTGTTAATGGTTAAATTATTTTCTTGATTAAACAAAAAAAAAGTGTTTTAAAAATATTGCACACTTAGCTTTCATCTCACAACCTAATAATATATTGAGAAAATTATATTAACAAAAGAAACAATCACTAAAACAATATCCATTTTCATTTTAATGAGAATCAAAAAATATTACTAAAGATAAAAACTATGACTAGGCATCAGAAGTGATGAACATTCCTGCATAATAATACTGGTATCTATAAAATGTTAATTATTAGTTATTGTTGCATTAAATATAGTTAAGAAATTTATTGAATTTTGTCTATTAAATATTAAGATATTAAATATTAAAATTAGATATTAAATATTATTATTAATATCTAATTTATATCAGGAAAAAAATAAATCTTTTGCACAATGTTATTATGTTCATGCTTTTGTTTTCAGTTTATTTTAAAATTTAAATTTTTTTTTTTTGCTATTCATCAGATTGTTGGTTTAGGGAATAACAAATCATCTCAGACTCGACACAGTGTTGGTCTGCAAGTACTTGATTGCCTTGCTGATAAGCTGAAGCTTAACTGGGTAGATGATGTTGATAATGTTGCTGGACATTTTGCTCTGCATAATCTTGATGATGTGAGTCTTATTCTCCTCAAGCCACAGTTGCCAATGATGGTCAATGGAACAAGTGTCTCCAAAGCAGGTGAACAATTTATTCATTTTCTTTTATTTCAATAATAGCACTTCAGCCCTTAAATATTTCTCTTTGCACTTTTTATGCACTTCCTTTTCAAGGAAGGTGTTTAAATATAAAAATTTTCTTTGCATACTGTTTTCTTTTTGTTATTTAAATAGATTTCAAAAATTCTTATAAAAGCAAAATACAAAAGGTATCTCTTTTTAAAAAAATGCATGCTGTTTGTCTTTGTCACCAATGCAGAGGGTTTTGCACTTTAGTAAATAATAAAATATATTTAACATAGTAATAGAATTGAATACAAAATTAGACTTTTTTTAAAAATAATTCTAAATTTTCAAATATATATTTCTGTCAGTTTACAAGAATTATATGGGTTTAAAATAAATTTGATTTGGTTAAATGAAAATTTATACAAAGCTGATTATATTTTTAAAATGTACATTTCTGCTTGTTGATCATTTATAAAGCAAATGTCAAGAGTTCCACTAAAATTATAAAAAAAAAAAGAAAACTGAGTTAAACAATAGCTCTGTCCCTCATACCGAACTAACTGGTACTTCCACAGATGCTTCGCAACATGTATCTGCAAATATGCTGACTTTAAATCAACAATCTTGGATGCTGTTGTCATTTGCTTCCACTTCCTCATTGTTTCTCCACAAATATCAATTGCATTCCCACTGGAATGACACATATTTATTTAGTTCTTGGTAATCGAGAACTGGCCTGATCTTGTTTTTTGTGGGCTGTTTCACTGTCATTAAGGGTATCACTCCCATCTTAACATCCTGGTCCTACGGGGTTAAGATTCTTTCCTCAATTCACCGTTTAACTTCACTATTGAACTCAATCTTCTTCTCCTTACTTAGTTTAGCATGATAATAATTAACGTTGCCTTTTAATATCGGGGGCTCCAAAATCCATTTCTATTCCACGGTCCACTTTTTGCCATCAAATCTTGCATCAAAGTCCTTATCAACCATTTCACATTGATTCTTTTTTCTATTCTTGCCATTTAGTTGTACATTCATAGCACAGTCTCCTCCTCTAAACACCACGTTACCATTTTTGTAGACAGTAACCCCTCAAAGCTGGCGGACAATGTCCATGTCCACACTGACGTCAGCACCATCAATAATCTCTTCCATCACAATTGCCTCAATTCTCAGTAATCATCCACATACCTCCAACATCACTAGGCTGATCCCCCTGCACACAATCTCCCATCCATCCACTGCTCATACAGTAGTTGTACTCCTACAATCAGCCGAAAAACCTGACCAGATTAATGTTGCGGTGCAGCCAGTATCAATCAAAGCCCTTACTCTCCTGCCTTCTATTAGTGCTTCTATTGTTGGTAATGTTCTGGTTTGTGCCATTGCTGATTTGAAGGGGTTGCCACCAGCACATTGGTTGCCCCCCCCCCCCCGTTCTTTTTCCCCGTGAGCAGTGTTTTACATAAAGCTCCAGTTCGCCGTATCCATAGCAGTTCACCTTGATTGGTTCTTTATAATCTCTGAACAAATGAGGACCCTTGAAGTTGTAACATTTACCACTAAATGGTTTTGGTTTTCCATCACACCATTTAGGTTCTTGTTTCGTGATCGCTACCATTTCTGGTCTCTGTGTGGCTGTAAGCACCCTGGCAGTTGAGATTATTTCATAGAGTTCCCGTTTCTCTACATTCGGCAATTGCTGTAGTGGCACCGAAATATTTTCAGGGAAGCCATTGACAAATGTAAGCTTCGCAATCTGCTCTTGTCCACTTCCTTCAAATCTTTCTAATTCTGCCCATCTTTATTTTCGTTGCATACACATCAACAGCTTTGCTGGTCCACCACATCTTCACTAGCTTTGCATATACAGAAAACACTGTCTGTAAAGGTTGTTTTTAATATAGCCTCTATTTTCTTTGCGTCCCATTGATCCTCTTCAATTAACCGGAGATATAATGCCAGGGCATCTCCTTCTAAAAACAGGGACATAAAGTTTGCAAGGTCATGGATTTTTTACAGTCTTGCTACCAATTTTACTTTTGCCAACCAGGCCATTAAATCACCTTCACCACTGTATGTTTTCACCATATCAATAGTTATTTTTTGATTCCCCTCCATATTGTCACAGCTCTTATAACTGATATATGGATATGTGCTGAAATATCTTGTAGTTGAGTAATCTCGAACTTGAGAATGCAAAATAGTTCTTCACAAGGTGTTGATTAGTTATACCCAAGTTTTACTTAGCAGCCATATTTATATCTCAAGTCTCATGGTAGCCGTGAATTTGCAGCAGTTGGTTTTCATAAAACCAATATGGCTTCCCAACGAGATTCTTTGCACGCGGACATCCATGATGTAAGTTTTTTTTTTTTTTCAAACTACATCTTTTATATTGAAAAGTTATTTCATCAAAAGAACTCTCTGAAAATTAATAATTTTCTGAAAACTACAGAAAATACCAGAATAGTTATTGTTTACAGAGGTATTTATATTTTATCTAGGAAGGTGACCCAGTTATTCCCATTTAGACCACTTATATATATCAGGTTCTTTACATATCTCCTTCGAATATTTTTTTTAGGTAGCATGTGTTGAAATATCATTTTAATATTCAAAATTCTATATCACCCACCAAAATTTTCATTTGCCCATCATTTTTGATTCAGTTGCCCTTTGCTAAGGCACCAGTTGGAAAACCCTGGTATAACATCACTCAAAAAGTTCCAGGCCTGACATATAGGTGGCATCACTAATAAAAAATTTCATATGATTTTTATGAAATATTAACCTTCAAATGGCATGTGACAAAATTTGGACCCAATCAGATTATTAGTTTACAAATTTTCAAAACAATGGAAAAATCTGAATTTCATGTCTTGACAAAACATTGCTTCCTGACGAGAAAAAATACTGTTCAAGCAAAGCAATGGCTTGATAAGTGTTATTCAGACTCTGCTCCATCGAAAACAATGGTTAAGAGGTGCTATGCTGACTTTAAATGCGGTCGTACAGACACAAATGATGCTGAATGTTTAGATCATCCAAAATTCGTTGTCCTGGAAAACACCAAAAAAATCCACAAATTCATTTTGGCCAATCATAAATTGTAATTGCGTGGAGATAGCAGAGAAGTTGAACACATCAGAAGGTGGTGTATTCACCATTTTGCATTAACATTTGTCAATGAGAAAGCTGTGTTCACAATGGATGCCACGTTTGCTCACAGTCGATCAAAAACAACAATGTGTCAATGCTTCAGAGCAATCTTTTTAACTGTTTCAACACAAGGAGTTTTGCATAAATATGTGACAATGGATGAAACCGGGATCCACTACTTCATTCCAGAGTCAACTCAGCAGTCATCTGAGTGGACAGCAGCAGGTGAAAGCCGTTCAATGCGACCAAAGACACAAACATCAGCAGGCTAAGTTTTGGCCTCCATATTTTGGGAAGCACCAGGTATTTTGTTAATCATTTATCTTCAGAAAGGAAGAACCATCAGTAGTGAATATTATATAGCATTATTGGTGTGTTTGAAGAAATTGCCCCAAAAAATGGCCACAAATGAAGAAGAAAAAAAATTTCCTTTCACCAAGACAACGCACCAAGTCACAAGTTGATCACAACAATAGCAAAACTACATGAATTGCACTTCAAATTGCTTCTACATCCACCCTAATCTCCAAATCTGGCCCCTAGTGACTACTGGCTGTTTGCAGACCTCAAAAGAATGCTCCAGGGAAAAAGATTTGGCTCCACTGAAGAAGTGATATTGGAAACTGAAGTGTATTTTGAGGACAAAGACAAATCATTCTACAAAAAAAAAAACATTGAATTGTTAGAAAAGTGTTGGAATCAGTCTATCACCCTAGGAGACAATGTTGATGAATAAAGTTGAACTTTGCCTAAAAGTTGTTGTTTTGTTAGTTAGGCCCAGGATTTATTAAGTGAAGTGAGGATTATTATATCTGCTTTTCCTTATCTTCATTGCTTTTCTGACACAGCTCTTTCAAAAAATTGTATTTTTTTTATGCATTCCATACATCATCTCAATTGAGTTAAGGGTAATTGATTGATAGTAATTGAATGAAACATGTTTTTAATACTAAAAAATATTCTTCTCTTCAATTACAATGCTCTTTGCATTATTGTCATATTATTGAGAAATAATGTCATTTGATTTCTTTTTTGATTCAACTAGCTCGTCATTTCTGTGTACCACCTGAAAATGTTTACTTGATCCATGATGACATTGCACACAAAATTGGAAAGATTACCCTGAAAGATGGAGGTTGTGCCAAGTGAGTTTTATATTTGGTAATAAAATTTATAATAATTTATTATCTAAAATTTTTAATAACTTTGGAAAAGACTCAAATCCACATCCTCCTAGCTATGATAGACTAGGTTCTTTAGCTTTGGTGTGGCAATCAGTCTAAGAGAAGGATGATTGAGTTCTAAACTTTTGAAAAGGCAACAGGATACACTCCACTACATTTCCCAAAAACAACTGTACCCATTATCCTGAGGAGATATGGCATTAAAAGGAATTACCCTAAACTCATGTTTTTAATAAAATAAGCAATCACATTTGAAATATATTTTAGAAAATTTTAAAATACTGCATGTTTGATAAAACTTTTAATACATTTTGTCAATTCATAATTGCAAGTAATGTTGTTACTATTCCAAGCTGAAAGCCTTTGTGTTGATGTTTTTGTTAAATCCTTAAAGAAAATAAATTTTATTTTGCTTGATATTTCACTGCTATAATTCAAATTATTAAAGTTAAATTGTGTTGCTATTAAAGAAACTAATAGAAAAAACAACCATGATTAGTCACTACTGTTTCTTAATTCAATTTACATTACCTTTTTTATTAAAGATGCTTTTTGCTTTGTTTACATTTAGAAAAAAAGAAAAAAAATTTTTTTCTGAAAATTTTTTTTTTCAGCGGTCACAATGGAGTAAGGTCTGTACTTCATGCTCTTGACACAGAGGTAAGCTCAAATAAATATCATTAATGAAAACTCTGCCATTACTCGTATTTGCATAGTATGTCTAGGACTTGTCAATTCACAAAATGGGGAATAAGTCAAAAGTAACCTTACTAAAAATGTTTCAACATATAGTTTCATATTATGATACTATGCATGATTATCAATCAAAATATTTAAAATATAAAATAAGCATTAGATTATTTCTTTTAATGAAAAGCTGGTGCATTAAAATATTAAAAGTTCAAATCTTGATTATAAGAGACACTAATAGTATTAAAACTGATTTCTTACTATTTTATCACTAATGTTAATTATTTTTTTAATTAAATGAAAAGAAAATAGTTTCTACTAAACATCTGCTTTTAATATTAAAATTAGTTTGCTTGAAATGTTTTATACAATAAGGTATCATATTTTTAAATAAAAAAGGTATTAAATTGGTAACTGTGTTTTAATCAGATAATCCAATAATTTTTGTTTTTGCAGAAATTAACCAGACTGAAGATTGGAATTGATTGTCCCCCTACGAAAGACAAAGTGGCACTTTATCTTAATGAGCAATTTTCTCCTGCAGAGCAACAAATTTTGGAAGATGTTCTTGAATTGTGCTTGACAGCCTTATCTCAACACATGAAAGATAAGAATGGTCTTGATATGATTAAAAGTATCAATGAGTTGGCTAAAAAAGTAGAAAGTCAAGATAAAGAAAAAAGGAAAACTAATGAGTATTCTGAAAAATATTAGTATGTACATATAACTTCAAATTGATACATATATTTTTTTAATCAGTTTCTTCTGTGAGTGAAATTTACACATTAGGCGTTGAATATTTTTGACATTATGAAAAATACCACTTAAAAATTTGTTTCAAAACATTTTGAAATATATATTTACTAAAAGTTTAATAATCATTTTTTTTTTTTTACAAATTAAAACCAATGACTTTATGAAATAAAAAATATTGGATTATTGCTGATAATTAGAATTTAGACAAAATAATTTATCTCCCCAATTTAATTTTTTAAATTGACTAGTTTTCTTCCATTTTTCTCTTCCTCTGTTGTAAGTATGCTGAATAATACAGATTTTTTGAAAATAATTTAATTTTTTTTTTTATTGTTGGAAGAATTTCTATGAAATTAGTCTTACTGAAAATTTGTTTTAATATTTTAAATTATTGGCTATGTAGATGATTTCATAAAAGTGGTCAGGTATCAATGTTTTTCTTTTTTTGTTCTTTTCCACATACCTACAGTTTCGAAATATTTGAGGAAGATTATTATTTCATTCATTTAAATTTCAGTTAAAGTAAATGTGTGTGAAATTTTCTTTTGGGCATTAAAATGCCTAACGCATAACATGTACAGAAATGGAAAATTAATAAATAAAAAATACTATTAGTGTTTTATTCTTCTTTTCTATACTCTGAAAAAGTTTGTTGGAATTTATCAAATTAAAATGCACTTCAAATGTTATTTTGTTTTAAGTTCAGTTTATAAGTATTTCATTTTAGGTATCCACCTTTACAAAAAGGTGGATACCTAAAATGAAATACTTATATTTTACTAAAATGAAATAATTATATTGTCTGCTTGTAAAATGTCAATGATAATTTGAATGACTGGCAATGTTAGGTGTTAAAATAAATTCCATATTATCAGTTAGTCTATAGAAAACTCATTAGGTTTTTCTAGTTGAGTAAGTTTTCATTTATTAATACAACATATTGTTTAAATACTTCTTTATAATCATATTCTAAAATAAAATTTCAATAAAACTATTTAAACTAGTTTAGTACAAATGTTTTCACATTTATAGGTGAACATGAAAAAGCAGCAAAGAAATTTTAAACAGATTTGAATGGATTAAAACCGGCATGTTCTCAAAAATTCTTTAGAAAAGAGTACACAACTTTAATTAGAAAAATCAATTTAATAAAGTCACTGTATAAATTTAGCAAAAAGTCATTCTTAATAACACTATTACCCAAGAAAACCAGACCAGCAGAATATCATACTGCTACCAAAGAGCCGACTGGGACTCGTTCAGGGACTTCCTCTGCGACATCCCCTGGAACAACGTCTTTGATCTTCCTGTCGAAGACTGTGCCTCCGAAGTCTCCTCTTGGGTTAAGGCTGGCATCGATGCTTTTATCCCTGCCAGAAAATTCCAACTAAAACCTAATTCGTCCCCCTGGTTCTCACCCGCTTGCTCGGCCGCTATTGCCCACCGGAACCATTTCTTCCGGCTCTATCGAAGCTGCTCGTCGAACCAAAACAGGCGCCTTTTCACCTCAGCACGGAACAAGTGTAAAAAAGTACTGAACGAAGCCAAGAGGGCATTTGCTACCAGAATTAGGCAATGCATAGCATCCTCTAAGTTTGGCTCCAAAGATTACTGGCGTCTCTGCAAAAGCGTGCTCAGCAGGAATAAGACTTCAATACCCCCACTAATCAATGAATTTGAAGTTCTCACCTCCCCAGCCGACAAGGCTGAATGCTTTGCCCGTAGATTCTCAACCAATTCAACACTGGACTCGTTAGGAATACCTACACCAGACTTCCCACCCAGAACTAAGGCTCAACTAAATAACGTCCACATTTCACCCTCGCTGGTCACCAAGATAATAGCGCAACTTGACCCACACAAAGCGAGCGGCGGTGACGGAATCCCAGTCATAGTACTGAAGAAATGTGCCCCAGAACTCTCCTCTGTCCTCTCTAAACTCTATAACCTCTGCCTATCTACTTCCTGCTTTCCTGCCTGTTGGAAGTCCTCCTGCGTAGTACCTATATTTAAGAATTCTGGCGAACCCTCAGACCCCGCCAATTACCGTCCTATTAGTCTCCTTCCAATCTTTGGCAAAGTTTTTGAAGCCATTATCAACGCCGAGGTGATTCAGCACCTTATGACCAACGGGCTTCTCTCTGACAAACAGTATGGGTTTCGCTTCACCAGGTCTACTGCTGATATGCTAACGACCATTACCGAGTACATATACCAGGCACTCGACAAGAATGGTGAAGCCCGAACCGTTGCCTTGGATATCTCCAAAGCATTCAACAGGGTCTGGCATGCTGGCCTCTTGTGCAAACTGCGGAGCTATGGGATAACTGGACATCTGTTTGACCTCATCCAGTCCTTCCTCTCTAACCGCACATTAAAGGTGGTATTAAATGGGCATGCCTCCCAAAACTACCAGACGAATGCGGGCGTCCCTCAAGGTTCTATCCTAGGTCCCACGCTCTTTCTGATCTACATTAATGATCTCCCTGACACCATTAGATCCCAAGTTGGCATGTATGCCGACGACACAACAATCTACTCCCGCATCGATCAGAAACCAGGTCTGGACGACAAAGTGAACCTCGCTGCTGCACTTGAAAGGGACCTCCAATCCGTAGTGACCTGGGGTAGGAAATGGTTGGTAAATTTCAATGCCTCCAAAACAAAGCTGTTATCAACTAACCACCATAGACAATCGCATCTACCTCCCATTAGCATGGGACAGGCTAGCCTCCCAGAGAGTAAAATACTACACCTCCTTGGCCTTACACTCTCGGCGGACCTCAAATGGAATGACTATATTGAATCCATTGCCAAATCTGCTGCTATGAAAGTGGGCTCCCTGTGCAGGGCCCGGAAATTTTTCCCACCTGAAACTATTCTGCACATATACAAATCTACCATCCGCCCATGTATTGAATATTGCTGCCATATCTGGTCGGGTGCCCCTGCTGCTCTCCTTGGGCTTCTTGACAAAATACAAAGGAGGATCTGTAACATGGTTGATACTGACATGGCAGACCGGCTGCAGCCGCTCTCACACCGGCGTGATGTAGCTTCCCTGTGCCTCTTCTACAAGTACTTTCATGGCTTCTGCTCCGATGAGCTTAGATCACTGGTGCCGCCTAAGCACGAATTTACACGAGATACTAGATTAGCAACTAGGTCCCACCCTTTTACAGTTAAACAAATAAGATGTAACTGTAAATTCTACTCCAACAGCTTCTTTTCTCGCGCTTCCCGCCTGTGGAACTCCCTTCCACAAGTCTGCTTTCCCGACAGTTACAATCTCCAGGTGTTTAAATGTAGGGTCAATAGACACCTCCTATCACACTAACTCCCAACTATTCTCAGAACACTCATCTACCCAACCCTCATTCTCGGTATCCTCACCCGCCTATCACCCACCCTCTGTTATTTCCTATATTTAATCAGCCTTTCTCCACTCTACGTAGCCCCCTGCACAGTAGTGGCAGTGACATGCCTTGCTCGGGGTGAAACGCTTATAAAAAAAAAAAAAAAATATACAATTGCAAAAACTTATAAAGCTAAATATTCAAACAGCTGCAAAAATTCAGTTAGTGACTTGCTATATTTCAAGCAATACTTATCTTCCTGGAAGTGTCCATAAAAGTTCTCTTGACTTTCAGCTGAAACGATGTGAATGAATCAATTATTTTACAGGTGGCCACTGAAATATCTGTATTTCTCTCTTACTAAATGATGCATTGAATAAAAAATCTTGTATATTTTTCAGTAACTTTAAAGAACATGTATGAGAATATTCTTTTGGAAACTTATTTAGTAAAATTTATACAAATTCACATTCAATTTTTAATAAATTCTATATTAATGCAAAAAATATTTATTTTTCTTGTATAGTTAAAATATTAAATTTGTATAATTTCATGTAATTAGCATCAACTTTTTCCTTATTTGATATCTCAATGTTTACTTTTAAAAGTTATTGTAAGTTTGCAGATTTTTTTGCATAACTACAACTATATTTCAATAAATGTATTTGAAAATCTTTTATTTTGAAGATTGCCACATTTTGTTCACATATTCATCATGAATTCTTATCAGTTAATTTTATCTATTCTCCAATAAACATGAAACTGAAATAAACAATTTCTAATTTATACACTTATAGTTTAAATATTAAAAACTAATAGTAGGTTTTGAAAATAGTTTGTGCAATGCAAATTAGGTATCTCTTAATTCTCACTTTTTACATAAATTAGCTTGACAAGTACTAACAAATATTTTCTTAAGAGTACATAATATTATTATAGCCATTAAAACAGACATTTCATCATGGATCAAGGAAAAGAAAATCTTGAAGAATGAAGAGAAAAAAATGCTGACCAGTTTTCATTCCTCAGAGTTCAAACAAGAAATTATAGCAGATATACACAGTGACTAAAAATGGAAAGATTTCTGAATGAAAAAAGAATATACACATATATTAACAATATATGCATATAAATGACATTGTGACCCTAAAGTAGCAACCTGGACACATTTGTCTTGTAAAATCTCTTAAACCTTTGGTTATCACCAAGCCTGGTAAAAGTGCTGGTATTGTGATTTTTGATTATGATAACTTTGTTAATAAAATGAAGGCAATTTTGAATAAGAAGTTTGTTTAACTAAGATTGGTAGATACTTCCAAAATCATTAGCTCAAGTTAGTTAAAAATAATATATTTCCAATGGATATTTATGAGGTTGTCAGGACAATTACTTCTTCACAGCACCAGTTGGACAGGTTATCCAAGAAACATAAGGAAAATATTCCTGTACAACTTATTCTGTCTATAGTGGGTTATGTGCAATATGAATTGGCAAAATGGTTGTTTGGATTACTTCAACTAGTACTTGCATTAAAGATTATTTTTCATTTGCTAACTTTATGCAGAATTGTTTGCTCAGTTCTGATAATGTTTGTGCTCTTTTGATATCAGCAGTGTGTTTACTTGTACTCCTATTGATGAAGCAATTAATATTTATATTGATCCTCTTTATCGTAGTAATTTGTCTCCACAAAATTTATGAACTCAAGTGGGTTGCTAGAATATAAATTCCAGCAGCCCACTTGAGTTCATAAATTTTGCTTTGATTGAATACAAATTGATGGGATTTGTATAAGACAGTCTATTGGGTCTATCAATGGGTAATATTTTTGTGGGATTTTAAGAACAAAATTAGTTTACTCACATTCGAAGATGTAACTGTTACTTTCTATATGTTGAGATATTTTGGTGTTTGATCGTGACTTAGAGGTTTTCACAAAGCATTGAAAGTGTTACTTTTAGATCTTTGATTTACTTGTGACAAGTAGAATAATGGTGTTCTCTTTTTGGATGTTTCATCAGATTCATTGTTTTAAACATCAGTGTACCATTAATCTACATTTACCAGATTATATACCCATTGGACTCATTTTGTTGTAAGTAACGAAAGCTAAACCTCATTAAGACTTTAGTCCATTATCCATAATGCCCTAATAATTTGGTCAAAAACTAAAATAGATTTCAAAATTGAATTTATTAAGGAAGTCTTATTTGATAAGTATACTCTTGATGTGATGCATTTGTGCTAATGTCACACAATTTCATAAACCTAAATTTTGCAGTCCTAATAAATGTTTGTTAAATCTTCACTAGTGTAAAAAAAATTATTTGGCTTTTAAAATACATGTTATTATCTTTGTCCAAATCCACAGAGGTGATGGTCTACATATTTATAATAGTTCCATCATTTTAAATGTCAGCATGGTGCAGGCTTTTTATTCAAAAGTTAGAGAGAATAACTTGCTAGGTAGAAATTGTAAGCATTAATTTCATAATTTGCATTAGTACATGAATATATCTGGGTGTGCAATAGTAGGAAATCAAATAAATAATCTTCATTGTGAGGATATTTTTTCAGTTGTAAGCCAATCACATTAACTTTCATTTGAAATTTATAGAGACCATTTATATTCAATTTTTACTCTATAAACAGGCATGCATTGTGGTGCAGTGGATATCGGATAGGAATGAGAAATTGGGTACTGAGTTTGAACTCCAGTTGAATTCACTTATGCAAAAATACCCTTGGGAAAGGTATTAATCCGTCTTTTCCCTCTAGTTACAAGTTAAATAACAAAACAGACTGGGTTCTATAGCCTTGGTTGGCAACCAGTCTATCACAGAAAGCAATGGCAACCTACTGCAGGATAATCTTCTGCCCAGTCAGTCAGGCCTCTTTCGAGACATGATTGCTCAAGCGTGTATCATGTATGGCACCTGTCTGAAACAGGAGTGACATTTGGATAATGCTTATTACATGATCTACAATATATATCCTAATTCCATTTAAAAAATTCCCCTTATTTTAGCCACTGTGCACATCTGTTTTAAATTCTCAATCAAGCCCTGAAGAGTGAGAAATGAAAAACCAATTAACATCTTTTGTTTTGCCACTTTTCATTCTTTTCAATTTGCAATTTACAGTAATTACAAGTTTTTCTTTTCTTTTTTCTTCCTTGCTCTTCAGTAGAATGTGTTTTTATGGCAATAACAACTGGTAGCATTTTATTTAAGAGTCTGACAGCTCTTTTAAAGATATTGTTAAAAATATTGTAATGTCATTAGAGGAATATATTGTTTTGATGTGATGCTCTTAACAGAACATAATACTTGAAGAATTTGCTTAAAATAGAAGAGTAAGGAAAAATATGCCCAAGAAATATACTGGAATCTGATTCGATAAAATATTTAGCAGAAAGAAAAATTCAGAAAAAGAATCAAAAGCAAAATATTTTAGGACCTTCTTGAAGTGAATTGAGATTAGTAGATCTGGAAAATAATGGTTAAGGTAATATTAGCCATTTCTTTAAATAGAAACATTTGGCATTCACTGACAGCAGCAAGTGCTACTTTTAGCTTTCTCTTAAGATAATATTTCAGAAAAATAAGTTTCTCAAGTTCAGTAACTGTTATTGTTGTTTCAAATATTGAAGGTGGCTTCATTGTTTATTCCTTTTGTTTAAAATAATGTGGTACATCAACATCATAATTTTATCATTTTCTGTTCAAGTTACATGTGTTATCTATTTCAGTTGTTACTTTAGAAAGTCTCCAAGTAGTGTGGTTTCTGTTATTTGGTACAGTTCTTTGTGATTCTTTAGATCTGAAGAAGGATGGTCCTCACAAAGACCTATAGGTTTCATTAACTCAAAGCTATTTTAACCATCAATCTGAGGAAGTGGTTGTATATAAATGACAATTCAGATATTTCTGAACAAGTTTAGCACCATGCATGAAAGGCTATTTGAGAACATGATTTTAGTTTTTAGATTAATGTTCTGACTTTGTAGTGGTATTGTGTGAAAGTACCTCTAGCATAGCCTATTCTATGTTCAATTTTCTATCCTAAATTTGTTACAACTGATCCATAAACGAAAGTATTTGAAGTGTTTACAAATTCCACAGCCTGAATTTCTGTGATTGATTCAGGATAGGTGCCATCACTGCTTTCATTCCAATTCCCAATCATAGTTTGTTTTGGAAACATTTATTTTGTGTTCTATTTCTATTATGACTTTGTACAAAGTCATTTAAAAGATATGTCAACAAATTCTTTTGAAGAGAAAATGAGCATTAAAATTAATGAATATGCAGAATATGGAGATAATCATAACAGCCAGAAATGAAAAAATAAGTGGAAAAATTACTTCATGTAAAATTTAAAAAACAAAAAGAATGACCAATAAAGTGACATAGTTGGGCAGAATTCACTGTAAAAAGGAAATAAAATCTCTAGTAGCAACAACTCAAATTATACAAAAATGAAATTCAATAGAACAGAATAGACAATGTTACTAAAAGACAAACACCTTTGATCATGTAGATAAATGTTAAAAAAGAGAGTGAAAATTTAGACTACCCAATCTGAGCATGGAGACTAGATCTAGCCATTGCAACCAAAGATCTCTCACTTAGCCAAACAGACCACAGGGTAACTGAAAGAGTAAAAATCTGGAAAAATATGCTGATAATTGTACATTATTGGAGCAGTTGAAAGAATCTCAAAAACCCTTGCTGAAAGTTGGCAATCCAAGAAAGAATGGAAAGCATCCAGATGAAAGCAATACTAAAATATCAGCAAGAGTACTAAAGAAGATGCTGGAATATTGAATGTGATTGTCATTTGATCAATCAGATACAACACTAATGTAAAAAATCAGATTATTAGTACCACTAACAAAAGTCTAATACATTGTCAGTACTGTTGTTTCTTTTCACTCCACAAACTGATACCAAGTATTATTATTATTATACAGTGTAACCCAGATATAAGAGAGTTGTCAGGACCGGATAAAAGTTCTCTTATATCTGGGTTTGGTCTATTTTATATACATTACCACAGGCTCTAATTTGGGACCAGAGAAAATCTCTCATATCTGGGTTATACTGTAGCAGCAAGATTAAGGATAAAAAAAAAATTCAAATTTCTATAATAGGAAGATCAAAAGTATCCACCAAAAAACATAAAAAGTTACATAGTGAAGCCTGTGACAGGAAGACTAGGGATAAAAAGAGACATCAATGGTTCTACTGGTCTTGAAATTCTTGTGGTAAAATTGGCAAGTGCCATCTAATTCTACTGTAATATTCTGTTTTTTCATTTCATTCTGAACAATTTTATCAGTTTGCATTGCAGTGGCCCTCTTGATGCTGAACTACTGGCTGCTTAAAAAGCAGGAAAGACTGTGCAAAATACTCTTCCTTCATTTTCTTTTAATTTTTGGCCAATTTTTATCAACATGTGTATTTGTGGGGTTTTTTTGTTTCTTTAAATCACATCATGCATGCACGAAATAAGAAATACATTTCCCTTGGTCAAACTATATTGTTGAGTATATACTACTTTCTAATGAACAATATAAACATAAAAAAATGTGACAAAAAGTAACAAAAAGATAAAAATCCTACTAAAAAATGTGTTTAATAATGAAAATACTTCAAGTGAAAGTTAAGGAAGATTTAGGATAAAAGACTGATCCTGGTGACAAGTTCCAAAGAAGGATGAGCAGAGTGATAAATATTTTTAAATCAGTTTTGTTTTAATTATTTATATTTTTAAATCCTACAGCTTTTTAAACCATTTTTTTACCTTAAGAGACCATATTTTATAAAATTCTACAAACAAGTGAGTTTAAAGGTAAGATTTTACAAAAGTACAAAACAAAAGATACAAATCATTTTTCAATTCTGAAAAAAAAAAATTGAAGTGTTCAATTACAAACATTAAACATGAGCCTTAAGAATGTTATGAGAAATGTTAGTATTAAATGAAAAATAACAAATTGATTATATTTGGTGCACAGTTTTACTGCCATACATACATTCATACATCCATACATACATGGGAGTAGAAACATACAGATGTTATAGAGTGGTATTTAACAAGAGAAATTAGAACATTAGAATTGTAGGAAAATACAAAATATACACATACAAATAAAATGTTTGATTTGTTGAATTAAATTGTACACATTGTTCTTTTTATTTCATCATTATGTTGTTTTCCTTTGCAAATGCAAAATAAAAATAAAAAAAATAAACAATAAAGACAAATCACTACATTTGGAAAATGGATTCAACAACAGTTAACCACACAAGCTACTACAGGAATTGTGGCATTTTTTTTTATACAGCAGAAGCTGCTTGATTTCTTGCTAATTAAAAACTACAGGCAAAAGGATGGGGCAAGGTTGAAGAGAAGTGACTCTCACAGCTGCTTTCTGAAGATTCAAAATTGAATCAAATTTTGGGTAAGGAAGGATTCAGTGGATGGGTTAAAGTCAAAAGAGGAAGGGATCAATTAGACAAATGGCTCTGGCAAAGTCACAGCTATTTACCTATTAATACATGCACACAAGTATGCAATATGCTCAAGATGTATACATGACTGCCTAAATGAGGGTCTAGAATGCTTTTATTATTATAATTTGTTTGATATCTTCAGAGTTAATACTATTGCAATGACGATCTGTTATTTATATCCAGTTGCTCTTGCTAAAAATGAGAAACATATATGTGTGTATTTATGTCTGTATGTGAAACAAATCAGAAATGGTTTTTGCTATAGCAAAAGCCATTTCTGAGTTGTTCCGTACAGAAAATGCTCTTTTTTCTTTCCCCATCCACACTGTGCCAGTAGCGTCAGATCGCCACAGAAATGATTTTATTTCTCATAAAAACTAATTTTATCATACATGCACACATTCAAAAATTGAAATTGCAATGATGAGTTTTATCCTGACCTTAAATAGAACAAGAATATTGTTTCTATGCAGGATCCACGAAGCAAACAAAACCTGGTGAACATTAACACCATGAAATCATTAGCCCAGTAGGTTACAATTTGACATTCCCACAAAAATATTAAAACAAAGAACAAAAGTTAAGATATAAATCATTTAAATTGTTGTTCTGTAAATGTTTTCAATCTGAATTCATTATGTATGAATGTTTTTGCTTGTTGCAACTGTGTGAGTATAATGTATGTTTTAACATCATTGTCCTCTTCCAACATGGATTTTGAGGTGTGAGCCTAATTAGTCATGGCCATGTGTGTATATGGAGAAAGAAACACACACTCACAAACATGTGTGTGTGTGTGTGTGTATGCATATAATAAATACATATTCAAGGCATTTATAGTGTTAGCTGTATAATTTCAGGATGAGAAGTTTAATGACTGGTATCATAGCTTAAAGGTAAAAATTGTTTTGTATAAATTATGTATACATATAAGTAACAGTCTGTGTGCATGCTGCTTCTGTTGCATATATATATATATATATATATATATATATATAAAATGAAAAATAAAATTTCAAATAGACAAAGAAAATAATTGAATAGGAAAGAAAACAAAAATCAAGATATAATTTAGTGATTCTGTGTATGTGTATAGAAAGTAAGTGAACCTTTGAAGAAATGGATAAGTAAATGGGATTTTAATGAACTTTAAATGTTAACAAATATAGGAATTATGGAAGGGGAATAAACTCACAAAAATTCAAGGAACACGAACAAGGAAAACTGGTTTGAAAATTTCAGCTGTACATCATATTTGTTCACTTGATTCAGTTTACAAAAAATGCAACAAAAGAACATTTCAAATATAGCATGACACATTTTATAAAATATGCACTAATAAAATTTTATTGCAAAACATCTTTTAACAATCTTGCCTCATTTACTTGGGGCAATTAAAAACAAAACAAAAATGACTAAATTAAAATAAAGATTTTTCAACTGAAAGAAGATCCATTGTCAAATAATATCTCAAGGGTTTTAAAAAAAAGTTGTGGGCTACAAACAAAATGATAATACTATAGAAAAAATAGTGCTTTCATTTTGCTTGCTTTGTTCAAATATCTTACAAAAACAGTAAAAAGAATAAAAACATGATACCATTTTTATGAAAGTTAGAAAAATGCATAAGTGCATAAAGATGAGTGATGTCCTTTTTATGTTCCTTTTGATAAAAATCAACCCCCTTTCCACACACAAACCAATTTCTTAACAAGCAATTCAAAAGCTACATAAAATAGGGAAAAATAGCTGCTGTTTTGAGCAGGGATTCTTGGATCATTGGAGAATATCCTACAAGTGCCATTTGAAACAGATTGGGGGCAAAATCTCCAGATTTTCAATTAACAAAAGTAAAGATTTGTTTAATCATTATAAAATCACAGCTTTGGTTTTGGATTAGTTGTGGGCAGTGATAGAAAAGAGACATGCTGACTAGATCAGAGAAATTCAGTGAAAAAATTGTCAAGAATAGTATTTCATAGAAATCAAAAGCATGCAGAAAATGATTACATTTTTAGTATGTTTCTCTAAATAAATATAAACAATCAAATTATTTGAAATTAAAATATTTCTAAGATTATCAATTTTATTTTAAATCAGATAACAAAAAAATAAATATCTTTAAAAGAGTACCAGAATGGTGGAGAATGTTGAATAGTGAAAACAAAAATTTAGATATTTGCTTCAGTTTTCTTTTAATAGAGCATTCATTAAATTTTCTCACTTAGAACAAACTATCCTCATTTAAAGGAGTCTGTTTACAAGAATTTTATATTAATACTGTTAATTATTAATAACATTTAATTTAGATATGATTTAATATAGCTATGATCTCATTTCAGAATCTGTAATACAAAAACTATAGTTAAGCTGAAAATAAATTACATTCATTTTATATAAAAGACAAATGATAGAATTAATCTAAAAATTAATAAGCATCTTTACATGTTCAAGTCTCCCAATTGCTTAAAACATCAAATGCTCCAAGACTTTCAACCCACAAGATAATTGCTAAATTAGAAAATCTGAGGTTTAAAAAAAATTACAATAATTCCATTATATTATAAATTCAAAATGAATGCTTATAAGTTTTTGATCAATTATAGAGAAACCTTTTTCATTATTTATATTGAATAATTTTCAATTCAAATTACTGCCAATTAAATGTGTTCATTTTTATGGTTTAATAATATCCTGTGTTACAAGTAAAATTATTTTATAATATAGACATGCACCTGTTAGATGTTACCAACAACACATTACCTCCTTGCTTATTGGAGCTATTATAGTAAGCTTATTTATCTAAGAGAGATAACTATTCACTTAAATGCTAACAATACACAAAAAGTCCAATCTAAAACAAACATTTCATTAAAAATTAATAGATTAAGAAGGCCCAATGTGCTAAACTTTAATTTTATAAAAAACAGAGATTTTATTAGGGTATAAGAAATTTTGAGAAATTATTCAATGGGAAAAACAACTCACAGCCAACAAAGATTAACCTTGTAAAGATTTAACATCAAATAGAATTTTCTCAGAAAAATTAAGCCTCTTTCCCTTTTTCAAAAATTCTATTTCAGTTAATCTGCAATCTACATTGTCAAAACACTCAGTCATTGCCAGTGCCATAATTGGAATCTATGAAGAAGGCAGTTATAAAAGAAATTTAGCTTTTTATGGGCCCAAAGCAAGAATATTTGAGTCTCATCATACAGATTTTGTCTCTGACAAAATCTTTAAATGATAAAATCACAAAAAAAAAAATTGTGAAAAAAATATTGTACAGTCCTGTAATTGAATTATATGAATTAAAATGTTCCTTTGTCAAAAGAATTATAAAATACAAAATTTGAAAGTTTAGGAAAGAGGAAATTGATTTAGTATTCTAAAACTTATATCACTCCAAAGTTATGGCTACTTTTGTAGTGATATTATAACATATTTATGTTATAAATTCTAAAATATTATTCGCTCGACTTTGTATTGAGCACTTTTTTTAAGAATAGTGTTTCTTTGGATACAGAATTTTATTCCATCCATACCTACCTTATACTTGGAGATTATATATTAATGCAGGTTTCATTGAATAATATAGACAAGTTTTGTCTATTAATTTTGTGTAGGATCCGTTCGTATTGTCTGATATACTTTTTGGTGATATCGTTGAAAGACAACAAAAAAATCACAGTAATTGTTGATTTTTTTTATCAGGTCTAAGCTTTCGGCTTATATAAGCCATTATCAAAGAATAAATATTAACACACAGTAAACATAGAACACTTAAGTTATTAACAATAAAGAGAATTAAATTGAAGAGACAAGTCCATCCCTACTGTGGTGGATGGCCGCAGACAGTAACAAAATGGTGGCGTTGTGGTCCCTGATCCAATTACAGACATTTGAGTATGTTAGTTGAGATATCAAAATTTATCGTATTCAAACCAGGTTTAAGTTGTTTAAAGTAGATAGCTTCCAGGATTTTGAGTTTCTGCTTACTATTTTCTTGTCTAAGCATATATGTGTTATCAACGAGCATTTTTCTGAGAAGTGTGCGTTGATAACCATGTTTTAAATGTAGGAATATATTTGAATTGTCATTTAAGTGCAACGTAAGACGCTGTGAGAGCGAATTTGTAGTATGGCCAATGTAGATATTATTTAGTTTGTTAGAGATACATTTTCGAAAGGGACATTTGAATTTATAAACTACATTGATTTTTTGCAAATCGCTAATGGTGGGGGAAGAGTCGATGTGGATGAACAAACTGGATGTAGTGGATTTAGCGTAATATATGATAAACTTAATTCTTTTGTTAGGGTCTGTCGGAGAAATATTAGTGTTTATGAGTTTTTTTTTAGGCTATTTTCATCTAGTTGGTAGTTGGAGTGCATCTGGCTACAATATAAGAGAGTGATATGTTTGGGATTGGTTGGGCTAGTATCATGTGTTATTTTTTCCGTGTTATGGTTTTTAAGAAAATGTCATATTTGTGCATCAACTATGTAGTTGGGAAAATTATTGTTGATGAGTGTCTGTTTTATGTTTTTTAGTTCACTGTGGAAGATCTGTTTTGTAGACGAATTGGTTTTTGCACAATATAGTAGATGTTTTATAATGGCTATTTTGTAATAGTGGGGGTCAGTCAGTCAGTTAAGTGCCATACATGATACACGCTTGGCCGATCATGTCTCAAAAGAGACATGACTGGCTGGGCAGAAGATTATCCCACAGTAGGTTGCCATTGCTTTCTGCGATAGACTGGTTGCCAACCAAGGCTATAGAACCCAATCTGTCCTGCTATTTAGCCCATAACTGGAAGGAAGAGACAGATTAATACCTTTCCCAAGGGTATTTGCGCGTAAGTGAATACAATGGATTCAACTGGAATTCGAACTCAGCTCCTCAGTTTCTCGTTCCAAGCCGATATCCACTGTACCACAATGCACATCCATAGTGGGGGTATTCGCTAATATATTTGAGTGTGGAGAGCTTTTTGTTAGTGGGTTTTTATACGGTGAGATAGTGAATTTATTGTCATCAGTGTTAATAAGTATGTCAAGAAAAGGAATTTTGTTATCATTGCTAAGTTCATCAGTGAATTTTAAGACTGAGTTATTTTGAAACTGTTTTTGAAGTTGCAAGATTTTGTCTTTCAATGATATCACCATCAAGTATATCAGATGGTACAAACGGATCCTACACAAAATTAATAGACAAAACTTGTCTATATTATTCAATGAAACCTGCATTAATGAAAAAATGCTGCCAAAATGCACACAATATATATATATATATATATATATATATATGCATACACACAGGAAAAATATGATTAAAGAAAAAAACACTATTAGTAGAGGATTTTTTTCTATTTCAGTACATTACAATTCACTTGAAAGAGCTAAAATTAAAATTACATTAATTCATTTACAAATTTTCATTTAAAGATGGCAAAACTTATGCATGAAATAAATAATTTGAAAATACTAAGGTTTTTATTTTTAATGAACAGAAAAGCCATATATGTTAACATCTTGAAAATATTTCAGTTTCATTTTCTTAAAAATCAAGCAGTTTCAAATTTTAATAAGCTTCTAAATATATTTTCACATATTTTCTAAATGTTATGTGAAGAAATTATCAACATAAGATTTTGATTTTTATATCAAACATACATAAGATACTATCATCTGTATCTTTTCTTGTGCAAAACAATCCAAAGCAAAAAAACATTACAATGATAAATTTAAAGGGATATGGAAAAGTATGAAACTTGAATCATCAAGAATCAAAAGTTTTTTTTTAGTAAATCATAAACAAAAAATGATTAAAAAACTAAAGGTTACTAGAGAAATAAATAGATTTTTGGTATATTTTTTATATTAATTTAGATTTTGTGTCCATAATTTGCATATGTATATTACACATATGTAAATTATGGACACAAAATCTTAATTTAATAAAAAAAATAGTACATGCAGGCAAGTTTAGGCATAAAGGGCTAGTAAGAACATAATATTCAATACACAAATAATAAAAAGTTTTAATCAATTGAATTGGAGTAATATCAATCTAATATTGACAATGCATCAAAAATGAATTGGTCTCTGATTTAGCTTAAAACCAATTAATCAATTAAGGAAATTATTAAAATAACTTTTCTCCTTTTTTCTTAGACTAAATCATTAAATAGTGATTACACAATATTGCATCTTTTATTTGTTCCCTACTTGCAAAGCTTGCTTATTGAATTTTCTATAAAAATTGTTATTCATGAATTGTTTCAGTGCAATGTTTTCAAGTATAGAGGAAAGTTATGAGTCATTGATTAAAAATGTATGAACAAAAATTAAATTGTTGAAAATTACTCAAGCCAGATGAAAACAATTTTCCTACCAGACAGGTCAAAACTCTTGTAATGTCCTTTCACATATTTATAATTTGCAATAATCTTCATTAGACATTTTCCTACAGTTATGAATGATTTCTTTCTATAATTTTGGTAATTTCAGTGTAAGCATTTATTGTATCTTATTCTTTAAAAAAAATAAACAAAAACTAGATTAATTTAAAATAATTTCCACATTTTTGTTGATTTTGAAAAAGCTGAAAACTGGTCTAAGATTTTGAAATAAAACAAGTACAGTGGCTGAAACTTTGAGGAAATTATTCTTAAAATAACCAAAATACAATTAAAACACCTCAAACAAGAATCATATTCCTAACATATATTATCTTCTATTGTTCTCAATTGCATATTTGATAGTGTAAGAAAAGGAACATAAAAATTCATTGTACTCAATCCAAGAGGAACTTTTGGTCAATCTTTAATTTCATATTAAAATGAGAGTAATATTTATGTTTCAGTCATAAAAGATCATTCCAATATCAAACATCACTTGAGATTTTCTTCTCTACAGACACATACAAAAAGAGAAAGCAATAAGTTGCATAATTGCTATTTTAATTTTGTACACAAGTAATTTTTAAATTTACTATCTACTGTATTCCTGTGATCAAATTCTGGTTTTAACTGCAATAGCTGCCAAATTCAGTTAGCTTTAGGAATGGGTTGTGGACTGAGTAGGTTGGCAGCTTCTTGAGGACCAAGATTTTAAAAAATGACAAAAGATAAGAAAAATTTTATATTAAAAAAATTTCTTAAATCCTCAAAGAAGTTCATCTTGCATTTCAAATACTAGTCATTGCTGTTTTTTTCCTTGAAAAATATTTTCTCTCAATCTAATTTTTTTTTTCCAAATAATACTTATTCTACATGTATACAATTTAAGACCAATAATATTTCTTCTAAGGGGTTAAAAATCAGCAAATTTGATTATAAAATGGTTCTGCCCCATCCCCCATCACCTAAAACAGTCCAATGATATACAAAGAACAAATGAAGAGAATAAATAACAAGAATTTGATCACTGGATCAATTTTAATGAACAGAAAGACTGTGATATTTGATATTTAGAAGTGTTACATAAGAACATTTGGAAGTAACCCAGAGGCATCTGCTGAACTCTAGAAACAAGATGATAGGTTATGATTTGCATTCAAGTCTGCCACAACCTTTGAAACTGAATCAAATTTTATCTTCACTAAGCCAAGAAATTAAATTATCTAAATTATTTTGGTAACATTAATATCAAATTTTTTTTAAACTGAATTGTAGATGATCTTTTTTAAATTTAAATTGTCAATGATTAAAAAACTAGACTAAACAATAAGAAAATTACAAATCCTGTTAGAAGCGGATGAAATGTTAATTGAAAGATGAACTGCTGATAACAAAAAGACATGTACTGAAACTATAAAAAATAATTGAAATAAAAAGATTAGGTAACCTCTAAGTAACAATTTAAATAGTCATGAAACTATAAAAAGCAATGCAGAATTTATCTACATAATGACATAATGTTAAGAGGAACCTTTACATGTCACACCTTTTAATAAGGTACATGTAGCAAATGAAAGAGTACCAGCCAATTCTTTGAAATAATAGATTTTTGTTACATTGTCAGTGAATCTTATGATTATTCAAATTATTTTAATAATCTTTTGTTTTACAATGAATAATTGAACTGAGTCAACTTATCACAGTTGATTATAAATTCAGTAAACATTAAAACTAATTTGTGACCTTCATTCTGCCATAATGGAAATTGAATAACATTTCTGACAAAAAGAGATAGAGATGCTCATAATAAATTTTATCAACTAAGTAGCATATATAATTCCACAATCAATTTACAAATAATGTTATAAAAAAAGCCATCATTTTTTAATAAATATTAAAACGAGTTTATTGCCCTCAGCCTGCCATAATGGAAAACTGAATAAAATCTGTTTCTGAAATAAAATAACGTGCTTGACAAAAACAGAGACAATCAAAAGTTTTAAAAATTAAATCACCATCTCATTTTTATACAAAATGAAAAAAGACTTGAAATTATAAATTTATGAAATTATAATGTAAATTTATGTGGTTAAAAAAAAAGTATTTTTCAATGAATATTATTATATTGAACAGAAAAAAAATCAAAACCAAACAAATGATTCAAGTAAAATGCTGCTAATATAAAAAGTTAAACTTTTTCATAAAATTGGTTTAAAAAGAATGAAAATTATTCTCTTCAAGAATTCCATGCACATTTTAATAACTTCTGAGATATAAAAACTTGGATTTCATTGATGCACAATAAGATTCAAGCCTTTTTATATAGTATCTACACTATTTATCCATATTTTATGGAGTTTATATACAAAATGCACACATTTTGATAAATACTGTGAGATTTTATCCTTCACAATTTTTTTTAATTTGTAATGGTTATAAAAAATTCTTATTAAAGATAGGCTGAAAATCCATAATCAAACTATACTTTATATCTAGCTTTATCTGAATGTAACATCATTCATAAAGTGTAGGCTTGTATGTGTTTCTTATCTATGTAATATATTGCATATAAATAATGAATATGTAATTTTCTTATGCACTCAGACATGTTTTATATAAGGATCATGAAAAAACACAGAAAACAACTCACTGATTTTTAGTGTCATTAGTTGTTGTAGGTGAAAAGAAATTCACAGCCATTACCACCACTGAAAATAATGTCTATAGATTTAAAAGTTAATTTTTCATGCCACCAAGAATTTCTTGCAGCAAAACTTCTAACCAAATTAATAAATAATGAGAGGAGGGGTTTCATTTTATTAAACTTTGTAAATACAAGTTGAATGGAACAAAATATGAACAAACACTTTTTCAAACTATTTCATTCAATTTTTTTATCCATGCAAAGTTTGTGCTAATAAATTATCATTTAAGTTTTGAATAAGAAATTCTTGTGGCAATTTGAATAAAGGTTTTCATTTGATTGTAATTTAACTTTATGTTGTAGCATATAAGCAATAGTTATTGCAAAATGGCTAGTAAGAAAATAGGTAGAAAATTGATACCTAAAAGACAGATTTTATCAAATATGGAGACTATTTTATCAGTAAATAAAACTATACATGAGCAAACTCTCACAGTGCAATAGATAAAAAGAAGAAACAAAATGGTGTTAGAAAGTGACCATCTGACAACATATTGATAGAATTAGCTATTTCAGAAAAATTTATGAATTAATTTTAAGAAAAAATTACATTTGAAGCATTCCATAAAGTTAAAAGTCAAACCTAGCTTTAAAGTTTGAATTATGAATGGAAAAAGATATATAGCCTAATAAATTTTGTTATGAGTACAACTTTAACTTTCCAAACAGTAGATAAAGATATCTAAACTTCAGAATAATGAAAACACTTAAAATCTGGGAAAATATTCTGCAAAAGATCATAAAAATGGTAAAATAACTGAACAGTTAAAATGAAACCATAAATCTTGGCAAATCAGTGATGCCAAAATATTAATCTTAAAAATCTGAAGGAAAAAAAAAGAGTTTGGAGATGTGCTCTTTCCTACAATTTCAAGTAGAAATCACAGAAAGACAATTTCAAAATTGTATTTCTTTCAATGTTATTCATTCCAAGGTTAGTGATTGAGTGCAAAATTAACTTAATGCTAATCCAATCCATAACTACCATTCCAGCACCATTTTGTTTTTCAAAACCTATAACAGCTATCAGTTGAGAGCACTTGGAATTATACTCCAGAAACTACCAACTGCACAGCACCAAATCGAAACAATCTTTTATCATTTAGAATGATACTCTAGTTCATATTTTGTCTTCCTAAAAAGCAAAGCATATTCACTGTTTTACTTTGAAAGAGAGCTGAAGATACGAATAAAACACTTACAAAAAAAAGATTTTTTTCTGCATAATAGATTTCACAAAATGTAACAGTTTATATACTTGGAGAAAGACGTGATACATCCATTCCTTATTTGCTCATGTACAACAGCAGCAACAAGAGTCCAAAGAAATGTGGGAAATTGAGCAAAATTTAGATACAGCAACAAGAATGATGAAATTACAGTAAAATGCATTTTCATTTTAGTATGATATAGAGTAATTCAGAATGTCTATTCTTAGAATGTATGCATTTTCTAAAGGATATTCTGAAGATATAAAAAAATGCTTGCCAATTACAACACAAAGCTATACTTGATCTTTGGGATATTTAAAATGCCTAAAATTCACTGATTTCTTTTAAAACACATGATCACAAAGGAAACATATACAATACTAGATACAGTCACACAGTAGTCAAAGATTTAATTATATTTAATAAAAAATTAATAAAACAATATTTCATGAGTAAAATTGTTAACAAAATCATCATAGAAAATACTTCCAATTTTTTCGTAATTTTAATTCTCTTTCAAATGAAAGAAATAATCAAATAACCAAACTAAAGAAAAAATAAAATTCAGTATATAAAAAAAATTGAAATTTTATAACCATTCATATATATATATATATATATATATATATATCCAGTTTACAATGTGAACATCAAATACAATTAGTTAATAAAATTACCCAAATTGTCAGAATTGATAATAACCAAATAATTTATGAATAAGAAAACAGAACAATGTTAATTTAAATATTTTCTGCAGTTTGTATAATAAATGTTGATGTTTCTCATTGCAGCAAATAGATCATGTGTTTAAAATCAAATTTTGTGAATAACTTAAAAGTGATACAGTAGATAATTTTTCCACCTACTTTTACATTGAGATTTTCATCTGACATTTCTTAATTTGGAACTATCTTCAAAGAAATCATTTGTTTTAAATTCCAATGTATAGTTTTATCTTTTTTCCTCTCTTAAACAAGGAATGTGCTAAAATTTTATAAGTAAATATAAATAAAGCATCTCAGTTATCTTAGATGACCTGAACCAAAGTAAGTGATCAATTGAGAAAATATAAAACTATCATCCAATTCCCTTAAAAAGGGTAGAACTAGTAACTGGTCAGCCTGTTTACTTTTGTAAACTTTACATTTAATTTTTTTTTCTACAATTTGTTGTCTACTCTGAGTTATTCTTTAGTTTATTATTTAAAATTTGTAGCACTGTATTTCACCTATAGTGAAAATTATTAATACTGAAAGGCTGATTTTTATATTTTCAAGAAGTATTACAGCTATTCTTATGTAAGAAATAAAGTTAGAACTATACTTATAAAAACTGATACAGGAAAATCAGATAATGATAATGGCTTCAATGAGTTAGGCAAAAATGATATAAAGAATTTATTTCATCATAATTACAATAAAACATCAAGTATAGCCTAAAAATAATACCTATTTTCTTACATTAAAAAATACTTTTTCAAGATAATTTTTTCTTTTATTATTAAAATATTTTGATGTTGCTTATCATTAGCAGCTAAGAATACTACAGCACTTGCTGTTTTGTCACTGCAATAGTTCTTAGAGTAGCCATAGTGCCTGTTAATACAACAAAGCCATTAAAAATGTTTCTTATCTATGTACTTAACAGTCAACTATGCTTTTGTCATTATCATTATAATGTTATAACAGTGGACAGTTGAATAGTAGTTTCATTATACTTAGAAATGTATTATGAGGTACAACATACATGTTTTCCCAACTATACAAAGAAAAAAAATACAAGTTACAGAAGAAAGAGGTAGAAGAAAATGAGTTAAAGGTCAATAGGGAAGGAAGACTGAAGGCAAAAGTAAATAAAATAGCAAGTGCTATGATTTGAATGAAGAGTTAAAGAGACAATGAATATGCAACAGTAGTTGCAATGTAACGAGTAATAGTAGTAATAATCTTGGTGTGTGCTAATGGGTTGGTAGTCATCTGTAGCATGTCCATACTTCAGCGGTAATTGTTAACATAATAGTATGTTGTATTTAGTTGGAAGTGTCTCCATCTCCTGGTTCTGCAAACAGACCTCGAACATCTAAAGTGTTTGCTAAATCCAGCATGCTCTTGTAAAGTAAAGGATGCTCAAGTATCTCATCTGTTGGTAATGATGGATGAGATGTTGGAAAATAACTTGGACCCTGGAAAAAATTAAAAATTTAAAAATTAGAAAAATGTAATGCATGATTGAAAAAAATCCATATAGTTGATTGTAACAGCAGGATCAAGATATAACTTATAATCACTTATAATTTAAATTTCTAAGAAAGAACAAATACCAAATTTATGGTTCAGTCTACAAGTCTGTGAGAAATTTATTAATTTGATCGCAATTAGTTATACCAGGGGTCGCAAAATTTGGTTGCTATTCGTTATTCCTTCAGTAAATAAGGAACTTTATTTAAACCTCTAGATGAAAGCAGCCTTCTGGACATTTGATATTATGGCCCTCTTCTGAGACACTGTATGGCTGTCTGGCCCACTCTCCCCAAAAGTTTGCTAACCCTTGATTTATGAATTAATTAAATGCTACAATTCCATAAAATTATGTCAAAATTTGTTTTAAAAAAATTAGCTAATTACAATTTAAGCAAATAAAAATGTCTTGCCATGGTAAACAGGAATTTTGGTTTTGCTTATGAAAAGTATTTGTTTTAAGCAAAAATAAAATATGGAATTTAAAAGTCATAAGGCCCAGAACATATACATTAGTTTGTGTAAAATTCTATAAATAAAAAGAATAAAAGAAAAATACTAAGGAGAGGGTAAACTGACAATTGTTTTTATTTATTTTTGTCTATATAGTAGCACAGTAGTGTTGAGAACAATGCTTATTGGCACAATATAAAAAGGAATATAAAAGGAACAGATGCAAAGAGTTTGGAGCACACCAAAAGTTATGATGTTTACTAACTTCAAAATTTGTCTTAGTTAATGGTAAATATAGAATGAAACAGTTTCAAAATGTGTTGTTTGATCACTGAAAAAAAACTGGAAGATGAGTTGGATATAGATATTTTTGGATCTCCAGAAATAAAATGAGAAAAGTACTCATATCAGTCGGTCGTCAAATGCAACGTGTAGGAAGGAAACTGACACAGACTGCAGCATAATGTGGCCTCAGGGTTGCCCACCAGAGACACTTGCAGTGACACCCATCCATGCACAACATGGCACTACAAGAATCCCAATATTATTCAACTATTGATCAGAGTGTCATCTCAAGACACTACACAAAAGCCTGGCTCCTAACTACCAGTCACAAGCAGCAACCAAGAAACTGCCAACACAGTACCCTCAGAATGAAAAGATATTGCCACCATTAGAAAAAGCTTGTGACAGCATTACTAAGACCTGAGGAGAGGAAAGAAGCCAGGAACCCCTTCCTAAACAGGAAACAAGGGATGAGCCTCTACTCCTGTTCAAAAGAGGGATGAGTATGAACCAAGTGATAGTAGGGTCTATCTATTTCAATTTAAAAAAAAAAAATTAAGGAAAAAAAATTTACTAAGTTTTACCTTAGTTAAAGTCAAGAGATCCCTTAATAGTCACTACAAGAAATTTTAAAATACCTTTCCTAAGAAATTCAAAGGAAAAAAAAATAAAATCAGCCACTGCTGCCAGAACGACTACAAATAATTATCTAGAGCTAACTGAATTCTTAACTGACACAAGTATATTTTAAAATTATCCAACGCTCTATGCAAGAAAAAAAAAATTAATTTTTTAAAATTAAACATTCAGAATAATAGATTCAATCAAGTTACCTAACATTCTTCTGATATAAAAAAATTTATCATATTTTCCTATACTTTTATTAAAAAGCCTTTGCTCACTTTAGTTATGAAACATTTAGCGACAAAACAAGTGGTAAAATAGAAATATGTATTGTAAAATGGTTTAGTATAGAAATATGTTGAAAATCATTAGAAATAATTTTAATACTTTTTAATAAAAAGCTTTTATTTATTTTAGTGATGACACATTTCATGACAAAATAAAAAATAAAAGTACTGTATTTTACTACAGATTTTATCTGAACCCGTTAAATACATAGGTATGGTACTTAGATTTTTTTAATTTAAAGCCTGTACTAGATTAGCATCAAGATCTCATAACAATTTACAGTTGAGCTAACTAAATGTCACCATAAATTCAATGCTAACAGATTTTTCTCTCACTTCTCACTTGTGAAGCTCCCTTTCTACTCCATGCTTTCCAGCCATCTTCAAAAATTTAAACGCAATGTCAATTGCTATTTACTGTCCCACTCTTTTCTCATCCCACTTATTAATGTTTCTGTTCCTAATTCTTCTACACCCTTGTTTCTTAGTGGCTTTACTGATACCAATTTTAAAAAAATGGAAAAAGGTTGGCTTTCTTTATCGCTGCTACTCAGCTAACCACTTAATTTTGTATGTCATTTTTTTTTTATTGACAAACAAAATATATCTAACAGTCCAGTGAAAAAAATTGACTACCAGAAGTGAGTCATGAAGTCAGACATTGTAAAGAAACATGTCTAAACTTGAAGTGTTATTCAATGCAATTTTTTGACTGCTCATAAGTGATGTTCAACTATTTCATAGTAAGTAGTTCCAGAGAGAACTACAATGGCTTTCACCACAAATACCAACTTTATAATATCCAACTTGAGCAATAAAACATTTTATGAGTTGATTTATAGCCTCAACTGAAATCTTAATATTATTTTCACACTGAAAGTATCAATGGAAATAAACTCATCGTTTTCGCACACAGATGAAAATTTATCAGCAAATGCCAAACAAGAGATCACTTGTAGTTAGGACAAAATAACTCGTAGTTGGCATTGTAATGCTCTACCAGTATTTCTACCTCATCTATATCAAAGAGCTGATTCTCTGTCCCTCACATCATACTGTCTGAATTTGATTTTGCATGCGCATATGTAATAGATATGCGTATGCCTGTATTGTGCATGAGTGACTTGTCATTTAAAGTATACACAAGTACATATGTGGACTCACATACATTGACAGAAAATTTGAAAAAAGGCCGAAATAATGCAGCCACTCTCTTTCAGTCAGAATAACTCCTACTTAAGACTTAAGTAATAAAATAAAAAAGCTGGAGACAAAAAAATGGTTTTAAACCTTAAAAAAATATTGAAAAGTATTTGTGAGTTGTCATTGAATTAAAATATGCACATGCAAACATGCATATACACTGAATTCAAGTAGACTGAAATGGACATCTATGTTACAAGGACTAATTTCCTTTTTTGTTTGGCAACAACCACTGAATAACAAGAAATAAGTATAAGCTGAAATATTTTTTTAGTTTTTTCTCTTACAATGATGTTACACCTGTAGAAGGCCAGAGAGATTGTTAAGATTGTAGTGATTGAGAAAATATACTCTTGAGAATTAGTTCCACAGAGCCATGATTCATGAGAAGAAGCTGCTGAAGTAGAATTTACACTCACTATAGAAATATGAAGGGAAGGAGAGTGGTTCGCAACAATGTGCATGTTATGGCGAGTCTTAGACATGAACATTAAGACATTTTGTAATCTGTATATGAGAGTTTAATGTTGGTTATTTTCATTTTCGATGCCTTTTTAACCAGTGTCAGCTTCATGATTTCTCTTGATGGCTAGGAATCTAAGTTAATATTATTGTTTTGTGCTTTACTAACTAATGACAAGTTTCTAAAATTTCTTGAATATAGGGATGATTAGTGTTTTTTTCTTTAATCATTGTTAAACTAGAGAGGGAGTTCGATAATATAAGCTTTCTATCTTGAATTTTCTATCATTTTAAATGCTATTTTAATAGCATTTAAAATTATTTTAAAATACAGATCAGCTGTATAGATGGATGTATTATTTAGTAGCCTGATTTGTTTATGAATTTGTCTATTTGTGGATGTTGTGTCTATTCTATCTAGGATTTTTTTATCCATCTGTGTAGAATGGTTTATAGTCAATATTTGTCTCTTAATTTTCCATTTGTTGTTTCTTTTTGTTGTGTCAATGTGTTGAGGTTTGGAGATTGCTCATAGAGCTACCTTATTTATTGTGACTGGTGTTATGTTATCAGGAAGTTTGTTTATTTGTTTTAATTCTTTGCTAATTCAAAGTCCAAGTGAAGGGATGACTGTTAGTTTATTTCTATAGAACTGGATATATTGAGTTTCATGATTTTTGGTATACTAAGTTATTTGCATTATATTTTAGTGCATTTTAAAGATGTAGGTGGTTCATTAGCTTCTATACAGACTTTGCATGGTGAGGTTTGAAAAGCTCCAGTTCTTGATTTTGTATGGTTTATAGATTTTTAAGATAAGATTGAAATGTGGCACTATAAATAATACATCCATAGTCTAATTTTGATTTGATATATGACCCATATATGCTGAGTATTACTTTTTGATCAGCATCCCAATTCAGTTTTGATATTACTTTTAGAAGCTTCAAAGCCTTTTGGTATTTTTGTTTTAGGTAATCAATGTATGCCTTGAAGTTACGTTTGCTATCTATACTAAATGCATTTTTTGCAGACATGCATAAAAAATTTTGGAGAAATGATTTTTTATTTTGTTCAAATATCTCTTTCAAAAGGAAAACATGTTTGGTGATGAGTATGATATTGAAAATTCATCTACATATAGGAAGTTTTCAATTCCTGTATTAATGATTTTAATAATACATTATTTATTCTCAAAATAAATAGTAACTGATATAATGCTACCTTGAGGTACTCCTACCTCCTGATTCTGTGTCTCTGATGTTTCTATTTCCTACTTTGAATGTTCACTTTGATAGGAAGTTTTGGATAAATATAGTTATTCTTCCTTTTATGCCTATCTTGTGCATGTCTTTTAGGATACCATACTTCCATGTAGAGTCATAGGCTTTTTCAAGATCAAAGAGTACTGATACTACATGATGACCTCAAACAAAGCCATCATGAATAAAGAATTCTAGCCACACAAAATGATCATTGGTTATTTGGTTTACTTTGGTAGCTAGATAAGAGATTGTTTCTATCCAAGTACCATATTAGTCGACCATTTACCATTCTCTCCATCTTGCAAATGCAACTTGTTAGTGCAATAGGTCAATAGTTTATTAGGTTGTAATGGTCTTTGCCAGGTATAGAAATTTGAACAATGACAAACTCAAGCCACAATTTTGGAAATTTGTCTGAACACCATATATCCTTGAAAATCTGGATAAATATTAAGATACTTCTCTGGCAGATGTTTTAAAAATTGGTAATGAATTTCATCTGGTTGCAGAGTTTTTACTTTTGTTTATGGGGTCTTTTAGTTCTGCCATAGTAAAGAGAATACCATATTCTTCTTTTTTGTTTGAAGTGAATATAAGTCTTGTTCCATAATGCTTTAATATTTTTTTAAATTTTGGAGTGTGGTGATTTGAAGACTTTCTTGGAAATTCTGTTGGTATTAGGTAGCCCAATTTTGGGATAACCCTTAAAAAAAAAAAAAAAGGGAGCGTCAACACATGCACATTTGCCAACGAAGGTAAGAGAATTTTCTCTATAATTTCAAAAAAATAAGAGAAATAACGGAACTATCATGGCAGCTTCATTCCAAATACCTCCACCAACGATAGATTGGTTTAGTGCGAACCTATCCAAGGCAATGGATAGATTTATCCGGCAAGTCAGGCTTCACTTTGATGGTCTGATGCGAGACGTGGATGATGATATCAAGTTACGGTATCTCCTTCTGTGGACTGGCGTCGAAGGACAAGAGATAAGTGACACATTCTCTTTTAGGGACGACGAGGAAAGAACTGCCGAAGCATATATTACACATTTTAAGCAGTATGTAAGCCCTCGTTTGAATTTTCGCGTGGCCAGACACGAATTACTACAATGTCGCCAAAGCCCAGACGAGTCTGCACACTCATTTTTGAAACGACTTCGTCAAATAGCCAAACAATGTGAATACGAGCAAGTGGTAGAAGACACACTCGTAGTTGACCTTTTCATATTCGGCATTTATTCAAAGTTGGCACAGAAATCCTTAATCAAAGAAGGGAGCGACCTGACCGTCGCAAAAGCTCTACGCATAGCAGAGACGGAGGAAGTGACTTGTAAACAAGTTGAGGCTATCCGTATCCTGTTGGAAGACAGTAGCACGCACATGATACGAGCAAAAAACAGACAGACGCAATGTGGATGCTGTGGCAGACAACACCCTCGTGGAGAGTGCCCTGCAAAAGGGAAAACATGCGTCTTATGCAACAACAAAGGACATTTTGCGAACGTTTGCCGTACCAAGAAGAAAGAAAAAAATATAAGAACAAAACAACAGTGGAATAAAAACAGAAGAATCCACACAGCAACTCAGGACGAAAATAGTGACTCGAATGAAGAATACTACTTTCACTCAATCCGAAATTTACCAACAAACGCTGCGGAGGCATATGCCAAACTAAAAATCGGCAACAAACAAGGACAAATAATTGTAAAAGCGAAAATAGACACAGGAGCAATGAGCAACCTGCTACCAAAGACGCTGTATAAAAAACTGACGGGCATTCAACTGGAAAAGTCTCCAGTCCGATTGATTGCTTTCGGTGGATCAGTAATTAATCAGGAAGGGACATGTCGATTAGGGGTAAGGTTCCGAGACAGACATATCATCACAACATTCCATGTTGTAAATTCTCAGGGACCAATGTTAATAGGACTGAAATCTTCACGGGATTTGGGGTTAGTAACCCTAAATTTAGCTGTGAAATCAGACACTCCAGCTACAGCAGTACAGTCAGGGGATGCTCAACGACCCCAACACAAGACAAAACCCATTCCAGCGCCAAGATCAAGCCTCAAAGGAAACATACACGAAAGGAACAAGATAATTCGGGAATTTCCCGATGTATTCGATTCCATAGGCTGTCTACCTGGTGAATACACGATTCATGTGGACCCAACTGTACAACCAGTTGTCCATCCACCTCGACGGACCCCACTGGTGTCAAAACAACAGCTGGGTGAGGAAAAAACAAGAATGGAAATTCTAAAGCAAAAAGAAAAATCAAAAGAATATTACAACAGGCAGAATAGTAGACAGCATTCACGTCTACACGCTGGACAAAAAGTTTATGTCCAGCATGAGAAAACAAGGCTATGGGAGCCTGGGATGATCCGTCATCATGACACCCATCCAAGGTCGTACATAGTTGAGTCTGAAAGTGGTAATATCCACAGAAGAAATCGACAATATATCAGACCAGCTAAGGGAGACCCAATAAGGAACAATGATGACCAAAATAATAGTGCACATAATAGTGTCAGTACTCCACTACTTCAGTATACTCAGCAGAGTTCACCAGTGACAGAACCCAAGCAAAGAATATTACCAGAGGAACGAGCACAACCCATGTTGGTAAAACAGCCAACCTCTGAACCCCCCATCAGCAGGCACTACAGACCCGTCCCAAAGCCGAGACGATCCATGCGGTGTGTAAAGACTCCTCAGAGGCTAGACCTCTAAAGATTCCCCCTACAAATAGATAGACTCTAGCCCCCAGTAGCAATCTTAAAAAACTAGAAGTAAAAAAAAAAAAGAAAAGAGAAATTAAAAAAAAAAAAGAATTATTAAATGAGCCCACTCTCAATTGAGAAAGGGAGATGTCATGATAAGTAGATAAGTTGTTCCCCTTAGCATGATCCCTTAAGACAAGGGCTTATAATCTGCCCTTGGTTTCTCCACTTCCTGTAATGACCGAGCATGAATAAAACATGTCAGATCCGGAGTCCCTGCCTTCCTTCTTAATATCGAATCCATCAGCATGAATGGATCACATATAATGTAACATAGGTATATCTTTTTTCCAATGTATTTATCTCTATTTGTTTTGGTTAAGCAGACTGCTGCAGTTTGTGATGTTTTTCCATTGATTTTCTTTATTATTTCCCGTGTCTTATTTATTGAGCTTTTGTTGTTTAGTCTGGAGATACAGTTTTTGCCAAGATTCTCTTTTGGATTTTTTAATTACACAGCATGCTTTTGCTTGAGCTTGCTTGTATTTTTGTAGCTTGCTTATAGTTTAAGAATATTTTTCAAATGTTTTTCCTGAGTTTAACGGTTTCTGTGAATTCTGCTGTAAACTAAGGTTTTGATTTGGTATGTGGTTTAAAGGAAGATTTGGGTATCGTTTTTCTTGTTATTTGTGTTAGTATGTTTGTAAAGGAGATGATTGGTTCTGGTTCATTTAGAACTTTCATCTTAATTGGGAATGAGCAAAGTTCATCGAATTTTAGCAAGTTAGCTTACTTGTCATTTTAGACTCCTTTCTTCTTACATAGGCTTGACCATATTTAGGAAAATAGGTGAATAGTCACTACCACATTGGTCATCCTTAACTTTCCATTTAAAGTCCATAAAAAAAGTTAGGTTGATAGCTGATTATGATCCAGTACCTAAGTGTAAGTATGTGTGCACTTGATTATATACATCAGATGATTCTAGCAGAGATTCTACAGTTTTGCCAGTTTGATTGGGGTGCCTACACACAGCAAAATGTGGGGCTGTATTAAAATCTCTCATTAGTAGAAAGAGAGTGGGAAGTTGGCCAATTAGCCTCTTCATTTCAGTTTTATTCAGTTTGTTTTGGAGAAATATAAATTAAAAATATGGTTTATGTTCGATGAATTGAAGCATTTACTGCCATAGTCTGTTCATTTTTAAATTTATATTTAATTGTAGTTTTTTATGGGGTATTGATTTTCAACTGATATATAGAAAGCCCCACCACCACTTGGCCTATTCTCTACTGTTGACACATTTATTTTGTGATAAGTTTCATATCCTTTAAAGACAATTTTATCAATCTTTGAGAAAGACCTCCTATATTTGGATTATAATCTGTAAGGAGTTATTTGGTTTCCTCAGTTTTGTTTAACACCTCTACAGTTCCATTGTATATGCGTGTTCCATTTGTCCATTTCAGTGGTACTTATTTTATTTTAGTGAGTGGATCTTAAAGATGACTATGCTTTTGGTTATCTATTTTCATATATTCCAAACTGTTTGTTTTCCTTGTTTTTGAATTTGTCCTTACTGAGTATTTGTATGTTGTTGATTATTTGGCTTCTTTTCATTTCATTTTATATCTTTATATGGATTTTCATCCTGTTTATTTGCTTTTAATTCTGTTTCTTGTTTTTTCAGGATTTCAATTTTGTTTTGTATTGAGGTTTGATTGGTTTTTGTCCTGTTAGTTTCATGTTTGTGGATTTTTTTCATCTAAGAAATTTTGTGTGTTAAGTCATTAAGAGGCTGTCAGTGAATTTTGTGTTGGCTTTACATTGTGGATAATTTTGATTCAGTGGCATGGGTTGTTTCCAAGTTTACAATCGTTTTAATGTTTTCAATGATTTTTAATTCTTGAATTTAAAATGTTAGTTCTTGTGTTTCATGCAATTTGTTTGATATTAGATTTTCATAGCTTGATGTTGCTTGGGTAATTTTTGCATATGATAGCATATTGAAATTTGTTTCAATGCTTTTCCTTGCTTCTGAGTAGGGAAAATTTTGGTGTATTTCATTTTTAATATCCCTTTTTTTCAGGTATCACAAGTCCTTGGAATTTGCCCAATGATACTTTTTTTTTTTTATAATAGATAATAAGTGTTGGTATCTATAATTCTATCATTTTTTAATGGATATTTTTCTTGTGTATGTCTAATGTTTTTTTTTTTTTGATAGAATTTTTGTTCTTAATTTCTTCTAGTGTACACAGTGAGAGTTCAGTGCTTCTCAAAATGCCTTTGGAGAAATTTAATTTAAAAATGGTGTGAGTAGACCCTTACTTTTATATCATAAAATTTGGTCATCCTTTTTTGTTTTCCTTTGACGTTCATCAGTAACATTGTTTCTAGCTTTTTGCTTTGCTTTTTTTTTAAACTGTTTTTGGAGTTATCCCAGATGCTGAGATGATTTCCTATCATGATAAGTGACAACTTCATTTTTAGTTTGTTGTCTATTAATTCTATTACTATGAATTTAAAAGATTTTTCCTTTGATTGATTTTCTGTGTCATTTTTTGTATCTATATCTCTTGGATTTTTTGTGATCATACTTTATTTATTGCTATTATTATTCATCAGCCATGCTCCCCATCCATCTTGGAGCCCTATATGAGGGAGACTATGAGGGAAGAAATCCCATTCGCCTCATTCCTCCAAGGCTACATAACTGGTATACTTAATCATGGGGAGGGTTCCAAGCACCTTTTATATGCAGGATCTTCCACCTAAGTATGGGCTTTCCTCAGAGATTGAAACAGCCATGTCAGATTCCTCTGTTCCCAGTCTGATTGACCCTACTGCTACCACTTACTAAATCAGCTTAATGTTTGATATCGTAAATATGAGCAAATTTTATTTGTTCTGTTAATCCGAATTAGAGCTTGACATGACCAGTCAGTTGATTGGATCGGGCCTCTCCAACTGCTAGTCTCGCTCAAATAGGGACCAAAGTAGTGTGTTGGAATTTAGGAGTATATGTATAGCCTGACTCCTGAAACCATCAACTACCAGGATCTTGTCCTCAAGCATTACAGGTTGCCACCAACAGCAAACAATTGGCCCACTTGGGGGATATTTACACCCTGCAGAGGTTCATTCAGCATATTCTGAAGCCCTGCAAACAGGGCAAGGAAGTGGAGGAGGAACCTGAAAGGAAGGAAAAGTGACTGCTTCTGATGGAGAAAGCAAAGCATAGTAGTAAAGAAACTATGAAGGATAGTTTGTATAAATCTGACATGGAGTTGGAAGATCAGAATGAAAATTAGTCCAGACCTTGATCCCCAATAAAAAAGACCAGGTGCACACCTCAAAAGAGTAAGATCTTGTACTAGATCAATAAAGGGAATAAAACCTCTTCATTTTCTGAAAAGGGTTGGTGAATACAATGGTTAAAACACTGCAAGTATATAAACAAGATCAGCATGCCAGTTCAAATAGTAAGGAATATAATAATTCATCTAAAAATTTCTAAATTAAAAATAAAGAAATGTTATATGGTCCTTAGTTTGGCAGTCAAGAGTTATCTCCCTCTAAGTTACTTTTTCATTACTGTGGTAGCCTGGTATTGAACTCACAACTCTTTGGGTCAAGTCACAGGAACTAACCAATGTCTATATCCACTGGGCTATGTGTCCTTAAGGACAAGAACAACTGAATTTCTGCGACTTATAAACCTACTGTTCAGTAAACATTTTTTATCAGAGTTCATATTGCCATTTTTGATGTTAATGGTTTTCCCTAGTAGTTTTTGACATTAATAGTTTGAATAGTGAATACTACCTCATCTCAGAATTATAGACAAATTCCAAATCATTCTTTTAACATTTCAGAATTTTCTAATGTGATATCTATTTTGTTATGTTTCTAAGCCATTTTCAACATTTTTTTTTACTTTCTTTTTTTATTCTACTCTTGTAAAAAGTTAAAATCTTCTAGTCATATTTTTTTATTACTGTATTATTGTTGATTTACTGGAACTTTTATCATACAAATAAAAAATGTTCTGTAATCATCCAAATTTCTTTCCATTTTTCACAAACACAGATTCATTAGTGTCATTGGTGGTCCTACATATCTATTGCAGCCAGAGTAACAGTCATTTTCAGATAGTATCTGAGTGGAAATTATATTTTTTAGGAAAAAATTAAACTCTATAGGATGCAAGAAAAATTACTGACTCAAAGGCATAGCAAATTCCATCTTGTATATAAAATATTATTTGATATTCTTTCTTTTAATTATCACTGGAAATATATTACTGTAACAATATTTAGCGGAACGGAAGTAATTAATTTTATTAATTATAATTGGAAAAAGTTTTAAACAGAAGAAATTACTATTAAAGATTAATTTTTAATTCTTCGAATATGAGCGAAGGTAAAAGAAACAAAAGGTAACAAGTTTTTTTTTTTTTTGTTGTTATTCTAAACCTGAGAAAGCTCTAAAAATATCAGTAACTGAAAATACAGATATTGAAAAAAAGAATTCTCATCTAGGTGACAATGTAAATAATGACCACCTGTGGCCTGTCTGTCTGTTTCAAACAAAGAAAGAAAAGTTTAGTCATACAAGCTTTTATGACAAGTTTAAAGGTTAATAGTAATTGATTAAAACCCAAAATTATTTTGTGAGAAAGGAAATTTCGTGAGAAAGAAAATTTGCCGGATAAGTCCAGCTCAGAAAAGGGGTATAGGAAGACAGAGAGGTATCTCATTGGCCCGTGAACCAGCGCCCCGAAAGGGGAGACGACCGGCAATTGATGTCATGGAAATAAGACTAATCCCATTGGGTAAACCGAAGGCAACAACGAGCAGCAGCTAACCTCAGCATTCTATTGGTTGCCGAAATGAGGGGTTAAGACACCCAGCCTCTGTCAGCCCCACACCATGGCATAGACATAAATACAGAGTCCCGAGTTAGTTGGAGTTCCAGTCGAGTTCTCAGCCACAGATGTCACGACAGAGATAGGTGTCATGCTGTTGGGCGCCAACCGCAGGGCCTGCCGCCTCCCATAGAGCTCCTGGCTGAAGATGTAAAGAGACAGAGATAATAACCGGAGAGAGGCCTGCTGCCGGCCAACCAGAGTTAAAGACAGACCCGAAGAGATTTTGCAGACAAAGTTTTGAAATTACCAACTGAACAAAATTTAATTTAATGCTTTTAGTTAATTTCAATTTAATCTTGTAAAACAATATTTTTAAAAACAAATACCACAGATTAGTCTGAACAAATCAGTAAATAATAATGTCTTCATCTTGGTTGTTATAATTACAATATTTCATCCATTGTAACTTTCAGCCTTATTGCAATGTCTGTATTAGTGTAAGACCTTTGGAAATGTTTAACCAAATCCTTCATTCAATCCATGTGGATAAAATTTAATCATTTTGTTGTCCATGTTAGAGGATATATCCATCAATTCTATTCATTTTTCCTTCCAGTTGAAGTAACAAGTCATATACTTGTTACTTCCACTGAAACAAACTGACTTTTTTTTGCATTAACCAACCCTGAAATTGAACTAAATCTGCTTTGGTTTATGTTTATAATGGATTTATACTTCAAGATGAAAAAGGAGTTATATATGGGTTTATACTTCAATACTCATTTTTCCTATACTCATAGATTATAGGAAAAAAAGAGGTTTCACAGTTTTAAATTCCTGGAAATTTATTATGGATTTTAAAAATTTGATGAACTCATTAAAGTAAGATTAAATACAACAGACAAGCAAACAATTTCTTGAAATAATATCTATACAGGACAAATATTGACAGGGCAAGATGTCAATGAGTAAAAAAACAAATTTCTCATGTATCAAATCCAACAGAAAAATGATAAGTAAAACACTTACCTTAAAACCACGATGAAGTATTAAGACTATATAGCAGAAAACAAAGCGTAGCAGCAGAAGGCGAAGGAAATCATCACCAAAAAACTGCATAAAAGAGTGATCTGTAAAGCAAGGATATGTTTATAAAAGTTAATTAGTAATGAAGTTTAATTTTAGAAGTTATTATTTTAAACAATAAGGAACATAAATTTTGTTCATAGAATTTAAGTTCATTTAATAAAAATAAATTTAATGAATTTAACTTAATTTGAGCTGTCCATGATAAAGTTTAAATAACTTTAAAGTAAATGAGTAATAATTAAATGATATAATTGCTAAACAATTATTAAATCAAAGTATTAATGCTTATAAAAATATTCAATTTGGTAGAATAAATCTAATAGTGACAAAATAATGTTCATGAAAGTTGTATGTAAAGAGTGAGTAAATATTGTCTGACCTAATTTCCTTGAGCGAGTGAACAGCTTCGATGCTTCTGACATGAATTTATCCACTTGGCTCTGACATTTATCCCATGTAGTGATTGGAATATCTCCAATATTACACACATAGCAAAATGCCATCAGAGGACAATGAAGGAACAAAGTAAACAGATTGCCTTTCAGATGTTGGTCTGAAAATAAATTTTAAATGATAAAGTCATTTAATTTTATTTGTTTGAATAATAGTTTTAATAGATACTCATATTTGAGTAACTATTCTGTTTTTAATTAAACACTATATATATATATATATATATATATATATATATATATATAAATTTTACTGGCCTTAGTATTTTGAGAAATTTTGTGTCATTTGGCAGGATTCAAACTTGCAACCCCTAACAACATAGGGGAAGCCACCAATTGATCTGATGTGTCTTAGACTGCTCAACCATGAACAATTTCACAGTCTAAGTGAAGCTGAATCAAGCTTTATAAACACAAATTTTCTATTTATACCAATCATTCTCAAACAGAATGTAGACAATATAGTAAAAATTCTCAAAAAGGATAATGTATACTGGATAATATAGTAAAATTCTAAGGGTTCATGGAACATTTTTTATTATTATCCAAAATCTAATTGCATTAAATATCTCCTTATTTAAGATTTCAAAGTAAATAAAAACAAGCTAATTACTCTTAAAATGAAAACTTTTCTCAAAGTCAAGAATTACTAAAAGTTTTAAAATATTCTGTACTATGAACAATATATATAGAAAATGACTAAAATGCTTGAAGAACTGGATAATTTCAGTCAGATCTTCTCCACTTCAGGTCTTGGGGGAAAATAGTGCAGTTTTTGATAACGTATTTATAGATGTCAGACCAAGTTGGATGCTATTTTGAAATTCTATGCATGCTTTACAGGTGGAGAAAAGTTTAAGAAGTAACCCTACTAATCATGCACTTTCTGTAAATTCCTTCCACTATCAACTTATTGGCATGTAAGTTGATAGTTGAAGAAATTTACAACACAACTTACAGTATGTGAATCATGTAATCAGAGATTCATTTTGAAAATTTGTTCCAGCGCCTTGTAAATTCAATCCCCCAGAAAAAATTTTAATTCAGTGATACCAATACTTAATTCAGAATATTTGTATAGAAAAGCCATCTTATTTTCATATTAAAACTAAGCCAGAATGTTTAGCTTTATATTAAAACTAAGCCAGAATGTTTAGCTTTATATTAAAACTAAGCCAGAATGTTTAGCTTTATATTAAAACTAAGCCAGAATGTTTAGCTTTATATTAAAACTAAGCCAGAATGTTTAGCTTTATATTAAAACTAAGCCAGAATGTTTAGCTTTATATTAAAACTAAGCCAGAATGTTTAGCTTTATATTAAAACTAAGCCAGAATGTTTAGCTTTATATTAAAACTAAGCCAGAATGTTTAGCTTTATATTAAAACTAAGCCAGAATGTTTAGCTTTATATTAAAACTAAGCCAGAATGTTTAGCTTTATATTAAAACTAAGCCAGAATGTTTAGCTTTATATTAAAACTAAGCCAGAATGTTTAGCTTTATATTAAAACTAAGCCAGAATGTTTAGCTTTATATTAAAACTAAGCCAGAATGTTTAGCTTTATATTAAAACTAAGCCAGAATGTTTAGCTTTATATTAAAACTAAGCCAGAATGTTTAGCTTTATATTAAAACTAAGCCAGAATGTTTAGCTTTATATTAAAACTAAGCCAGAATGTTTAGCTTTATATTAAAACTAAGCCAGAATGTTTAGCTTTATATTAAAACTAAGCCAGAATGTTTAGCTTTATATTAAAACTAAGCCAGAATGTTTAGCTTTATATTAAAACTAAGCCAGAATGTTTAGCTTTATATTAAAACTAAGCCAGAATGTTTAGCTTTATATTAAAACTAAGCCAGAATGTTTAGCTTTATATTAAAACTAAGCCAGAATGTTTAGCTTTATATTAAAACTAAGCCAGAATGTTTAGCTTTATATTAAAACTAAGCCAGAATGTTTAGCTTTATATTAAAACTAAGCCAGAATGTTTAGCTTTATATTAAAACTAAGCCAGAATGTTTAGCTTTATATTAAAACTAAGCCAGAATGTTTAGCTTTATATTAAAACTAAGCCAGAATGTTTAGCTTTATATTAAAACTAAGCCAGAATGTTTAGCTTTATATTAAAACTAAGCCAGAATGTTTAGCTTTATATTAAAACTAAGCCAGAATGTTTAGCTTTATATTAAAACTAAGCCAGAATGTTTAGCTTTATATTAAAACTAAGCCAGAATGTTTAGCTTTATATTAAAACTAAGCCAGAATGTTTAGCTTTCACATAAATCTCAAAATGTTTAACATCACTGAAAAATGTAGGTATAAAAATTATGCTTGAAATCCTGTGTCCTAAAATGAACTTTATCCATATTCTGAAACCTTCATTACTGTCAAAATGTTCATTTTTATCCTGTTTAAAGTAATTTCCCTGATCCATGAACCCTGTACTTAAAAGAAAAACAGTGACACAAACCTTGCATTGTTGATGGCAATTGTTCAGGGGACAGAAGGCAGACAAGGGGTTGACCAAATAAGTTAGGGAAACACTGTTAATGAAAGACAAAAATATTGAATAATAATAAATTACTGAAAATTATCATTGAAAATGTTAAAAACAATTCAACAAATATTTTGATTTTGTAATTTTTCATTTTGTGTAAGTTTTGTCTGAATTTCTGGGATGAAGAGTTAACATTATTTACAATAATTATATTCAGACTATTGTCCTCATCTTTGTTTTTATCACTTTGTGTAAGTTATTACTAAATAAAATAGTTAAAAACTGGCATGATTAATGATTTTTGTATTTCACTGTAACTTAGAATCTATTTTGATTTCAAATTTTTAAATATATTTAAGTCAAAAAATATACATAACAAAAAATGGCAAACACTTTGAATAAGTTGAACAGAATCTATACTAACTTAAAATTCATTTTTCAGAAAACTGCTTGAAGGAACTGACATCTATAAATTCTTATTTTGGTCATTTAATTCTATGAAAATTAATTTTTAGAAGAGTGGAAAATGCATAATTGTGAATTTTTGATATTTGGTGAAATTTCATCTATTTTGCTAATATATTAATGGAATTTTTATTCAACTTATTTTTATGTCTTCAAATGTTATTTTTAGTGAATACCCATATTTGAATAGATGCTATTTTTTTAAACAGTATTTAAACATTTTCTTTATGAAGTTTTCACAAGTACACAGACCAGTAGATAAAATAAACACTTTAAAAAAAACAAAAAAAAAAACAAAGCCTCTATTCAAATACAGATACTCACTAAAACTAACATTTGAAGAAATAAAATCCATTTTGATAAGAAATATTTATGTTTCACTCATAAATTGTGAAGAAACTTTGCCTTACCAAAAGTGAATCTTGTCAAATTTTCAAGGCAACAGTTCATAATCCCATGTAACAGTAAGATTAACCATTTCTTTACATTCTTTACTTTCAGCATTCATTGACCAAACAGTTAACATTGCTATCAGTTGAAATTTATAAATTTTTGTATTAAAATATTTTCTCAAGTCCACTTTTATCACTCTTTCTTATATTGATATGGGTTTTCCTCCTAACATTTTGTATGAAGTAATGTGGAAAGTCAACATATTGATTATGTTATTTTCTCTTTGAATTACATGTGCTACCCATTTTAATTGTTGCTGCTATTGAAAGTCTTCAAATGATGTGACTCATTATTTGACAAAGTTGTTTGTCATTCTATAGCACCAGTTCTCATGATTTTAAGGATAGCCCTCATTAAAACCTATAGGTTGGTTGGTTGGTTGTTTGGAGTTTTATGGCATATCAACCACTATGGGTCACTTAATGCCAAATCCAGCCTGCATATATATATTAAAAATATATACACTTTGTATACACAATTTAGGGATAATGTCCTTGAGCCACAGTGTGTTTATTCTTACTGCAGTAAATGATTTCAAATGTTTCTATCTAGCATGCGTTAGTTATTTATATCAAGCAGTTTGATTTGTTTGTATGGTCAGTTGATGCAGTTTTCCACTACCAGTTTTATTTACAGTGGGTATTTACTGTGTAGTTTTATCCAACAGTGATTTGGTTGTTTAGTTTTTTATGGTATATCAACCTTGATCGGTTGAGTATTCTGGGTTATGACGAGATATACTTTTGGATATAACCCTGTCTCTCTCAAGAAAGAGAGAACATCACCCATTTCCACCTTCTCAAACAAATTTCTCATATCTGTTTTAAAATACCGCTCTCTGATTCTAGCTAGTGTGCCACATTCCATTAGAATATGTTTGATCGCATAAGGTGTTTGACATGTCAAACACTGTGGTGGTTGTTCCTGCATGAGTATAAAAGAATGAGTGAGTTTTGAGTGGCCAATACGCAAGCGTGATATAATGACTAGTTCTTTTCTTGATTTTCTGAAGCCTGACCTCCATTCTCCCAGTGTAGGCTTTATTTGGTAGAGTTTGTTGTTAGTGTTGCCATTCCAATGTTGTTGCCATTTTGTCAAAAAGAATTTATATATTTGAGGTTTCAAGTCCGTATATGGGATGCTGATATTGTCCGGGCTGAGCTCTAAGGCCAATTTTGCTGCTGAATCAGCTCTTTCATTTCCATGCACTCCAATGTGGCTAGGTATCCTGCACATAATTATATCTTTGTGACTAGACAGAGTCTAGTCCATTCAGCAATTTAACTATTAATGGGTTTTCTAGATGTTTGTTTTTCACTGATATTAATACGGAGAGTGAATCTGAAAATATGATAAATTTGTTGTGTTTGTCATTGGAAATTATGCTGAGAGCAAGATCAATTGCACAGACTTCTGCTGTAAAAATGGAACTTTCCATAAGAAAGGTTTTTTGGTATATGATTTTATTAAGTACAGAAGCACATGCTGATCTATTGCCATCCTTGGATCCATCCGTAAATATATATTGGTGATCTGGATGGTTTAAGAGGATAGTATGAAATTTTTCCAGAAAGGTACTGGGGTGTGTTTTTTGCTTTTGGTAGTTTGTTTAATTGAAGGATTACTTGAGGTTCTTTGATGGTCCAAGGTGGAACTTGTGTGAGTGTACTTTTATGTATCCTTTTAATAGGAATTTTGGATTCATGGAGAATAGTCTCCATTCGAAGGCCAAATGGTTTGATTGCATTTTCTTTTTGTTGAAACTGTTGCTTATGTTTAGAATTGAAAATGCAGTCATAAGCTAGGTTGGTTGGACATGACTACAATTTTAAATAATATTGGAGAGCCAGCTTTATATATATAAGTTGTAGAGAAGCTTCATGGGTTTCAGTGTATAAACTTTCAGCTGGAGAAGTTCTGAAGGCTCCTAGGACCTGTCTTAGTCCTTCATGGTGAATTGGGTCAAGCTTCTTAAGGTAAGATTTCCTGGTAGATCTGTAAATAAATATACCGTAATCTAATTGGGATCGGATTAGGGCTCTGTATAACTTGATAAGGGCTTGACGATCAGCTCCCCATTTTGTATGGGTGACTACTCGTAAGAGTTGTTGAGCACAGGCCGTTTTAGATTTTAAATGTCTTATATGAGATATGAAAGATAATTTCCTGCCAAATATAACTCCCAAGAATTTATATTCATTAATGACCGGTATTTTTGTGTCTTCCAGCTTTATGACTGGGTCATTGTGCATTTTCCTCAGTTGACAAACACACATTTTGTTTTGCTTTCAGATATCTTGTATCCGTTTCTATGTACCCAATGTATTATTTTATTGATGCATTGTTGCAGTTGGCGCTCTGCAGTCCTCATATATTTTGATCTGGAAGTGATGCAGAAGTCGTCAACATAAAGATAGTCATCAATTCCAGTAGTGAGACACTTTGTTATACTGTTAATTTTTATATTGAAAAGTGTCACCGATAGGATACTCTCTTGTGGGACTCCCTCTTGCTTGTGAAGGTTTGAAAGTGTGGATCCAATTCAAACTCGGAACTCCCTATTCGACAGAAAACTCTTAATAAAGTTTGGCAATCTACCTTGCAGTCCAAGTTTATGGATATCTTTCATTCAGCCTTCTCCAGGTCAAAGAAAATTGCCATAAGATGTTGTTTTTGGATATTGGCCTCTCTTATGGAGGTTTCCAATTTAACCAAACGATCCATTGTTGATCTGTTTTCTAAAACCACATTGAGATCTGGTGATAAGTTTATTGGATTCAAGGTACCAGATCAGTCTTTTGTTAATCATGTGCTCCATTGTTTTACAGAGGCAATTCATGAGAGCGATTGGATGGTAGTTGGATGGGTTTGTGTGGTCTTTTCCAGGTTTAGGTATAGGAATGACAGTTGGTATTTTCCATGTTTCTTGGACTGTCCCATGTGTCCAGATATCATTAAATATTTTGAGAAGGTAGGTCAGTGATTTGTTTGGCAGATGTTTTAGAAATTCATAATGAATTTCATCAGGGCCGACTGCTGCATTGTGTGATGCTTTGATTGCTTCTTTCGGTTCCGCTAATGTAAACGGAAGATTATATTTTTCAAGATTATTTGTCTTAAAATTAAGTTTTTGTTTTTCAACGAGGTTCTTATAAGTAATGAATTGTGGGTTAGAGGTGTTAAGTGAGGAATTTTATGAGAATGCCTTGGCTAGTATATCTGCTATGTCTTCCTTTGTAGTTGCTTCTGTCTGATCTTTTCTAAGATGTCTGAGAGTGATTGGTTGTGGTTTTCCAGAGATCTTCCTTATTATCCTCCAAATATTGTTTGTTTTAGTGGAGGAGCCAATTTGATTGACATAGTTTTACCAACTTTCCTTTTTTGCTTCTTTAATGATTTTTCAGGTTTTTGCCCTGAGCAGTTTGAAGTCGTTGAGATTAATGGTTTTTTATGAAATTTTCGTAAGGCAGCCTTACAAAGGAGGATAGCTGTTTTGCATTCATCATTGAACCAGGGAGTTCTACTTTTGTCTGAGCTTGAGGTTTTTCCAATGGATTCATTGGCTATGGAGATTAGAATTTCGGTAAAATATTTTGTGTGGTCTATAATTTTAGAGTCTGGAAAAAGTTTTTGTTCACAGAGGGTTTCAAAAACTTCCCAGTTTGCCTTGATAAGTTTCCAATGAGGGAGTTTTTCATCTTTAAATGGTTGTAGCATTTCAAGAAATATGGGGAAGTGGTCACTACCGCATAGATCATCATGAACTTTCCACCCATAGTCCATATAGCTTATGGGATCGCATAGGTCAATGGCTGAGTAAGAACCTGTGAACTGGTTGAGGTATGTTTTTGATTTATCGTTTAGTAGACAAAGGTTATTTGATTCAATGATTTTTTTCTAGGTCTTTACCTTTTCTATCGATTTTCTGGCACCCCCAGACAGTGCTGTGGCTGTTTAAGGTTTTGGTATTTGCTGAAGTAGTTTATTCATTTTAGAGTCACTGATGGGGTCATGTGGAGGGATGTAGATGGAGCAGATGTGTATTGGTTTATGCATAGTAGCTTTAATAACAATTGCTTGGAGGTCAGTATCTATCTGAATTTGACTTTGGGGTATATCTTTCCTAACTAGGATCGACACTCCTCCAGAGGCTCTGTTTCCATCTTTGTTAAAATAGTTATACATGTGGTATTGTTTAAATTTAATAAAGGTTGTTTCTTTTAAGAAGGTTTCTTGTAGGCAAACCATTTTGGGTTTATGGTTGGCCAGCAGTTGGTGAAGTTCCTCATAATCAGCTCAAATTCCTCTGCAATTCCACTTTAGGATTGTATTACTTTGTAATTTCATTGTTTGGTGTGAACTTTGTCTGAATTGGTGTTATTACTCTTTTTGCTCATTGGTTTCCATTCTTTCCAGAAAACTAAACCAGTTTTCTGCATCAATCTTCAAAGTTGATGGTTCTGTAGGTTTGGTTGATAAGTTTAAGACCTTTGGACGTTCCCGTGAGGAAGATGGAGTATGGTCTTTCTTGTATTGTGATAGGCGTTTTTCTTTGTTCTTGTTTGATTCAGGATTTTGTGTATTATTTTTCCCATTGTTATCACTTTTAAAAGTTGAAGGACAGATTGGTGATTGTTGCAAATTCTGTTTTTTGGTAGGAGTGGTCTGTGTCTGTGACGTTTTTTTTTTCTATTTCTTTTTCATTCTTTATTTTATCATGGGTTTTATTATTCTGAGCAAAGACTTCCAATTGAAATGTTTGTATTCTTTTTTTAGTTCTGCCTGGAATTTTGTCCACTCGCTTGAATCTAATTTTATGAGTTTTTCAATTAGTGTTCTATATTTTTTATTTTCAGAGTCAGCTCTCCGTGTAACTGAGGCATAGCTAATCTCACCCATATAGCCCTCTACAATTTTCCTGGCCTCCAGGAAAGATACATTTTTCTTATGTTTTACTGCAATGATTTCTTTTTCTTTCCTCTAGACATCACAAGATCTTGCATATGCTGGATGATCCTTTTGACAATTTGGACATCTTGATGGTTTCAAACATTCCTCCTCTTTATGGTTTGGTTCTTTCTCTCCACATTTGGCACATGTCTGTCGTCCTCTGCAAGCATCCCTGTGGTGTCCAAATTTCTGACATTTGAAGCACCTCGGGGGAGCTGGAATATACTGATCCACTTTCTCCAGATAGCATCCTATTTTGACTGTTCTAGGAATTTGGGCCTGATTAAAAGTCAATATATAGGTGTTTGTATCAATTTTTTTGTCACCCTTTCTTATGTTTATTCTTTTTATATCTATCACTCCCTGTTTTCCCAGGGCCTCTCTTGTTTCTTCTTCTGAAGCTAAAGCCAACTCCCGGCTTGTGATTACACCTTTGGAAGTGTTTAGCTTCTCATGTGGATAGGCTTTGCATTTGGTATCATGAAATTTTTTCATTTTTAGGAGATTTTCTGCTTGTCTCCTGTTATCCACTTCGACCAGTAAATTTCCATTTCTCAATTTTTTTTACATTTTTTGGGGTCGCTCGTATAGAGATAACTCTTTCAATCAAGAATGGGGAGAATTTAGCAAGGCAAACCTCTTCCAGGGATTCAATGATAATGAATCTGGGAAAGTCTGCTGGTTCACCTTCAGAGTCCGATTCCGATAAATTTCTTTTAGATGTTTTATTTGAAGATGCCATGTTTTGATTTTTATTTTCACTGGCCCTGTGCTCCACCACCCACCATGGAGTCCAACTTGAGAAGGGAATGAACCGGGGGGGACCATTCGCCTTGGCTGAGACGGGGATACATGACCAGTATACTCATATTGAGAGCGAGTCTTGAGCCTCTGCAAAATTTTGGTTGTATAACTCTTTAATTTAGCAGTGATGAAAGAGTCTTTTGCTCTCAACACAGTTGACCCTCAGCCCCCGCCTTCTAGCTCATGTAAGATAAAAGGATGTGAGATGTTCCACTAATATATTTCAATAATACTTCTGAGATAGAGATATATGAGAGCTAGGGCATGTCGGGACCAGCCGATTGATCGGATCGGGCCTCTTCGACCGCCCGTCTAGCCCAGGTAAGGGCCAAAGTGGTGTGTTGAAGGAACATGACCACTTTGCACCCAGGTCATGAACTTCTCAACCACCAGGATTTCGTCCCCAGGCATTATGAGTTACCACCCACGGCCAACAGGTAGCCCCCTTGGGGGACTTTTACCCCCTGCAGAGGTGCAGTTGATGTATTCTGAAGTCCCGCCGACAGGGTGAGGAAACCTATAGGGTTCATTTGTCCAAAGCTATTTTTAATCACTGGTCTGAGAAAACCATTATATGCAGCTGACAGATTAGACATTTCTGAACAAGTTGGATGCCATGCATAACATCTATATGAGTGTATCAAGCTGATAAGGTTATTTAAGAACATGACACAGTTCGTAGGATAATTATTTGGTTTTGTAACTTCTTATGGTGTTGGACAAAATTTACACTGAACACAGTCTATTCTATGTCCAATTTCCTTATCTCCTATGCTAAATTTGGTATAATAGATCTATACAGATCTATTTGAAATATTTAGCATTTCTTAATTTCACATTCTGAATTTTTATTATGGATTCAGAATATGGGACATCATTGCTTTCATTCCAATTGCAAATCATAGTTTCTGTTTTGGAAAGATTTACCTCAAGTACAACTTCATGAAACTCTTGGCGGCAAATATCCATTTTTATAGTAATGTGTCATAAAAATTTAAGATGAAAATTAAATTATAATGTAAATGTTCATAGTTCCTAGCACCTCTACTGACAACAGTAAGTAAAATTATTTCTTCTGTTCAATTCAGTTTCAAAGATTTAGAAGGAAAGAAAATATGCAATTACAAAAAATTGAGCCAATAACTTTATACTGTGTTTTTTAATTTACTTAAAAATAATATTTAAGAAACAATCTGCTAAAATTATTAGCTTTTGTAGAAGGTGAAAATATTGTCCAAGTCCTCCAGCCACAAAACTTTTTAATATTTTTAAATTAAAGGCACTGTTTGTTAATAACACTTATACAGCTCTAGCTGTTATTGTCAAGTGATCAATGTTGAATTGATCATGTGATCTCTCCAAAAACAGAGATAAATTCAATTTCTCCTTATTCCTTGAGTCTAACTAAAAATTAACCTTATTCAGGTTACAAGGTCAAATTGTACAACAGATTTTTTTTAACTGAAAATGTCACAGAAAAGCATTTATATTTTTCATATGAAATAAAACTAGCATGTTTGTTAAATGCAAAACATGACAGAACAAAAAAGCTTGCTTTGACTTTCTAATACATCTTACAGACATTTTACAAGATGTGAAAATTCTAATCCCATTGTAATTCTCATTTTAAAATAGAAAATTTCTTGATCAAATACTAAATACTTAATTAATCCCCAAAGTGTGTGTGTGTGTGTGTGTGTTTGCCTTTGTAGGTATGAGTAGGTGCTAAAGGGTTCCCAAACTGTTCAAGTGAAGAATCTTTTTCTTTTACTAATGTTCCCTAATACAAAGCCCAAGAGCCACTGAAAGTAGAGGGTTAATGTGTGTGGTGTTGTATTAGCATAAGAAAAGGGAAAAATAGTAAAGTCCTTAGGGCTATATAGAAAAGATAACAGCTAATTATAAACTTGAAGAAGTCAAGAATTAATTAGCAAATAACATTTCAGAGTTTAGTCAGAAATGTTAGAAATATAGTGTGGAAGTAAACATTCGAAGGAACCTAAACAGGAAACAAGGACAGAGACACTAGAAGTAGAGAGTGGAGACCAACTCTAGAAGGCACTAAAAACTCAACCCTAAACAGAAAACAAAGGCAGAGATGCTAGAAGTACAGAGCTGGGACTGACTCTCAAAAGAACCAGAAATTAAATCCCAAGCACGGAAGAGTAAATAAAATTATGGCGATTAGCTTTTGTGTGAAAAAAGACAATGTACAAGAAATATAGTGAGATATAAGTACAAATAAGTCTCAAACTTTGGCCAGACTGTTTAGGCTAATAAAAGAAAATTACAAGCCCAAATGTACATTTAACATTTCAAAAATAAATACATTTAAACAAAATCAAGTAAGAAAATGATATATGAAAACTTCTGTCCTCGTCTCTGCTGGATTTCATCTACTTTAACCAACCAATCAACCAAAACAATTTCCCAAAATTCGGCCAGTGGACCAGGCCAAGAACTTTTCAGTATCCCTTCATATATATGCATGTATATGGATGCATAAGACTTTCAAGTAAGAAAAGAGACATTAATTCTTGTTTTTAATTATTTATATCAGAAAAATGCACTAGAGTATACTAAAATACTAAGCAGTCTGAATCATTCATTGGTTACCAAAATAATTAATTATACTAGTAAACATATCTACAGGAATAGATTGTTCTCATTCTATGGCCATCTCTGGGTTGGTTAGTACAAACTGGTTCAGTGTAAATGAAAAAGATACAAAAATAAACTAAGAGAATTATCTGATATGAGATCATCTAACCTGGATCTAACACTACCTTTTGTGTGGCTCTTCTGCCTTGTATTTCCCAGCTCTCAAAATTCAGGCAAAAAGTTTGTTTTCTGGTTAAACTTTCATCATCACTAAGTTTCCTCCAGTCATGAACATTTTTATTTTCAATGAGGCTCCTTAACTTGAACATCTACTGGGACTTAAGTTTATTCCAGGCCTCAAGCTGAATTCATATAAATTGTCATTAAAGATGCTGGAGAAAATGTTGGTTTCTTGTACCACTCCAAAAACTACCTGACTCCTGCTACGCTCTATCTTGACAAAAGTTAGATCAAACCAAAAAATGGAGTATTTCTGCCATATCTGATCTGGAGCTACCCAATTATCACTTACCAGCCTTAACAGAGTTCAAAAGCATTTATGTGGGGCCTGGTAAGTGATGAATTACTTTCTATCTTACAATTCTTTCCCTACAGACAAAATATTGCTAGCCTCTCACTACACTCACACTTTTTCATTAGCAAATGTTCAGATGAGCTACATTTCTTAGTTCCATCAGTTCAGACCTTCACAGCTAGGACCTGCATTACCACATGCACAGGATGAACTCATTCTCATTCCCTTTATATTCCAGTTGTAAAGAGGAATTTCTACTCAGATTGTTTCTTCTCAAAAACTGTTACTTTGTGGAATAGACTCCTGAATTGCTTCTCCAATCACTACACTCTTAAACTCTTCAAGTCTAGGATTAATAGTTAGCTATTCTATATATCACCATAATATTTACTCCTTCTTTCCTTCTTTTAATCCTTTAAAACAACTTCATTCAATAACACTACCTTATATAAGTAATATAAAATAATTACAAAGATGAGTAAAAAAAAGTAATGCAATTTTTGCCATTTCTCAATGAAATTATTTGAAATTTGGTATGGGTGTAAAGACACTCTTGATTTTTATTTAATTTTTTTTTTCCAGATATATAAATAATCTGAAATGAAAATGGCTGTCTCACTGGAAATCAGTCAGAAGCAAAGAACAGTAATCAAGTTCTTTGTTGCCAAAGGATAAACTCTGTAGGTAAATTTTTGTTTCAGGTCCTGAAGGCTTTTATCCCTTCAATTTTTTCCAAAATAGCCTTAATTCTGTGCAAATGTATATGTTGAACTCAAATCCACTATCAGTTATTGAAGAAACCTACCTTTATTCATGTTAAAGACTAGAAAAAAAATCAAGCTTCTCAATTGTTGTGTCCTCATTACAGGCTTACATTCACTGCTGAATGACTTTCGGCATAGGAAACAAATTTCGGCCTATTTTCTTCCTTTACTGAAATTAATACATGATTTCTTCCTTTCCAGTTGATGTAATTATTGTTTTATTTTCAATGTTAATTATAAAAAAATGCTTTACTGTTCTACTTATTTTGTTCTTTTTGTTATTTATAATTTATAAATATTTTCATATATATGAACGTTAAGTAAAACTACACTTATCACTTATTTTCATATATTTGAAAGTTGACCTTCTTCTGAAATTAAGTACCCCAAAAAAAAAAAAAAAAAAAAAAAGAACCAAAAAAACACGCAAATATACACAATATATGTGAAGGTTAATTAAACTACACTTATCACTTATTTTCATATGTTTAAAAGTTGACTTTCTTCTAAAATTTAAAAAAAAAAGAAAAACAACACGCAAATATATCACTTACTTTCATATATTTGAAAGTTACCTTGCTTAAAAAAAAATCTATATTTTCATATATTTGAAAGTTTACTTTCATCTGAAAAAATTAAGTAAAACTACAATTATCACTTATCTTCATATATTTGAAAGTTAACTTTCTTCTGAAATTAAGTACAAAAAAAAAAAAAGGAAAAATCAAAAACATGCAATATATTTGAAGGTTAATTAAACTACATTTATCACTTATTTTCATATATTTTAAAGTTAACTTTCCTCTGAAATTAAGTACCAAAGGAAAAAAAATTTCTATACTTTCATATATTTGAAAAAATTAAAAAAACACACACACAAAAACGCACAACTTTCTGCTGAAATTCAATACCAAAAAGAAAAACTCGCATATTAACTCAGAACAAGGAAGTAAATAGGCCGAAATTTCAGTAAAGGAAGTAAATAGGCTGAAATTTGTTTCCTAAGCCAAAAGTCATTCAGCAGTTAATAACTTGTTTGTGTGACAGTTGTGGGTGACAAAAAGAGCGAGATGAGGTTCGATTTTTTTCTGGTCGTTAACATCAATAAAGGTAGGCTTCTTCAATAATTAATTATTGATTTGAGTTCAGTATATACATTTGCACGGAATTAAGGCTGTTTTGGAAAAATTTGAAGGGATAAAAGCCTTCGGGACCTAAAACGAAAATTTACCACTCTGTAAAATATTTATAAAAGACTTAAAAAAACAAATACAAAGAATTTGGAAAATTCAGGCTTAACAGATATGCCTTGTAGTAGCTACTTATCAATTTCTAACAACCCTGCCAGCAGACATTTTAATCAGAGCTGATAGGGGCATAAACATTGATGAACTAGCATCAGAGCTAAGAGTTAGCTATCACAACACCGAGTCAATTGGATATTCAAAAGTGTATGCCCACTGGGTACCAAGACAGATGAGCAATTAAAAGAATTAACTGTTACACTGAATTCCTTTCAGAAAGGGAAAGAGACTAAACCTTTTTTCAATAGATCATAACTGGTGATAAAACTTGTATTCAGGATTATGAACCAGAATCAAAAGGACAATGATGGAATGACATCATCCAACATTTCCAAAGACAAACATATTCAAGACTTTTCAGATGCTTAAGGTGTTATTCTTGTTAATTTTTTGCCACGGTCAACTCTGAAACATACATTAAAACATTTAAAAGACTTGGAACAAAAATCCACCGAGCAAAATCAAATTTGAAGATGAATAAAGTTTTTCAACAGGACCATGCCAAGACCCACTCAAACCTTAGAACAAGGGAGGCAATCACCTTTTTTTGCATCCTCCTTATTCATGATTTAGCACCCACAGACTATCATCTCTTTGGTCCAATGAAAGAAGTATTGAGGGAAAAATGTTTTGGTGGTGATGAATAAAGGAAAACTGCTGCAAGGAATTGGTTACATTAACAGCCAGCTGAGTTTTATAAAGTTGAGGTACATGCCCTTATTCGTGAATGGAACACTACCATTGAAAAAGATGGTGACTACATTGAGAATTAAGAATGTAAAAATGCGATGTATACTTGATGTATATGTCTGTGTTCATCATTTCTTATATAAAACAAATTGCATTACTTTTTAACTCACCCTTATAGCAGGATGTTTTTTTTATTTCCATCAATGTATCAAAATAAAAGGAATAAAAAGTAATTTGCTCACTTCAAGAAAATGTTCAGAAATGACAAACTAGAATCATATTTATCATTTATATATATATTTTATTTACCTTATTTTATGTATGTAATGGTACATTACAACAGTATAAATCTATAAAGACTTATGGATAATGCATTTACCAACAAGTGACTATTTTGGAATAGCAGCTACTGCAATACCAATCTAAGGGGCCAGATGAAACAAAGTTTAGTAAATAACTGCATATAAAAGTGGAAATCACTGTTACTAAAAGAAAACTTTAACTCTTACCTGAAAAGCTGAACTATTATCACTATCACATATTAGAAACAGTGGTTTTCTGGTATATGGATACAAGTCACCTGGATGTAAACTAGGAAAAAGAGATTTCATGAATGTACATTTAATGAAAATTTTCTAGTCAAACTCCAAAATCAAATTATAAAAAATAGAAAAACTATTTCTAAATTAATGAATTCTAAAAATCTAAATTATTTAGGAAAAGCATAAATGGATTATAATGCAAGTCCTATATTTAGCATAAAATTAATGTTAAACAGATATTAAAATTTTGTATCCTCATGAAAACTTCAAAATTTCAGTTGAACTTAAAATATAACTTCTATTAGGTGCTCTTATAATGTAATTACTTATCAATTACTACAATTCTATGTAAATTTAATCTTTTCTTAATACATTTCTATATCTTAGTTTGTTTTTTTTTTAAATATTCTACAGAATAAGTGTATTTAAAACAGAACAAGTTCATTTTTATTCTAAGAAAATTATTAATTACTCACCAATGCATCTCCTTTAGACTTCCTGACCTTTTATTTTTGTTCAATATATCCCCTTCTCTTCGACTATTGGTTACTACTCCACCAAGGTCATAGGCAGCTACAATAAAGATTAAACTTGAAAACTGTTTTCATTCATCATATCTGGCAAGAATTAAAATCTATACCTTTATGCACATACATGCTTGTATTTTTACTGATTCTTTACAATCAAATCAAAAATTGCTTTCTTAGGTTAATAATAATAATATATACTGGTAAATAAATTATGAAAGTATATGTGATTTAAGTTTGGTTGGTCTTGAAAAAAGTTTATTTGTTTTAATGCTACTATTCTGTTATGTGCATGAAATAAGCAAATGAACTACCAAAACAGTGATGACTGACTTATTTGCATGAAATTTTACTTACACAAAAAGTTAATAGAGTAATTAATTTTTTTTAAATTAATCTTCAGAATGTCTTGGTTACTTTTACAAAAAATGGTTTCACATCATTTTTATCTACAGATTCATTAATCTGTAAAAAATATAATTTTCAAATATAGACATGTGTGTGTGTGTGTGCGTGTGTATATATAATTTTTAGTCATAATTAAATTAGTTCAGTACTCAGTAGTATTAATAAGTGGTTGATACATTTATATTGTAGAGCTTTTGAATATTTTTCATTTGAAAATGTGTTATTTCTGCATATATGTGTAATATATATATAATTCCAGGTGAAGAGGACTCAAGGTTTTTTTTTTTATTTTGAGTGCTCTGGCATTTATTTTATTATAAACAGTGCTCAATATAATGAGTATTATAGAGCTTAATATAATTATATAGTTATGAATTAATTGTACATTGCGACACGGAAATTTCTATGTTTCGAGATAGATTCTCATCATCAGGCAATGTTGCTGTTGATTGTGCAGATGATTTATATTTAAATGACAAAAAACCTTTTAGTTTTCTGTGTGTATATGTATGTGGGAAGATATCAAATTTACATGTGTGTTTCTTTTGGCTAATTAGAGTGGAGATTCATTTTGGGATTTGGCCCCAAAGAATACATACTAACCAACTTTTTCTCTTTTTTCCTCCTTTATCCCTCATCCTACCCTTTTCTCTTTTTTTCTTTGTAAAGTTGTAAAGTTTTTTTGTTTCTTTTTATTACAATAGAAAAAATACTTTACAACAAATAAATAGACTAAAAATGATAAGTGAAAAAATATGGAATTGGTACTGAATGAGGATATCACATCAAAAGTAATAAAACTGAAGGGAGAAGAGAAGGAAAAAAATGGGAAAATAAGATCAGGTTAAAGGCAGGCTAACATCTTGACCGTTAAGGAGGGGAAAGAAAAAAAAGAAAAAAGGGATGATGGAGGAAAAAAGAAAAAAGAGAAAAAGTTGGTTAGTATGTGTCTAAAAATTTTCTTTATTAAAAATGACTATTATCATTAAGATTATTAACATTGTATTTTTTAAATTACTTATACATTGGCATGTATTATTCTACTCTTTAATATTGAAGTGTAATATTTCTCTTTTTTATGAAAGAGGATATAATTTTCGAAATTGTAGGAAAAGCATTGCAAGTTGTAATGTGTTTTGTTTATCTTTGACTATTTAGTCAATAGGCTTGAATGGTCCAATGACACAGAGTGATGCTCTCAGGAGGCAAAGTCAAAGATTAAGCACAGTCAACACCAAAGACCTCAATAGTGAAACAAGCAAATATTTGCAACAGATTTCAACTGTTGAACCAGCAGATGAACAGAGCTATACTTGAAAGACATGCTGCAGAAGGTGCCCTTAAAATTATAACAGAGTCAGCAGCATTCCATTGCAATTTCATAACTAGATTCTGCATATCTCATTTTATATGTACCACATAGGAAATTCATGAAATCAAATGTGTGGGTCACTTGCTGGCAAGTTGAGGTCCTTCTTAAACAAATTCAAGCTATCAACACATTCTTCTACTCTGGTATTCTTTCATCTCTAACCAAATATTACAAAGGCAAATGACAGTAAAGAATCGATGACAGGAGTAGGTTTTGGTGAAAATGGATGCTTTTAGTCCAGAACCTGCACATTGGCAGTGAATTTAGTCATCAACACCATCATCATAAAAGGTGTGGTACTGGAGCCTCAGAGAGTTAATCAGAAAAGAAGAATAGAGAAGAGGAAAAAAAAATAAAGAGAAAGAGAAGAAAAAGTAGGAGAAAGAGAAGAAAAAGTAGGAGAAAGAGAAGAAAAAGTAGGAGAAAGAGAAGAAAAAGTAGGAGAAAGAGAAGAAAAGTAGGAGAAAGAGAAGAAAAAGGCCTCAGAGAGTATGAAAGAATTGAGTTGCATTCCTTTGAGGGATCACTGCACTAAAAAGGAAAATAATTAAACTTAAAGTACAATGACTGTTGGATAAACAAACAATTTCTGAGATATTGGAAATTGGATGGTGGGGGCCATCTAGATTTCCTCCAATTCACTTATTTAGATTTGTCACAAAGTTGTACCAGCCTTTGGAAATGGGCTGAGGTTGAATGCTGAGAAGGTGGGAGAAAGGAGAGAGAAATTAGCAATTTTAATGGAGTGATGGTGCAAGATGAAAAGTGAAGGGAGTTGGAGTTAAGGGGTGGCTTGATTCCTCTGACCACTCTCAAAAAAGGGCTGGACAACCTCTAAATTCGGAAAATTACTTGAGTAAACTTTCTGAAAAAAAAAATGAAATTTTAAAGAAAGATAACGCTAAGAGTGGAAGATGACCTAACCCCAGACCCTAGTCAACCCCACACCTGATGCAGAACTCCACATAAACTAAATGTTTAGACAACTTAGAGAGTCCCCACAATACTGCTATTGAATCTACCTCCCGACCAAGACATTGTACAAGACCAGAACTTAAAAATTTCAATTACTACTAACACAGGCTGTAAACTCCAAAAAGAGATCCAAGTGTCATTTGATTATAATAGTAAGTGGGAAGGGTTAAAACCATTGTATACAACAAATCATATATAAACCAAATCATTGTTACATTTTTAACCTGAGTTAATTCTTTATTCCAAAGAATTATTTTTTGTGTAGCTTCTAGCAGTCGATCTGTTCTTCACTTCAGTTTACTTAATCAGCAATCTTCTCACCCTCTGAGATCAAAAACACATGGCAGAGGAGTGAAGGGTTAAGAAGCAGACAAATGCCTGCTAGATCAGGTGGAACTGTGTTCATCTTCACAATTCTAGCAACATTAACAAGCAAGGTGTCAGCTAGATGATAATCATGGTGGTCTGGAGGAACATGTAGACTAACGTTGTAGTGAGAGGGTTACAAAGGAAGCAAACAACAAAGGAACTAAATTCTTGGACACAAGATAAAGCTGCTGACAACAATATATTATATATATATATATATATATATATTGTGAGATTTTGAATATTCAGGTCAGTAGATTAAAAAATAGACTGTCTAATAAATAAACAGCACATCTACTTAAATATGAGCATTTACTAAAACTAACATTTAATAAAATGATCTATCAATCTAATATCTGTACTTAATGTTTTAAAAAGCAATGTACATTATATAAATTTATGAAAGTGTGTGTGTGTGTGTGTGTGTGTGTCTATGCAAACCTTAAAATGATAAATTTTTTTCTGAAAATTAAATGTTAATTTAATCAAAAAATGAATTTTGAAAACTAAATATCACATACTTTGGTTTGAATAGTTAAAAAAATATTTGTAGTAGTGAATCCACATGAAGAGACTCAACAATCACTTACTTTTATAGCATCAAAGATAGCAACAAAATGTTCAAATGCAAGTAAATTGTGACTAAGAGAATTACATAAACTTTATAAATTCATAGCTAAATTCACATGTAACTTAAATTTACTACCACAAATAAATTCTTGGGATATTTAAGTGATAAATCTTAAAAAATAACAATGATAAACTTTTTAATGAAAAATAAAAGAATGTAACTGATGTTTATTTCATCTATATACCATCATCTGTATGTTTGGCATTTCCAAAACAACCATCAGCAGATATATACAAGAGTAGAGCTCCATTCGGTGGAAGTTCTTTAAAACCTGATGCTAGAAAGGTGTTGAGTTGGCTGAATGTTGGTTTGTAGAGCAGATATTTGTGGGGGTTGTCTCTTCGTATAGAACGATCACCATTTTCCTAGTTATATAAAGCAAAAAAACAAAAAAAACAAAAAAAACAGCATTATTAAAAGGATAATTATGCTATATAGATTTCAGAGCATGAAAATGCATTTATTTATAGTTAATTTATTTATAATGTTAAAATATCCCTGTCTATACTTCTGAGATGAGGTAGTATTTACACTATTACATTCTTCAGAGTGTCATCATCTTCATTGCCATTATTACAACATTTGGGCTGTTGTATGCTCCAGCCTTCTTCAGGTGCTAGGAATTTTAAACTAAACCCTTTATTACCATCTCATTCCTGTGTGATCCCACTTCTGGTAGCCATGTAGTTATCTCCCTTTAACTTAACTATGTTATTTGTTCACTACTGCTGTAGCTGGGTATTGCACTCACAACTCACTGGAACTAATTACTGTCTATATCTACTGGGTTATGTGTCCTTGAGGACATCAGTACATGAAATTTTGGGACTTATAAACCTAATATCTCAGTAACAACCAGCAATCTTTTGATGCTAATGATTTTCTGCAGCAACGGTCTGTCTACTCTATATGAAGAGCTTATCAGAGAACATACAAAGGATCCGTGGCCCATATAACATCAGGATGACTTTCAGTAGTGGTTCTGCACTTTACAGATACCTCTCTTGAGTAAGACCATCAACAGAGGAGAACCTGACTAATGACTGTGTGTACACCATTCCATGTAGCTGTGGAAAGAAATATAAAGGAAAAATGAGCCACTCCCTTAAGGTAAGGGTGCAAGAACATTGCAAGGCTGTAACATGAGGGGGTTAGAAGAATCAGGCATAGCTGACCACATATAGAGGGAGAAAGGGGATCACCACTCTCTATGGGATAAAGTTGAAATAATTGATAGAGAACACCACTGGAAACTACATAAACTTAAAAAATCAGCACATATACTAGGCCACATAAATCTCCTAAGCCAATCAAGCATAGCAATGAATAAAATATGATAACCAGTAATACAGAGTGCTACAAAAATTCATTAGCATCAAAAGATTGCAATATGAGCTCTGGTAAAAAATGGTTACTGTGACATTAGGTTTATAAGTCCCAAAATTTAATGTACTGATGTCCTTAAGGACACATGGATAGATATAGACATTGGTTAGTTCCAGTGGCTTAATCCATGGAGTTGTGAACAAATAATAGAGTTAAGTTAAAGGAGGATAACTACATGACTACAAGGCACAATTTGAAAAATATTTCTTCTGCCTGAATTTCTTTAGTAATGATTTATTTCAAACTAGTTTCCTTGTGACCAATGATAAAATTGATCCAAAAGAATTGATGTATGATTAATCTTCCTGTTATGAACCAATACAGAAAATATTATAAGGAATGATGTTAGAATAGAAAAATTACTTAACCTTAAGATTTAATAAAATATAAAAATAGATTATCTTCACTAAATATTTTAAGTTCAAAAATCACACAAAAATGGGATTTTATCATTGAACATTCAAAATTACAACAATGTCAAAAACAAAAAAAAAGGAAAAGATATGACAAAAAGTTATTTAAGATGATGTCAATAAAAATTATTATATATAAAAACTAATCTATGAAATAGCCTTTATTACCTTTATCAGAGAAAACATCTGTTCTAGTGTGAATTGAATATCTACTCCTCAAAAACTTAATCATTTTTTTAAAAATTTCATGTCCATTCAGGACATTGGCAATTATGGCTCTCCACAGATTACTTTTCTTTATTTTGTATGAATTGTCATCAGTTCATGGAAAAATACAGGAGTAGTTTTTTGTTGCCTTCTTCAGTTTTAAATACAAAGTTTTCCTTATTTTGGTTACAAACTAAATCTTGAGAATACAGCCTATCCTGATTTTTAATTCATAATTCAAAGGAGGAAAAGAGATGAAACCATGCATTGCACTTGTGCCAAGTAAATGCAACATCATTAAGGAATGTAAGAACTTTAAAGATATTGAATTCAGCTATTAATCCATTTTATAATTATAATTGGTATTAATTAACTTTTGTCATTATTGAGAGAAATCAAGCAACTTCTACTATGTTAAAAATATTCAATGTTCTTTTGAAAAATGTGTAGTTATTTTTTTTTTTATCATTTCACACCAAGCAAAACAATGAAGCCACTAAGACACAAGGGTTTATTGAGTATTAGAGAGTATAAGAAAAACTAATAGATATTGCAGGGAGACCATAACGTCTACAGGCTTTGTGAGGATCCAGTTTAGAAATGATAGCAAGTTATGGATGGAGTTATATGCATAGTGTTTTGATTAATGGCATATCAACCTCTGTAGGTTATTTAATGCCAAAAAGATGGTGTTTTAAGCTTTTTTTTAATGTTCGGTTATAGTGAGAAGGTTGATTTAGTCAGATTTTGATGGATTATTTTTTTATTATAGAAAAATGAAGATGTCTTCTAGTTTTGTATTCAAAAATGTATTGCTGGTAATAAATTTTTTTTCTTGAAAAATATATAATGGCAATTTTTTTTTTAAATGTATTGTTGGTAATATTTTTCTTTCAAAAATGTATATTTTTCTATAAAAGTCTATTTTCATGCATATATTTCTATAAAAGTATATTTTGATACTTTCATTATGTTTTAACCCCAATTTTGAGATTAACTATTTGCCATAGCTGGGATCCTAACAGGTGATATCACTTCGGGTCAAGGTGAACCTGGGAACAACAGCAATTAAGAGGTGATTCCATGCTCTTCACAACTCCCAATCAGAGGCCTGGCTCCAAATATAGGGTACGTATGGATGGAATAAAATTCAGTATCCAAAGAAACACTATTCTTAAAAAAGTGCTCAATACAAAGTAGAGCAAATAATATTTATTTAGAATCTATAACATAAATATATCTTATCAAGTGATGAATTCTATTTCAAGTTAAAGGGTTTTAAAAGATTTAAGACTAGCCAAACCCCCTTAATCAGGGAGGCGTTGTTATATATTCAGAGTGGACCAATCAAAACAAAGCAATTTCTAATCTGAAAAATACAAGAACAGACGCTAAAAATAATTTATTGGGGCCTCAACATTAATATTTGATTAAAATAAAGATCTGCATTATCAGTCGACTATTAAATTCACTTTACTCTTCTTTAATTTTATTACAAATTTTAAATTCAGAGTTTATCAAAAAAATATTTCCTTACAGACATACGCATGTTTGTTACCAAGAGTAACATATAATTATGCAAGTATACTAACAAATCTCATATATACTCAGATAATATTTGCATACTTACACACATGCATATATATTTTTTTTTCGTTAAACTCAGAATTTAAAATTCATAATAAAAATAAAGAAGAGTAAAGTGAATTTAATAGTCGACTAATAATGCAGATCTTTATTTTAATCAAATATTAATGTTGAGGCCCCAATAAATTATTTTTAGTGTCTGTTTTTGGATTATTTGGATTAGAAATTGCTTTGTTTTGATTGGTCCACTCTGTCTATATAACACCACCCTGGTTAAGGGGGTTTGACTAATTTTAAACCTTTTAAAACCCTTCAACTTGAAATAGAATTCATCACTTGATAAAACAGATAGTGTTGAAAAAAAAAATGGTTACTTTTGTAGTGATATTATAACATTTGTTATAAATTCTAAATAAATATTATATATATATATATTATAAATTATGTTTTAGAACATGTACATAAAATAAATCCAACACTTATACAAGTCCGTCCCATGATAACAACCTCTGTAACTGTAGAAACCTCAACCAATGCCCCATGGCCAATAAATGTCTGATGAAATCTCTGATATATATGTGTTCGATTTCATCCTTAGAAAATCCTAAAGATGAAAAAATATATATTGGGAATACCATGAACGTATTTAAAAAGCGCTTTTACAATCACCTCTCATCCTTCAATAACAAAGAAAAACAAAACATGACATCTCTCTCCAAACACTTTTGGAAATTAAAAAACGAAAATAAAACACCTAAGGTCAAATGGAAAATTCTCAAAAAAGCAAGAACAGCAAAATCTATAAAAGAACCATGCTTTCTTTGCCTTCAAGAAAAAATAGAGATCCTTAAATATATAAATAGTAACAAGCTCTTAAATCAGAGACACAAAACCACAGTAAACTGCAAGCACATTAGGGACCTAACCCTACAATTATGCTAAGAAATACTAAGAGTTTGATTAGATATTCTCATTATAAAAGATAAAAAATGCTATAGAAAAAAATTGATCCAATAAATCCTTAAAGGAAGGTCTATCACTAAAGCCTACACCAATAACCTTACTTAAAAATATTCCATACTAGAAAAATCAAAAATTCAACAAATGGCTCCCAAAATTGAAAAAGAATCAAAATTCATATATTCAAAATCAAGATTAAAAATATACTACTTCAGAATAATTATATCATACACAAAAATAAACTGTAAGCACACGTAAGATCTAACCCTACAATCACACTAAAAAGTACTGGAAATTTGAATAGAGATTTTTTATTATTATAAAAAAATTAAAAAATGCTATAGAAAAAAATCAATGTAATAAATACTTAAAGTAAAATCTAACGCCCGCAAAAATATCTAAATAAATAAAATATATAAAAAACTTAAAAGAAATAAATAGGATTCCAAACGATAATTTATAGAAAAAAGAATATAAAAAAATTAAAAGAAAAAACCGACCCTCTAAACTTAAAATTAAGATTAAACATACTTTATACAAAAAACTGATAAAACGCTAATTTGCATTTACTTCCTAAAAAAAACACAAATTTAGATTTCTTGAAATAACTTCGCCTAAATACAATAATACTCCAAACTTGAGTATAAAATATTAAAAAAAAATATACTTTTAAAAAACCCTATAAAATAAAAAAAATATTCCATACCGAAAAAAAATCAAAATTGGAAAGAAAAAACACCCCACCCTTAACACATCTATCTAAGCAACCCCAAAGTGAAAACCTAGACACAGGATCAAAGTAAATACATGAATTAGGTCCACTAACAGCAGACATCAATCAATTAAACAATAGCCAACAATAAAAATGACCAATCAACACGCCACCCTCTTAGAAACTCTAACCAAAAGATATACCCGACTGATAAAACGTACATTCCAACAGATAATACCATTAATCAACAATTTCACACTTACACACCAGATTCTTCAAAAGTCTAATGGCCAAAACGAGAAACACATTCACTTAATTACCAATAACCCCAACCAACCCCCACGACAACAATGAACCATATATAAACAGAGAATGATTGCAAACCTTTATTTCTCCCGATGATATGTTTGAGTCCAAACACTGAAACAGCCATATGATTGTAGAGAAGAGGACATATATAGAATAAATTATGTACATGTTCTAAAACATAATCTATAATAAATATTCACAGCTCTATACATCATATATCGAGCACTGATTTAAATTAATGTTTTGGACGGAAAAGATTTTTCTTTTTTCTCTCCTCATTCTATACTCACTTGGATATATATATATATATATATATATATATATATATATATATATATATACACACACACAACTTAACAAAAAAAGATTGGAAGTAGGATATAGGGTCATTTTGTATTTTTTTTTATGCAACAATGATTAAATTTCGTTCATTTATTTTGGGAGTGAAAAAAGCTACACAAGGGTCATAATTCTGATATATTTTGAAAGAGTGTTCCCCCTTTTAATCTTTAAACGAATTTAAAAATTTATGAATTATAAAATGAGTTCAGAATTAATAACAATGAATTAATATGCAATTTTAAAAATTTACTAGTTATTTTTAATAATACAGGCTTCTTCCTGAATATATGTTATAATAAATTATTTAAAAAAAAAAAAACAAAAAAAAAAAGGATTTACATTTTTCGCAGAAGAAATATAAAAAAGACATTACTGATAATGATTTCACTCTTACCTTGACCATCATGCTAGTGAGAAGAAAAAGAAGTAATAAGAATGAACAATAAAATATCATTTCTCTTATATAGCAGTGAATGATAAACAATCTCTTTGCAGATGAAGAAGAGACTTGTGGCAATACAGATGTGGTTTTACAGACAAATGCTAAAAATACCATGGACAAAACATGTGATCTACATAGAGGTTTTAAGGATAATGGAAGCAAAATGTACATATTTACTTAAAATCAGAAAGAGACAATTGAAATTTTTGGGATATAATGAAGAAAGAATGTAACAGGGCACTGGACTGTTGAAACTTTTAAATGCAAGAAATCACAGGATGGTGATTTGGTGAAACTACTAATTAGATGATATTTGTTGAAAAGAAGTTGAAAAAACTTGTTTAAAATTAAATGCATAACCAAAAGCCAAATAAATTATGTAGTAAGAAGAGCTTATTTTTTCTGATAGCTTATTATAAAGTTATCATAAATAACTATGAGTTGAATATATGGATCCAACAAGATGAATAGAATAAGTAAAGAACAGTATCTAATCTAACATGTTTCACTTTAACAAGCTTCTTCAGAGATTTTTTTAAAGATAAATGATTTTAAAATTTTTTAACAGACATAAGTTTTTCCTCTACATTTAATATTTATCCATTGCTTTATTACACATGACATATATTCAATCAATGAAATCATATCTCAATCAACATACTGTCTCTGTGGATTTTTAAAATGATTTTTTTTTAAAGTTTTTTTTAAATCAGTTGTCTTTTAAAAAATCTCTGAAGAAGCTTGTTAAAATGAAACAGGCTAAATTAAAGACACTTTTTTCCTACCTGTTCATTAGTTCTTCTATTCATAAATAACTAATGTGTGAAGTAGTAGAACTATAATCTATTAGAAGTATCATCTAACTTGTTGTAATGTAAGAAAAAAGTGTATTGATATTCAGGGAACACCTAACCAATTGCTCTCCCAGCAACTATGGGAATAAAAGGCAGAGAGTGGAAAAAGATGGGAAGTAACAAAAATAACACTGCCTTGGAAATCATAGAAACTTTAGGAACAAAACACCGACATGACCAACTTCACAAGACATCATGTCTCGCCAGCTGCTGGTTTTCCTGTTGCTTTTATTAGCATGAGGCTTCTTACAAAGACCCAGATCTTAACCAGTTGCAGAGAGACCCAGATCTAGATGTGCCAAGCTGTCTCACTGCTAACAGAGGAAAACCCAGAAGTAGTTGGTGTTGACAATCATGTCCACACACCACCTGAGGACTCTTCTGCATTGACACATGTTCACTACATAACTCCAGTTTTATTTCTCATTGTTTTTCAATTTAAGGAAAAGTTAATAAAAGAAGATTGATAAAATGAATCTAGGAATGTTTCCAAAGATGTAATATGAGAATGGAATAGCTCAATAGATAAGTACATATCAATGATATCTTTTTTAGTGTCAGAAAAGGAATTTTAGTAAAGAATTGTTTAATGACAGTTAAGGCAAGATTCAACTACATTTCCTAACAGACTTTCAAAACAGTTAAATACTACAGATGTTGTCTTGGAGTCATAAAAGAGCAATACAAGTAGGCTTTGATTATATTTTTGCAAGACATAACATAATAATGATTCAAATAATAACAAAGTCTACTATATTTTCTTGTGTTGTTTTGCCATGTTTTGGGAGGACATGGGTTAAGGATTACTTAAAGAAATGGTTTAAAATTCAATTTCTATTGAATGTGTTTCTCTGATAATCCCCAAAAATTTATTCCATTTTTCTTTTTCTTTATTGAAAGAGGAGGTTGCATAAACACAAGAAGTATATCTAAAAATGGTACATTTCAAAATATTTTAAAATTTATTATCTTTTTTCCATTGTTAGCTTTCATATGCACAGTCACTTAGTATAATTGGTTTTGTCTGTAGAAAAAATTTTAAAAGTTACAAATTGAAATTTTTTTTTCCCCAAATATATGTTTGACAGGTAATTAGCAATGGATGCAGTATCTTATTACTGGATAATTTATAACTTACAAATGGTTGTCTCCCAGGAGCTGGTGATGTATCATATAGTTGAGTGGTTAAGTCTTCTTGGGGTTCTCTTTCCAAAGTCTGAAGCATTCGGAACATATCCAATGTGAGTTCACTAAACTTTACCTAGAAGAAAATAAAATACACTGAAATGTTATGTCCATTCAAGGTTATCAGGACAATTTCTGAATGAGATAAAATTCTGTTAAAAGAAAAAATACACAGAAGTTAAATAAAACAGCCAAAGTGTGTGTAACTAGGCATGAATATAAAAGCTGACAACAAGACAAAACTATGTTAGAAAACTTTTACTGTAGTAAATTTCGTCTCTATGAGAATTAGTCATTTTAAAGAGGATAATTTTATAATTCTTTAATCTTAGTGCATAGAAATAAAATTATGACATTTAAAAATGTTTATTTTTCATTAAAAAGTAAATTTACAATTGTTACAATAATCATTTTTGCTGTTCAGTTTTGTTTCTTTTATGTTGTTTCCCCTACATACACAATTTAATTTTTTTCTTAAAATTTAATTAATAATTTGAAGTGAAAAAGTTAGAAAATTAACAATATTTTAAAATTTTAAGATAATTTGCCATTTTTTGCTACAATTCTAAATATCATACATTATATTATTCAAAAAGTTTCTTTTTTTTTTGTTTTAAATATATTTTCTGGAATTATCTTATTTTTCAGATTCTATACACCATAAATAAAAAGTGTATCATGTCTATTGAAATGAGTAGAAATCAATATTATTAATACATTAATGTTATAAAATTAAAAGTACTGTAATAACCTTATCTTTTTCAAGATCCAAAAAAAATTTATATTTTCTATAACTAGCCATATAAATGAAAATTACAGATTTTATGCAATTTCCCAATAAAAAAAATTCCTAAGAGTATTTTTATTACAATAGAATTGCAATTTTTATATGGTAGATTATAAAAACCCAATTGAAACAGTAACTTTAGAAATATCCCAGTCTTACTGATTGATTTTAATTTTTGTACTGTTATTACCTCGTTCTGAGAGGCACCTTAAATGCAAAGTCAATTGCCATCTCTTATCTTCTTGACTCACATCCTTTCCCTGACAACCCTTGTATTATGTTCTCCTTCCTTTCCACTCTACTGTCATGCAGCCCTCTTCACACCAGTGTTCTTATCCTTCTCTTACCCATTCTCTGACACTTCCAAAACTTGTTCCTCTTTCTCATCACTCACCTCTTACATAACTCCATGTGCACCAGTGGCAGTTCTGCCTTGCTTTAAGTGAAATGATTAGAAAAAAAGAAATATTCATTTTTTCCAGTTTTTAAAAATATATATATTTTAAATAGTCCAAAATTGAACCACTATATTTCTATCAGGTCATCCCATAAATGTTTGAATTTTGGATCAAAATTAATATTAAAATTTCATGCTTAATTAGATTTTATTCATTAACATAATTATCGATTTCCTAATAATTCACAAGTTTCATAATAGCATTTTTGTAAAGTCTGTTGTTTTGAATAAAAATAAAGAGAATGTAGTTTACATGTGTTTTAAGAACTCCTCCAACAAGATAATTCTTTAAACTCCAGAACAGATAGTAATACTGATCTTGAAAATAAGAAAGGTGTTAATTTTTTTCTAGCCAAGTTCTTTTCTAATCTATTATTTGATATATAGAACATTATCACAACAGAACACCATACTTTTCAAACTTCCCTTTTTCATCAAAACTGTTGAAATGTTCTGTTGACAATAGATGTTTGCAGTAATCATAACATTGATTAGTAGTCACTCAAAGTGGGTAATTCCAGTGTAATCCCACTAACTGCTTTGTCTTTACTTCATAGTTATTTTTCTTCTGAATTGGATTAAGCTCAACTGGTTGTGGTGTATCACTTAAATAGAAGTTTCTTTTCTAAACATTACAAACTATTTTGACAATTTCTTCCATAAGCACCATGCCTATTTTATTTGTAGCATTATAGCCCTTTCTTGTACATTATATGTCACATGCTCATTAGCATCTTTAGAAGGGTCAAATTAGTTGAAGACTAACTTATTCTTTTAAAACTTTATCAACAGATAATTGTATATTTAATCATTTGCTATCAGATTTCTGACATTACTTATGGGATGACCTGATATTTAGAAAGAAATTGTCTTTATCCAGAGCATTTCATAGTTAATAATATATTACCTGTTCATTACAATTGCCTACAATGAGAATTTCTTGAAGAGTTAAATAGACTGGAGTGCCTTTGTCCAATGGAGGAGTATTCATGGGAGTGAGTCGGTGGGATAACACTATGGATGAAGAGTCAACATCAACAACACTTATTATATTGTCAGCCTGGAAAAAATAACCACAGTTTTTAACAAAAACCTAAAATCAGTTTAAAAAAATTAAAAATATATTAATAGAATAGATTTATAAAACAAATATGTATATACAAACACTGATGAGCCAAAAACATAACAGTAATATGTGGCAAGAATGACAGTTAATGTCTAATAACAATTACACTTGTTAAATTTAGAGTTATAAAAATCAACCTCAAGTATTTCATTTTGATATTATGAATGCAAGATATGGGCAAGAAGAAAAGTTCAAGTGATTTTGCTAAAAATCAAATTGTTATGATCAGGAAGTCAAGATATTTCCAAAATGCCATGACATATGGATTGTTTACATTTAGTTGTGATGAGTACCTATCTGTAGCAGTGTAAAAAGAGGACAATCCCTGTCAATAAAGCATTGCATAAATAAGACTTAATAATGTAAGGGAATAAAGTCTTCCACAGAAAGTAGGAAACAAAAGAAATGCAACTCTAGCACAAATTGCAGATAGATGTAATCAAAATAAAGAAAACATTTATTTACTGTATGTTTTGTCACAGAATATGTTGCAATACAATAGATTAATATTTTTGCTTATGGGGCTGTGTAACTACAACCTAGTGAGAGTATCTATGCTAACAAATCTCCATCACCATAAGTGACTTCAACAGGCATACAATCATCAAATGACAAAGGCTGCCTGGTCTGACAAGTTTCACTTTCTCCAAAATAAAGTGGACCAATCATCTGTGCATTATTATACTGTTGAATCAAGTTGGTAGAGTCAATGTGGTGCTTTTGGCAATGCTTGGGAGTACTAGAGGGTTATCTGTCATATAGCAACTACCCCAAGATCACTTAATTGTAAGTATTCTACAATGGCATATATCAAGAAGGCAATACACTACTATAATGACAATGGTTTCAAAAACATCAGAAGATATCGTGTTGCTCAACAAATTCCCAGATATCAATTCCATTAAGTACTTATATCTATAAACTTGCTCTGCAAAACCAATACTATGGTTTCCATACCTGATTAGGTAAGAGCTGTTTCACAGGTATATAAAAAACCAACAACTTATTAGATAGGTGGTCATGATATTTTGACCCATCTGTGTATAAATCTCTAATGAAATCATTTTTCTTAAATATTCTAAAATTAACTTTAAGTGTATGAATTCATTTTGCTGCAATGGATTAAGATTTTTAACACTCTTTAAATAATCCAAATAGTTGAAAATTTATACTGAAAAATATTGGTTCTGCCAACTTTTATTAATGTTAGAATTAAATTTCTTACAAGATCTGATCTAGTTGTAGAAAAGCAAAAAAAAAGCTAATGACCAATAGGAGATAATTTAGATTTTCTAATCAATTACAAACTATAAATTTAATAAAAGCATACCTCAATAAATGATTTTATTTCACCCAAGACTAGATTCCATTCCATTTGGTCATCAGGCTCATAGGTGGTGGTATAATCATCAATTTGTTTAGCTAATTCCTAAAAAATAACAAAAAAGAGGTATAAATCTGCATACTAAAGCAGAGTGATTGTAAAAAAAATAATAAAATAAGCATGAAATAAGAGAGAATTATAGCATGGCCTCATTGTTTCATCAGGCAAATTCTTTCTTTTTGTTTTTTTAGCTGTTTTGTTTTTTTTAATTGTGTGTTTACTGTTTTTTTTTTATCTTGGCCAGATGGGTACTTTATCCCTCCAAGTGAGTTTGGTTAGTTTGTGCATAATATGCATTTATTGGACATATTTTTCCATCTCAGGCTGAGAGCATAAAAGTTTCCATTTTTACACTATAGCTGCTGACTGCCTAACAAATGCATGAAATTGACAGTAGGGGTTGGTCATTGTGTTTCATTCATAATTTAGAAAAGATCTGCCATTTTACATGGCATAAAGCACTTTTTCTCATTTTAAGAGCTGCTTATTTCTATTAATTATATTTTTTTAGATAAATAATGGTTAACATTTAGTTAAAGAAAAATAAAATAAAAATTAATATGAAATGTTCAGCTTCACTGCCATATAGCAAGTTGTTGGATTTTGCATAATGCAGTAGAAAAGAAGATTGGAAAGGAGTGGATTCCTACAGAGGAAAAAAAGGAAGAACACGTGTACTGGTTAAGAGAATTTTATTTGTGCACACAAAAAGGAATTATGGGCAAAAAAAGGAATGTTTAAAGGGAGATAAATAATGGTACAGGGTAATTAGACTTTCAACACCCCCCTTTGCTCTGAGAATTTCTATTATATTAAAATATATAATGACATATGTAAGAGCATCAAACACATTAAAGTCCGAATAAAAGTCCTTTGAATTTATCTAGCTTCACTTGAGTTGGGGGTTTCATCATAATGTCTGCAAGCATATCAGCTGTAGGACAATAAATAATTTCAATATTACCATCGTTCAGAGCGTCCCTAATAAAATGCTATTTTATGTCTATATGTTTGCACCTTTGTCAATGTACAGGGTCCTTAGAAAGTGCTATGGCACTTTGATTGTCCCCAAATATTTTTATAGGTACATATTTTTTAGGTGGGTCCAGTTCTTTAAGTAACTGGATGAAGTACATACCTTCCTGAGTGGTTTTTGCTAGCGCCACATATTCAGCTTCACATGTTGATAATGTGACTGTGGGTTGCTCTCTTAATTTCCAGGAAATTGGTGGACCATCCTTGGTTAAACTAAAACAGTACCCAGATATACTGCCTCTGTCACATTGGTGCGATGCCCAGTCGGCATTGCTGTACACGATTAATTTGAGTTCATCGTCCGTCTTTGTATAGCATAATTGATACTGCATAGTACCCTTTATGTACCTCAGTACATGCTTGGCTGTTGTCCAGTGTTGTTCATGTGGCTCGGATAAATGTTTTGACAGTTTTCGTACAATATAACTTAGATCTGGCTGAGTAAATTACGCTACCGATGACCTTGTGATATTTTCTGAGGTCAGTTAGGCTATCAGAGTTATTGTCGATAGAGCCCAAGTTTTGTTCACACATTGTCGTTTGGGCTTGCAGTTCAACATGTCGAATCTTTCCAGTATCTTTGTTGCATATTTTTCCTGGCTCATTTGCATAGAACCTCCAGCTATGTTGAAATCGATGCCTAGGAAATGGCTGAGTTTTCCAATGTCTTTCATTTTGAACTCGAACATTAACATCTGCTTGGTGTTAATTAGCAAGTTCATGGTGTTAGCAGCAAGAATTAAATCATCGACCCATGAAATGATGATGATTCTCTCTTTGTTGTTGTGTCGTATGTAGATACAAGGATCTACTTCATTTTGGGTAAAGTCATTTCTGGTGAGACAGTCATGCAGGGTCTTATTCCAGTTTGTTTTAAACTGTATAGGGATTTTTTAAACATACAAACTGGTTTCTTGTCTGTTTTCCATTCAACTTCAAATCCCTCTGGTTGTTCTATGTAAATTTCATGGTTGATTGAGGCATGAAGGTATGCTGTCTTCACACCCATTTGATGTACAATGAGATTGTACTGGACGACCATTTGCATTAATATGCAAATAGATGTGATGTTGGCTGTTGGAGAGAATGTCTCTGTATTATCAGTTCCTTTAATTTGGTTATAGCCCCTTGCAACAAATCTCGCTTTGTATTGAGGAGATCCATCGGAGTTTTCTTTCATTTTATATACCCATCTGCCACTCACTGCCGTTTTGCCTTTAGGTAAGGATGTTAGATAGTAAACATTTTTTTCCTCTTCCATTGCTTTGATCCAGTGGTGTGCCACTGGGGAACTTATAGCTTCTTTATAGGTACATGGCACATTACATACGGCTTTGTAGCAGTAATCAATGTCAATAAGTGTGTGATGATCATCATCTTGAACTTTTGTTACATAGTCCTCTAAATAGCTGGGAACACTGCATTTCCATTTTAGGTATCTCCGAGTACTATCCTCCTCGACATTCATTGAATTATCAACACTAGGTTGTTTGTTAGTAAGGTCTTCCAATTTTAGATTTTTCATTAAATCTCTATGGGAAAGATTTTTGTCATCATCGTTTGGTAGACAGGTTTGAGTGTGTTGTTCAACAGTGTTGTTGATGAACTTAACCTATCTGTGTTTACACACTTTCCCATTTTCAGGATGGTAAATTAGATATGCTGGGCTGTTTCTGTTACATCCAATAAATATCCCTTTCTGGCATTTTGGGTCTAGTTTCCTTTTAGGGTTTGAGTAGGCATAGCAAGTTGAACCAAAAATGTGCATTTCTGAAAGGTCAGGTTTTCTCCCAGTTATTTCATAGTAGGGGGTCTGCTTTAAACAGTTTTTGAAGCATCTGTTTCACATAACTGCAGATGTCATAACAGCATAAGACCATAAAGTTTTGGGTAGACTACTTTCTACGATCATGCACCTCACCATTTCAAACAACGTTCGCCAATTTCTTTTGGCTGTTCCATTCTGGTGTGGGGAGTATGGTGCTGAAGTCTCATGTTTTATACTGTTTTTACAGAGTAATTTTTGGAAGTCATTTGACTTGAACTCCAAACCGTTGTCTGATCTCAGTACCATTATTTTGCCATAGGGAGAAGTATCAGCACCACATTTTTCGCCTTTCATCATAGTTGTTGGGACAGATTTTGGATAGATGTCCTTTTCCATTACATGTAGAACATGTGGTGTCTTGTCTGTCATGGCTATCATTTCTCAAAGTAGCCTTTGAAAACAAGGAAGTTAATTTTATGACATTGTCATCACTCAACTGATCTTTATATTTTAATGTCTCCTCAAAGCTGTGAATTTTGGTTTTGAATCCCCAAAATATTAGTTGCTATGTATAATGTAGATGGAAAAAGGATTGAATTGGCTTGGTAAACCTTTCAGTATCATGGCTATAATCAAGGCTACGTTCACTGTCTGTCCAGCGTTTCTAAGGGCTGTTAAGACAGTTTCAGTCCTTATTATATAATTGGTAACACTTTTGTTGGGGGTCTTTCTAAGAGATGTGAGTTGGGTGTATAATGAAATAACCTTTGGTTTTCCTTTCCCCGTGTAATGATCATGTAAAATTTTAAGAGCTTTTCTCCCATTATCAGTGGCTTCTCTCATTATCAGAGATAGGCTCTTGTCATCTAGGAACTGTATGAGTTTCACATAAGACTATTCATTCCTCTCGATGTCAGTATCATCTCCAGTAGGATTCACACTAAAATGGCATCTTTCAGGCCAACTATTTTCAAATGGTCCAAAAATTTGGTCTCTCAAATTTTGTATTTTGTTTCATCTCCATCAAATAATAGTCTACTGCAGCAGTTTCCATTATCTCTTCTGAGCCTATAACCTGTTGGATTTTGCATCAGGAGTGGATTCATACAGAGGAAAAAAGGAAGAACACACATGTACTGGTTAAGAGGAGAATTTTATTTGTGCACACAAAAAGGAATTATGAGTTTAAAAAAAAAAGGTAACGGTTAAAGGGAGATAAATGATGATACAGCGTAATCAGACTTTCAACACAATTTATATAGCATTTCTCAATTTTTTGCAAATGAATATTGTTGAAATTGAAATAATCTCAGTATTATGATGACATGATACAAACAATGTTAGCATTCTTATTCTGTTATACAAAACAAATTGAAAAATTATACAAAACTTTAAAAGGCTGAAACTTGAGAAACACCAAACTGAAAAGCAATATCAACTACTTTTATATTCAATCCCCACAACTGATAAATCAAATTAATTTAAGATTTAAAACAAAAATACCAATTGTTTTAAATTAAACTTTTAAATGACAGGTGTATGAGCAAATACAAAGCAAGAGTATATATCTGTTGTTAACTACCAGACTTTTTTCGGACCTTACTCTTTAACTTCTTCACCTGTTTTGATTTGCTTCCACAGATTGTGTCTGCTATATTAAGAAAGTTATGACCATGGGAATAGAAAATGTAGTATTAAATCTCATGATCATTTAGGATTTTATGATGTGACTATATAAAGTTGTTCCTACTTGATTTTAGGAGCTACAGATTTAATCAGTTGAACCATGGAATTCTAAAGTAATCTAAAATAGTGTAAGGTGTAAACCAGAAAGAACATTCACAGCTTATTGTAGAAAGAAAAGTTGTTTTTTTTTTTATTCCACTCAGCAAACACAGAAATGGTGACTATCAACTAGTCACCATCTTTGAACTAATCCAACTGCATACCTTAAGCAGATTAGCTGAGATTGGTTTGGATATCTCATTTACTGAGAGTTAATTATTGTTCACATTTCAGAGCATCTCTTGGATCAGATAATATGATTCCATCTTGGTCATTAAGTTCATTTCTTTTAATAGTGCAAGGATAAATAAAATGGCTTTGCTTTTAACCTAATTCTATCTGGGAAATACTTTAATCAATTTTCAACTTGGCAACTTTTGCGAATGCTTAGACAGTCTATCTCCATTTCAAAGGAAAACTTGCTTAATTTTTTTTTTTTTCCCAACTTCAGCATTATTTTGTAAAAACCTTAAAAAAAAAAAAAAATCAACCTGAATGAATCCTGAAAATTAACATTCCTCACTTACGTGTCAACATGGTTATTTCTGGGTTCAAATCCTAGTGGTGACTTGCAATATTTTTTTTTTATTAAACAAATTTCACATTTCCATTTTTTTTTCACTAATACACTCTATAACAATATCCTATTGTGTTATAGTAAAATGATAAAGAAAATGAATATTTAAAGACAATTATTCTGATATTTTTTATTAGAAATTATTATTATACTTCATCCTTTCCACATTATATTCTGCCATTTTCAGATACAATAAGTTAGCAAATAGGGACGACTAATTCAGATAAATTTTTCATGTTTTCTTTTTTCTCATGTATTCTCATACTTCAATAAAACCAGGGCACAAGTAACAGGCTATAAATAAAACTTCTTCAGTTCTCTTCTGCAGCATTGCTTTTGGTTTAAGATATTTATCTTATTCAACCTATGAAAGAATTGGCATAGTAGAACATTGAAAGAAAATAACTGAACTATAGTAGTAAGAATAGTACTTAAATGACCAGGAAAGCACTTCAAATAAAAGAATTATTGCTGCATACAGATAATGCATATAGCTGGGTATTCTTATTTCTTTTGTAATTGTGCTTTCTTTTCCTCTCTTCACAATCATTCAACTATCTTGTGAAGCAGAATACAGAGATGATCAAAAGTAAGTTTGCTTAAAAAACAAAAGAAACAAAAATATTATTTTTTTAGTTAGCTATTCCAAGATTCACATGATTTACATTCAAGCATGCTTTGTAAAGAACTATTACAAATACTTTCATTTATTATAAAAGATATCCATTAGTTTAAACAGTTTTTTTAAATTGTTTACATCTTTTTAGCTTAATTTTCATTTAAAAGATGATGTAAAATTTGTTGAACATTTAAATGAATATTTACAATACTTTTAAATTTGACTTCAATCTAAACTTTCAAGATAAATATGTACTGATATACATAACTGAAGTGTATATATCTGTTCTTACTAATATATAGTCTGCAGCAAAGCACACACCATCATTACTACAATAGAGAACTATTTAGCAGAAAGTTGAAATTGACTTAAAATTGTTTAACAAAAGGCCCAGTTTATAAAACCATTACCCTTAGGCACCTGTGAAAACATGGCTACTACTAAGCTGAAATGGTCACCAAATATCACATATCATTGTTTACTTTGATTTTTTACCTAGAGGTCACTAACTAAACTTCTTAAATGTCTTAGCAGGAAAAACTTATCAAATGGAATGTATTAGGAGTTTAAGTAAGCTTTTGCAGCAGACAATGAAAACAGAAACTAAATGAGCTCATAAATAAACAATAATAAGGAAGAGTTTGAACAATATGCAAAGAGATGAAAGGCCAGAAATAACTGTAAAGTAACTTTTTATTCACGATATGTAATCATAAAAACTATGGGTAATTGAAAATCCTTTAAACCAAATAGAAACCATTCCTTATGAATAAATTATATATTTGTCTTAAAAAGCTTTCATTTTGAAGTAAAAGGAGTAAGACATTTTATCAGAATAGTGACATTAAATTTCAGAATTTAAAACCAACCATCTCATTTAAAAAGAATTTTAAAGTATAATGAGTGAAAATAAAGGAAGAAAATAGTTTTAAAATTCTTTCACTTGTTCTTGAAAATATTTATTTTATTTTTACATGTATACTGAAATACAAATTGAATTTTATTTAAGAAAATCACAGTAAGTGTAAATACATTTTAATAATTCTAGTTTGGTTGTTTGGGTTTGATGGCATATCAGCCACTGTAAGTCATTTAATGCCAAATTTAGTATATATATATATATATATAAAATATATAGGATTTGTAAATATCTATAAGCTATATAAGCTAGAGCTTATTTGCTTGCACACCGCAAAATAATTCCAGGTATTACTGTCTAAGACAAGGATTTCTATTTAATATAGACAATTTGTTTGTACAATGTTAAAAGGTGGCATATACTGATTACACATCAGTCTATATCCTTGATAACAGACCAATTCTTTTCAGGAAGTTTATTATATGACTTGGATCAATTTTTGTAAATAGTCCCTTTGTGCTCTTAATATTGTAGAACTTTCTTCGAATGTGTGTAAGGTTTGTGCATTCTATCAGTATGTTTTACAATCCAGTGTGTCCAATGCATAGCTGAGCAAGGGTGGTTTCTTCTCTTCTTGTATTATTAGGATTCAGTTTCCTTCCTTTTTATTGTTTTTACTAGATTTGTTTATATTGCTCGGCTCTTCCGTCTCCATTTTTTCTCCCAAACTAAATCTATTTTTGGTGTCAACCTTTGATGTTGATGATTCTGTAGCTTGACTTGTTAAGTTCAACACCTTTAAACATTCCCGTGAGGCTGAAGTTGGAGTATTGTCTATTTTGGATTGTGAGGAACATTATTGTTTGGTTCAGGGTTTGATGTTTAATTTTTCACAAGGTTGTCAATTTTAGAAGTAGGAGGACAGCTTGATGATTTCTGCGACTTTTGTTTCTTAGGAGATCAATTGATTGATTGTGTTTAACGGCCTATCTACCTCCAAAGGGTCATTTAAGGACAAAAGGTGTTTTTGCTTTCAGAGTTGTTTGTCTTCGAGCTTTCAAAGTTGATTGTTTTCAACCTTTCTTTTAAGGAAAAAGATTTTTTTTTTTAAAGAGGGTAATGAGCAGTGGTGAATAGTTAGTGTTTTGGGTTTGTTTTTTTTTTTGTATGGAAGGGATTTAGATTTTCGTATATAGTCTAATTTCTTTTAGAAATTGGAATATTTTGCTTGGGTCTATGTTAAATAGATCTTTTAAATTGTTTGATCTGTAATATTTTGATCGAATAGAGTTGAAGTCATAGCAGCTTATCAAAAAATGTTTCACTGTGAAGGGTTCCTGGCATGCAGTGCATATCGGGGGTTCTTTGTTTTTCAGTAGGTATGAATGGGTAATCTGGGTATGTCCTATTCTTAGTCTAGTTAGTGTAACTTCCTCCTTTCTTATCTTACGGTAGCCTGGATACCATTCGCCAACGGTAGATTAGATATTTTGGAGCTTATTGTTTGGGTTATTATTCCATGTTTCTTGCCATTTAGTTCTGATAAATTTGTGGATTGCTGGTTTGAAGTCAGAGTAGGGGATCTTGACATCAGATACATTTTGATGTAATGATTTTTTTGCTACTGAATCAGCCCTCTCATTGCCATGGATGCCAATATGACTTGGTATCCAGCAGAGTTTAATGATTTTGTTTTTGGAGAGCTGGTTATATCTATATAAAAGTTTGATGATAAGTGGGTTGGTTGATTCTTTGTTTCTTAGAGAAGTAAGAGTAGATTTAGAATCTGTGAAGATGATAAACTTCTTGAGTTGATTTGTTGAGATAATGTCAAGGGCTAAGTTGATGGCTAGAATTTCAGCATTATAAATCGAGGCTTTATTTGGAATTCATTTTAGTAATTCCGTGTTATTGAGTATGGCAGCGCATCCTACTCTGTCTTCCTTTTTAGATCCATCAGTATATATGCAGATGTAATCAGGGAAGTTATCTATAATAGAGAGAGTTTTTTCTTGAAAGGTGGCTGGATTTGTTTTTGCTTTAGAGTATCTGGTTAGGTCCATCAGAATTGTAGGTTGTTCCAGCAACCATGGGGGTGTTTCTGGAATGATGACCATGTGTATGTGATTTATGTCTATTTGCATTTCAGTAATAAGTTCCTCCATGCGGAGGCTGAATGGTTTAATGATTTTTTTCTTTTTGATGGAAGATGGGTTTAAGTTGTGGTTGAAAAACTATTTTGTGGGCAGGATTTAATGGATTAGAGGCTAGTTTTATGTAGTATTGCATTCCAAGTTTTTGTCTTCTTAGTTTTAGCGGAGGTTCATTTGCCTCAGTATATAGGCTTTCCACCGGGGAAGTGGTGAAAGCACCTGACACAAGTCTCAGACCTTGATGATGGATGGTCTCTCCAGTTTTTTAAGGTATGATTTTCTGGCTGATCCATATAAGAAGCATGCATAATCAAGTTTGGAACGGATCAAGGTTTGGTATAATTTAGCAAGTGTTTTTTTATCTGCACCCCATTCGGTGTGAGCTACTACTCTTAGAAATTGAATTTTTTTTATTGCATTTGGCTCTCAAGTATTTGATATGTGGAAATAAAAGATAGTTTATGGTCAAAAATAACACCAAGAAATTTATGTTGTTTGACAGCTGGGATTTCAGTATCCTTGAGTTTTAAGACAGGGTCATTATGCATTTTGTGGATTTGGCAGAATTGTAGGCATTTAGTTTTCTCTTTGGATAATTTGAAGCTATTTTCCATAGTCCACTTGCTTATTTTATTTAGGCATAGTTGTAGTTGGCGCTCTATTGTGCAAATGTGTTTAGATCTGTAACAGATCAGAAAATCGTCCATGTATAGTGAACCGTCTATACCAGGGTTTAGACATTTTACAATGTTGTTGATTTTTATGTTGAATAGGGTAACGGAGAGTATGCATCCTTGTGGAACCCTCATTTTTTGTTCTTTTGAGTCTGATAAGATATCGTCCAAAAGTACTTTAAAATTTCTGTCTTTTAGAGAGTTGTCTATATATAAAGGCATTCTTCCTTTTAGGCCAAGTGCTTTCAGATCTCTCATTATTCCGTATCTCCATGTGGTGTCATAGGCCTTTTCAAGGTCAAAGAAGACTGCTGTGAGGTGTTCTTTTTGGATGAAGGCTTCACGTATAAAGGTTTCAAGTCGGACAAGGTGGTTGATTGTCCCTCTTCCTTTCCTAAAACCTGTTTGGAGGTTGGTTCTTAAGTTGTTAGTTTCCAAATACCATGTCAGTCTGTTGTTGATCATTCGTTCCAGTATTTTGCTAAGACAGCTGGTTAGAGCAATAGGTTGGAGATTGGTTTGGTATGTTGTGGTATTTTGTTGGTTTGGGGGATTTGATATGTTTTTCATGGGTTTTGGAATGGGAATAATGGTGGCCTGTTTCCAGAGCGTGGGAATGTTACCAGTGGTCCATAGGTAGTTGTATATATTTAGTAGATAAATAAGAGAGTTTTTAGGTAGCTGCTTTAGAAATTCATAATGAATTTCGTCTGGACCAGGAGTTGTGTTATGGGCTCTGGTTAGTGCAGTTTGGAGTTCTGAAATTGAGAAAGGTAGGTTATAACTTTCAGTATTTTCTGATTGAAAGTTGACGTTTTTTTTTTCTTTGCATTGTTTAATGTTTTGGAATGTTCTATCGAGATTTTGTGGGGATGAGTTTTGTGAAAAAGTTTCTGCTATATGGTTCGCGATGTCTTTTTTGTTCGTAAGCTTTCTGTTGTTCAAGGTGAGGTGTTTTATTGGGGTACTATCACATTTTCCTGATATCCTTCTGATCATGTCCCATATTGTTTTGGTTTTGGTGTTCAGTTTTGAGATATAATTTTTCCAAGTTGTTTTTTTTTTATTCTTTGATAATTTGCCTGGCTTTGGCTCTACCAATTTTTGAAGAAGTATAGGTTTTCTTTGGTAGGGGAGGGTTGAATCTTCTTAAGGCTGCATGTCACGCTCTTATTGCCTCTTTGCATTGGTCATTAAACCATGGCTTGTTGAATTTCATTGAAGTGGAAGATTTAGGTATGCATTCTTTAGCAATAGATAAAAGTGTTTTGGTGAAGTAGAGGAGGTGATCTTCGTTGCTGGTATTGGATTCTGGAATTAGTTTTAAATAGCATAGTTTTTGGAATTTTTCCCAGTTAGCTTTTTGAATATTCCAGCATGGTTTTTTCTTCCTGAGTTGAGGATTCGAGTTTTCCAGAATGATAGGGAAGTGATCACTTCCACAGGTATCCCCCAGGACCCTCCAGTTGTAGTCCAGGAAGACAGCGGGGTTGCTTATAGTTAGGTCAATAGCGGAGTATGAGCCTGATGCTGGGTGAAGATATGTGTTTGATTTGTTATTATATAGGCATAGGCTGTTTTGATTGATTACATTTTCAATGATTTGGCCTTTGGGGTTGGTTTCAGAGCTTCCCCAAATTTTATTGTGACAGTTGAAGTCTTCCATTAGAATAAATGGTCTTGGGAGTTGTTGGATTAAGTTGTCTAGTTCTGGTTCTGTGATATTGTAACAGGGGGGAATATATATGGAGCATATAGTGATTGTTTTGTGTAGGGTTGCTGACACCGCCACTGCTTGTAAATTGGTTTATAATTTGATTTGATTTTGTGGTATCTTATTGTTTATGATTATGGATGCACCTCCAGAGGCTTTGTTAGGATTTTTGTTTATATGGTTGTATGAGGTATAATGTTTTACATTAGGTATATGGTTTTCTTTAAGGAATGTTTCCTGCAAACAAACAACTGCTGGGGAAAAGTTTTTGAGAATTATTAGGAGTTCATTGAAATTTGCTTTTACACCGCGAATATTCCACTGAATAATTTTATTCATCATATGTGGGTTTCAGTTTTGATAGGGTTTTTGTTTGGGATTTTGGCGTGTTTGAGGATTTTGTTCCTTGATATCCATTGCTTCTAAATTTTCAAATCTGTTTCATCTTGGGCTCAAGCTAGTTTGGGTTCTTGATTTTGATGTTGGTCTATGCCTTGTTTGCTGGTTCTTTTTTTCTGGGGAGTTTTTTGGTTTGTTCGAATGAAGGGTTAATTTTGGTTCAGTTTTTTTTTTGGAGAGTTTGTGTTAGGGATAATTTCTGTTTTCTTACTGAGTAAAGAGGGTTTTTCGTTGTTTGGCTTATTTGATTTAGGTAAGAGGTTTTTGTCCTTGTGTGTGGGTTTTTGATTTTCATTTTGGTTTTTGTTAAGAATTGTTTTGTTTTGTTTTTCATAATCATTTCACCCCGAGCAAGGCGGAAATGCCACTGATGTGCAGGGGGCTACATAACTTTAAAAAGATTAATTAGAAAAGAGTGAGAAGTACAAACTAGTTAGAAAGGAGCAATAGAAAGCTGAGAATGCAGGTGCGATGACAGATACATAGGTGGAGAGAAAGGAAAGGTTATACAGGGGTGGGGAGAGAGCTAGAGTCCAGTGGTTAGTAGATGATTATTGACTTTGCATTTAAATTTCTGGAGGTTGTAGCCGTCAGGAAAGCAAGAATACGGGAGCGAGTTCCACAGGCGGGAAGTGCGAGAGAAGAAGCTGCAGGAGTAGAATTGTCGTCTGCATTTGGATAACCTGACTGTGAATGGGTGGGACCTAGTTGCCAGTCTAGTTGCACGAGTAAACACCTGTTGAGGAGGCACCAGTGACTTAAGTTCATCTGAGCAGAAGTCATGAAAGTATTTATAGAACAGACAAAGGGAGGCCACATTTCGACGATGGGGAAGTGGCTGCAGTCGAGCCGCCAGATCAGTACCTATCACATTACAGACTCTCCTTTGGAGCCTGTCAAGAATACTGAGGAGAACGGCAGGGGCGCCTGACCATAAATGGCAGCAGTACTCCATACATGGATGGATGGTTGACTTGTATATATGCAGGATGGATTCAGGCAGAAAAAACATCCTGGATCGACATAGTGACCCAACCTTCTTAGCAGTAGATTTTGCTATGGATTCAATATAGTGGTTCCATTTGAGGTCTGAGGACAGGGTAAGGCCAAGGAGGCGTAGTGTATTGCTCTCAGGGAGAATCGCTTGGTCCATGCTTATGGGAGGCAGGAGAGGTTGCCTGTAATGGTTGACAGACAACAGCTTGGTCTTAGATGAATTGAAGTTAACAAGCCACTTCTTGCCCCAGTTCACCACAGAGTGTAGATCCCGTTCAAGGTCAGTAGCAAGATTATGTCGTCTGTCCGCCACGATAGGTTTCTTACTGGTGCGGGAGTATATTGTAGTGTCATCTGTGTAGATGCCTACTTGGGACTGATCTCATCTGGGAGGTCGTTGATGAAAATAAGGAAGAGCTTCGGGCCCAGGATAGAGCCCTGTGGGACACCAGCATTCGTGCTGTAGGATGAAGAGGCACGCCCATTCAAAACGACCTTCATTTTGCGGTTATTTAAAAAAGATTGGATTAGATCAAGTAGGCGACTGGTAATACTGTAACCCCGTAGTTTGCATAGGAGGCCAGAGTGCCAAACCCTGTTGAAAGCCCTTCAGGTTTTCATTGGCAAAGGAGGATTCAGATTTACCAAGGGTAATTTTTAATTCGTTGATGAATTTCGGCCAATCGTTGGGTCCTAATTTTATGAGTTTTTCAAGGAGATCCTTGTATTTATCTTTTGTTTCAGTAGTTGGAGGAGTTCTTTGGGCGATGTTGGAGTATGAAACCTTATTTGAATATACCTCAACGATTTTCCTTGCTTCCCAAAAGGGTATATTTCTATTATATTTTACCTCGAGTATTTTTTTTTCTTTTTTCCATACACAACAGTTTCTCGAGTATGCCGGATGGTCACCTTCACAATTTGCACATTTGATGATTCGATTGCATTGATCTTCTAGGTTATCCAAATCCCTCATTCCACATTTCTTGCATACAGGTTTCCTTGTACACTGCTCCTCATGGTGTCCAAACATCTGGCATTTGAAACACCAGAGCAGGTTTGGGATGTAGGTCTCAACTTTAAATTGTATCCAACCATAATCTCTTTTGGGGGCTTGTGGGAGTTAAAGGTCAAGATATATATGTTTGTGTTAATGGTGTTGCCTTCTTTTTTGATGGTGATTCTTTTGTAATCTATGACTCCTTGATATTTTAGTCCTGTTCTGATTTCATCTGGAGTGCAGAGGGAGAGTTCCCGGCTCTTAGCTACTCCTTTAGATGTGTTTAGCATTTGATGGGGGTACGCTTTTATTTTTAGGTTGTCAAAGGAAGTCATTTTGAGCAGAGAATCTGCTTGTTTCTTTTGGTCAACTTCTACTAGCAGTGTTCCATTTTTTGTTTTCTTGACCATCTTGGGGGTTATCCTGGAGGATATTACCTTTTCTATCATGAAGGGAGATAGCTTTGATAAGTGAGTATCTTCAGTGGACTCAAGGACAATGAATTTAGTGAAGCCAGGTTGGCACTGTTCAGAGTCTCTGTCTGATTCCATATGGGGTCTCTTGGAGGGGTTAGGGAAAGCCATAATATTCATTTTGTATAAGTTCATGGCCTGTGCTCCCCACCCACCAGTTCGGAGCCCGCAATTGGGGTCTGCCAGGAGAGAAACCCAATCGCCCTGACAGACCAGGGACTACACAGTCGATATACTCACCTCAGTGAGAGGTCCAGAGCACCTGCCACCTCATCCAATGCTCTGCTCCAAGACACAGTGCATGGATGGAGGGTCTGCAGCCATGTCTGGGCCTGAACCTCAATGAGATGATTGACCCTCAGCCAGCACGTTCTAATGTCTACAGGTTCTAGGTATTCTTCCGTAGTTTTCGTTCTGGTTAGTTTAGTTGGGGAAGATTGGTAAGGTTGATGTTGTTTATTTCCTGTAGTAGACATTAGGGCTTGACCTGACCAGCCGATTGGTCGGATTGGGCCCCTCTGACTGCCTGTCTAACCCCGGTAAGGGCCGAAGTGGTGTGTTGGGAAGTGGAGGTACTTAACCTGACCTCCAAGGCCCTCAACCACCAGGATCTCATCCAGGGGCATCACGGGTTGCCACCCACGGCCAACAGGTGGTCCCATTGAGGGATTTTTACCCTCTGTAGTGGGGCAGTTGGTGTATTCTGATGCCCTGCCTACAGGGCCAGTTTCTTAGGAGAAGTGGTTGTGTCTGTGCTTTGATTTTTATAGTTGTTTTAATGGAGGATTTTCCTTTGTCCACAAGATTACTTTGGGTAGTTGGTGTTTCTGAAGCTGTAATTGTATTATTTTTATCAAGTTCAAGCAAGGCTTTTATCTTATTAATATAAAACCCCAGTCACCAGGATCCAGCTGAATTAATGTTTTGATAAATTCTTCATATTTGTTCCATTGTTTTTTTCCCTTGTTGGACTGCTTGAGAATAGGTGGTAGTGTTAGACCCTACTACCATCTTTCGTGCTTCTTGGTGAGGAATGTTATTTTTGTGCTTTATTGAGAGAATTTCCTTTTCTCTTCAACTGTTGCAAGATCTTGCATAGACTGGATGGTCACCACCCCAATTATCACATTTATTGGGAAATTCACATTCATTCATGTGATGGTCAGGATCTTTTCGGCCACATTTCCTCACACACCTCTCATCCTCTACAAGTGTCTTCATGATGTCCAAATTTTTTACATTTATAACATCTCAAAGGGTTAGGCACAAACTGCTCAACCCTCTTCATGGTATAGCCTACTTTAATTTTCCCTGGCACTTTCGATGTCTTAAATGTCATTATATAGGTGTTTGTTTCTATTGTTTTACCTTCTTTTTTTATTGAAATTCGTTTGATATCAAGACACCTTGTTTTTTTTAACTGTTTCTTAATTTCTTCTGTTGTATATAGTGATAGTTCTGTTTCTCAGAACCCCCTTAATTAGATTCAGGGATTTGTGAGGGTATGTTTTTATTGGAACATTGTGGAACATATTCATTTCGAGTAAAAAAATCTGCATATTTCTTCTTTTCCACTTCAATGAGCAGTGTCCCATTTTTTCAATTTCTTGACAGATAAAGGAGTTAAATTGCCTGATATTACCTTTTCTATTATAAAAGGAGATAAATTTGTGATCAGTAAACTGCATGACTCTATACTAATAAATCTTGGAAAAGGTGATTACACTTCATTATCTGAAGAAGAATCAGATTCTATATAGTTGTGTTTAAGTTTTTTGTTTGTAAGGGAAGCTGGTCTCATGCTCCACCACCCACCACAGAGTCCAACTTATGTTAAGAATAAACCAAGGGGGAAACTCTTTCACCTTGGCTGAGACAGGGATACAAAAACAGTATACTCATGCTAGGAGCCTCTGTCAAATACAGAACAATCTAACATAAGTCAAAAGTCATATCTCTTAACACGATTGATCCACGGCCCCCACTTTCTAGCATATATAATTTTGGGTTGGGAATAGTTCTACATGAGCAGATTGTATAACATGATCAGGAAAAAATAAAAACAAATATATGTGCTAGGGCTTGTCGAGATCAGCCGATTGATTGAATAGGGCCTCTCTGACTGCCTACTAGCCCAGATAAGAGCCAAAGTGGAGTGCTGCAGTGCCATGGCCACTTTTTTCTGGGTCATTGATTTCTCAGCCACCAGGATCCTGTCTCCAGGCATTATAGGTCACCAATGGCCAACAGGTGGCCTCATTTAGAGACTTATTCTCTGCAGGGAGGCAGTCAACATATTCAGACACCCTACCAACAGTGAGAAGGGCCTATTTAACCCATAGGTGGGACCCTAAACAGGTTCTACTACTCTGGGCTAGAGTAGATCTGAGAGCAGTGGTAACTAAGGGGTAGTTCCATTGTGTGGTATTCCCCAGTTCAGGCCCTGCAAATATGTTATCCGTTGCCTTCCTCTGTCTCTTTCCTTCTATCTGGCCAATCAGTATCAGGTTCTCCAAGCTCTCCTTCCTCATTGCATGTCCCAGGAACTTCAATTGTCTCTTCCTGATGCTCAGTATTAATTTCCTTTTTGTTGCGATTCTTTCCAACAACTCATCGTTGCTTGCATGCTCAGTCCACAATTTCCGCAGCATCCTTCTGTAGAACCACATTTCTGCTGCTTCCAGTTTTGTCCTCATTTTCAATGATATTGTCCAGCATTCACTGCCATATTGAAGAACTGACATCACATAGCAATCCAGCACTTTTCTTTGTTTCTAGTAAAATTTTCCTGTGTGTTAGTACTTTACTCAGCTTCTGGAACGCGTCCTTTGCCATGCCAATTCGCCTTCAGATCTCTGTGTCGCACTTTCCATCTCCTGTTAGAACACTTCCTAGGTATTTAAATTTTTGTACTTGCTTAATTCTGGTATCCCCCACCTGTATTTAGCATTTTGGGTTGCACCTTTTGCTGATGACCATGCATTCAGTTTTCTTGAAGTTTATTTGTAGTCCTTTTTTGTCACTCTCCACCGCTACCTTCTGTAGGAGGTCTTGTAGTTTCCTTTCTCTGTCTGCAATCAGCACTGCATCATCTGCATACCTTATGTTGTTCAAGTTGTGACCTCCAATAACAAATCCTGGCGTGTCATCTAGGGTCATCAAAATATTCTCACTGTACAAGTTGAACAAATCCGGTGAAAAAGACACATCCTTGTCTTACGCCACTTTCTATCTTTGTAAATCTACTGAAATCGTTACCTGTCTGTATGCAGGCCATTTGCTGCCAGTAGAGATTCTTGATTACTCTTATGTCTTTTTCAAAAATGTCGAGGCTGCCGAGCATCTCCATCAATTCTTTGTGTCGTATCTTGTCGAATGCCTTCACACAGTCAATGAAACATAGGTACAAGTCTTTCTTCATTCGTATTGCCCTTTCAGAGAGCATCCTAATCATGAATATGGCGTTCATTGTTCCAGTGTCTTTGACGAGCCCGCACTGTTCCTGCACTATCTCTGGCCTGATTCTGCTTCTAACTATTCATCAGGATTCTGACAATCAGTTTTGTAATGTGACTCATTAAGCTGATAGTTCTGTGTAGTTCACAATCGTTTGCACCTGGTTTCTTCGGCAGTGCTATAAATATCGACTTGCATAGGTCGTCTGGTATTATTCCACTGCTATAAATTTCGTTTATTATGTCAGTAATTTTTTCTATGCCATATTCTTCTAAAGCTATCAACAGCTCTATCACTATGCCGTCTGGACCAGCTGCTTTGTTTGTTCAGTTTGGCCATTGCAGCTTCCACTTCAGATTTTAGTATTTCTGGTCCATCCACCTCCTTGTGTATTCTCGGTTTTCTTCTCCTGTCACAAAAAAGATCCTTTATATACTCTTCCCATCGCTGGAGTATTTCCTCTTTCTCCAATATGATTGTTCCTTCCTTAGATTTTATGCATCCTGTTGAGGAGCACGTTTTTTGTCCTGTCAGTTCTAGAATCTTTATCGCCTTTCATCAGCATGAGTAATGCTTACCTCAAAGAGTAGCTCATTGTAACTTAGTGTGCTAATGTTTTTTTGCTGTCATGAAGTGGGAAGTGGTCTGTTGCCAGGAAAGTTGTTTCACTGTGTCATGCTGGACAATTTTTCTCCTATAAACTTATCTTAAAACTTTTATAAGTCATAATTCATCCATGCATTGAATATTGCTACTTCATCTGGTTTGATGCTTCTGCTATATATTTATTTCTCACTGATGTAATGTAGCTCTGTTATTTTTCTATAAATATTTTCTTGGTAACTGCTTTGATTAGCATTTCTGCATGGTACTCCACTTGGATTTGTGTTGTGGTGCAGTGGATATCAACTCAGAACGACAAATCAGGGAGCCGAGTTCAAATTCCAGTTGAATTCCTTGCACTTACTTATGCAGAAATACCCTTGGGAAAAGTATTAATCTATCTCTTCCCTCCATTTATGGGTTAAATAATAGGACAGATTGACTGGTAACCTACTACGAGATAATCTTTTGCCCAGTCAGTCATGTCTCGAAAGAGACATGTTCGGCCAAAGTGTGTATCACTTTATGAATTTAAATGGAGTACTAGATTGGCAATAAATTGCTCTATTTAACTGTAAATTCTATGCTAAAAGTTTTTTACCTCTCGTTTGTGGTAATCTCTTCTGGCTTCTTGAACTTAGTTCTTCAAAATGTAATATCATCATTTTCCATCTCCTTGAATCCTTTCCTTTTATTGTTCTCTCTCCTTAATGTTTTTCTCATATTTTTTCCCATTAGTGTAAAAGTGATACCATTTGATGTATAGAGACATAATCCCAATAGTAATATTCTGCCTTTTAATTTGAAACTAGGAATGGAACTTGAGATCCCATTCTTTTTACAAAACAATGTTTCTATTATTTACAACTGTCTATATTTTTGAGATGAGGTATTATAACTATTTACACTATTTGGACTGTTGTCCCCAAGTACACATGGCCCAGTGGATAAAAACATTGGTTGAGTGTTCCAAAAAGTGACTTGACCAAAAGAGTTGTGAATTCAATACCTGGCCACAGCAGAGGGAACAAAAACTTGGAGAGTCAAGTTACTAGGGGAAGTTAACTGAAAGTTGAGATATTCAAAGGCATGGCATGTGGAATTAGGACAATCTATCCCCATAGACTAAATAAAACAGTTTGAAATTCCAACTAATATGAAGAAGGCCAAAGTGTATAACAGCCAAAACATTGTGAATATGGTAATAAAAATGAGGACAACCTATCTGAACAATGTAAATAGTGCAAATAATCTGTGAGTATCAAAGAATATCACAGATTAATTTTAGATATTTTCTCTGTAATTATACATGCATTTATTTATATCTATAAGGGGGTGCTAGCTTAGCCTGGTATACGTCACCAAATCAGTATTTCAACAGCCAAATCTCAAAATTTTGGTTGGGAAGACTTAAAAAAGCTTGGGAAATAATATGTCAAGTGTAACAATATTTGGAACTGGTAAATGGAAAGAAAGGATCAATGAATAAAACAATCGACATATCAAGAGAAAGAATTAAGATTTCTCTTTTTTAAAAGGTTGATTCTCTAAAACCAAAAGAATTACTTATGGGAAGGCAATGTTATCACAGGAAGCCATATCTTAGGCTGACAATGATTTTGCTCCCAAAGTACTGGTCACAAAAACCAAAACTTAAGAATAAAGTTTCCTTGTGGTTGAGAGGGTTGGGGGAAATGGCTGACCAAAAAGCCATCTGGTAATTATCTGATATTACCAAGATAGAAAATTTTGTATAAGCAAAATTGCACATGATAATTTTTAATTAATGACCCAAAGTTAAAACAGTGTCAAGTAGTCAAAAGCCAGATTGATTGAAGGGTAGCCTAGATGGCAAGCAAAGGTGAACTACAGGAATTGCCCACACATACTGGAAAGTATTGGCATGAGATGGTAATAAGAGAAGGAGGAAGATATCAAGGTGGATCAATACCTGTGACTGCTATCCATGGGAAAAGGAAATCGAAGTGGCCAAAGCAGAGACAACCATGTTGCCTGATATCACATGACTGCCTCAAAATAAACTTTCAGCCAGACTTAACCAAACCAGTTAAAGTTTTATGTTCAACTTAAGTAGGATAGGTTGATAACTGTCTGCATGAGAAATTGATAAATTCTATCATCAAGACTAACCAAGCACTATACCAAAAGAACGTGTATAAAAGCCTTTAATTTTATTAAATTATTTTTTTTTGGATGGAACTGTAGTGGGAAACGTGCAATGTCAATCTTCTCGTCAATTTTGTGTTGGTGTAGCCAATCTAATTGCTTGCAGATTTGGATAATTGAGGAACACAGTTCTTCAAAGGACATATAAATTTGTAAATGATACTGGTTTTCTGCAGTTTAGATTTTGTGTATTATTATTGATAACGAGGTTGGAAATTTTGAATTTTATATAATAGATAATTTAATTTTCTTGTTTATATTGGTCAGTGTTGCATAATTTCAGATGATAATGCAAAGTGAAGATTCGTCCTGTCTTTAATTATTGAGCATCTGATTTTTGTAAAAAATATTAATGTTATTATTTTTATCCACATGTTTGTAGTTGCCATTGGTTATGTTATCAAACTTTTTCTTTGTAATGCAACCAACGGCAACTACAAACATGTGGACAAAAACAATCAAATGTTGTAAAACAAAATTATATGATACTTACCCTCACTAGGTCACGCACCAGTTTCATTTTTTTTAGTAATAAACAGACTACAATGAAACGTGCATAGTATCGTAGTTTCTTCACCATCAAGTCTGGCCTGAAGGTAAAAAAAAAAAAAAAAAAAGAAGTGGTTCCGTTAACCTGGATACATTATCATGACAGAAACATACATCATATAAAAAAGCTAATTAATGCTTATTTGTATTCATAATTGGTAAACAGCAACAACATTTTAATGTTAAGATGTAGAATTGAAAATCAACAAATTATGTCTTTAGTAGAAATTTTCAAATAATGAAATCTAAAGTGAAAGTTTTATACTGGAGTATTTGCATTTGTTGTTACAATGAAATAGATTTGTAAGATTACAAGCAATAAACACTAAATGTAATATAGCAATGATCAGAGCTGCAATATCTTAGTCTTACTCAGTATAAATGAATCAGTAGATAAAAATAGTAGATTAAAAAAAACTTCAGTTGATAATTGTTCATTTGCTCAAATTTTGGAAAGTGGTTAAGGCTGAAAACTTTTCAGCACTTCCTCATATATTGATCATTAATCAAGCAAGAAAAATATTGTGCAGTATCATTTGTTTTAAACTAGATGACCAAGTTAAAAAATACTTAAAAAACAAGTGCCATTGAATGTGTTAGCTTGTTTTAAGTACCAATTATTAATTATTAAAAAAAAGAAACCATTTATAAAGAAAAATAAACAAAAAAGAAAAAATTATTAAAAAATCTCCAAACCAAAAGTTAGCATTCTATAAACTCAGTTTAGTCAGAAAGGCGGCAGTAGTAAGATGGCGATTATATAAAAATTGTCCTATTCTGATAACTTAGGAGGATGTGATGAAAAGTTTACTCATTTATCAAAATCTGACAAAATGCCAAAAATTTTTTTTAACCCTTTTTAGTTAGGCTTTGAACTTTTCAGTACCTCATAAGAAATGATTCAGGTACATCAATGCAAGATGCCCCAATATGGAACATTCTCTAAAGAAATATTTCACATCCTATGATCTACCACAAAACACACAGACTTGGAAAAAATAAACAAGAAACAAAATTGCAATGCATTTAATCATTTTACTCTATATGAGACATACCACAAAAAAAATGCAAAATCTGTGGGCTATCAATATCAAAACTGTCTTCAGAAACAACACTAGCTGTCTTAACATTTCTAAAATACTGAATGGACATTATTGCATGCTTTTGAAATGTAGTTGCTTTTACTGCTACAGAAACATGCTTATAACAAAATTTATAAATATACATGCTATTTTTTTATTCATCATGTCTGTAAATCCAATATCTGAGAGATACATACACAATCAGCAGAAGAGAGAAAAAAACAAGCAAAAAGTAATTTTTTAAAAAATATAGAAAATTAGAAAATTACATTCCTTATAAGATCTCACAATGTGGCTAAGAAAGAAATCTCATATGCAAGAAAAATGTACAAAAGAACAACTTCACTAGAATGAGATGTTGATTTTTAGCAGACAGAAAATCACAAAAAAAATGAAATCAATGTGGTCAGCAGTTGCCAAACTTTTTGAATAATTGCACCCTTAATGTAGAAGTAATTTTTATGGCAGTCTAAATCAGAAAATAGAAAACAATTGCATTTATTTTGATGCATACTATAATGAAACATTCATAAAAATGCTATATATTTGTTTCCTCTTAATTATCATAATTATGAGTTATATTGGTGAGCAGTTTCATGCTGATTTTAGATGCTGTGGTAAAAAGCATTTTTATATAGCAACTGCTAGCTTTGCAGAGATAAATCAAGTAGAATTAGGATTTAATGAGCTTTAGCACTTAGCAGAGGATATTCAGCTTTCAGTTAATTCTGTTTACAAATTTTGTTTCCAATATAAATTTGTAAGTAGATCAGTCAAAAAATATTTTCTCCTTTTGCAGATAGGAATTGGATCTTGAATTTGTCTTGAATGTATGACTTCATATTACCTTCTTGAAAACATTTTTTAAACTAATTACTAAACTGAAGTTGGGGTTATTCAAAAACAAATTTTATAATGTAAAAGACTATTTAACTGATAGTCACAAACTGCTGCAACAATAGGAAAAACTGCCACCATCATTTTTTTTCGTTTCTATAGTAATTAATTTTCTTTTGAAAACTGAAAAAGTGTACGTTGCTTTCCTGGAGGGAGATATTTAACACATTCAACTTTTCAGGCAGCACACAAGCATGCTAATTTGATTTTAAAAATTGTATTTAACACACGTCTCTTGTTTTCAAGATACGTATAAAGCTCCTACTCCCTTTTGTACATACAGAACACTATACTGCTACAAGGTATCCCTCTCAAGTTGCAATAATAGAACAAAGATGTCTGTTCTACTCCGATATGCAGAGTTATGAAAATTCCTGCCATTAATAGCTGATATATAATACAGTTTACAGTTTTCCTTCCACATTTCAGGACCAGATACTTTAATGTAAGTGGTTCCTTTTAAATTATTCAATGAATTCATAGTGCATCCAAAGCAAGGATTCCAGTAAGTGTCTACAACCTTTAAGAATCAAACAGAATGACAACTATCTATAAAAACACCAAGACACATAATTTCAGCTATAAATATATGAAGAATCTGAAACAAATCTTGAGACATGGGGTGATTCTTCCACAACAAAGGTCTTCTACAATGTAATTTTCAGTATCTAGCAAATTAGATTAGTATCCTTATTACTATCCAAAGCCTCAAATTCTATTCAAATCCCTTCCTATCTTGTTTCAATTAATTAATCATTGAGATCCTCAACCATTTGCTAGATTCCACAACTGTTTGATAAAGGCATCACATTGAAAACAGGTTCACTAATAATAAAACCTCTTACTGCAAGAATCAGATTTTCTACTTTTGTATAAGGTATTTTACATTTTACAACTATATGCCATCTTTATAAAGCATTGCTAATATGAACATATGCTTAAAAAGTACTATTTACTAGTTTTAGATCTGTTCGTTTTCTGGGAAAAATTATCACAAGATTTACCAAATCATTCTGTGATAATTAAATTCTGGAGGAAACAGTTAAAAACCTGAAACTGTGATTTCTTATCCTGCAATCCAATTAAATCATAACACACAATCATAGAAAATTGTGATAAGACATAGCCCCATCTGAGAGGCATTAGGAATCACCACATTAAATATATACAAAAACAAAACTGGCAATAACTGAAGGCATGTATTAAATATTTTCTTTCCTTTTTTTCATGCTATTTACTCAGTTTAGTTTAGTATAAGGTAACAAGTATGTGGTACACATTAAGAATCAAACTTACTAGTAATAGGGAACCAAATTAGTTTGCTATTAACAGACACAAACTACCCTAAGTCTATGTTAATATTATCATCAAAAGTAATGCCACAAGACAAGATATTGGGTTAGCAAAAGAGTTTGTTCAGTTTTCTTTTTTTTTGTCTTTTGTGTCAGAAGCATTTACTTTAACTTCATTCAAAAAAGGTACATTACTTGAAAATAATGAACAATACACAATGTGGAAAATATCCAATGAAACATTGACAATCATTTCCACGAGCTTGGTTATGTTTTCACATAACTAATGCTCTATATTTTAGATAAATTGTGACAGCTGATAAAAAAAATACTTTACAATAGAGAACTTAAGAAATAATGAATCAAATGAACCATTACTAAATTCAACCAAAAATTATACTGTGCATATAGGTGGGATTGGAAGTCAATCTTTTACTATGAGCTCCTTTCAAAAATCAAAGCAATTGAAGGTAGTAATCAATAAAAAGTAACCAGAATAGATTGCGGGATATTACACATATTCTATCAGGATAATACATGTTTCTCTGATAATTGAACAAAAATTGTTACAAGTTGGCTGAGAAGTTTTGACTCATTCATTATATTTAATAGATATGAATAGCCCTCCTTACTTTCCAAAATCTGATCAAATGATCAAACAATAAAAGTTGTTTTAAAATCCCTTTTTAATCAAACTGAAAACTTTTCTACACCTCATCATTTTGCACATTTGAATACTAAATATTCTGCTTTTTATAAAATCCTCTTAAAGAAATAGAATCAAATCAAGAATTTGTCCTAAAATATCAAAACCTTTCAACTTGTGAAGAATATCAGCATGCAAAATTCTGTCAAACACCTTTAGAATATCTAAAGCAACAGTCATATTTTCTGATAGAAGACCTGGTGAGGTAAGATACTGACCCAATTCAGATTAGAGTTCTAAATGGAAAGTCAAACAAAGATACTCCAAATCTGGAAAAGTTCATGGCATTTTTCAATAGATGGTGTTTGAACATGATTTAATTTCACATGTAAGTGAAATTTACAATATTCTGAAGAGTGATATTGCAATGCATCTTTCTATATCTTTGTCATTTGATGCTCTTATTTTCATAAAGAAAAAAAATATTGCTGTACAAACAGTAAAAAAAAATCTGTACTGTCCATGGAGAACTTACTGTCTGTAAGTAGTTGGTTAAATTTAGAAGCACAAAATTTTGATCGGGAAAATCGAGAACATCCTACCAGACCTGTATCATTGATGATGACCAAAATCAAAATACTGATAAAAAAAATCCAAGTCACACAACATAGGATATTGCAGAATCTATATATCTCATATAAGCACTGTAAGACATTTGAAAACACTTGAATATATAAATTGCTATGATGTTTGGGTCCCTTAGGATTTTATGAAGAAAATTTGATAGACCTCATTTCTCTCAGCAATTCCTTAACTAAATACAACAAAACAACCCATTCTTTAAAATAACAATCATCTGATGAAAAATGGATTGTTTGCAATAATGTGGATTGAGAAACATCTTGAGGGGAAATTAAATGAGCTGTCATTAACTATTCCAGAAAGCCAATCTGCATCTGAAGAAAATGATGCTGTGCATCTGGTGATATTCAAAGACCATTATGAGCTTTTTCTACAAATCAAACATTGAATTCAGTGTACCATTTCTCAGTTAGACTGATTAAATACATCAATCAGTGAAAAGTGTTTGGAATTAGACAATAAGAATGATGTGGTCTCTCTACCGGACAGTGCCAAACATCATATCACTTTGCAGACCTAGTACAGTTAGGCTGAGATGTCTTTCTACACCCATAGTACTCACCTGACCTTGCACATGCAAATTACTATTTACGTTGATCCCTAAAAAAACTCTAGTAGGAAGAACTTCAATTATTTTGGAAGCATGTAAAAACCACTTAGACCTTTTTATCACTCAAAGTTCTGGAAGAATAGAATCATGAAGCTGCCTCAAAGATGATAAAAGTTAGAGGAACAAAATGGCACCTATATGGTTGAATAAATCTATGTACACCTATCTTAGAAATTTGTTTTTAAATACTAAAAACCTTTGTCCCAACCCAATATTTCTGAGCAGTATCAAGAAATTATTTTCTGGTAGGGGCATTGTGAAGAAGATGAATATTAACACTTGATATTTATCATTAATAACTGGTCACTCATTTCTATGTATGCTTGTCAGCTGGGGTAGCTAGCCAGTACCTGTTGTGCAGACACTTGCTCAAGCACATTTGTCTTTGTTCAACATCCAGAGCCAACCTGTGGTTTATACTGCAACTGTGCTAAATAGATCCTAGTTAAAGTTTCTGGCAGAGAGTGCATCATTTGGCATGATCAACAACTCAAACCCACAGCTACAATGATTTGTGACTAAGCTAGAACAGCTATCGATTATTCCCATTACCCAATTTTACTCACAAGGCTTAGGTCAACCTAAGGTATGGCTTTAAGGCACTTTTCAAAATGTTCCACATCCGACAATCACCTCCCCAGGCCAATATTATCAAGAAGTTATATTCTTGACAAATTGATCATGTTGAGATTTATACCAGGTATCATAGTTATAAACACTCAGCCACGAACTCATTTTATCTATCATTAAATGCAAATAACTAAACTTATTTGTTTGACAAGTTGAAATATAAATTAAAGAAACTTGCATTTTTTGGTTGAATTTTTAACTTTGTTAATGTGCTAAATTATAATGTCAGTGTTTCAAAATCTCTGATCTTTAGAAATTGTTACCATAATGCAGCACCTCCATTGTTTTATTCTACACTTGTTCGCCCACTTTTTAATCCAGGTATTTTTTAGATCATCGCTGTTTGTGATTTTGTGTGATGTGTTTCATCCTTTAGGACTTCATCAGACTAAGTTTGTTTACAATATTGCGACTACTCATGTTTTTATCACTTTTGTTATTCATCTAAGGAATGAAGAGATAATTTCTTTGCAATTAGATTTTCGTAGATGTAAATAGCAAGATCATGTATATGTGTCTGATTTTCTTTATTGCAAAATATCTGACATTATAGAAATGATTCTCTCTCTCTCCATTCATCTGTGAAATTTTTGTATTTGTTTATTTTAATGCTCGTCTTGGCTAGAGGCTTAAAATGCTACATTTCCTCACAGAATATCCAAGTCAACAACAGATACCTCTTTTTTTTTTTGTGAATCAATCTTGAAAAGAAGGACTTTTCTTTGTCTCTTGTTGGTCAGCTGTGGTGAGGTGGGACTGACAAACCAAAGTGATTATGAAAAGAGTTTAAGAGGACTTGAAACATTTTAAGAGTCAGATAGATAAGTTCAAATATTGGTAGTTTTTATAGGATGCACTTAAGGAAAGGGGTTTGTTTATGGGAAAGAAAGTGCAGTTGTAACAGCAACTCCTGATTGATTGTATCTTGTTAGTTTTGTTTCTTGTCCAATTTCTTTTTTAGTATCAGCAGGGCATTGTGTCACACTTTACCTAGAATAATGTAACTATCAGTCTTTCCATATTCCCATATTGCAGCTCTTCTTGAGATCTGTTCATGTCTCTTGGTTTTGAGACCTATAGAGATTGAGCTGCTGCTGCTGCTGCTCTTAGCTGAACCTTCCTTCTACAATTTCCTATTCTCCGTCAGTCTCTTAAAAAATACCTAAAACTTTATTTAGTGAAAACTTTGTAGAGTGGAACAAATATATGCTCAATAGTTGACTGGATGTTTCTGATAGTGGTAGCATGCAGGTCCATTACAGACTTTTTAAACTGTAGAAGGTGATCTTGTATCAAGACAGCTTTTCTAGATCTATGTTTCTTTCAGTACTTGCTAAAGGTTCACACTTAGTCTGATTAATGATTTTATCATAGTGAATTTTAATGAACTTAAACTTGTTCCATTTCCTATCAATCATGAAGAGGGATACTGTTTTGTATTTCAATGACCAAAAAAGTACCTTCTTCGAAAAAAAAAAAAAAATGGATGAAATTTTGAGCTCTCAGCATGAGCTTCATTACATCATGTGTAAAAGAGAGGACTTCAAATGGTTACAGTAGCTTCTACCTGTCATTTCCTTCTTGTCAAGAGTATGAAAGAGAGCTGAGTGACACTTACAGTATGAGTTTACTTGGTAATTTACTCTAGTAAGTACAATACTGCGAGACAAATCCTGTTACACATAATCATCATAGCCATGTTTTTCATTGAAGTAAGACCAGGATTAATCTCACACAAAACAAGGTGGATCCTGCCTTAGAAAGGAACTTAGTTTACCTCTATATATGCCCATCACTAGCTCAGCTAGTACTATGCCCAGTTTTTCCCTGTTCTTCCAAAACATATCCTAAGTCATCGTGGGCTATTCTCTTCCTCTACTGCCCTCAACTGTAACCTCATGGATCTGTTTAATAGTTCACTTACTCTTCATGTAGTTTATGGATGTGCACCAGTGGTTCAAGGTCATCAAAGCTTAGCTTCTCAAGAAGCACACCTGACCTCATCTTGTCTTTAATGGATACACCACATATCCAGCACATCATGGCCTTGTCATCCCACCACAGGCAGTTGAAGTCCACCATTGACAGTGCCCATGTTCCACTGGCATGCAACTTGGTAAATGCAACCTCTGGTCTTACCCAGGAGGCAGTGGGCTGTGAGGATAGGAAGCAGCTTGTGAACTTGGCAATGTGTGATGGTGGCCAGCTTACATTAAGCCACCCAGGTAAAAGAAGGTAATCAACTCTGAGGCCACACCACCAACAACCACCTCAGTTCATGGGCAGCTGTTGATTAGTTGCACTTCACCTCTGCAACACTTACCTTTGAAGTTTGGATCAGACACATATCTACTGGAGATGTCACTGCACTTTTTGTGGACCCATCATGAGCAGACACTGTAGAAGACTATGTTGTTACCAACACCAGCAAGGCAGACAGTTCATGTGTCTTTGCCAGACTTCCTGAGCACACACATGCCTAGACCAGAGACCATTATATTGGTCTTGCCCATATTCCCACAGAGGGTATTGGTTTCCATGCCAACCTTGAACAGCAGAAGTTTCTGGTACAACTCTTGCAGCAATACTGTAATGATCAACTGGTCGGTCATCTGCATATAGAACTTCCCAGGGGCAATCCATGTGGAAATCCCAATACAGCACCTCCAGCACTATAATGTATCAGAAAGAACTTAGTAACCTTGGTGAACACCAACCTTCACCTACTAACTCTGCTTGTGGTATTTTCATATATGGCCTGTACAAGGTCAACCAACTACTCTTTGCAACCAAACTTCCACATGGCCTACCAGATAACACAGCTGGAAACCTGGTCAAAGGACCTCTCCAAGCTCACAAATGCTATGTTAGAGATTTTTCTGCAGCCAAGTATATCTCTTGCAGTTGATATTAAATTTTAGTCTCCAATCTCAGTCAAAACGAAAAAATATTTCTCTCAAAAAAATGGTGACAATAAATAACAAATAAATAGATGGCCATTAATGAAGAAGTCATAAATATGAACTGAAGAAGTCAAACTGGAAGAACATAAGACTATATCCAATGGTGAAGTGGGAAATATTGTTGATCTGCGGTGAGAGGTATATACAGTGCAGTTGAAATTGACTGATCTCACTGGTTTATTCATGGCCATATTTTTTGTCATCGTTTTTCCAAGAGAAAATTTCTCCTCTTTTGTACACCTAAAAAGATTGAAAAATTGATAAGCCAAAATATGCTAAAAATATCAAGTAAAGAAAGTGTCAAAATTACAATTTAATCAATATTTTGCATTATGGTACTTAAATACAATAAATTAAATAATTGATTCATTGATATTTTTTATGTTCCCTGTACTATTTTGTTTTAGGAGGCATGGTAGAGTAATGGATTGTGGCTTGGATTTAGAAATCGGAGAGCTCTGTTCAAATTCTAGTCAAATTTATTACATTTATTTACATGCTAATACCCTTGTGAAAGGTATGAATTCATCTCTTCTCACCCCAGCTATGACTAAGTAGCAGGATAGACAAATTTTAGTGGCAATCAGTCTATGAGGAAAACTGAATTCAAACCAACCTGGAGAGAGTTGGGCTCCATCATGCTGTCTTGCTCAAGACACAACACTTCTGCTGCAACTGCTAAACATGTGATACTGCTATGACTTTATATGCCCCTTTATATTATAAAAACAGGGTTGTCCATTTAAAATAAGTTATTTTCAGCAAGTTTATCTAAAAATACTTCAGCATAAATAGAACTACTATTCTCAAATATTGGTTGTTATTAAAAATTTTGGCTAAGATACTGGAAAAGAATGTTCAACAAGAGATGATATACTAAATTACAGCATTATATTTTTCAGTTTTAGGTTAGAAAAGTTTCTGCAGTCAAGACATCTAAATGTTATATATGAAACAGTAAGTTGAATGCCTAAATTTCCAGTATTTAGGTATTAGATTTTAATAATTTTCAAAAGTAAAATGACTAAAAAAAAAGTCAAGTATACAAATCAGCAAATATAATGATGATTAAAAAGTCTCTAGATAAAAGATCATGTCTTAAATACTAAATATATTAAAAAAAACATCAAAGTACTAAATACTGCAATATTTAACTGATGACTCAATGAAGTCTCTAAGAATGTTCTCTGGCTGCTGAAGCCAGCTAAACTACAAAACAACAAGTATCATTAAAAAAGTAAAACAACATAAAAGAATAAAAAAAATAGTGAGAAGCATGCATGTTATCTTACCTGGCAGCGTGCCGTCTGTCAGTGTCACACCAAGGCAGCAACAGTAAGGTAAAAAGAACAAAGAAAAACCCATTGACAACAAATGATTACTGAAACATACTTGCTAGATTAGAGAAGGTGGAATTTTTATGATAAACTGAGAGTAGATATGTGCAAAGAAAAAAATAAGAGTATATAATGAAGGAGAAAAAGACAAACTACTAGGGATGTAAATATTTCTCCTTTATTCTTATCCTTATTGAAAAATATATATGAATAAGGCTTATGAAAATAGAAAAGGAATATCCCAAGAAATATGTAATCATATTATCAAATAACATATTTAATACAGTTGTTGCACAGAACAGTGAATGTTTCCATTAATCTTTCAAAAAAATATTCAAATTTTAAAAGCTGATTTTCCTAATTTTGTTTTTTTTAACTATTGTTAAAAGTTACATATAAGAAAAACAAAATGTAAAATAGTATGTCAAAAACACATTTATATATTTTGTCATTCTAGCAACATTCTAAAATGATTAAATTCACTTAATCTAATTCACTTTGTAGACTTTATTTTATGCCTCAGAATTTTATCTTCATAAAGCCATGTACAGAATCCACTAATCCTTTAAATTTATTATTCAAATTTATCAGTAGATAATTGAAATAGCAAATACATTTAAATAGTAATTAATGCTACAATCTATGCTTTTTATTTCAATGTGTTTCAGCTTTATCTTCCATGATAAATTATTTATAAATAAATTTAGTCTAATCACTGATCACATCTGATGGCATAACTTCTTCAGTTTCCATAACCTGAATCTAAAATAATGACTGATTTCTTTTTAGACAATTTTATTGTTATGACACATTAATTATAAGTGTCTGGATCTAATTTCTTAGTTTTATCTATTTTAAATTCCCACAAAGAGGGGTATAAAAAATAAGAATAATTTTATTACCATAAAGAGTGGTACATCTTAAAAAAAATAACAATAGTCAATAAGGGATTTTTAATGATAGCTTTATCAATTTGTTGACATCATTGTCAGCTTTTTTCATCAAAATGTTGGAAAATATTGCATTAAAAACATCTATGGCCAAAAACCATACATTTTTCATGTCATGCTTGGCAATAAAATACTCCTCATAAAAGAAAAGAGAATATTAGTAACAGTTTTAAGATCAGTCATTGCTAGATTAAACTTGGAATTATATTGTACAAGCAATATATAGAACAAGAGTAACAATAATCTTGAATGAATGTGAAATATAAGCTAACATAGCATACCAAAAGAAAATATGACTTTAACAACCTGTGCCATCAGAAAGTTTCAAACAACCAAATAAGAAAATAAATTTTTCAATGAAAATTTAATTTCAACAAAGTCTGGGTTAACTATTGTTGAAACTGATTTAAATCATTCGAAACTCATTTTACAATCAAAAGCCGGTATAAAGGGAGAAGCTCAATAGAGTTCATCTGCCTAAATATACAGGTATATAATTTTCTAAACTGATAAAAGAGTTCTTCCTGCAGTGCTTATCACATTTAAGATTTTTTCATGAGACCAAATATAATGATAATTAAAGACACCAGATATGATGTAACTGAAGCTAAAATTTGGTTTATAAAAGTTTTAAGTGGAAATCTTCAATTTAGAACTTAGCTAGAGAAATTCTCTTTATATATCTCTACTTTATAAGGATAAAGATTCAACTGGGAAAATGTTTATAACTGACAACAACAGTGGAGTGTCAGATGTGCACATTATTTACCTTCAGAAAATTACTTTCAGACAACACTAATCAACAATATTGTACATTGTGCATCACTTAGATTGGATAGTTTTTAGCAACTGCAATTGAATGTTTGACCTCTTATAAATACTTAACCATTTTACAATTGAAAAACTTTAAAATCCTTTCTTTACTACAATTTTCTTGATATAAGAACAAAATACATAATTCTTAGAAATAGGTTTAGCAACATTCCATATGCCATAAATTTACCTTAGAAAAAAAACGTGTTCTCTAAGAAGTACAGAGGCATTACTATTTTTTTAAATGGGCATAATGTGTGTGTGTGTGTGTGTACTTGATCAGAAATCCCTATTTAATACATGTTTTGTTAAGCAAGAATTTGGAGTTAATGAGTGTAGAAATGGCTTAAATTTCTACTGATTTTGAGTGCCTTTTGGTTGAAACTATTAGCCAATTTGAAGGATTTTAGTGATTCAACTAAAACAAATGATGTATAAGAGCTATTAAATTAAAAAAACAAAACACTTTTTCACATAAGGAAAAATATACTAAAAACTTGACAAAGTACCTTGTCAATCAGGTTTTTAAAAAAGTGTGTATTTTGTTACGTGTTAAGCGTAACAAAAGAAAAAAAAAATTTGACCAAAACTGAGATAAATCACAGACAAATATTTAATTTACAAAACACACCAAATAAAATATTTCCAAATATACAATTTTTTTTGCATTCAAAACAAGAAACAGAGTTTACTACTGGCGAGTGTTACCAGGAGAGAAGAAGGTAAGGTATCAGGTATCCTTACCCAGTTAAGTTGGCATAGAAGTTGAGTGCTATACTTTTTGGAAATCCTTAAATTAGTATATAAAGAATAGTTATTTGCTTGGTCAATGAAAGAGTCAAAAATATGTATTTACCCATATAGTTCCATGAGGTTCTTTTTCCGGTATTAGTTGGTCAACAACTTTTCTTACAGATTCTTTTGGCTGGATATAAACCCTTGAATCACAACCGGAGTCGATAACATCAGCAAACCCTGATAACAACTGTTTCAAGTTTTTAGTTTGTTGTCAACTTTACTTAGAGAGATTCTTTCGACTGGATATAAATCCTTGAATCAAAACCAGGGTTGATAAAGGTCAGCACATCCATTTAACAACTCTTGCAACTTTTAGTTTGTCAACGACTTATGAGATTTTTTCAGCTGGATATAAATCCTTGAATCAAAGCCGGAGCAGATAAGGTCAGCCCATCCTGTTATCAACTAACTGCTCCATGCCCAAAACCTATTTGCATAAGGGCTAACACCTAATTTGCATATTTCTAGAACCTTTCGAATTCTCTTGACTCTACTGGAACACTCTGGTATCTTCCAAACATTTCTAATTTCCTTATTTTTACAACTATTTCCTGAATTAAAACTTTTTTGTAGCAACACATAGGACTCAATAGAATCCCTTACTGCAACTTTTAGACATCATTATTTTTATACATGAATGCATCCTCGTAACAGTGTGTCATATATATTCCAGAAATTAAATATTAATGAAACTTGGTTATAAATGTGGATAGGGATCGCAGGTTCGAATCCTGCCAAATGACACAGATTTTCATAATAAAAAATTTATCAGAAATAATCAGGCCTGTAGAAACAAATATATAATACCGTTTGATTATAAACAGAATATCTACTTAAATACGAGTATCAATCAAAAATAATGTTCAAACAAATCATTTCATATATATATATATATATATATATATATATATATATATATGAAATGATTTGTTTGAACATTATTTTTGATTGATACTCATATTTAAGTATATATATATATAATGGCTGGCCACTCGTATTTGAGGATATCAGGTGGTTAGCTAATCCCCATTGTAGATGCCTGCTCAGGCAAACTTGTTTGTTCAACATTCACAGAGTCCACCTGTGGTTTATACTGCAGCTATGCTGAGCAAACCTTAGTTAAGTTCCTGGGAGAGAGCACATTATCTAATGTGAACAACAGTCTGAACAAGGCCAAGGCATTCAAATCCTCAGTCACGATAACTTGTGACTTCGAACGAGCCCAACCATCAACAACTCCGCAAAAGGGAGTCTACCCAATTTTACTCGCAAGACTTGGGTCAACCCATGATATGGTTTTCAGGTACTTTCCAAAGGTGCTGCACACTGGGATTGCCTCATATCCAGGCCGATAACATCAAGAAGTTACCTTCCTGACAAATTGACCATGGTGAGATTCAAACCCAGGCTTCATGGGCAGAAAGCAAACATTCTAACTACTCAGCAACACACCCATATATATAAAATAAATTGCAAACATTGTCTATTTTTAATAAAATCCGTTTATACTCATGGATAATCTTTCAAGTATTATAAATGAAAAATGTAAGAAATGAGCTGTAACTTCAATAGATGATTTTATTATTCATTTCTTCATGTTCCCAAGTACTTTCAATCTCCTTCCGAGATCATCTTCAGAGGTGTGAGTTGTGGTAACAAAAAGTAACTGCAAATCTGTGTTGCTAAAACATTACTGTCAATTTTCTTACTTTAAATATAACAGTTGACAAATTGCTTAGCATTCATTAGAATGTGAAAATTATCCAAAATGGAATTTTTTTTTATATATTGTAATGTTATAGTCATGTACGTGTTAAAGAATGAAAAAACTGATCTTTTTACAAACATTTTAGAACATTGCTACAGTATTCACAGCTGACTATTAATTGATGGCTTAAGATTTTTAATGAATATTGCCTCGAGAATCTGTAGTTAGCTTTTGTTCTTTTCTTGGTGTAGGATAGTCGTGTCATCAATAACAATGGATCAAGGAAGACCAAGAACCATTTGTATGCCTGACCACAAAAAAAATATTGTACAGGTTGGTGAGATGATCCAAGTATCAGCACATGTCAAGTGGACCTAACATGTTGTACATCTCATAGTACCGCATAGAGGATACTTCAAAAGTAGCTCCTGCAATGTGTGCAGAGTCTTTTACCATCTTATCACTCACTACAGGAGAACATTTTCTGATGGTTTATTACACAAACTGCCAATCTGTTGTCCATCTCTTCAGTTTTGTTTATGGATAAGGCAACATTTAGAAGAGAGAGAATAAATTTACACAACCAACATTTGTGGGTAAATCAGAATCCCCATGGTACAATACAGTTTACAGAATCAGTTTACAGTAAATATGTGGGCTGGAATTGTAGGTGATTATCTAGTAGGTCCATATGTTCTCCAAACACATCGTACAGGAGCTGTCTACAGGTAATTTCAAACACACTTCCAGACCTGCTAGAGGATGTAGCCCTGCAAATACAAAGACGCATGTGGTTCATGCATGATGGAGCTCTAGCACAGTTTAGTAAAATTGTTCACAATACACTGGCTGTCATGAAAAATGGATAGGTAGGAAGGACCGGTTCTGCTGACCTCAATCAATCCTTTTGATTCTTATCTGTGGGGTCACCTAAAACAATTGATTTATGCAGCAGATATTAATAATGCAGAGACACTTTATCAGTGTGTCATGGGGGCCTGCAAAACCATTCAATACTATGTGAGAGTATTTGAAAGGGTGTGCTTCTACACATGCTTGCAATCCAATGATTGCATGCATATGTAGAAGCAAGTGGAGGACATTTTGAACAGTTGTTACTGGTTACTGTGTTGAAGTACAACAATGTCTTTTGGACATGTTTAAATGAACTTTTGTCCTTGTTTTGGTGTAAGCCCCAAATTTTGTAAAAGTATTTTTGATACACTGTGTACACATACACACACAATTACATGGGCATTGACTACACAAGGTTAACTGCAGTAATTACCATTGGATATCCCATCTCTCTGTTGTCAACAATGCATTGTCTAGGATCCTGCTGTGTTCAGTACCGAGAGAGCCAACCTGTGGTTTATACTGCAACTATGCTGAGTGAACTTTAGTTACAGTTTCTGGGAGAAAGTACATAATCTGGTGTGATCATCAGTTTGAACAAAGCCTGTATGCTCAAACCCTCAGTCACAATGAATTATGATTGTGTGCTAGCACAACCATAAACAGCTTCCACCTTTCCCCTATTGGTAAGGAAAGGTCTAGTCAGGCACCTAACCTACCAACAACAACTAAAAACTCAACTAGAAAATCAAAACTTAAAAAAGTTCAAATGAAAAATGAGACAAATCAATGTCCAGTAGAACCAGATGATTTCAGGTTGCCCATTCTTCTAGAAGAATGTGAAAACACAAACCTTGATGTCTTGTAAATGCTCCTTTGAGGGTAAGAAGACATCACCCTTTGAAACAGAAGCATGAAATAGCAATGGAAAACTCTTGCTAAATTTTTGATCTTCAAAAAGATATTCCATCCTAAATGTAGGGTTCTACCATCCCATGAAACACTGGATAATATGACAAAACATAGATAACATAATCAAATAGCATAGAATCAAATAATGTTATCATTAGCCAAGGTGTGTGAGATTATTCCAAAAATACCTAAAAGGCAAAAAATATACCTATAGAATGACAATCCTGAACTGAAAAAATTGATACAGAAAATAAACAAACAGAAGAAAAATAGAAGGTAAAATACTAAACAACAAAGAAAATCAAAAAAATAGTTAATGTTCTAAGAAACCAATATCTTGTGGTGATAAGCGGATGTTTGCTCTACAACAACTAAAAAGCAAATGAATAAAAATCGTTGTGCGCATCCGAATTCGCGCAGATGTTCTGGTTGAAAAATAAAAATAAATCCAAAATTTTATTTATCAGCCAATAGGAAGCCCGGAACCAAATACAAGGATGAAATTCGAAATGAGCTAGTTGATCCAAAAATGCAGATATAAAAAGCAGAGACAAAGCATAGTTAAACAGACAGAAGAAGATAGGATAGAGTTACCTACCTCCCCTTGACTTAGGTGACCTACTATGCTGACCTCTTTCTTTCTCTCTGTTCTCAAAAGTACTAACTGACCTTTTCAAAGACCTTCCACACAAACCAACTGACTGAAGCAGCAACTTCTAAATGAACATTCTTTAACTACAAGATATTTCCACACAACTAAGCCTTTATCTCTTTCAACTCATTATTATTTGTCATGAACTCTCTAACCTCCTTTGGACTTTTATTTCAAGTATTACTTTATTTGTAAAACATTAATTGAAATGTATATATATATATATAAAAATGTTATTTTATACTTAAAATTGCCTTTCTTGATTTTATAATCATTTTATGAATTATAGTGGGCTATCTTCCCACAAGGCCAAATTCCATTAACCTGCTAAGGTATACTACTACCCCTCACTACAAACGGAAAAAGAGAAGATATACCTGCTATAATCTCTAAAAAATTGGAAACCAAATGAATGAAACCAAACAGCATAGACAATGCATTTTAAAATGTAGAGAAAAAGCAAAAAATCACAACCTTATACAATCATAACCATCACAGAAGAAATATCCTGATCTCAAAAAACACTGAGTCACATTTCAACCCTGACCACACAAAAGATATCTACAGAAATAGAACATATACCAATATATATCTAATCATTCCAAACATAAACAAAAATAAGTCTACTGGTGAGGAAGTTAAAAAAGCTATTAAAAAGTAAGTATTAAAAAGGTATCACTTGACATTGAGGTTGAACTTTTGCAAATAGCTGACCTTTTTCCAAATTCAATAACAGATTTCTCAATCTCATGAAGAAGGCTGGAATCAGGAACACCCCCCCCCCCAAAAAAAAGTAAGGTTTATTGTGATTTAATTCACTATAGAAACAAAAAAGTAGCCCTACAGCTTCACACACACATAATGATGAAAGTATTAATGAATATTGTATTAACTAGGCTCTCATTTTATGAAACTCAACTCTTCACAACCCAGTTTGGTTTTTGCCATATATGAATAAAGTTTTGCTGCAGACATTTGAGTTTGAACACGGATGGTCAGAGAACAAACAGTCAACCTCATTTTGATGTAATTAGAGGGATCGTGCAACTGAGATCAAGTATTTGAGGAAATTAAAGAGCAGGGTTTTAAGATCAGTGAAGGAAAATGTGAATTGTTTATATTCAGAATTAAATATCTAGGACAAATTATCGATGCAAATTGTAGACAACCAGATCCTTGAAGGGTGAGCACAATAAAAGATATGCTTATCCCAACAAATATAACAAAGCTAAAAGCATTTTTAGAATTTTCTAATTACTATCATATATATATATATATATATATATATATATATATATAGTGGATGACCATTGTGGTGCAGTGGATATCAGGTCGGAACAAAAAAAAAAAAAATCAGAGAGCCAAGTTCGAATTCTAATTGAATTCATTGCATTCACTTACATGCAAAGGTATTAATCCATCTCTTCTCTCCCTAGCTATGGGCTAAATAGCAAGACAAATTGGGTTTTATAGTCTTGATTGGCAACCAGTCTACCACAGAAAGTAATGGCTACTTACTGAGGAGATGATGCTACTCTGGGTCAAGAAGTGGCTGTTGGAAGACTATTTCTGGTAACAGGATTCTATGCCATGTGACACAAGCAGGAGAACCCAATCATGGCTATCAGACAATTGTTGAGATCATATCCCCCCTTAAGACTGCTATGTATATGTACATATGTAGCACTGCTATATATATATGTACAGATATCTTTCCACAAGTGATGGAAGAGTGGCAGCATTTGCAAAGCTAACTAGTTGAAAGTAAGCCATCACAATCTTCATACAGATGGCTCAAAACTTACTGCACTGTTAACTAAACAGCAACAAGATTTGTCAGAGTCTTGAATGACTGAACAGCCCTCTTTAGGGATGCACTGTTCACCCATACTATATATGGATCTACAAAAAGTGACCTAAAACAAAGCTTGCTTAACAATCAAGCTAGCCAGTTCAGAATAGCAGTTCAGAAAAGCAGAAATAGAACCAAGAGATACTAAAATAAAAAGTACAGAATGAAAGTACATAGTTGGAACATCAGAACATTTCTTCACTACAAGGAATTTAGTCATCCTGACAACTGGTATGACCATGAAGTCAGTATGATAATATTAATATTGTACAGAGCTGTACTCTCTGAGACTAAATTAATTGGAGAGGACCAACTGACAGTATCTGGGAATGGCCAAAAATATGAGTGGGAGTGTTTGCTTTACTATTTCCATTTGAATTAACCAAGCAGCTTGAGCATCTTCAAGGCATTAGAGTCTTGCTCCTTAGAATACCTCTATCTTGCAACCATTATGTGAGTCTTTGACATTTATTTTGACAGTTCTGAGGAATCTATCATAGATTTCAGAACTGCCATCACAAAGATTCTCCTTGATTTCAATAAGAATCATGAGACTTGGAAGGCATTGAGAAAGCACTGCCTTGGAAAAATGAATAGTAATAGATGGCACCTTCTTTATCTTTACACTGAATTTGAACTAGTCATCTGCAACTATTTTTCTATCAAAAAGTCGACCATTGAAGATTAAAGATTTAAACATGAGCACATTCTTGATTACATTACTTGTTATAAATGACATATTCAAGATGTATACACTGTCATACATGCTGCCTAATGCTGGATGGACTCAAGTCAAAGGACAGTTTTATTCATAGAGTACAATGAAACCGGAGAGTGAAATGAAATTTTGGCATGAACATTTTATGAACCATTTTTTTTTTTTTTTTTTTTAAATAATCGCTCAGTACTTAAAGATATCATCAATAACTTGCCTCAATTGAATATCATCAAAAGAATGTTGAATCATCCTACTTTAGAAGAGATCCAGAAAGCAATTAAAGGATTTAATACTTGGAAGACACCAGGTCTTAATATTCCAGTCAAAGTTTTACTTCATGGAGGCAGCAAGTTTACTGTAGAGATGCATCAAATGATTTTAAATATTTGGTCAGGGGAACCTGTACCTCAGGACTGGGTTGATTATCTCTTTTTTTTTTTAAAGGAAAAAAGGTCAAAATCAGTATGGGGAGTACTAGGAGATAAGCCTGCTTGAGACAATGGATAAAGTTTTTGCAAAATTTCTTTAAAGACTTATAAGATAGATTTGCTTTCAAGTAATCCCTGAATATGATCTTCTCAGCCCATCAACTGCAGGAGAAATGCTTAGACAATTGTGTTGTATTGTATCAGGTCTATGTCAATCTGACCTAGGTCTTCAACTCCATAAATAGAGATGCCTTCTAGACTGTTATCAGTAACATATGATGTCCTTCAGACTTTGTAAGAATGTTCTAAACTTCATAAGATGAAAGTGAAACTGAACTTCAATGATTATCTATCAAAACCCAGCCATTGACAATGTAGTTAAGAAGGTGACAATGTTTCCTCTAGCTAGAGTTGATGATACATACTAGAGGGACTCTTACTCCACAAATCTTCTTGGGTACTGCTACAATTGAACTCACCCAGGGTGTGAGATCTGTAACTTTCTTTATGACACTATCTGGTTGTTATTTGGTGTTGGAGATACAAGAGATAGTAATACTGAGTAAAATTGCAAATTTGGAGTCAAATGTAGATCAAATATAATAACAGAATAATAAGATAAAGAATAAATGTACATATAGATGTGTGCAACGTGTGTCCAGATAATTTAGTTGGAAAATACAAGAATGTTTGGTGATTTCTTATCTCAAATTTTGGCTAAGTGCTAACAGATAAATACTGCTATTGTGGCCTGAAAAATGAAAAGGAGCTGAAACTTTCACTGATGCACGTGTTGATGGCCTGTCTGTATTGACTGCTTGTTGAATAGTGAGAATGTCACATGCCTGAGTGCATAAAAAGATTCTTTTTGTTTAGAAAGAATAATTTAATGATAATTATAATTGTTATAATTATTTTATTATAATTATTTTTGATACTCTATTTTTATTTTTATAGAAATGGCAATATAACTAAATTTTTATTATTCATTTCTTTATGGATACAACAACATCTCATTGTTCAAGTAGCTTTATCTCTGCCTCCACATCTTTTTGTATTGTATATGAAATGGAAAGTATGTGTTGATATGGTGTCTGACCATGACTCTGGAAATTTTCCACATTTGGCTGTTCTGGTATGTTGCTATAAAAGGAGGATGAAAAAGCAAAAAGTATGATATTTAGTGCTTCAGTAGTATTAGCACTTAAGTTTTGTAGAGGAGTATAGAAACTGGAGATAGTGCTGTCCACAAACTAGTATGTGAAATTTATTCTAGTGTGTTTAAACTGGATTTCTTTGAAGAAACCATGTGGTTCCATATGCATAAATTCTGACCAAATGTTTTTAAGTTCCAGTTTACTACACCAAGCTAGAATGTTCATGCTGACACCAGTACCAACTTAAAATTTAGTCAACATGCCATGTGGACTATCACTATTGGATCTTTTTGTTGCACACTTTCTTCTAGTGAGTGCAGAATCAGGGATCGAACCGCAGACCGTTGGATTTCAATTCAACGCTCTCCCAGCTGGCTTCTTGCTACGCCTCTTCCTACTCCACTTTCCTCCTTCCACCTTTTCACTGCGTCTCTCTGCGTCAGCTTCTCGCCAAGAAATTGACGCCACTAAATCCCCGGAGTGAACTTGGTCGGTCAGTTTTATAATCCATTTCTCTACCCATAATCCATTTCCTCAGTCTATAAAAATTCCACTCGAGGGCCTCCTCTCTTTTTTCCTTTAGAATGAGCTGAAGGTGGATTATTAAGACAGCGGTGAGTATTATTATTATTTTCTTTCTTTGGAACAGATTACTGCTCTGCACGCCAGACACAAACGAACTCTTTTTCCAGAGCCGCCGCTAGTCGCCCTTTCATGTTCACACTTTTATTGAAGATAAGACACACCTACTTCTTCACCCTCCCTCTCAGAGAAACTTTTGAAGAAATTTATCTTACTATTGTATACAAGAATGGGATGTTCCTATTCTCTTATATATATATCTTCTATTGGAGTAGTAGGGTAGTGTAATTATAGTTACTAGCAGTGTATCTACTTCACACAGTATGTGACTCTTGTATTTGTGATATACTATATTATTCCAACCTCCGTTTCAGTGATTATTCACACAGGTGAGTAATCACTAAAATCTTTTAAGGTTACAACATTGGTGATGAAGATTGTGCAGTGACCAAATTACAACATTGGCAACAAAAATCATGCAATTGACCAAAATACAACATTAGCATCAAAGATGCTTGGCAAAAATACAACATTTTGGCATCAAATATTACAGCTTTGGTCAAATACAGCATTTTGATAACAAAGTTTGTGGCATTCACCAATACAACATTTTGGTGACAAAGTTTTTGGTGACGAGATTTTTGGTGGCAAAAATTTTGGCTGACCTTAAAGAAAAAAAAATGATCACCAACTCAGCATTTTTTTTGTGACAAAGTTTTTGGGACGTAACCAACTAAACGCTCATTTCACAAAGTATTGGCATAAACACACAAAAAAGTTACCAAGTCAAGCAAAGGTTTTCATGTAAAATACACCAAGCAACATTGGTAAAGGAAGATCAAAATTACAATATAGCAAATTTTTTTTTTTTAGAACAAAGATTTTTAAGGATTACATGATTTTAACTAGTTGTGCAAAACAACATTAATATATTATTTACAAAAAGTAAAAAATGGAAGAGTTTAAAAGAGAGTTATTGAAAATTGTAAAGCAACAACTAGAACAAAAACAGCTAGAGGGAATTGGTTATGAAAGAGCAGAAAATGTTTTCAAGTAACATTTACAATGATTTGAATGCTTTTTCTCAAGAAGCTATAGTGAAAGTGATAACATTTTAATATCTATTTAATTATTAATAATTTAAATATATTTATTTTAATATCTTATCCCATTAAGACTGAAAGAAGAAATTATGTGTTCCTCAAAAAATATAACTTATATTTTCAAATTTAAAGTGGATTTCCATTCTGATTAGTTAAATGGAACATACACAAATTTTTCTCATTCCACATCCATAAATGTATTGTTTCTTATATTCAAATCAAAATCATTTTCACAACAATAAACTAACATTGCCTAATGATGAAGTAAAATCTCGAAACATAAATTTCCATGTAGCAATGTAAACTACAAAAATTCTAAAAATGTTACCTAACAATAATGGAATCTCAACAGAGTTTTTCCACAAAGCTTGATAAAAAACAGATTGGAGAGTTTGTTCATTGCTTGCTAGGAGAGCAAGACCATTCCGCAGACTTCAAAAATAAGTCTCATCCTTCTGTATAAGAAGGAAAATGTAGTGTGAAAGGAAAGACAAAAAAAAATGGATGAAATAAACAGGCAAGAGTAGTCTCTTTTGTCGTCTTATTCATCATCATCGTCAACATCTTCTTCTCTTTCGTCTTCTTCTAAGAACCCAAGCACGGTCAGCAAGAAGCAGAAACAAAATCTGCGGTTCTCAAAAAAACAGCTTGCTTTATACAGCCAAGGACCGACCATAATTTGCATGCGAACAAGACAACAAGATTTCGTATTAACTGTCCAAGACCGCCTGGCATAAAACATGGGTGTCACCATTTTGGTTCTTTTTATCACAAAGTAACTGGATTCTAAACGATGCACAGACTCGTTGGCGTAATTTTCCCCACAGAAAAAATGAGTAATCAATTCCAATTACAGAAGCATTAGTTTACATTTCACTGCTTTAAAAATTTTGAACTATTTTCTTATCAACAGGTCATATGTTGAGGATACATTTTTTTTTAAATAATTTCACCTCAAACAATGAGAAAGAATATGAGTAAGAAAAATATTATTAAGGCAAAAACAATAAAATAACAGGAAGAAAATATGAGATGGCAATTGACATTGTATTTAAATTTTTTTAAGATGAAAGTTGAGTAGAAAGTAAAAAAGTGGAAGAGTTCCACAAGTAAGAAGTGCAAAAGAAGAAATTGTTAACATCGAACTTACAACACTATCTAGCAATTTAAACTGGAAAATGAGACCTAGCTGCCAATCTTGAATTGTGCTTAAATTTAAAAAATTATAGGTATTAATAAGGAAAGCTCATCAGAACAATTACCATGAAAATATTTATAAAAAAAGGCACAGGGAAACTACATTACAGTAGTGGGAAAGTAACTGAAGCTGCGATACTAGTTCAAGATGGATAATATTGAAGATTCTTCTTTGGATTTTAACAAGAATCTTTAAGTACATAGCAGAAGCAGATTACCAGATGTAATACTAATATCTAAAGCATCAGCAAACGGGCTTATAAAGCTTTAAGATAGACATTGGCAAAAAAAACTGTCTAGCATAACACAGTAAACCTACTTTCCTAGCAGCAGACCTAACAATTGATTCACTATAATTATTTCACTTCGTATCAGAGGAAAGCATTAGCCTAACAAGATACAAGGAGTCACTCTCCTGGAGGTTAGCATCAGCCATTCTGATGGGGAAAAAAAAAAAAAGGTCCTCTATGATGATTAAAAAAGAGTAGTTTCATTTTTGGAGACATTAAAATTAACAAGCCATGGCTTGCTTCAGTTAGCAGATTGAAGTCATTATGAGATCAGCTGATAATTTCACCTTACGAAACCTTGTAAAAATTTTATTCATCCTTTCGGTTCTTCATTTTTTTTTTCTCTCCTTTTCTTGCTGAGGTCGTTGGGAAGTTCAAATGCCTATGCTATACCACATGTCACATATCTCGCCTCTGATTGGTTGGCTCCCTTTGACAGAATTCGGAGGAGCGGGAACCATCAGTTTAGCAATTTTCTCCGACTGTAGTCCAGAAAATTTTAGCTCCATCAGACCAAAGACGTAAAAAGAGATATTGACTATGATGACTCAACAATTCAATCACCAACTGGAAATTTTAAAAGAAGGAAGGAATTTAAACACACTTCATCGCTAACAATATAATGGAATTCCATTACAGCAATGAAAGCGGAAAAATTTTTACTGAAAGACAAACATTGGAAAATCCATCTAATTCAGAAACTGGGAATCCAGGAACACACCTGTTACACAAATTACATCCTACCAAAGCAGCCAATGGATTTCACACTTACAAAACAGTAAAACTGCTAAAAGAAATCCTTGAAAAAAAAAAAAAAAAAAAAAAAAAAAAAAAAAAAAAAACAACAGTCACTGTTTAATCAGTGAGTCAAGTACCATACGTGATAGACACTTGAGCAATCATGTTTCGAAAGAAACATGACTGACTGGGCAGATTATCCCACAGTAGGTTGCCATTACTTTCAGCAATAGACTGGTTGCCAGCCAAAGCTATAGAACCTTATCTGTCCTGTTATTTAACCCATAACTGGAGGGAAGAGAAGGATTAATACCTTTCCTAAGTGAATACAAGGAATTCAGCTGGAATTCGAACAAGAAACATCCAAGCAACAAAAGAAAAGAAGCCACCATCAACTTGTTTGTTTCGTGGTAACTGGTACTGTACACATTTTTGCCTGTTTAAGCAACATAAATGCAATGTTCACTGCCAAATTGGACATAAAAAAAATTTTTCTAATGCAAACTAAAAAACAAAAAAATTCTGAAAGTCCAATCCACAAGAATTTCATTAAAAAACGAAAAAGCCAACACAAACAAACTCTAGGTTCACAACATTCAAGGCGGACTATGAAAGCAATAGAAAATATATTGCTGTTTCAGTGAACAATAAACCAGTTTGTTTCCAGCTTGACACAGTGTCAGATATTACTTTAATATCCCAGTCATCTTGAAAATTACTTGGAAAGCCATGTTTGTCTGCAACAGATCACATAGCGAGAAGCACCTTTAGGGAACAAATTCATTCAACTGGTAAGTTAACTTGCAATGTTATTTTTTCAGCTACCACATTTTCAGGCGTATACTATTTTGCTGAAAATTCTGAATTGAATTTAATTGACCTCGACTGGATTGAACAGCTTAATCTTTTTAAAATTCCTCTTCAGTCTGTGTTCAACACATTTAGTCTTACATTTGTTTACGGATATTGAAAAACATTTTACAAAGGAAGTTAAGAATAAGTTCAGTGAGGTTTTTCAGGACGGCCTTGGTTGCTGTACTAAAAGTAAGGCAATTTTGAAATTAAAAGAGGACTCTAAACCAATTCTTAGACCAAAATGACCTGTGCTTTATGCTGCACATGATATGATTAAAAAGAACTCCAACATCTTCAGCAAGAAGGTGTAACAGAGCCTACAAATTATTTTCAATGGGCAGTTCTTATTGTAGTAGTAAAACAAAGCAAATGGAAAAATTCAGATATGTGCTGACTACTCAACTGGTTTAAATAATTCTTTGAAGTATCCACTACCAGTTCCAGTGGATCTGAATTTCTTTGCAAAAATTGATCTTTCTAATGCTTTTCTCCAACTGGAAGTTGAAAAGGTGTCTATGGAGCTCCTTACTATCAATACCCACAAAGGTTTGTTCAGATTTTACCACCTTAGTTTCAGAGTCGAACCAGCAAAAGCCATTTTCCAGCAAACAATAGACTCCATGCTGACCGGATTGACTGAAGTTGCATTAACTCTTCACAAAAAAAAAGTTGGGGGGGGGGGGGGTTAACAAGAACAATAACTGGAGTCAAAGTGTCCCCGGAGAAGGCCAATTGTTTATTCAACTTTCAGACCAGAAAGAAAAAAAAGTCACCATTGGTATCAATTCACTAATGAAGTGATGGCATTTGGGAGAACAATTTTTTTTTTAGTAGAAAAGAGATTAAAGAAGGTGCTGCTTGCAACAACTGCAGAGTATTGTTGGAAGAAGCTGTGGGCGAAGTAATGCCTACAACTGCCATCCGAGAAAAGTGGGAAATAATTAACTTCTCAGGATCAAAGGCAATGAAAATGACAGGTGGGGAAAATACCAATTCCCCACCTGCATCATACCCCTACACTAGTTTTGGTAGACACCAATAAATACAAATGCACGAGAGAGATCACCTCAAGACCATTCTAGCTGCTGAGTGCAAGACAACACATCTGCTGACATGAAACTAACATCAGCCTTGAGCCAAACTTACCAAATCAGCTAAACAAACTTCACTAAATTCGCAAGCCAAAGCTTACAAACTTAACCAAGTGTTGCGTCCAATTTAAGAATGAATCAACAGCTATTAACAAACCATTGGAGAGCATAAGAAACTATAGAGCTACATGTTTCCCATGAACCACAAGCTTGACATAGAAAATGTTACAAGTATCCCATACAATAACTGGACTAAGAAAAAGCATAAAATATTTCCCCAAATCAAATTGGAATCAAAACATGATTAATGCATTTTGTGTTTAGCAAGAGGAATCAAACAGGTTCAAATAATTCATTGATTAAATAGATTTTTCTTGTTAGCAACAATGAATAGATTAATGAATAGACTAATGGTTTTTATTCTGATTAATAAATTCTAAAATGAAAATTTAAAGTTTATAGTTAAAAATTGCAATTATTTCTGTACCAAGTTAATAGTTTCTTCCTCGGACCCATCCAACTACCGCTCTATCAGTCTTCTACCAATATTCGGGAAAGTATTCGAGGCCATAATCAATGCTGAAATAGTTCATCTCACTGCCCACAAACTCTTCTCTGACAGGCAATATGGCTTCCGCTTTGCCAGGTCCACGGCCGACTTGCTAACAACCATAACGGAGTACATGCTCCAGGCCCTTGATGAGACTGACGAGGCACGCGCGGTTGCTCTGGACATCTCCAAGGCTTTCGATAGGGTTTGGCACTCTGGCCTCCTATGCAAGCTACGGGGTTACGGTATTACCGGTCGCCTGCTTGACCTAATCCAATCTTTTTTAAATAACCGCAAAATGAAGGTCGTTTTGAATGGGCGTGCCTCTTCATCCTACAGCACGAATGCTGGTGTCCCACAGGGCTCTATCCTGGGCCCGAAGCTCTTCCTTATTTTCATCAACGATCTCCCAGATGAGATCAGTCCCAAGTAGGCATCTACACAGATGACACTACAATATACTCCCGCACCAGTAAGAAACCTGTCGTAGTGGACAGACATAATCTCGCTGCTGACCTTGAACGGAATCTACACTCTGTGGTGAACTGGGGCAAGAAGTGGCTTGTCAACTTCAATTCGTCTAAGACCAAGCTGTTGTCTGTCAACCATTACAGGCAACCTCTCCTGCCTCCCATAAGCATGGACCAAGCGATTCTCCCTGAGAGCAATACACTACGCCTCCTTGGCCTTACCCTGTCCTCAGACCTCAAATGGAACCACTATATTGAATCCATAGCAAAATCTACTGCTAAGAAGGTTGGGTCACTATGTCGATCCAGGATGTTTTTTCTGCCTGAATCCATCCTGCATATATACAAGTCAACCATCCATCCATGCATGGAGTACTGCTGCCATTTATGGTCAGGCGCCCCTGCCGTTCTCCTCAGTATTCTTGACAGGCTTCAAAGGAGAGTCTGTAATGTGATAGGTACTGGTCTGGCAGCTCGACTGCAGCCACTTCCCCACCATCGAAATGTGGCCTCCCTTTGTCTGTTCTATAAATACTTTCATGGCTTCTGCTCAGACGAACTTAAGTCACTGGTGCCTCCTCAACAGGTATTTACTCGTTCAACCAGACTGGCAACTGGGTCCCACCCATTCACAGTCAGGTTAGCCAAATGCAGACGACAATTCTACTCCTGCAGCTTCTTCTCTTGCACTTCCCACCTGTGGAACTCACTCCCATATTCTTGCTTTCCTGACGGCTACAACCTCCAGAAATTTAAATGCAAAAGTCAATACTCATCTACTAACCAATGGACACTAGCTCTCTCCCCACCCCCCGTATAACCTTCCCTTTCTCTCCACCTACGTATCTGTCATCGCACCTGCATTCTCAGCTTTCTATTGCTCCTTTCTAACTTTAATTAATCTTTTATTAATCTCTAATTAATCTTTTTACAGTTATGTAGCCCCCTGCACACCAGTGGCATTTCTGCCTTGCTCAAGGTGAAATGATTTAAAAAAAAAAAAAAATTTTATATAGTACAGGACAATAATTTTGCAAGAATCTACTCATCAGGCAAGATTTTCAAATTCACTTAATCTCTATAATTACTCATATTCTAATCAGTAAAGTGTTATATTTTTAAACATGAAAAATCATTTGAATTACTAAAAACATTCATTTGTCTTGCTTTTTAATTATTATTTTATGTAGAGTACTTTGAATTACCTGAATTGTTATAGAGAACATATGGTTGCAAAGGAAAGAAAAAACAAGGATTAAAATTTCAACAGCATGCATTGATCATTTTTCAGCATATATATATAGTTATGTGAAAAGGTAACAGAATTGTTGATATATAGTTCTTTAGTAGCCATTAGTAAGGAAAACAATTAGGTGTAAGGGTGTTATCAGTTTGGCCAGGAGTGGACTGAGATCAGGGTTGATCCATCTATCATAGAGGTTGAAATCGACACTGGTGAGGTGAGTGGATGAGCTGATGCTCATAGATGAGGTTCAAAACTGCCAAACTACCTCTTGTGTTTTTATATGTCGTTAAACAGGTACAGGCTCCTTTGCTCATAACTTTTTTTTCTGATGGCAACGTTTGATTGGCTATTGTATTTTAGATTTTTGCAGAGATGTATTTTGTGAACCAGATGCTATACTCAAAGCCCGTGCACAGAAGACATTTTTATTTTTGCTTTTGCTTTCTTAATACTCACATCCTGCCAACATGTCTAGTGAAATGTATTTGTAAATCAGAAGTCTTGATTAAAGTAGTATAACAGAGTTTAGGAATGGGATGAGTGATGATGAAAATCATCATTGCTTTGAAAAAAATATATTCAAGGATTAACAAACTATCTCCTGAAAAATGCTGTAATGTAGATGCAATGAAAACTTACACAATTTAAGAAAGATAAAAGCAAGTTAAATATTCATCCAGAGACACCATAGCCCTTCAGCTTGTAGAGAAGGCTAGCATACCAAAATATATGGTACCAAGCAAAATTACTGTTATTCTGACATTTTCATCATAAACTAACAGTTGTAATCACAGTGTTCTAAAGAGATAATACTCACACAATTTGCTACCTTTTGTGAAATTGTGACATAGAAAAACCAGTAAACTATTGAATATACACCTCAAATAATCATTGTCATTGCATAGAATATGCTAAAAATGATAACTATAAAAAATATAAAACAATAAGGATATTAGACTCAGAGAAAGATTCATTGTCAATCAAGTTACTGATAGAGATCAGTGTTGTAGATGTTTCCGTAGGACTAAAGTTTTAAGTTAATATATAATAGTAGTTTATATACTAGTTGCTGAATACATAGAAAAGTTAAGCATGACCTCTTAATACTAACTAATTTTTTGTCCAAATTTATAGTTTTTATTTTTTTCAATGTGTTAAACATAACATTAGTCTTTTGTACCCCATCAACCATCTGCTTTAGAATTCCATTTTATTTTTTTAATTATAAGTCATTAAAAAAGTTTTGGAATCCTAAATACAAAAAATAATACAATAAAATTGATATGTTCTTGCTACAGCGAGAGATAAAAATTAACCAAAACAGAAAATAGCAATAAAAATTAATAATAAATATTTACAAGAATAGAAAACAGTCACATGATCTGACAAGACCTGCATGAGACATTATTAAGCAGGAAAGTCAATCTCTTTTTTGCTCCATGAAGTTATAGTAACAAGATGCACAATTTCAGGCTCATGACAACCAGACAGATAAGTACAAAATTTATATTGTTTTTGGTACTCAGCCTTTTGCAAGTCAATATATGTAAACCTAGTATTACAAATTTTTAATATAAAAAATATATCCAATTCTTTCCAAATCCTCTACACTGTTTTCAGATTGATATTCAAAGACTCTGAAATGTTTATATTGTAGCTTCTGATACAAATACCAAGCACTACAGCATGCAGTTTCCAAGTTTCTGGAAGTGAATTCTGTCATGGGGTTCTTTTTCTCACAGATGAGGCTCAACTGCCTATACTATACTGCACATTTGACAAAATCAAAAATGAACAATACATGTGCACAAAATTAAAAATATAAAATGGCAATAATTTACTCATCGCACCATGTATACGTGGAGATAGTGTTGAAGAGACTTGATATTTATTTACTGGGAACTTTAGAATAAAGATTATGTATTTATTTGATTTATATTGTAGTAAGTTCTTTGATATTCAGTGTAGCAAAAGTTTGTTTATAAGGCAATTGTAGCCGTCAGGAGAAGGTTCATTTCAGCTTGCTAAATGACAGTTTAGAAATCATAACTTGGTAGTAGTTGTCATCTTTGAAATGAGTCAGCATCAATCTCTTGCATTTTTCTCAGCCCTAAGAAGGGCAAAAAGTCTTACAGATGACCACTTTCTTCAAGTGACATGCTTGGCAGTTCCTTCTCTTCTGCCTATCAGCTGTCAGTTTATATCCTTTTTTGACAAGAATCCCAGACTACTGACATGAAGCTTGGTTTCAGCTAATACCAAAAATCTCTATCTGTTAATTTTTTATTGGCCAAAGTTATTTTAATATTCCAGCATTCCTTTCATTTTCATGTTTTTATATTGTGGACGTTATGTGTGGAGCCTGTCTTATCTTGGTAGATTTCTAGTCACAGACAGACCTTGAACCAACAAACTTATGCTGTTTTGCAGCCAGGTTCAGTCTTTTCTTTTCTTATTTGCCTTATCATTAATTGAGAGAGAAGTGAAGTTTAGAAAGATATATATATATATATATATATAAGAGTTTTAAAAGAGTACAAATGACTTATTTTAATTTGAATATTTGTATTTTTGTTTATATATATTATTTAATTTCTTTGAGACTGACTACATGAGGTAATCTTTGATTATGTGTTATATACATTTAATTATAAAAAATATTACATAATTTTATGGAAATGATTATTAAAATTGTAAGTAATATTAAAACTATATATAAATAAATAATTTTAATTTTTCTATTAATGTATTTTGCTTTTGTCCATTTTTCAAATTTCTGGTAGATTTTGTCTAGTCTCTTAAAAAAGAAAGAAAAAACCTATTTATTTAAAATTAATAAGTACAAAAAACTTTATTAAAATCAGATAACTCAATTAAAAAAAAATTGTGGTATTATTTTCAAATTACCACCCTCTTTGTTTATACTTCTGAGATGAAGTAGTATTTATATTATTTACACTATACAAACTGTTGTCCTCATCTTTATTGCTGTATTTACAACATTTCAGCTGTTGTACACTCCGGCCTTGTTCAAGTGCAAGGAATTTTGAACCAAAACTTATTTTGATCACTGGGATTTATCATTCTTATTTCCATGCGTGATACAACTTCCAGAAGTGCGTTGTGGTACAGTGGATATCGGCTCGGAACGAGGAACCGGGGAGCAGAGTTCGAATTCCAGTTGAATCCATTGTATTCACTTACGCGCAAATACCCTTGGGAAAGGTATTAATCCGTCTCTTCCTTCCAGTTATGGGTTAAATAGCAGGACAGATTGGGTTCTATAGCCTTGGTCAGCAACCAGTCTACTGCAGAAAGCAATGGCAACCTACTGCGGGATAATGTTCTGCCCAGTCAGTCATATCTCTTTCGAGACATGATCGCCCAAGCGTGTATCAAGTATGGCACTTAACAGACTGATACAACTTCCAGATGCCATGTAGTAATCTCTCTTTAACTCAGTTAAGTTGTAAGGTATTAAACTCTTTCAAGTCACTGGAACTAACCAATGCCTATATCCACTGGGCCATGTATCCTTGAGGATATCAATGTATGAATTCTTGGGACTTATAAACTTAATGTCTCAGTAACCATTTTCTACCAGAGCTTATATTGCAATCTTTGAAGTTAATGATTTTCTCTATCACTTCATTGTGAACTTTTTTTCCATTGTGAACTTCAGTTCACAATGGAAAAACAGAATGACAACAAACTAGCATTTCTGGATGTACTAATATCTTCAACAGAGAATGGGTTCAAGACATCCGTATCTAGCAAGCCAACATTCACCGGACAATACCTACGCTTCAACTCTCACCACCCATACAATGTAAAGAAAGGGATTGTCCGCTGCTTGCAACATCAAGCAAAAGTCATAAGTGGTGACCCAGAGACATATGAACAGGAAATGGTCATTATAAGCAGTACCCAACAACATTACAACTACCCTGGGTACATGACAACAGCTCCAACGAACATGAGTAAAGCAACTTTCAGAAAACAGCCTCAGTTTGCCAACCCTATGAGAAGGGGGTTATTGGAGAACTATGTAAACTTAAGAAATCAGTGCATATGCTAGGCTACAAAATCTCCTAAGCCAACCAAGCATAGAAACAAATATGGGAACCAGTAATACAGTAATTTATAACATTCTCAGATTTTATCAGAAGCTTACTCAGTATTGATCAAGATTACAGAATGTAAATCTCATCTTAAATGTTATTGTTTTTAAACATATGATAAATTAACTATTATATAAAATCCAATGTCACTTTCTTATTGTTTTTGTGACACTAAACCATGAGTGAAACATCTGAGCTGAAAATAAGCAGACAAGTGACATACCAAAATACCAACATGATGAAATATTCAATATAATTAACTTCAGAATACTAGGTTGTTATTTTAACTAGTGACATTATTGAAACAAATTATTTTTCGAATAATATTAATGCATTAAATTTATTTAAAACTAAATGTCACATTTTTTTTATTTCACTTTAACAAGACAGTCATCACTTTCAAGTTTAAATCTATCATGGCATTTTTTTTTTCTTTTTATAACAAACTGCTTTACCTAGCATTCTGCTTTTTTTTTTTCAAATCATACTGGAGTATTTTTAAAAATTATCACTGCTTCAATTTTTTTTTTTTAACTGTAAAATTTTCTTTAAATTTGAAATGCACAATTACTACATTAATTTTATTGGATTTTTATCAGCATTTTAAAAGGGTATTCATTGAGCTCATCATTTATGTGCTCTTCTTTGTTAAATATAAATTCTACTGAACTGTTATGAGCATGGAGGATTTGAATGAAAGATGTCAATTATTGGAAGAAAGAGAAAATGAAAAGCAATAAGATGTAATTCAAAATTTATTAAATATTCACAGCAGACAAAGGCTAATGAAACATATATAGAACATCTATTTTTATGGATATTATTTAGTAAATTAATAAATTTTTATTATTTAGGTTTGGTTTAAGTTCAACAACAACCCATCAACCATTATGGTCATTTAAGGTCAGTTCTTGAATTTTGGGATCACATTTTTTTTTCATATAGTTTATTTGTTTCAAGGTTGTTGCATACATTTGATTGGTCGTACATGTTTTTATTTTAATTAAATTTTGTTGTATAGTCCTATTTTCTTTAAATATGCCATTAAATGATCTATCTTGATGTGTTCAGATAATTCTTTTATTGTTTTGTATTGTAGTACTTTTTCCCATACAGATGAAAATTCAGCGCGGTCCATCAACTTCTTCCCTTCATGATTCCCTGTAACCCTGTATCCATTCCCCTAAAGTGGGTTTTATTGTTAGTAATTTATTTAGATAGCAGTTGTTCCAGTGGATTTCCTATTTATTTTGGATATATGATTGTATTTTTAACTTTTAAATCTGTGATGGAATCTTATGTTTAGTCAATGGTCTCTTTATATGTATTTTTGGTGGCTGTGTCAGCCTTATTTCCTCAGATTTCCATGTGACTTGGAATCCAACAAAGAATAATTTCTTTTGTATCTGACAATGATGTTAATCTGCACAATAGTTTTATGATCAATGGGTTTTCTATTTTTTTTATTTTGTAGAGTTGTCAGGACTGATAAAGAATCTGAAAAAAATCAGGAACTTTTTTCTTTTGCTTTGGGAGATGATGTTAAGTGCCAAATCAATGGCATTTGATTCAGCACTAAAAATAGATGTTTCCTTAGGAAGATGTTTTTGAAGGACTTGATTCTCATAAACAACTGCCCATCCTGTTGTATCTTTATCCTTAAATCCATCTGTAAATATGGTGTTATATTTGAGATAATAGTTCAGAATTTTATTTAGAGCTTTCTTAAGGATGAGTGGTTGTGTGGTGCTTTTGTTGAGGCTATTTAATTTGAGTTCCACTTTTGGTTGTTTTATTTCCTAAGGTGTAATAGTTGGTTTGATGGCATCACATATGTTTTTGAGAGGAATGTTAGCTTCTTCAATTCTGCTTTCCATTCGAAGTCCAAAAGATCTTATTGCATTTTCTTTTCTTTGAAATAATTCCTTGTACTTGTACTTTGGTTTAAATATGATATTGTAAGCTGGGTTTAATGGGCATGATTTTTAGTTTCATATAGAATTGTAGTGCCAATTTCTGCCTTCGTAGAGCTAAAGGAGGTTCATTTGCTTCTACATACAAACATTCCACTGGAGATGTTGGAAAGGCACCCATTTTTTTATATGATTTTCGGGTTGATCCATAAATGAAGCAAACAGTCTAATTTGGAGCAGACTAATGTTCTATATAATTTTAATAATGTACTTTTATCTGTGCCCCAATCAGTGTGCACCACCACTCATTAACTGAATGACTTTATTGCATTTTACTCGTAGTTGCTTTATATGGTTAATTTGGAATTTTTTAAAAAAGCGCAAAGAATTTTTGTTGCTGTACTACAGGAATTTTTATGCCATCCAGTTTTAAAACTGGGTCACAGTTCATTTTCCATATATGGCAAAAATGCATGCATTTAGTTTTGGTCCAAGATATTTTAAATCCATTCTCAAGTGTCCACTGACTTATTTTATTTAGGCACTGTTGTATTTGTTGTTCAATTGTGTTAATGTTTTTGGATGAATAACAGATCAAGAAGTCATTCACATATAAGGATTATTTGATGCCAGGTTTGAGGGATTTTGCAATACCATTAATTTTTATACTAAACAGTGTTACAGATAATATGCTTCCTTGAGCAACACCTATCTCCTGGATCTTTGTGTCCAAGTGCATGTTACCTATCTGGGTTTTGAAATTCCTGTCTGTTAGGAAGTTGTTTATGAACTGGGGTAATCTTCCTTTCAATCCAAGTGATTCTAGATCTTTTATTATGCTATATCTCCAAGTTGTATCATATGCCTTTCCAAGTTAAAAAAAAAAAAAAAAAATGGCAGATGTTCCTTTTTGATGAAGGCATCTCAGATAAAGGTTTCCAGCTGGACTAGTTAGTTGATTGCTCTTCTGTTTTTCTGGAGCCCAGATTGAATATTTGTAATTAATTTGTTTTATTCCAGGTACCATGTTAATCTATCATTTATCATTCTTTCCAGGATTTTTCAAGTGCAACTTGTCAGGGCTATAGGTCTGTAGTTTGTTGGGCCTAAGCAGTTTTGGTTTTTGGCTATGGAAACTATGACAGCCTGTTTCCATAGTTTGGGAATGTTGCCTGTTGTCCATATATCATTATAGATGGATAGTAGATACTCCCTTGATATTTTGGGGAAGGTCCTTAGCAGTTCGTAATGTATTTCATCTGAGCCAACAGATGTATTATGGGCTTTCAATATGGAGTCTTGAAGCTCATTCATTGTGAAGAGCTGATTATAATCCTGGAAAATATTTGTTTGGAAATTGATCTGGTTTTTTTCTTCTCTTTCTTTGATCTTCTGAAACTCGTAATGAATGTTTTTGGAGGATGAGTTTACCTCAAAAATCTCTGCTAAAAGATTTGCTATTTCTTTTTTGTTTGTAGCTTTTTGGTTATTATGTATGAGATACTTTAGTGGGGTACTATTTTTGCCAGATATTTTCTTTATTTCTCATATAGTTTTGCTTTTTGTGGGGATGTTTATTTTGGATATGTATTGTCTCCAAGTTCTTCTTTTGGCTTCTTTAAATATTCGGCAAGCTTTAGCTCTGCGGTTCTTGAATGTGTTTAGGTTTTTTTTTTTGTAGGTTGTTTTTAGAGCTGCTCGTCGTATATTTACAGCCTTTGTGCATTCAGTATCAAACCAAGACTTACTTTTCTTTATGGAAGGTGATGTTTTGGGTATACTTTTATTTGCTATTGTAAGTAATGTTTCAGTAAAAAATGTAGTGGGGTCCATTTTTTGGTTGTTTAACTTGGGGATTAATTTGCTCTGGCATAGCTACTGGAATTTTTCCCAGTTAGCTTTTTTAAAATTCCAACATAATGGTTGTACTTCAGGTTGAGATGTATGATTTTCCAATATTATAGGGAAGTGGTCACTTCCACAATTATCTTCATAAACTTTCTAGTCATAATCAGGAAGTATGGTAGGTTCGCATATCATAAGGTCTATAGCAGTATAAGTACCTGTTCCTGGATGAAGATATGTGTGTTGTTTCTTGTTGAATAGGCACAACTTTTTTTTCTTCAATTATAGATTTTATGATTTTGCCTCTTCGGTTTGTTTCTCTACTACCCCATATCTCATTATGACTATTAAAGTCACTCATCAGAATGAATGGCTTTGGAAGTTGTTTGATAAGATGCTTTAGTTCTTCCACTTTTATCATATCATTAGGAGGTATGTAGAGGGAGCATGGAGTTATTTTCTTGTCAAGAGTTACTGATACTGCTATTGCTTCCATGTTTGTAACTTTATTTCTTTGTGTGCTATCTTGTTATTAACGATTAAAGTTGCACCACCTGAGGCTTTTTGTCAGCCTGTTTGTTTATGTAGTTATTATGTAAGGTGTAATTTTTAATGTTTATTGTGTCATTTTCTTTCAGGAAAGTTTCCTGTAAGCAAACAACATCAGGGAGTTGATTTGAAATGAGGAGTATTAGTTCATTCAAGTTAGTTTTTATACCTCTTATGTTCCACTGGATTATTTTGTTTGCCATATTTTTCGATTTTTTGGTGGTTTATTCTTCAATGCCAATTGTTTCATTTGAGTTTTCTGTCTCCTTTGTTTCGAGTTGGGTTTTTTTTTCTTGATATTAAGTGATCTTTGTCTTTTTTTTTTTTTTGCGGGGGTTCATTCATTGGGTATCATAGTTTTTATCATCTGTATCCATGGTTTCCAGAGATTTAAATCTGTTTTCAGTTGAATTTCCTGTTTTTAAAGTAGAGTGTGGAGGGTTTTTTTTTCTTCTTTTTCTTTATATGCTGAATTTGAAGTTTCTCCAGTTGGTTTTTTTGTGTCGTTGTTGCTTCTTTAGAGTTTACATTTTGGGACTGTGTTTGGGGTTTTGATGTAGCCAAGTTTTTATTTTTTAAATGTTTGTGAGTTAGTTTCAGGTTTTGTTTTATTTACATTTTTTAACTCTTTCATCAGTTCCCTCATCTCTTTGAGTAGTTTTGTGATGTCTTCCATTTTAATGTTGTTTTTGCACTTTTGTTTATTATTTTCAAGGGTTTTTTTTTTTTTTACTACGTCTGTGTATGTATGTTGCAGTTTCTACCATTTGTCTTGCCTCCCAGTAGGTTAGATTTTTTGTGCATTTCAAACAAATTATTTTTTTCTTTCTTCCATGTTTCAGTTTCTGGAATTGGCATGACGGTTTCCCTGGCAATTGATGCACTTATAGTTTTTTTGACAGTCTATATGCATGTCTTGTTCTCCACATCTCCCGCATACCTGGAGACATGTACAACAGTCCTGGTGGTGTCCATATCTTTGGCATTTATAACATCTCAAGGGTTTTGGGATGTACTGCTCTATTTTTTCCATATTATATCCAATTTTTAGTTCCTTTGGTGTGGTGGGTGTATTGAAGGTCATGATGTAAGTATTTGTTTCTTTTATTTTTCCTTCAATTTTAATTGTTATTCTTTTCACTTCTGTTATTTCCTGGCTTTTCAATTTTTTTTATTTCTTCTATTTTTTTATATTTTTGGTTTTCTATTTCAATAAGCTATGTTCCATTTCTCAGTTTTTTAACCATTTTGGCAGTGATGTTTTGGGTTATTACTTTTTGAATAACGAAAGGTGACAGTGTACTTAGGGAAGTTTTTTTGACTGATTCTGATACACTAAATCAGGGAAATAATTCTTTATTATTGTTTTCATCCTTGGAGTCTAAATCCATGTCTCTTGGAGTTTTTTCTAGTAGCCATTTATTTTTATTTTCTTCATTATCCGTGCTCCCCACCCACCTCGGAGTCCAGTGTTGAGTAGCAGCCAAGGAGGAAACCCATTCACCTCGGCACTACAGGGCTACATGAATAGTATACTCATATATGAGAAAGGTCACAAGCACCCGGATATCTTTAGTTTCACTGACCAAGTCCAGAGGCACTTCAGGTAGTATACAGCCATGTTGTGATCTTTTCTTCCCACACCAATTGACCCTAAGCCAGCGCTTTCCATCACACTTTTGGGGTATGGTGCTAGTATAGTTCATGTAGGGTTTGGGAGTGGGAAAGTTAATTGTTAGTTGTAGTTGTTTTGAGTTGGGTTAGATGTGATGGGGCATGACATGACGGGCCTCTCCAACCTCCTGTCTAGCCCAAGTAAGGTCCAAAGTGGTGTGTTGCAGAGTCATGGCCACTTAACTCCTGGGTCATAACTTGCTTAACCACCAAGACCCTGTCCTCAGGCATTATGAGTCGCTACCTACAGCCAACAAGTGGCCCCATTGAGGGACTTTTACCCTCTGCAGGGGTGCAAGTGGCGTATTCTAAAGCCCCGCCTACAAGGCTGCTTATTGTAAATTTAATGTAATGGCATTGTAATTTTAATGGCAAGTTTAAACAATCACTTTTGTTTAGAGTATAATAAGATCAGAGGTTTTCCTTTTGAATTGCTAATATCATAGAGTTTGCCAGAATATAAACTTTAATATGATCATTCATTTTTGTATTAATTCATACTGTTGTATATCAATTTGATGACATCTCTTCAACGTTCAGTATGTTGTGTATTCTATACCAAGACAATCAAATTTAAACTGCAACCAAAACGACATATGTTGTATACACTTCATAAAAAATAACGATTATTAATTTGATGACAGAGTTTCAAAACTTGTTATCTACTCTAATAAAATAGCTTGCCTTTTTCATGCTGACAAAATAATGCCTGTATCACGAATATATAAACAAATGTAGACAACATATTTTTTATTTACCTATTCAATCACATATATGCCTTTCACCATCTTTGAAGAAGCTTCATGATTTCATTCTACCAGAACTTGGCATCTTTCTGGGTGATGAAATGGTCTAAGCAGTTTTCAAGAGCTTTCAGAGAATTGGAATTCTTCCCATTAGGAGAATTTAGCAGAGATTAAAGAGGAGTAGTTATCCAAAAGTGCAGTCAGGTGAATATGACAGGTGTAGTAGGACATCCCTGGCAAGTTGTAATAATTTTTGTCTGGTTTGAAAAAGGATATGAAGTCTGGAATTGTACTAATGGAAGATGATACCTTTTGATTGGCCAATTCCAGATGCTTTTTATCAGTGCAAGTGAGAACAATACTGGTCTAAATTCAACATTGCATTTTGTATCAAATGACAAAAGTGATGTGGCATAAAGTAGGAGATGGAGTCAGAAGTGTCAGTACACATACATCAAGTGGGGGCCAAAGGCCACGCTCGTCTGCGGTTTTCCTGTGTCTCACTCTGTCCGGAATCTATCTCAAAAGCAAACAGACTGACTTTTACTACTAATCTCTGTCTAATATTGTTTACATCATTTCCAGGACCATATTATCTGACCTTGGCTACACTGGTTTTAAAACAATCAAATATTTTCCTGACAGAATTTGACCCCTATTCTTAACTTTGACAACAATCAAATACTTGTCAAAACAGTGTCTATTTTTCTTTTGCTAGCCAGTTTGCATTTTTTTGCTATTTCATAAAAAATACACTTCTCAAAATTATGCACCAGCTCAGACAATATGTAATAATACTACAAATTAAGTCTATGATGGTGAATTCTCAAAAATGTTTTATCTGTATACACAAGCTAAAATTATATTTTCACTTTGATTTATTGCTCAATTAAATGCTATGCATATATCTTAAAACTTGACATGCTAGGGCAATTCATAGAACAGATTCAGAGTTGGTGTACCTGATTTAGTCAAGTATATAGTATTATTTTCTGGTTAACAAACAAAATGTTTTTTCTCCACTCAGTGTTGTAAGGGTTTAAGAGAATCTAGTTCCTTATATGTTTATATTCAATCAATAGAAAAATCCCTTGTTAGTAGGGATTTATTTCTTGTTCCCTGTTTAGGAATGGGTTTTCAGTTCCTTCTAAAGTCTTGATTCTCTTTCACTCCTAGTAGCCCATTGTGTCTTAGGGGCATTATCACCTTGCTTGGGTGAACTGATTAAAAAAAATGCTAAATAATTAGGAATAATAAATACAAATTAGAAAAACACATTGAAACTCAATTATGAAACAATAACAAAGTTATTTATACTTAAGAAGAATTTTCTAAATACATGTGAAATTACATTGGATGCCCTACCCTCATCAGCTGCCAACCCAGGAAGATAATTTCGGTGACAAAAGCAGTACTGCCACTCCTGGTGACACCAGCAGCATTTACCACTAGACTTAGTATCATTTTTTTGTAGAAGTGTCCGTCTCTATCAATTTTTTTTTTTTTACAAGATTAAAACAAAACTTTCACATTTCTAATTAAAATATTAAGAGTTAAACTCTAGACACCTCAGTCTGCAGTGAGAGCCAAAACAAAAACAGCTTAAATTTTGCATTTAATCCATTTAGACTTCTAGGAGGTGGGGGTTGATTTTCACTACCAAAAACAGATTCAACACTCATAAAAACAAAACAGAGGTCAAGTCAATGATTTCTTGAAAAATACAAGGAAATTTCTGAGAAAAGTGACATTTTTGACTGGCATAGATAATGATAAATTTAATGTATGAAAGGAACAGTAAGCTTTAAATATCTAGCTGGAAACATTTTTCTTACATTTTGCAGATTTAAATTGTTTTAATACTTGGCAACTTGAACTAAAACAGGAGAAACAAAATTTGTCTTGGGCATTTTTTGTTAGCATTATTCAAATGTGGGGAAATACAAAATAGTTGGCAAAAATTGGGAAAAAATTATGATAATTTGACAAAATTTTATGTTTTAGTGCTCCAAAATCTACTTGATATTGGTTATTTCTTTTGAAGTGTCAAGTTAAACCTGTCTGTCACTTATAACATTCATTTCAACAAGATTCCAAGTAAAAAAGTAAAGAAAAGAAACTATTCAAAAGTGATCATTTAAAAGTAGGTGACACCACAGGAAACAATAACTAAAGTTTAAAACAAATTTTTAAAAATGAAAAATCTTTCTTGAAGCTTTTAAATTTAATTTCAAGCTAATAGATTAAATTTAATTTTTACAACAAAGCAAAATACTTTGGTGTATTTTAAAAACTAATTTAAATTGACTGGAAACAGTTTTGGGAGTATATATTTTTATTTATTTTTCTTTTGCTAAAATAACTGATTAGCACCCATTTTTAGTCATCTTTCAGTGTAATTTCCTTTATTAAATAATCTTCTAAAAATAAAATATACTTTTCTGAAACTTTATTTGAGAATACTAGTATACTTAACCTAACTTGAAATATTATTTACTTTAAGTTTAAAATATCACATAAATGCATTTTTTAACCCAACAGTAGCTGTTTATTTAAGCGTTGACAGGTTTGACAGATTGATGTCTAATGTTCTTTAGATGTTAAAAATATAATTGAATTAACATGAGTCCTTTTTATATATAATCCTTAAATACTCAGTAATCTTAAAACTTTAAATATATTTTGTCATCTAATGTTTTTAATTTTAAATATTTTTGGCTGTAAACTTACTAAAGCTATTCTTATTTCCTGATAATGTTGTGTATGGTCATCCATATATAAAGATTCAGGTGCATTTATAGACATAAAAAAATTCAAAATTCTTTTTAAAATAGTGATGTTTGATGATTTATACTAAGCATTTCCATTTATAATTAGAAAATATAGTCTTAACTTAATAAAATCATCTAATAATATTATCTAAAATTAACTCAAAATTTTAAAAGATTTAAAACTTAATAAATTATTCTAATTAAAATCAATTAAAATTTTTTAAAATCAATTATTGTAAAAATTTATTATTTATTGAAAAATTTTTTTTTCAAACAATGGTGTCCTTAATATATATTTATAAAAGTAATTAAAAATGAAACTAATTAGAATTATTCACAAATGATTAGTGTCAACACTCACAAAAAATTATTGATTGAATTTTCTAAAAGCTAAGATAGAGCATTTTCAATTAAATACATCTTGTGCTTTAAAAGCAATACTGAATGTAACATAGGCAGGGATGGTAAAAAGAACTTCCTAACTTATTTAGAAAGGATCCAAAGGTGATGAAGCACTAGAAAGATGCTTTAAAATCCTATTGATGACTAAGATTTTATTGTCAATGATAAATTAAAGTGTTATTTTGATTTAATCCTTATTGTAGATACATAAGATTTACCTACTCTATTATCACAGAAAAGAAAACAAAGCATCCAATAGAAATAGATGTAAGTTCCTTCATAAATATGGCACTATACAGCTCAGCATCAAAATTGCATCTACCATCAATGTCACTTGTTCAGAAGTATAAAGTATTTGACTATCTAATGCTGTATGATATACTTGTAAAAACCATCAAAATAAAATGTCAAATATACTGTAGATGATAGAAGAAATGGAATAACATGGTAGAATACATTTTGCAACAATGAGAAGAGTAAGTGATTTTTTTTACAGATGTTTGACAATCAAAACAAACAAGCCAAGTGAAAAAATATAAAAAGATAACTTACATGATATGACATCAAACAGCTGGGCCCAAAAATAATAAGTTCCCTAATAAAAACAATATCCTACCTACATTTGTCAATGTGAAAGCTAAAATCTGACCAATGTCATACATATATAAAGATTGTTAGTGTCATGCACATTTTCACTGGTTATATTCTCTAAAAAGTTGCACATGTCTACAACGAGGTGATGACATTGCTCTATTGGATTTTTAAGGTGGTTTATAAGTTATACTAGTGGAATTTTTCTAGATGACAATATGTAAAACCAGCCATTAAAGTCATTCTAAAGGATTATCAATATAACAGCTCTGTAGGTTAGGATCTTGGTCTCTACTTTGATTCTATTATTTATTGACATTCTCCCATATATTCTTCTAGAGATACTGTTAGCCTTTGCCAGCCTGTTGTCATTCTCCATGTCAATTCTAATATCTGTAGAAATGACACTCCCAAGGTAACAGAATTGCAGAATGTTATTCAATTTGGATTACAAATGTGCCAAATTGCACTGGCTGAATTGGAAGTTATAAGTTGTTGGAAGATGTCAACTACTTAATTCATTTCCCAGCAATTTCAGTTTTAGGTAAAGTCACTTAAAACTTCATTAATCCTATTGACCTTCTGCTGTCAGATCCAAACTAACAATATTAAGATCCGTTACTTCATAAGTTGTTTTAGCGACTGATATAAATTAAGTAATAGCTGTAATTAATGAAGTAGGAGGTGAACAGTCCACACTACTCATCCCATTGACAGACCAATAAGATATCAGAAATAATAAATTTGTATGGCATGATTCATTTTGCATAGAGTTCAATAGAACAAGTTTACATTTAAAAAATTCTAACTGATCCCCAGCAAGAACATCTTAAATTCTAGTTTGATTCATCTTCATGTTCTGCAAGTATTGGTTTGGAACAAACTGTAGTATTTGCTAAGTGAATTTCAAAGACATATATTCAATCACATATATGCCTTTCACCATCTTTGAAGAAGCTTCATGATTTCATTCTTCCAGAACTTGGCATCTTTCTGGGTGATGAAATGGTCCAAGTGGTTTTCAAGAGCTTTCAGAGAATTGAAGTTCTTCCCATTAGGAGAACTTAACAGAAATTAAAGAGTAATAGTTATCCAAAAGTGCAAAGTCAGGTGAATATGATAGGTGCAGTAGGACATTTCAGGCAAGTTGTAACAATTCTTGTATGGTTTACAATAGGACATGAAGTCTGGAGTTGTACTGATAGAAGATCATACCTTTTGATTGGCCAATTCCAGATGCTTTTCATATATAACTGCCTTTAATCAGTGCAAGTGAGAACAATACTGGTCTAAACTCAACATCTCATTTTGTATCAAATGACTGAAATGTATATCATTTTCCTTCACTTTTAAAATACTTAAAACTTATAGAAAATCAAGACATGTTGAAATGTCACCTTTCAAAATAGGTATAAATGTCAAATTACAGTCATCTGTGAAACAAAAGTTCAAATGCCATGATTGAAAAATACTGAAAGTGCTCATAAAACTTTTGTTCCAACTAATATAATCAATATATATATAGTTTAATCTTCAACATTCTGTTCAGAAACCTACAGTACTGCTCTATAGGGTTGACCAGCAGTAAATTTGTTCTCATTAATACACTTGAATTGTCATTGTTTCTTCTGCCTTTTTTCCTGTGTTCCAAAATTCAATAATTGTATGTATTTTAGATCCTGCTACTTTATAACCAATGGAGGGATAGTATAAAAAGAACAGACAATCATAGCAATACTAATGACATTAGTTGGCATAGAAAATTGCATTGGCCCCCCAAAATTTATGTATATATCATTTGTTTGTTTTTTTTATTAAGAAAGAATGCATGATACATTAAAGATTGCATGCCTATTTTGAATGTAAATATATTTTATATCCTCAAATATAAGATATTGTTTTAATATCTAACATAAATATTACCCAACTCAAGACATAAAAAAGCAATAGAATTTATACTTGAAAGAAATGGTTTCTTGATCTGCAAGCTAAGAAAACATTAACAGTTTTTAAATGTAAAATGCAAAAAAATCAAATATAATTAAGTGAGAAAAAAATCCCTATAAAGAGAGCAAGAAACAAAATTGAATGCATCAAAATTATCTTCAGAACCTTTGAAGCTAGATGTAATCAAAAAGATTTTAAAAGTTAAAATTATAATGTCTATATTAGCAGTTGAATGAGTGTTAATACAAGATTTAAAATCAAGATTATATTCATTTTGTACAGTGTATTAAGTATTAGCAGAAGTAAATATTTTCTTCCACTTAAGACTGAGCATCTAAAAAAAAAAAAAAAAAACATTAATTCTGCTTCTTTTTTTTTTTTTTTTTAATAAAATTGCTTTTCTAGCTTATTTTCATTTAGGTTATCATTTATATCCCACCATAGCAAAGTGTTATTTCTAATATCATAAAATAATGACAAAGTAAAAATAAAATTTGTTGAACCAATTTATTTTAAATTATGCTGTTTATCAAATAAAGCTATGAGAAAAATAACCAATTTTACTTTTGTCCTAACAATATTGTATATTTAATTAAAAAAATAACAAATATTAAGATAAAGAAGTTATTTTAAAAACAGGATTCAATCTGATGTCAGTGTCAGTAAGATTCTATTAAATAATATGAATAGAACTCCAGACACTGATTTTAAACATGCAGTAGTAGCAGTAAATTAACATATCAAGCATTAACATTGAAACATTGAGATCATGATGAAGAGTCAAGAATTTTTCATTCACCCATAATATGGAAGCAACTTACCGGTTTTGAGCACACAGGTTTTCTTTCCATTTTATTCTGTTAGTAGAGAGAATTGGAGTGATAATCAGATCAAAAGTCAGAGCTAAATAAGACTGTTATGTGGTGAGCATTGGGGGTGTTTAAATGAAGCAAAAGAAGAATGATGATATAAAAGTGGCAAAGATCAATGAATAAAAAATAACAAGCCACAGAAATGTTGCTTTCTTTCCTCCTTTTAGTACAAAAATTTGAACTAATTGAAAAATGTGTTGTACCAAGACAAATATTACAAATCTACAGAACAATAAAAAGAGAAGTATTTGAAGAAAACAGACACTGAGATTTCTCCTTTAGTAAAAGTGACTTTTAAAAGTATTTTCTTTACCCATTAAAAAATGATTAATTTCCACATAAATATATGAGTTTATAATATCTATAAGCAGATATTAAACATACACATTCCAAAATGCATCCATATTAAACACTAAGAAATATCAAATTGTGGCAATAATGTGATATTTCCAATGCCCACTGTTTTCTCCAGTTATCTTTAGACATTATGCTATCTGTTTTAATTACAGAAATATCAGTCTGAATCTGAATGGATGCCGATCTCTAATTAGGAGACACTAGTGAAATACAAAAAATAAATAATAAATATGACAAAATATTTATTATCAAAATGTTTATCTGTTTTATAAAACATCTAAATTGCATATGTATATATGATAACATTTTAAGATCACCAGTAAACATTTTTGAAAGCTTGTGATAAATATTAGATAAAAAGATCAAACAAATTTGCTTTATAAGGTAAAGTTAGTAAAATTGAAATATTCCACATGCCAACTCGCAACAAACATTTTAACTAACTTAAAATTTAATTTTGAGATTATTATATTACTCTTTTTTGGAAAAAGTGAAAATTCAGAAAATGTGTAGTCAATCTAAATATCATAATCATAAATAATACTTGTGTGAAAATCAATTATTTTGCTTTTAAAATGATTGATAAAGTTGAATATAAAATTACATCATACAAAATAGCCAAACATTACAGCAAAAGAAAACATCACAGGAAACATTTATTGATTTTCATCACCTGCTGAAGAAAGTTGATTGAAATTTGAATATAAAAGATCAGAACCCAAGCAAAAATTAAATGAAGAATTCAACTGAAAAAAAAAAACTTAATTCTAAATGTAATTCTGGGCAGATATTAGCAATTTCATAATAAATCTTATGTGTAAATAAAATTCCTGTCTATCTTCAAAGTATTTATCATCTTTTCCTTTTTTTAAAAATTTGAAAAGAACAACTATTACAATTTATTAAAGCACCAGCTCAAGCTGATTAAAAAGAAGGGAGGTTAAAAGCTTCATATAATATTTTTTCATTAAAAAAAAGGTGGGGGGGAGAAAACTTATATTGCAGAAGAGATTATAACTTCAATTAAAGAAGTGATTAAAAATATAATGTAAAAAGACTCTTGTGTTGTTTTGAAATGCTTGTCTTTAAGTGCAAATATAGTACAAAGATATATTGATGAGATGGTTGAAGATGTGTGGAAAAAAGCTTTCATATTTGAGGTTAGGTATTGAAAGTTTTCCATTCAACTTGATGAATCAAGATTTTGTAATTCAAATGTTCCCATGGCTTGTATGTAGTAAAACCTCAAACCAAGTATCGAGAAGATTTTGTTCAAAAGTTATCATAAATGTGACATAAAAGGGGTGACGATGTTTGAATGCTTAGAGGAATAATTAAACAAGCACAATATTCCACTTAGAAATATAAGTGCAGTAGCCACAAATTACACATCTTCAGTGGTTAACCATCTTGGAGGGTTTGTTATCACTCTTAAAAAAAGTTCTTGACATATGCACTCGTCACTGTGTACACTACACAGACACCACTAAAATCTGAAGTGACTAATTGCATAATACTCTACTAGTGCATATCAGATCAATAAATTAAAGCACATCTACTTAATTTGCAACTGTTTTGGAAGCTGTGTGAAAAAAAGATGAAATAGTACACCAATTATTGTTACATACATACTGAAGCATGGTGACTCTCACGAAGTGCTCATTTACAAAGGCTTGTTGAGTCTATCGCTCAACTATTAAGTCTTTTTTTACAAATATGGATTCTATTCTATCTCATGATTTGAAAAAGAATAAGAACCATCTTCATATATTCCACATGATGCACTGACTTATTTGTAAGGTAAAATTGTAACAGTTATTCAAGCCCAAACAATCCCGTTAAACTTCAAAAGAGAAAATAGGTCTTTTTAAATTGTTATTACTAGGAAAAGGTTTTCAGCACTTTTGCCAATTTATGGTGCATTTTGAGGACTTGGAGAAATTACACATAACTGACTGGATTGTTACACAATTTAATTCAGAAGTGAAATATCCATCAAACTTGTGGAACGCAAAGTTAAACCATTGTTAAAGAATACAACACTCAGTAACTTCTGGAGAAATGTAAATATTGTTCACATGTATCCACAACTTTGTGCAGAAGGGAATTCCTTTTCACCTACATTTCAAAGTTTCTATCTTGTTAAGGCTGGTTTTAGCCATATAAATTCAATTCTAACAAAGCAAAGAAACAAACTGGACATAGATAAGTGAGGTGAACTGAGATTAATACTCACTAAATCCAAATATCATTACTATTCTCAAAGATCATCAACCCCATCCCTCCCATTAAAAATCAATAAAAAAAAATTTTTTTAAAAGTTGCTTTATTAAAATGTGTAATAATATCTTACAATTATTATAAATATCATTATTTAGTTATTTTACCCTCAATGGTTTGTAGATTTTTTTTTAATTTTAAAAAAATTAAGGGGTAAATAAAAGGTCAACCATTCCTTGAAGAAGCTAAAAAAAGAGTTTTAGGACACCTGCCTTACACTGTGGCATTGATACTATTTTATATAGAATTTATTTCACATTCTGTATTTTACTTTGGAATTAAAGATACAGGAATCCCTTGATTAATATGCATTTGATTAAGGTATTTTCAATTAGTGCACTAAAATTTTATATACCAAAATAACATTTTTTATAGATTTCTTACCTGAACTACAGTAAGTGTTCAACAATTTATTTTATAACTGTTTAAGTTCTTGACATTATATATAAAAACATTTTTTATTTAAACATGATAAAAAAAACACTTGCAGTTATTGTGTTTTAATTTTATTCTTATATCCAATTTGAATTTTGAAAAATTCTCTTTACTGCTTAGCCTGAAAAGAAATTCGGAAAATTCACAGTTGGCAAGTCAAATAAAATGTCTACACATCCATAATATTCACCAAATTTTGAACTTTCAGATAAATATTTATTCCGTTCTTTACAGAAATATCTTAATGAAAATCATTTCAATAACCTAGAAAGCTGTAAAAGACACTGAAAGTTCTTAACTGAAAAAGATAGAATTATATTATTGTACAGTATCTCTAGAATTTGTCTTGTCTAACATAGCAATGCCTCTAACTATAGAGACATGAATAAACACAACTATGGATTTGTACAATAAATAATAACAACTACTTATTTGTCAGAACTCTGGTATTATGGAAAAGAAAAAAGAATGAGTTTCTGCCAGAGCAAGTTGTTTGTTGTGAGAACAGTAAGTCATAAATCACACATGCAAGCTTTTCAGAGATATATTTGGTTTTGGTATGCTAAGCTCATACTAATAAATCCATCTATTTGAGGAGTGTTAGTTCTAGAGTCAAATTATGCACCCAGGAGTAGTAAATGGAATTTGACAGTGCTTTTGTGTCAAGCAGATGTGTCATTCCTATACTGCTGTCTAAACACTGATTCTCTTCTGCTTATATTGGTAGAGATAGGCTCAACTTGAACACAATTTTAGATTCTTGATCTTCAATTTGATTGGCCAATGTTGAATCCTTAATTTTTGATTTGGTGGTTTTGTTATTTTACTGAAACTATGTACACATGTTGTTTACATTATGGTGTCTAAATGTCTAAGTTAATTAATGTTTTAATTCTGGTTACAACCATCCATGCAAAGGAAGATTCATAGATGTAACAAGATTGATAGAAATTATTTTGTGGTAGTTTATCAATATCTAATATGTTTTTTATAATGTCATGTCAATATCTAATATAAATTTTATAGTATAACATCCTGATTTTGCAGTTCTGTTTTGATCTTTCTCATTGTAAAAAACAGTAGTAGTTGCCTGTTGAACAGCATTATGTTTAGTCAGTTGCTGCTGTTGATCAACATACACTATACACTGGTTTTAATCTGTTTATGTGAACCATGTTGTGTTAATTATATTTTTGTTTTTGAACTGTAAAGTATTTTTCAATTGTTTTGGGTACTTTGTAAGGTCCTGAATAATTTGGCCATAACAGCTTTTGATCTTGCATTTCTTATAAAGCTGTACTCACATGTATGAACCTCTTTCAAAATGTACAAAATTCTGTTAAGTGTGAAAGATACCCAAGACATTCTATATTTAAGATTTCATATAAAAGTTGTGGATCATTGTATGTTTTGAGTATCCTTTCTTAGCAACATTTCATATTGAAAGCAGTACAAAGAGTAAAACCCTAATCCTAACAGTTGTACAGGTTACTTTTTGTTTCTAGTACAGTTTTCAACTGCCTGTTCAACAATTCCATTTGCACATGGCTAATATACCATGATTTTGGTATGCTTCATTCCAAGTAAGTTTGTAAATTCTCAGAAAAGAAATTGGATTCATCAACCTATGGTTATTATGCATGTGATACCAAATACAGAACTGATTCTCATAATAGTTTCTTCAGATATATTCTTAACTGGCCATATTGTAAATCTATCTGAGGATATATGTATATTTACTGGCATCTAGCAATGGATCAACAATATCAATGTGCAGAATACTAAATCATGTGTCTAGATTATCAAATTTTGGAGGTGCTGAATTGAAATACAATGAATATTGTATTTCTGAAATAGTAGGTCAATGTATGTTCAATTCCTTATATTTATCACAACTGTGAACATTTCACAGTTGTGACCTGTCTCCCAGGGTGTGATAATTTGTGAACATTACAGAAGATCATTTTTCTTAATGATTGTGGTACATAAGAATATAGATAGCTCTTGGTAGTGCCACAGTAAAAAAAATTCCATCCCCAAAATGGATAGGAAATTTGCCTAGTCTTAAGGACTTGTTTTTTATACTTGCAGGAACATGTCTCTTTTGTTCCTCAGTTATTACTTTGTGTGACAGTATCTGAGATCAAGGCAACTGTTATTTGAGACAGCATATTCGTTGGGATGAAACGTATATCAAAAGTATACTAGGAAACAAAATCCAAGAGTCGAATTTTGTGTGGTGTATATTTGTTGGATGTTGCTTATAAGGCATATATCAGTGGTTTGTGATCTATGCACACCATCAATTTACAATCTTCCAAAATGTGCCTGAAGTGTTATCAACAGATAAACCACTAGTAACTTGATCCACTATCTGATGGATAACTGCTCAGTGTTTGAGTAAGTAATAGGCCTCACATACATTCAACAATGAAATCAAAACACTATTGTAAACTTTCAACTTCATCTCAATCAAAATTCCATTGAAGCCATACACATTAATCCAGTTTTCCAAAAGCATTACTGGCTTTCTTGATTCAGAGGAAGATTTTATCATCAAAAGTATTTGTCAAATTTAAGTACTACCTAAATATACAAATTTTTTCATAGCCTGCAATTTCTGATCTTATATATAAATGCTTGGCTCAGAAAGGCTTTATCTAGAGCAGTTGATACATTACAGTAGTCTTTTTCAGGATAACTATTATACTCAATGCACTGGATGCCATCTAGAAAGAATTCACAAAATGTTGCATGTCACTTTGGGTGTAAGCAACAAGATCATAATTGTCAGCATATGAGAAATTGCATATTAGCTTTGTTTTGGCAGCAAACCTTTTTATAGCCAAGATTTTGCCCATTATTCAATATTTGATGTAGACCCTGTGTGAGCATCCTTTAAAGGCCATCAAAAAAATCATAGTAAGTATAGCACAAAGTTGGCACTGTTACATCCCTTTGCTTACCACTTATGTTGATACATCCTTTCCTTCATGGGAACTAATAAGAACAGTGATAAACTTAGAATATCCAAGCTTCTTTAGAATCTCCCATGAGGCTTTTTATTCACAGTATCAAAAACTTTTGTTAGATCAATGAAGACTTGATACAAGTTCATCTGCTGTTGAACACATTTCTGCTGTAATTGCCTTACAGAAATGATCATGTCTGCCATTCTGAAATATTTGAAAACACATTGAGTTTCAATAAGGACTTTGTTAGGGATATTGTTGAAAAATCTTTCCAGTAAGATCCTGAACAACACCTTGCCTACAACAGAGAAGAAATATCCTACAGTAATTCCTACAATCATCACTAGAACCATCATCAGTACATTTTTCCAATCTGCAGGACTCTTCTAGTCAAACTTTTCATATTAAATTAAAAGTTGAACCAGATTTTCATTTCAAGATATCCTCCATGCCAAGTAACTTACCACTATTCAGTCTTTATATACCATATTTCTTAAAGGGAAGAAAAAGTTTCTGTCAGCTATTCTTTGGTGAGACTGCATAGAACCACAATAACAAATTTATCATTAAATTGAGAAGACCTATTTAAAAATTTTGTTCAAGTGCTCCTGTCACCTGACAAAAATGTCATTTGAATCTGAGTAACTGTACTATTCTGATTTTATAAACTACCACAGACAATGATAGCCCATAAGTTATACAGAAGTTTTATATTGTTGAAATCAGATGTAAATTGAATATCATCTGCTTTATTTATACAGCCTACATTATACTTCACCTCCTCATACAAGGCTTTATTCTTACTCATTTCTGCTTTCTACCTCCAAGCATTCTCATAAGTACTATATTCTTTTCATTTAATAGCATCTGAACCTCTTCTGTTACATCAAACCAATTTTGATGTTTTCTTTCCAATAAATCTAGAACATCTTTAAGGATGCTATAAACAGATCATTTGAACTCTTCCTGCAATGACTTCACCAGCTCTTTCTTAATGAAATCTATTTTCAAACAAGCTACATTCAATTTCTTTTGAATGGTAATATCCTTGGCTTTTAACCTTGTTTTAACACATCACTCAATAAATTCCAGATCTAACCAATAAAACAAGAACTTTTAGGTAAAATTTGACTATTCATCACCATCTCCTAGGATGATACACTGATTCCAATGCTTCTCTAACAGTTTGATGCCTTTTTTGTAGAACAATTTGTCTGACTTCAAAATACACCTCAGTTTCCAATATCACTTCTTCATTGGAACCAAATTTCTTTCCCTGGAGCATTCTTTTGAGGTCTGCAAACACCAGTAGTTACTGGAGGCCAAATCTGGAGAATAGGGTGGATGTGGAAGCAATTTGAAGTGCAATTCATGTAGTTTTGCCATCATTGTGATTGACTTGTGACTTTTCTTCTTCATTTGTAGCCATTTTTTGGTGATTTCTTCCTTCAAATGCACCAATAATGCTTTATAATATTCGCTGTTGATGGTTCTTTCTCTCTCGAGGTAATTGATGAAAAAAATACCTAACGCATCCAAAAATACAGAGGCCAATACTTTGCCTGCTGATGTTTGAATCTTTGGTTGCTTTGAATGGCTTTCACCTGCTGCTGTCCACTCAGTTAACGGCTGATTTGATTCCGGGGTAAAGTGGTAGATCCATATTTCATCCATTGTCACATATTTATGCAAAAACTCCTTGTTGTGTTGAAACAGTTGCAAACAATGCTCTGAATCATCAACGTTGTTGTTTTTGATTGATTGCGAGCAAATGCAACACCCACTTTGAAAACAGCTTTCTCATTGACAAATGTTAATGCAAAATGGCGAATGCACAGCTTTCTGATATGCTCAACTCTTCTATCTCATGCAACTTCAATGTACGATCGGCTAAAATGAGTTTAATTTTTTGGTGTTTTCCAAGACAACAGCTGATTTTACGTGATCTGAGCATTCAGCAATATGTGTCTGTACGACCACATTTAAAGTCAGCATACCACCTCTTAACCATTGTTTCTGATGAAGCGGTGCTCAAATAACACTTATCAAGCCATTGCTTTGCTTGAACAGTATTTTTCCCCATCAGAAAGCAATGCTTTATCAACATAAAATTCAGATTTTTCTATTGTTTTGAAAATTTGCAACAGTAGCTTCACTTAAATAACTGTAATTTGTAAACAAATAATCCTACTGGGCCCAAATTGGAACATAGTATTTACTTTGTACAAGACCACTTCCAACACATTTTTCTATTAATTTTCTTTAGTAAAGTTGTTGTACTTCTTTGTATTTGTATACAAATACAAAAAAGCTCAGTAACTTTTTACATCTTTTTAGATCATATTGTCTTGCTTTTACTTTCTGCTTTTGTTTACCTATCGTTATTTTTAACTACCTTCTTATACTGTCATTTCCCCATCATTAATCTTAGTATTAACTTAATACTATCAAAAATATCATGTAGTTTACACATTCCAAGTATCTTTTTCACATTTTTTCTTAATATTCTTGTTAAAAGATGTGGGAAATAAAATTAAATTCAAAATTTTCAATCATCAATTGTCATAATGTAGGATGTGGTAGCAATTAAAGATGAAAAAAAGTGATTTTCATTCAGCTATGCTCTTTGCTCTAAATCAGGAGTTTCCAACCTGTTTTTGTGTCATCACTCACTTTCACATGGAAAAAAATTTCCACTACCCACTTATATAGTAAATATTAAAAAGCATATAAAAATTGTTTGGTAAAAGTTTGTTACTAGTTCATAAACTCAATTTATAAAGGTAAAAAAAATGCCAAAGGAAGATAACAAAAAATGCTGGCTTATGTGGCTGCTTTTACTATCGTATTAAAGAACAAATGAAAGTAAACTCATCCATTGAAAAAAAAAAATATATATATATATATATATAAAATTTAGGTTTATGGCTAGGGTAAGTATTGACAAAAAATTAAATGATTTTTGTTCATAATTATAAAAATAAAAAAATAAATACAAATCGCAAGTAATAAAAATTCAGTAAATATTTGTTGTTGTTATTGGTATTTAAATATTAATGAACCTTCTGAAAACTATAGAAAATACCAAAATATTCATTGTTTGCAGGGATATCTTATTTAGGAATGTGACCCAGTTATTTCCATGTAGCTTCCGATTGTTTTTTTTGTTTTTTTTTTGTTTTTTATACAGGTTTTTTGCATATCTCTTTTGAACATTTTTTTTTTAGTAGAATATGCTGAAATAATTCAAAATCCTATATCATCCACAAAAATTTCCAATCGCCCATTTTATATCAGGTGCTCATCACCAACCCAACAGTTACATGCTTCAAATTAACACAATTCAGTATTTACAAGTGTTCTTTTTTTATTTTTTTACACAAAAACAAACATTTTAATATATCCAGAAAGAGAAAATAAGCATGGATAGAAATACTACTTCTAAAAAACATCTAACTTGTAAAAAATTAGCAACATTAAAGATAGTATATTTTAAAAATAATAAGCTATTTGAGCACATGAAGTAACTAAAATACTAAATAATTCAAGTCAAGAAATTATGGAAGTTGAGCTTACACTCTTTTTAACCAAAAAAATGATCATTAGTAGTTTAAATTTATTACATATGCCACTGACTGAAAACAATGTAAGCTCAATTTTCTACCATATTTATAATTGTATAAATAGTATACTTTGATAAATTTGGGTTAACTGTAGTTTATGTATTACTAATAAGTTCTATCTATAAATAAGTAAAAGTTATTTTATATTTTACACAATGAAGCCATGAAACACACAGTATAATTACTTGCAAAACTAATGAATGTTTCTAAAACAATTTTTTTTTTTTTACAAGATATGACTAATATGCTAATTAAACTATATCCATTAAACCATATTTTATCATGTAAATCAGTTTTCACAGTACAGTTGATACTGACCAATGATGGTAAAATAATTTCAGGATATACTTATGTTTATAGAATAAATATACCATGTGAATTTCAGTTTATAATATTCAAAATTATTTGGTTGGATGAGATTTTATTATGCAACTCAGAGGTTATCCGTCATATTGGAATTAAATATATATAATAACATATTAGGATTATTTTTAATTTCAGATTTATCAACATTAATATGGCTCATAACAAAAATATAACTTTAAAGGAGAAACAAAATATCAGTCTTTGAATAAGGAGAACACTATTTTAGACATTTGCAATACAGATAAATAGAGATCACACAACATTAAAAAAAAAAAAAGAAATTGATAATATCAGAAAGAACAAGAAAAAGAGATATGAGAAAAATTAAAAGCAAGTGGACTGACCATAACAAAAATATTTAGAGAAGCTGGTACTGGAAATGTAAACAGAAAAAGGCAGAATATTGGCTAACAAAAAAAAACTACCACCTATAAATAAATATCACAAATAGATATTAATAATTATCCTAAATTTTTGGATATGATTTATTTATAGATCATTATCAAGAAGCTTTAAGCCAAAGAGTATATTCATGCAAGACAATGCTGGCTACTGTCATAAAAATGTTTCAAAGACACAAAATTAATGACATGGCACCCAGCCTCTCCAGATATCAATCTAATAGAAACTATGAAAGTCACTGAAGACATTGAAATAAGTGTTCATTCTATAGTGAGTGTTAACACACATTAAGTGCTTTCCCCCAGATTATAAGGGACCTTTGAGATACTTGACTTATTAAAGAAGGTACTTGATATAATATCAAGAAGGGTCAATGAACACCACTCTGTAAGTAGCTTGGACATACAGGTTGAAATGTTTTAACAATGAGGCATCATTCACTTAACTGGTTATATAATAATAATATCAATACCTTTTGAATCAACAAAATATCTTTCACGGGCATCAGTACGTTTGACACAGGTAAAGCCTCAACTTACAATTTGTACATTTGAATCTCACCTGCTTTATTTATACAGCCTACTTTATATTTCACCTCCTCATACAAGCTTACTCATTTTATTTTTCTTTCAATACAACTCAATTTATGCCCTATCTCAGCTCTAGAAATATACATCATGGAGCAAATTTTTAAATATGCTTTTCATATAGAATTGTGATGCAAGAAGAGTATTCGTTATACTAAATTAAATGTTGTGTAAATCAATCAGTAGCTGTATCTAGCCAAGTTAGGTTGTAATGACAAACTAACACTATTCCTTTTAAGCCATGTGTCACATTTTTATTCTTTTGTTTTTAAAAGCTTAAGAATTAAATTATGTATCCAAAACTGCTATAGTTTACAGTAAGAAAATTATTATCAAAATAGTGAAATTACCTTCTATTTCAACTGCTGATTTTGTTTATTTTTGAGGCTATTTTGATAAAATTAGTATGCAGACAAAATTTAATTCTTTCTCTTTAAAAAAAAAAAAAAATTCTTTCTCATGTGTGATATTTAGTTTTTATTCCACATGAGGTCACTATTTCAATGACAGTTGACTCTTTTTCACATTTTTGAAGTTGACAATGTCATAGTTGTGCTTTTAAAACTTGTTCTACTTATCTATCTAGGTACCTCCACTTGTTTTGACAACTAAGTTTTAAATTGAAATTTTAAAAATAAAAAAGTTTTCTTGAAACTTCTAGAAAACAAAATACTCTGGTGTATTTAAAAAAAATTATATTGATTGGAATCTAAAATTTTTCAATTTTTTTTTTTAATCTTTAAATTTTTTGGCCATTTTTGAGTGATCAATACATTTGTAAACAAAAGTTTTTAAAAATCTTGCAAAAATAAAGTGCACATCTGTGATACATTATTTTTAGAAAATTAGCAAAATTTAATGCTAAATTAATCTGATTTACACAAGTATTCCTTATTTATAGCATGAAATTTAGAATAAAACTATTTTTAAACAGAGTTAAACTTTCTAACCTTTCCAACATATTTGAAATGTGTTGACAGATTAAGAGATGTGAAATATGGCAATCACAAGTAACATAATAGTACAATTTTTTTCCTGTAAAGGGAAGAATCTCTGAAACACATGACCTTTTAATGAGCACACAGAAATTACCATAAAAAAAAAACAACTTCAAAATACACAAAACATTTTTTTTTAATTATTTTAAAAATCCAAAGGCACAATGATTTGTATTAAACTTTTCAATTAGTAAACATAATCTTCACTTAATAAGTTAATAAACTAACAACATCAAACCTCTGAAGTATTTTTTAAATATTTAAGTTTTATAATCATAATTAAAAAACGGAATGAAAACAATTCTTTCAAAATTTCATTATTAAATCATAAAAATTTTTTTCTTCAGACTATAATGTCCTTAATAAATATTATTTATTAATGCAATTAATAAATAATAATTATCAAATTAAATAATGTTATAGTCGTACTGCATTTTTTATTTTACTATTGAGAACAGATTTTCAGAAATAAAGGCAAAATGTTTAAAAAAAAAATTAATAAAGGATTTACATTCTCTAATAAGCCCTGTGTTTAATAATACCAATTTTCCCAATAAAATTTAATTTCTTAATATTTCATGAATTTACGTGGAAAGGGGGTAGAAAATGTAAAAAAAAAATATTTTCAGTAAAATTTTTTTTTAAATACTTTCAAAAATAATTTCATTTATTTGTGAATAAGTCCTGAAAGTATTTGTCTATATTTCTGAGATGAGGTAGTATTTACAGTATTTACATTATTTGGACTATTGTCCTCATTTTTGTTGCCATTTGTACGATGTTTTGGCCACCGTACGCTCCAGCCTTCTTCAGTGCTAGGAATTTTGAACTGAACCCTTTATTACAATCACTGTCCTTAAGGACACATGGCCCAGTGGATAGACATTGGTTAGTTCCTGTGACTTTATTCTTAGAGTTGTGAGGTCAATACCAGACTACAGCAGTGGTGAACAAATAACTTGCAGGGTTAAAGGGATATAATTCATGACTTTCAATTGTGGCATTACTACTACGTAAGTAATGAGAATGATATACCCCAGTGATTGTAATAAAGGGTTCAGTTCGAAATTCCTAGCACCTGAAGAAGACCGGAGCATACAACAGCCGAAACGTACAAATGGCAACAATAATCCAAATAACGTAAATGTTGGAAGTCCTGAAAGTTTCATTAAAATCCAACAATTATTTGATTTTTGCAAGAATTTCCAAATTAATTTGTTTGTCACCAGAAAAAACTGAGTTATGTAATATTACATTTCCCATTGTAAACTCTTGTAACAATTTGGTTACTGGCTAACTAAAATCAAAACAAGATGTTTTATTAAAATTTCAAACATGTTAGAAGGAATTAGAAATTTTTTTTAAAATAATTAAAAAATCCTTTGATCTTTCCTCTTAATAATAAACATTCTGATGGAAAAAAGTTTGTTTTTATTAAGTTTAGGGTCTTTTTTTCTTCAAATTATGCTTTTTTTTTTCTTTTTCTTTTAGAAATTTAGTGGAGGTACCGAAACAAAGTAGTCCTCAAGAAAAAAAAAAGACACTTGTCAATTAGGTGAGCTAACTATAAGGTTTGGAGTTGTCTTTCACAAAAATTTTTTTTTTTCAGTTGAAAACTTAGTAAATGTAATACCAGAGAAATTCAGTTCTAAAGAAAATGAAAATTACACCTTCTTGTACAGCAATGTTTCATCATTAATAATCAGCTGGTTTCATACCACTGTACCCATACAACAAGAGGGTATACAACATTCATTTCATGCAAACTGTGTCCAACACATTGAAATTTGTATTGCTAAACCGATTTGTCCAAACTGTCATGCTTAATTCACTTTCACATCAACTGTTGTACTTGTGAATAGAATAAGTAAAAAACAAGTAGGAAAATAAGTGTATTTAATCTAACATGTTTTACTTTAACAAGCTTCTTCAGAGATTCATTAAAAGATGAATGATTTAAAAATCTAAGAGACAGTATGTTGATTAAGGTATGGTTTCATTGGTCAGATACATGTCATGTGCGATATAGCAATGGATGAATATTAAATGTAGAAGAAAAACTTGTGTCTGTTTAAGTGTGTATGCTAATGCATGATAAAAACGTTAGATGTTTATTATGAATGTAAGTGTATGTAAGCAAAAATAATGTGTGTTAAGCGTATTTAAACTATAGACAAATTAAGTGTGTGTATATGTCATTAGTATATGTGAATGACAGTGACAAAATACATTTTACTCTTGAAATCATTTAATAAACATTTTTCCTTAACAAGCATGTTTTAGATATTATGATTATATTTATGACTTTCCCAAATAAAATTTAAACTGATTAGTTGCATGAATGGAAAATATAAAATATAATTTTATTTAAAATTTTAAGATGTATCTTCAAATCTACAAAAATCATCATCCAACAAACACAAAACCCATTCACAAAAACACTTCAATGACATTAGCACTGTCCTCTCTAAACTCTATAACCTCTGCCTATCTGCTTCCTGTTTTCCTGCCTGTTGGAAGTCCTCCTGTGTAGTTCCTATATTTAAGAATTCTGGCAAACCCTCAGACCCCGCCAATTACCGTCCTATTAGTCTCCTTCTGATCTTTGGCAAAGTTTTCGAAGCCATTATCAACGCCGAGGTGATTCAGCATCTCACAGCCCACAGGCTTCTCTCGGACAAACAGTACGGGTTTCGCTTCACCAGGTCTACTGCTGATATGCTAACGACCATTACTGAGTACATATACCGGGCACTTGACAAGAATGGCGAAGCCCGAACCGTTGCCTTGGATATCTCCAAAGCGTTTGACAGGGACTGGCACGCTGGCCTCTTGTGCAAACTACGGAGCTATGGGATAACTGGACATCTCTTTGACCTCATCCAGTCATTCCTCTCTAACAGCACATTGAAGGTAGTATTAAATGGGTATGCCTCCCAAAACTACCATATGAATGCGGGCGTCCCTCAAGGTTCTATCCTAGGTCCCACGCTCTTTCTAATGTATATTAATGATCTCCCCCGACGCCATTAGATCCCAAGTAGGCATGTACGCCGATGACACAACAATCTACTTTCGCATCGATCAAAAACCAGGTGTGGGCAACAAAGCGAACCTCGCTGCCATGCTTGAAAAGGACCTCCAATCCGTAGTGGCCTGGGGTAGAAAATGGCTAGTAAATTTCAATGCTTCTAAAATGAAGCTGTTATCAACTAACCACCATAGACAATTGCATCTACCTCCCATTAGCATGGGACAGGCTTGCTTCCCAGAGAGTAAAATACTATGCCTCCTTGGCCTTACACTTTCGGCGGACCTCAAATGGAATGACTATATCGAATCCATTGCCAAATCTGCCGCTATGAAAGCCAGCTCTCTGTACAGGGCCCGGAAGTTTTTCCCACCTGAATCTATTCTGCACATATACAAATCTACCATCCACCCATGTATTGAATATTGCTGCCATATCTGGTCGGGTGCCCCTGCTGCTCTCCTTGGGCTTCTTGACAAAATACAAAGGAGGATCAGTAACGTGGTTGATATTGACTTGGCAGACCGGCTGCAACCACTCTGTCACCGGCATGATGTGGCTTCTCTGTGCCTCTTCTACAAGTACTTTCATGGCTTCTGCTCCGATGAACTTAGAGCACTGGTGCCGCCTAAGCACAAATTTACACGAGATACTAGATTAGCAACTAGGTCCCACCCTTTTACAGTTAAATAGATAAGATGTAATCGTAAATTCTACTCCAACAGCTTCTTTTCTTGTGCTTCCCGCCTGTGGAACTCCCGACAGCTACAATCTCCAGGTGTTTAAATGTAGGGTCAATAGACACCTCCTATCACACTAACTCCCAATTATTCTCAGAACACTCATCTACCCAACCCTCATTCTCAGTATCCTTACCTGTCTATCACCCACCCTCTGACATTTCCTATATTTAACCATTCTCGGTATCCCTACCCACCTATCACCCACCCTCTGACATTTCCTATATTTAATCATCCTTTCTCCACTATGTAGCCCCCTGTTCAGTAGTGGCAGTGACATGCCTTGCTCGGGGTGAAACGCTTATAAAAAAAAAAAAAATAGTAAAAATTAGTACTATTTCAACTTTTTCATACAAATCAATGAGACAGCAGTCTAATTTTTACTACCAGATGAAAGTTTCAATCCTAATTTATAGTAGTATGATTGGCATTTATTTTCACTAATGAACCATGGTAATTAAATGTTATAAGAAGCCTCTTATCTATTTCCCAACTGAGGAAATTACAATTACAGGTTAAAAACATTTTTTACTTTATTCCAATAAACTGAAAAGAAAGAATCATGTATAATTTAAAAAGTTCCTTATATTGATTTGGATTCAGATGTCATTCAAAATCCACAAGAGATACATTATCAGGGTTAATCCTGAACATTAATGATCTTAAAAATAAAATTATTTGCCATTAGATATGGATTTTTTCTTTTAATCTAAGTATTTAAAATGACTGATGATTAAATAATTCTCCCAAAATATATTTGAATTTCTCTGCAGAAAATTTAAACGATTTCAATCCTTCTTAAATGGTGAGATTTGCATGAATTAGGGTTTTACAGTTTATGGAATACACTATTTTGTCACACATCTTCTAAACCATAACTATTAAAGCAAAAATATTAATTATTTCTGAAATATAGAAATAAAATGCTTAGTCTGGTTTTGCTAGATTCTTGTAATTGCATAGAATCTACATTAAACACTGTAGATTTACAAAATATGCTTATGCAACAAAAAAATATAAATATAAAACATAAAATGTAAAAATAACTTTGAAATATTTTCAATCTTCTATTTTAGTTAAAACTCTAGGCATTTGATTTTTTAATTTGTATTTATAAAAAATGAATGAAGAATCAGAATTTTTTTATTCATCTAAGTATTTCTAGAATATATCCCTCTATATGTATGTTTCTATGGATGCATTATACCAGGATGTTTTTGACAGGGAAAACTATTTTACATTTTAATTTTTATATTTATATTTTTTGTTGCTTAAGCATATTTTTGGTATTCTCATGATTTATAAATGCCTAATTGGTTACAAGTTTAAAAATGAATCCAGCTTACCAAGAAAAATCCTTATTTAAAAAGAAAAGAATTTCTATATTCAAGAAGTTTTCATCATATTTAGTCTTGCATACATGCAGAACTTTGGTCAAATAGTGATATCAAAAATATATTTTCTATTGCTCTCCTTAGTTGTTTTTAAATATTAAGTTAAATTTTTCTATTTTATCAAATTTAGATCTGCAGACTTGTAACAATCATCTAACAGGAACTACAACCTCTCAAATTATTAAAAATAAATTTGTTTTTTGTAAATTTCCTTAATCATAAACTAATTAAATGAAAATTAATTTTTACATTTTTTTTTAAATGTAATCCAAAATTAAGCAGAATTTATGGTATCCTGCAAAATGACAAATCTTTCTCTTAAATTTTCTTTTGAATTTTCATTCTCTTGAATCAAAATTTTGTTGCTAAAAATATATTTTCCATTGGAATGTTTGAAATCTAGTCAAACTAATGACTTTCTGTTGGCTGTTATAGATAGAAAATTGAAGAAAGCAAAAGTTTACTATGGCAAACAAAAAGAAAAGATTGTTAATATAACATGCAAGATGAGAATAATGTACAATAAAAGGAAATTTTTGAGATGAACTGATGACTAAATGTTTTTTTCTTTTTCAATATAAGGGGTATTCATACAATCATTTGTTACTAAATATTACTAAATTTTTACTAATATTTTTTAATAACAATTAAGTAAAAATATATAAATGGTACTGGAAAATTTCTTTACTACACATGCTATGATTGTATCATTCAATGCAAATGCATACACAGCTGATGCCTACTGAGTCAGTTTTTGAGTAGACTTCATGCTACCTACTTATATTCAATTGTTATACAATGTTTGAATGATTCAATGATTTTATGGTAAATATTAAATCCAAGCAATGCGCTTGATTAAAAATTAAATGTTTTGCACAAAGCTCAGCAAATTTACTGAAACGATGAAAATGATTTGGCAAGCTTTTAATAAATATTCCTTGGACTGAATGCAGGTTTTTGAATGCATTTCAAGGACAATCAAGTTTCACTTCAAGATGATGCTCATTCAGTCACCAATCATCAACAGAAATTGTGAAAGAACTTTCTGAACTCATTAAGTTCATCACCAAAGAATCTATCAGCTCTCTTTTCACATGATTGAGAGGAGTTATGAAGTCTGCCAGAAGATCCTAGTCTGGGAATATTTAAATATCTTCATATCTCAGTTGCCAGAAAGGATAGTTATCAGAAGATTCTTTATAAACTTTTGAAAAAATGAATGTTAAAAAATTAAGACTGTTTGGTTCTTGGTAAAAACAAATGAATATAGACTGATTATCTTTTGTTTAATTTATAAAAACTGGCATTAATCAGTTTCATTTTTTTCGATGCTATTTTGTGTTATATTAAGCTTTCAGTTGAGAAAAATTAGAACAAGTTGTACAAAATTATCTTTAGCTAATTGAATTTTTATGTTATTTGGATAAAGGTATTTTTAAAATGAAAAATGTTTAAAGAAAACAATTGTTATAAATGAAAACTTTTAACAAAGCTTATATATATATTTTAATTAAATACACTATAACAGAAATCTATTTAAAGTTTCTTTAGACATTCTTAAGACTGAAATAAGAATTTATAGCCCAAAAATGTAACACTTACCTGTCTTCCTTATTTGCCTTAGAGTAATAAGCCCGCATCCTGATGGCAGAATAGAATGAGAAGGATTCATTCAAATAATTTGTTTCACTTGTTCGTAAACTGAAAAACAAAAGAATAGTCCTGCTTAAAGTTTTAATTTAAATTATTTAAAAATCATTCAGTGACATTTGGCATTCTAGATATAATGTTAATTTACATGAAAAATAATTTTTCATTTAACAGTAAACTATCAAAGAAATAGAAGCAGATACTTTTAGAGTAGCATTTATTTGAACCCCTCTTATAACTATTGTACATACAGATATTATATTCAGCTTCAAAATAGATCTCTTTCTGATTCACTATGTGCCAGCTAGATGTAAACATTAAGAAAGAAAACCACCCAAAAAGTTATCCTCTGCACAGGGGCTCTGATCAACACATCTATTCCACAAAACAAATCCCTCTTAAACAATATAAAATGAAATATAAAACAAGTCAATCATTAATTTTGCCGCAAAATAAAAAACATGAAGATGAGTTTAAGAGCTGCTACATTTGCTTTTAAGAAGACTGTTCATCACAACTGAGATTTGTGATGAATGGGCAAGTTTCAACTAATCTGAAACTAATCTCTCAACTTCACTTGGTCAACTAACCTGATGCATGCATCAACTACAGGCCTTACCAACTCTACTCTTCCTCCAAGTTGCTTCCCTTGCTCACAAATCCTCTGTATCAGCAATACAAAGAATCTTTTTTAACAATTATTGTCCCACCAACAGTACTTGTTTCATTTGTTTTCTTGTTCTTCCATACACCATGTTTATAGCACAGATAAAATATTAAACTTCCCTAATGGTTCTTTTAAGTACAATAATGCATCATTAAACAATATCACAGTCATTAGTCAATTGGTTCCCTAAAGCCTTGTGTTATACCACATATGTTCAAATCCTTTATATAAAAGAGCTGAACAATGTTTTGGAAGAGGTTCACAGGTTCCTAAGAGTCAAACAAAGCTACACAATTGCAAAATTATTTATCTCTTGGCTTTGTCAAACAACCATTACAGTAGTTCTAGGTCTGCTGTGATGTCATGGGTAATACATAGGCTTCATTGTAATGAAAGACATGACTTACCTCAGAATTCAAAACAAGCGCAAATATGTCTTGCCTGTACAGCTCATAATAACTGTAAAAGGATACTTAACGAAGCTAAGATATTGTTTGCAGCCAGAATGAAGTAACGCATAGCATCCTCTAAGTTCGGCGCCAAAGACTACTGGCGACTCTGTAAAAGAGTACTTAACAAGACCAAGTCCTCAATACCCCCACTAATCAACAAATTTGAGGTCCTCACCTCCTCAGCGGACAAGGCTGAATGCTTTGCCCACAGATTCTTGAACAATTCGAGACTGAACTCGTCTGGAGTTTTTACACCCGACTTCTCACCTAGAACTGAGGCTCAACTGAATGATGTCCACATTACACCCTCGCTGGTCTCTAAGATAATCTCAAAACTTAACCCTCACAAAGCGAGCAGAGGGGACAGAATCCCAATCATAGTCTTAAAGAAATGTACCCCTGAACTCTCCTCTGTCCTTTCTAAGCTCTACAACTTCTGCCTATCTACTTCCTGCTTTCCTGCCTGTTGGAAATCTTCCTCTGTAGTTCCTATATTTAAAAACACTGGAGAACCCTCGGACCCCGCAAATTACTGCTCTATCAGCCTTCTTCTGATCTTTGGCAAAGTTTTCGAAGCCATTATCAACACCGAGGTGGTTCAGCATCTCACAGCACACAGGCTTCTCTCGGACAAGCAATGTGGTTTCTGCTTCACCAGGTCTACTGCTGATATGCTAACGACCATCACCGAGTATATATACCAGGCACTCGACAAGAATAGCGAAGCCCGAACCATTGCCTTGGATATCTCTAAAGTGTTCGAGTTTGGCATGCTGGCCTTCTATGCAAACTGCGGAGCTATGGTATAACTGGACATTTGTTTGAACTAATCCAGTCTTTCCTCTCTAACCACACATTGAAGGTGGTATTAAACGAACATGCCTCCCAGAACTACCATACGAACGCGGGTGTCCCTCAAGGCTCTATCCTAGGGCCTACGCTCTTTCTGATCTACATTAATGATCTCCCTGATACCATAAGATCCCAAGTAAATATGTACACTGATGACCCCACACTTTACTCTCGCCTCGATCGAAAATCTGATGTGGGCAACAAAGCTAACCTTGCAGACGAGCTTGAAAAGGACCTCCAATCCGTAGTGGACTGGGGTAAGAAATGGCTCGTAAATATTAATGCTTCTAAAACGAAGCTGCTATCAATTAACCATCATAGACAATCGCACCTACATCCCATTAGCATGGACCAGGCTTGCTTCCCAGAGAGTAAAACACTACTCCTCCTTGGTCTCACACTCTCAGTGGACCTCAAGTGGAATGACTATATTGAATCCATTGCTAAATCCACTGCTGAGAAAGTCGGTTCTCTGTGCAGGGCCCGGAAGTTTTTTCTGTCTGAATCTATCCTGCACATATATAAGTCTACCATTCGCCCATGCATTGAATACTGCTGCCATATCTGATCGGGTGCCCCTACTATTTTCCTCGGGCTTCTCGACAAAGTATAACGGAGAGTCTGTAATGTAATCGATACCGACTTGGCAGATCGCCTACAGCCTCTCTCACTGGTATGACATGGGTTCCCTGTGTCTCTTCTATAAATACTTTCACGGCTTCTGCTCCGATGAACTTAGATCACTGGTGCCCCCTAGGTACAAATTTGCACGAGATACTAGATTAGCAACTAGATCCCACCCTTTTACAGTGAAACCAATAAAATGCAATCGCAATTTCTACTCTAACAGTTTCCTTTCTCGCGCTTCCCGACTGTGGAATTCCCTTCCACATGATTGCTTCCCCAATGGCTACAATCTCTACGAGTTTAAATGTAAGGTCAATAGACACCTCCTAACACACTAACTCGCCTTCATTCTTTCAAACACTCTTCCTATCTATCTATCTCTTACCCATCTATCACCCTCCTTTTGACATTTCTCATATCTAACCACTCTCTCTCTTTACCTTCCCCTATGTAGCCCCATGCACAATAGTGGCAGTGGAATGCCTTGCTTGGGGTGAAATGATTAAAAAAAAAAAAATTAAAAAGAAGATAATAACAAAGAAAGATGGTCGCTATTGAAGACCCAATTTATGTGTGCCTATCTCATCCAAAACGAGATATTTGCACACATGCAAATTTTGGCCATCTTGGAATGGCATAAAAAACGGGTGCCAGCACTGCTGTCAGAACAGGATTTTTTTGTCAGTGGATTGTGTGTCGAAGTTGCAGATTGACAGTCAGACTGAGAAAGAGGAAGGAAAAGCGGATTAGTTGATGTCTTTTTCACAACTGCCCTGTGTAAAAAATGAAAAAAGGAAACCTGACATCCATTTCCTTGAGGCAACGAAAGAAAGAAGGAAAAACAGTTGGCCTGCCGGCGAGTGGAGCATGAACTGCACCTTCAGTTCCACCCTCATCATCATCTTTTTTCTTTTTATACTACATTCATCCTATCAAAGGATAATATTCATTATCATATCCCTTCAAAAACATTGTGAACATCTCCAACTTTTACAGATGGATGGGCCTTTACTTCTTATGTTAACAATTTCAGTGCTTTATCCAAATTTTTGTCAGTAAAGATTTATCAGTGCTCTTCAATACCTCCAATTATGTCAAAGAAGCTTTTTCCATCAACTTCTCTCCCAACTTTCAAAAATCTCCATTTTTCCATTTCATAATGCCTTCCAGCATGCATTGACTATTTCAGCATTTAGAGTATCGATAAACTCTGTAATAAGTTCTTTGTATTCACATGCTATTCCATAAACCCATGAAACTGCAATATAGGTTTGCACCAAGTAAAGCATGAATCCTGACAAAGATAAGACAGTTGTAGATCATCTTCACACACTTCATGAGGTCTTGATTTAAATGGCTGTAGTAATGATATTGCACTTAGAGGCAGAAACAGCACTTTAAGGTTAGTATTCATACATCAGGGTTTTAAAATGGATGGGAGCATTGTCAATGATAAGGATCTGTCATGAATAACAACCTCTTATTCAGAAATTTTTTCATTAAGCAGTGGTGGACTAAACAAAATGCCAGAACACAGGCAGCATATTTTAGTTTTTGTTCTTCAGAGCACATGAATTTATGTTTCTATATTATGTCTGGCTTGATCATATAACATGCTTTGTTACTACATAGCATTACAGTAAGACAATTCTTCTAAGCTTTATATCCAGAGATTTGCTTGCTACTTGTATGAATGTAAGTACATTTAAAAAAATGCATTCACCTCAGTTGAAGATTTGTTCTTCATGTTAGCTTTTTATCCGCAATGCTGATGCCAATTCTCCTATGATTTTTCAGGTTGTAGTTCTTTATAAAGCCATAAACCATCATTTGTTAGTTTTAAACTGTTTATTACTCTCTTCAATCCCTTAACAATAATAATACCTTTACATACAGAAAGTTTCCATCAAGAGAGGCAGACATTTTCACCATGTTCTCTAGTCCCATGTTTAATGCTTTTTCACTCTTTACAACACTTTATCACAAACCTAATACACCATTTTAGTGATTTCAGGTGAAACACTAACAATTTTTTATCACACAAATACAAATTTTTACACATTTTACTTCAGCTACTGACATAGTTTTCTCCCACTCTAACATTTGCAACTTTTGTTGCAAACTGCCTTCTTTTACTTTACTGCCCTTAAAATAATTCCCACCAGTATTTTGCAAGCATAAAAAGGATAACACTAAAAAAGAGAGCACAATTAGCAAATAATACAAACACATGTAGTGACAAATTTAGGAACTCTTTTAATGTAAGGGAAAACACTCAGGAAAAAATTGAATAGAAGTTGTTGGAGTTTTCTCCCTTAGATTAGGTAATGTGGTTATGTGTGGAATAGAACATTAAGAGTTTGACAGATTAAAAAAAAAATGAATATTTTAAGCAGTGTAAAATGTATGCCTTATATATACATATACGGTGAGAAACAATATATAATTTTTTTATGTATGAAGAAAACTTTTAGGGAAAAACTATGATAAAATGGAAAATTTTTCATGTGACAAGTTTTCACGCTTAGAACTTCAGACTGAAATGATATTTATGTAACTAAGTTGAGGGAGCTGAGAATTTTAAATTTGTTTTTTGGGCTTTTTTTTATAAATATATATTTTAGATATAAAGTCTAGTCAATTTTATTTAGTTTGCTTTTTTGTTGTCTTTTTTTCTTTCTGGTGTCTATGAGTTTTGTTATTAAATATCCTACAGTGTGATAATAGATTTTTTTTAATCGTTTCACCCCAAGCAAGGCAGTAATGCTACTGATGCGCAGGGGGCTACACAAGAGAAAAAGATTAGATAGGAGGAAAGTAAAGAGAAAGACGAACCAGTTACAGGGGATGTCAGAGCAGGAAGCAAGAGAAGGATGGGAATACAGATGTGATGACAATTGCAAAGGTAGAGAGAAAGGAAAAGATATACAGGGTGATGTAGAAAGAGCTAGGAGATTGGTATTGACATTGCATTTAAATTCCTGGAGGTGGTAACCATCAGGAAAGCAAGAATATGGATGAGAGTTCCACAGGCGGGAAGTGCAAGAAAAAACAGCTGCTGGAGTAGAATTGTCAGCTGCATTTGGTTGATCTAACTGTGAATGGGTGGGACCCAGTTGCCAGTCTGGTTGCACAAGTAAATTCATGTGGCAGGGGCACCAGTGATTTAAGTTTATCGAAGCAGAAGCCATGAAAATATTTATAGAACAGACAGAGGGAAGCCACATCTCATCAGTGAGAAAGTGGCTGGAGTCGAGCCACCAAGTCAGTAACTATCACATTACTGATTCTCCTTTAGAGCCTGTCGAGAACACTGAGGTGAACAGCGGTATTCCATGCACAGATGGATGGTTGATTTGTATATGTGCAAGATGGTTTCAGGTGGAAAAAACATCCTGGCACAACACAGTGATCCAACCTTCCTATCAGTGGATTTAGCTATTGACTCAATGTAACGGTTCCACTTGAGATCGGAAGATGGGGTAAGGCCAAGGAGGTCCAGTGTATTGCTCTCAGCGATTTGTTTGTTTTGTTTTGTTTTATGGCATATCAACCCATCTTGGGTCATTTAACACCGAATCAAATTGTCAAAAATCAAACAAAAAGTTAAACAATTTCAAGAGGTTTATATATTTAACAAATTAATATATATAACAGACTTATATATTTATACAAATGCATACATTTAACAAATTTATGTATTTAACACATTTTAAATTAATAAAATATTTTATAAAAATGTATATATTTAATTTGGCTGTTTAGATTTTATGGCATACCAACCACCACAGGTTATCTGAAGCCAAATCTAGCCTACATACATTATATGTATATGTATTACATATACAAAATTTGCAAACATACATTTGGTAAAACCAAGTTTTGGAATATATAGCAAGTTGATAGAAATACATATATCTATGCATGTGTGAGACAGTATTCAACCCATCATATTTTTAAGTACACTCCAATTTCTTTTAAGAATTCAAGTATCCTGCTTGGTCTTGTTTCCATAACTAGTTTTTTCAAACTACTTGTTTGTTAATACTTCTTTCGCATTCTATTTAAGTTTGTACACTCTAAAAGTATATGTTTGACACTTAATCTTTTTTGACAGCCGATACATATTGGGGATTCTGTGCCCTCCAGTAAATGATGGCGCAGGATGTGGGTATAGCCTATGTGAAGGCGGGTCAGCAAAACCTGTTCTCTTCTATTTCTGTATTGAATGTTCCATTCTCCAATAGTGGGTTTTACGTTTTGAAGTTTGTTGTTAGTGTATCTATCCCAATAATTTTGCCACTTTTTAAAAATTATTCTTTTCACTACAGCTTTAAAATCAGTATAAGGAATTTTGATTTTTGCTATTTTATCTTTCATTGCTTTCTTTGCTTCCGAGTCTGCCCAGTCATTTCCCTGAATACCTAGATGACTTGGGATCCAACAAAAGATTATTTCTTTGCTTTTAGTTAAATTATACACTCTGTTTAATACTTGTGGGATTAAAGGATCAGAAAGGTCTTTGTTTTTTAAAGCAGTAAGCACAGATAATGAGTCTGTGAAGATTATGAATTTATTGTGATGGGTTGTGGTTATTATATCAAGTGCCAAATTAATAGCAATTATTTCAGCACTATATATGGAAGCTGTATTTAGTAGTCTTTTACATTTCTTCTGATCTTTAAGTATGGCAGCAGATCCTACTTTATTGTTGTTGTTTTTGCTCCATCTGTATATACATAAAGGTAGTCTGGATGGTTATTTTTTATGTTGAGTATTTCTGATTGGTATATGATTGGGTTAGTTTTGTATTTTGGGTATTTTGTCAGATCAAGAATAACTTTTGGTTGATTTATTATCCAGAGTGGTGTAGAAGATATAGTTGATTTGTGAACTTGCATTGTATCTATTTGGTTCTCTTGTATGATTTCTGTAATCCGTAAACTGAAAGGTTTTTGCTGAAAAAGCTATGTATTGCAGTTGGAAAATAGTACTGAAAGCTGGATTTTGAGGGCATGATGAAGGTTTAAGGCAATATTGCAGAGTGAGTTTTTCCTGTCTCAAGTTAAGAGGTGGTTCATTTGCTTCTGTGTACAAGCTCTCAACAGGAGAGATGCTATATGCTCCAAGAGCTAATCTAATTCCCTGGTGATGTATCATGTTTTTTCAAGTATGTTTTTCTGGCTGTTCCATAAATGAGGCAGCCATAATCAAGTTTTGATCTGATTAAAGTGTGATACAATTTTATTAATGTTTCTTTGCTCCCTCCCCAATCAGTATGCACTATAGTTCTGAGTAATTGTATAGATTTATTGCATTTCATTCTCAAGTATTTGATATGAAGAATGAAGGAGAGTTTGTGGTCAAAAATGACTCCCAGGTATTTGTAATGATCTATTATCAATTTTCAATACTTGGTCAAGGTGGAGTTTACATAGGTAGCAGAAGTGGACACATTTCGTTTTTTCTTTTGAAAATGTTAGTCCATTCTCTGTGGTCCATTTGTTTAGCTTATCAAGGCAGATCTGAAGTTGTCTTTCAATATGGTTCATGTTTTTTGCTTTATATCAGGAAATCATCCACATATAAAGCTCAGTTTGTTCCTCTGTTTAGGTTTTTTATGTGACACGATAACTAGGTGTATATTAAGGTGAATTTGTAAAATATGTATTATAATAGATTAAGAATAGAAAATGGTTAAGAATAGAAAAATAGTTTAAAAACATGTATTTTGTTTAACAAAAGTGAAAAAGAAAAGGTAAAAGTAAATAAACGCTTTTTCTTTTATAAGTAAATTTAAAATATTTGACTAAGTGATTTGATGTGATAAAAGATAAGTTTAGGAAATAGATTTTTGAAAGACCAGGTCAAAAACTGTCTTTACTGTATCTTGACCACACATTAAGAAAATAAAGAAAAGATAATAGAATTTTCCCTTTCTCCAGGCAATAAAAAAAAAAGCCTGGTTACGGGTAAAGTGTCAGGGCTATAAAAACATCTGGCTGCCTTCACATGAAGCTTTATTAAGATAAAAAGATAAAAAATCCTGGAAAATACTAAAGCTAAGTGCAGACAGGATGTCTGCGAGATGTTTACACATCAAAAGAAGGAAAATTTAAGTACCTTGAAATTTTGGACTTACAGTCGCCAATGCTTATCACCCGGTGGTCTAGGAACTTCCGATTATTTCAATATAAATACAAGTGATTTTCCCCATTTGATCTCCATTAATTAGAGTTAGAGCTGAGTGTCACATTGCCTGCCCCAACTGCAAGACTAACTCTGAATGAAATAAAGCATCGATTTAACTCATCCAAGTTGTGGAAGTTTGTTCCTTATAGTTTATCCTGTACCCCCAGCTTGAGACTTCGACTTTTTCAATCAACCCCCAGCAACATCACAGCATGGAGAACGGTCGCCGGAGAAATTGCCCGGACCTTCCACTGGGGTGTTACATTTACAATACTGTTTATTTTTATATTAAATAACGTAACAGACAATATACTACCTTGAGGTACACCCATCTTTTGTTTCTTTTTTTTTTTTAGAGAAGATATTTCCTATTGAACTTTAAATTTTCTATCTTCTAGGAAGTTTTTAATAAATACGGGCATTCTACCCTCTAGCCCAAGGTTTTTGAGGTCTCTTACTATACCATATTTCCAGGTTGTATCATATGCCTTTTCAAGATTGAAGAAGACAACCACTAGATTTTTTTTTTTAATAGAAGCCTTTCTGATAAATGTTTCTAATCTGATCAGATGATCTATTGGGCTTCTTTGGCTTCTAAAACCTGATTGATATTTGGTTATTAATTTGTTCTTATCTAGGTACTATGTCAATCTGGCATTGATCATCCACTCTAGTGTTTTGCACACACAACTGCTAAGAGCAACGGGCTTGTAATTTTTTGCATTTATTACGTCTTAGAATGGTTTTTGTTTTTGGTATAATTGTACTTTGTTTCCATATTTTAGGGATGTTCCCGCTTTTCCATATGTTATTGTATATTTGTAGGAGATATTTTTGTGAGGTTTCTGGTAATTCTTTTAGGAATTGATAATGAATCTTATCTGGTTCAACTGCAGTATCATGGGCCTTGTTAATAGATTCTTTTAGTTCTATTATAAAAAAAAGTTGGTTATAGGTTTCTGTACTTTTGTTTTGAAATTTTATTTTTACATTTTCTGCTCTAGTTTTGATGGTTTGGAAGTTTTTACTTCAGTTTTTAACAAGTTTTGCGAGAAAGTTTTGGCTATATCTTTCTTGTCAGTTATTTTCAGATTACTGTGAATGATGTGTTTTGTGGAAGTATTGTTATTTTTGTCTGCTATTTTTCGAATCATCTGCCATACTTCTTTTGGTTTTGTGTTATTGTTTATTTTGGCCACATAATTTTTCCATAAATTTCGTTTGGAGTCTTTAATGATCTTTCAGGCTTTGACTCTGCTATTTTTGAATGAGTAAGTTTTCTTTTGTTAGATTTATTTTGAATTTCTTTAATGCTGCTCTGCGTGGTCTTACAGCTTTTTGGCATTCTTTATTGAACTATGGCCTATGGTATTTTAATGAGGTGGAGCTTTTTGGTATATATCTTTCAGCTATATTTAATAGTGTTTTCGTAAAATATAAAATGTCTTCATCTTTGTTTTTATTTGCTTCTGGGGTTAATTCAGCAAGGCATGATGCTTTAAAACCATCCCAATTCGCCCTTTTCAGATTCCAGTTTGGAGCTCTTTTATTTAATTTATTAATCTTGTTTTCTAATAGAATCAGAAAGTGGTCACTTCCACATGTATCATCACGCACTTTCCGGTTGTAATCTAAAAACAGGTTAGGGTCACATATTGTTAAATCAATTGTAGAGTATGTGCCTGTTGCTGGGTGCAAAATACTGATTCTATTATTTTGCCCTTTTTATCTGTTTTTTTACTTCCCCAGATCTTGTTGTGTCTATTGAAGTCACTCATTATAATGAAAGGTCTTGGTAATTGTTTTATTAAATTATCTAACTCAGATTCTTTTAGTTCTTGGCTTGGAGGAATATACAATGAACACACTGCTATTGTTTTATGAAGGGTTGCTGATATAGTGGCTGCTTGTAGACTTGTTTGATTTCCCTGTGTGGGATATTATTGTTTATGACCACTGATGACCCACCAGAAGGTCTACCAATGTAATGTTTGATATAATTGTATGAATGATTGTTTTTAATTTTAATGGTATAGCTGCTTTTGAGGTGAGTCTCTTGAAGGCATATGATTGCTCAGCAGTATTTACTGATGAGCAATAACAATTATGAATAAATGGCCCTTAATCCTCTGATATTCCATTGGATTAAATTATTTTCCATTTAGATTTAATTTTATGATTTATAGTTTTTTTTTGTTTTGAGTTTTGCTTATTTGTGGAGTTTTATTTTCAATCTCCATTTCTTCAGGTTCCTCAGATTTGTTTAATGTAGTTATCGGGGCAGATTGTGTTATTCTTTTAGTTGAGGTTTATTTTTAATAGCATTATCTTTTGTTTTATTTTCAGTCATGTCTTTGTTAGAATCTGGAGGTTGGCTTATTGATCTTTGGCACCTTTCACCTGTACATTCAGCTGTCCTGGAATTCTTTTGGGGCAGTTCTACAGGGTTATCACTATTTACTTTTGTTTTCATACTAGACTCAGTTGGTTTCGTTTCTATTGAATACATTTTTTTTTAGGAATTCTTGGAATGTTGGCCATTCACTTGTATTCAAATTCACTAACTTTTCAATAAGTTTTTTGTAGTTATCTATTAAAGTGGTGTCCTGAGGTTTTTGATTTGTCTTTTGTACAACATTGGCATATGTTTTTGTTCCCATATAGCTTTCAACAATTTTTCTAGCTTCTGGAAAAGGTAAATGTTTGGTGTGTTTTACATACATTATTTCCTTTTTTTTTCTTGTAGATATCACACTTCCCACACACTTGGTGTCCTCTGCAAATGTCTTTGTGATGACCAAATTTTTGACATTTGAAACATCAGAGGGGAGCTGGTATAAATTGCTCTACCCTTTCTATTGTATAGCCAATCCTGATATCTTTTGGTATGGATGGTTTATTAAAATTAAGTATATATGTGTGTGTATGTATAATTCCATTGTTTCATCTGGTGGTAACTCTTATGTTCCTTTACACCGTTTTTTTTAATGCTGTTTCGATTTTCTTTGGTGTTACTATTGAAAGCTCTCTGCTTTTTATAAAGACCTTTTGAAGTATTTAATCTAGCATGTGGATACACTCTGCATTTGATGTTGTGAAATGTATCCATTTTGAGTAAATTATCTGTGTGTTTTTTTCATTTGAACTTCCACTAGCAGGTTATCATTTCTAAGTTTTTTAACATTTTTCGGATTTACCTACTTGATATAACTTTTTCAATCAAAAAAGGAGACAATTGGTCTAATTTAATTTCATCCAGTGATTTGATAATAATGAATCTTGAAAAGTCTAAATCAGTTTCAGTATCTGAGTTGGATAAACACCTTTTAGATTTTTTAAAGGAAGAAGCCATAATTGATTTTCATTGGTCCAATGCTCCACCACCCACCACGGAGTCCAACTCGGGTTAGGAATGAACCAAGGAGGAACCTTGGCTGAGACGGGGATGCCATACCATTATACTTATGCCAAGAATAAAATTTCGAACCTCTGCCAAATTCTGGGTTTTATTACTCAATAATATAACAGAGATCATCAGTCTTTTTCTCCTAACACAATTAACCCTCAGCCCCTGCCTTCTAGCACATATAAAATGAAGGGTTGGGAAGTGTTCTGCAAAAGTAGATTGGATAATACAGTCGAGACAAAAAAAATATATATGAGCTAGGGCATGTTGGAGCCAGCCGATTGATTGGATCGGGCCCAATCCGACCGCCCATCTAGCCCAGGTAAGGGCCAAAATGGTGTGTTGCAGATCATGACCACTTTTCACCTGGGTCACGACCTGCTCAACTACCAAGATCCTGTCCCCAGACATTACAGGTCGCCACCCATGGCCAACAGGTGGCACCCTTGGGGGACTTTTACTCCCAGCAGAGGTGCAGTCGGCGTATTCTGAAGCACTACCCCAACAGGGTAGTGCTCTCAGGGAGACTCGCTTGGTCCATGTTTATGGAAGGCAGGAGGGGTTGCCTGTGATGATTGACAGACAGCAGCTTCGTCTTAGATGCATTGAAATTTATAAGCCACTTCTTTCGCCATTCAACCACTGAGTTTAGATCCCTTTCAAGATCAGCAGCGAGGTTATGTTTGTCCACCTCACCAGGTTTCTTACCGATGTGGGAGTAAATTGTGGTATCATCTGCATAGATGCCTACTTGGCACTTGATCATGTCTGGGAGATCATTTATGAAAATAAGGAAGATTGTCAGGCCTAGGACAGAGCCCTGAGGGACACCAGCATTTGTACAGTAGAATGTGGAGGCATGCCCATTCAGGACAACCTTCATTAAGCATTTAGATAGGAAAGATTGAATCAGATCAAACAAGCATCCAGTGATACCATAACCCCGTAGCTTGAGTAGAAGGCCAGTGTGCCAAACCCTATGAAAAGCCTTGAAGATAACCAGGGCAACAGCGCAAGCCTTGCCGGACTTATCAAGGACCTGGCATATATACTCCATGATGGTCGTTATCATATCAGCTGTGGACCTGGCAAAGCAGAAGCCATACTGCCCATCTGAGAATAGTTTGCCAAGAAAAGTGAAATGTTGTAAAAACCTGGACATAAATTTAATTTCTCAACCTAAAATAAAATAATTACATAATAAAAAGAAAATTCACAACATTTAATTGCTTTTATTTTTTAAGCATTAAATTACAATACTTAGCATCTTCCATAGTTTACCTTGACTTTCAGTTAGCCTCCATTATATTTATGAGAGTTCTTAAACTTTAAAATTCTAAAAAACTAATATTTTTACTTCTGTTTATAAATACTTGTTGCAAAATAAAATACATTTGCCTTGTTAAAATCTATCAAAGGACAAAATGTATCAGCTCAAAAAAGTTTTCCTTTTATCTTTGTTTATATATATATATATATAATATATATATATGTGTGTGTGTGTGTGTGTGTGTGTGTGTGTGTGTGTGTAAGCTCTCTATACAAACCACTTCCCCAAATCAGTATTTCAATAACCAAAAATCCTAATTCAAGGAGAAACAGTTAAAGAAACTTGAGAAATGATGTACTAAGTGGACTGAACTGCTGAGTCAATATGTATAGTCGTATATACATTTCATAGCACTAGGTCATTAATTCGTCAAATCAAAATCTTTTCAGCATCCCCATCTCTGAACAGTGTTAGAATTGGCAATGTACTTCCATGGGTGTAAGTAACATTTGATAAAGACTGCAAAAAGTAAAAATAAACCATTAGGGTTTTACATAGTGAACTCAGATTTTGATTTTTTTTATGCCATCATTGCTTCAGGATGTAAGCAATCAGGAGTCTCTACAGATTCCTTTTCTCTATTATGAGTAAATTGTCATGACTTCTTAGAAAAGATAGTGAAAGTGTTCCCCTTGTTTTTGAAAGGATTTTGCATTCAAGTTTGAGTTTTGTTTAACAGCATATCAACCTCTGTGGGTTATTTAATGCCACTGCTCATGTTGTGACCTTTGTTCTTGGGAGAGATTTGGTTTCTTGCTGCTACGGCTTTTATAGTTCAATGGTACCTCTCTATGATTCCATTGCTACTCAGGCAGTACACAGATCTAAAGTATTGCTTAACACCCCACTTCTCACACAGCTCTCTAAAGACTTCCAAGCGGAAGGACACACCCTTATCCATTATCTTCTACTGGACCCCTCTCCATGAACACCTCAACAACTATCTCTTTTGCCATTTCTGTTCTAATTTTCTGCCATATTGCTACTCTTCCAGGACCACAGTCAATCATAGTTAAATAGAGTTTGTGGCGATAATGCGTGATATCAATGGCCAGTCTCCTCCAATTTTCTGTTACTTGCAACTCCCTTTTTTTTTTGTGCCTGGATGGTGCAGGGTCAATGGATTGGCACTCCCTACATTGCTCTACCACCTCCTGAACATCTTCCATTGTGATGTTTGGATTCACTTTCCTCACCAATACAAAGTTCTTTCCTTACCAAAATGGTGCATATTATGCAGGTCTTTCAGATCTACTACACAGCACACCAGAGTCATATCTTTCTTCTCTCATAGCCAGGCTTTCTTCACTCTAGTTAGCAGGTCCACCTTGTTTTTCTGTGATGGAAATAATGTGACGGTTATTTTTAGTCCGAATTCTCTGATCAATTCTCCAAGTGTCCCAAGTCGATGCTTGATCAGCATCTCAGCTGCCCCTTTTGTCTTGATTCTTTTTTCTCCCGAGACTTCTGACTTAATCCACGATGCCACTGTGGCCAAGTCCGTTCTAATTTTCACTGCTTGTAGCCTCCATTTCAAAGCCAGGTTGATGCCTTTCATTGTGGCTTCGAGCTCCACAATATTGATGTGGGTGCTATCATTCTTTTTCCATAGCCAAGCAGCATCTTCAGCAGTTCCTCCTCCTATTTCTACCAATACCCCTAGTGCCAGGCTGCTAGCGTCGCTCCATATTACCCCTTCCTGGCTCCTTATGTGCCATTCTTCTTTTACAGGGTCCACTTTTCACTTCCACAATAACTTCCTGTATCATATGCAGCACTTCTTGGTCAGTTTCATCCTCCCATTGGTTCATACCAGTCTCCCTTTTAATAAAACTGCATGCAGTTTGTAGCTATCTATGGGGTAATGACCAACCAACTTCCTGCACACCGAAAAAAGTTCTTGCTTGGTCAGGACATCCTTGACTTCAGGGATTTCGTTTCCTCTTCCAAACATCAACTTTCCTGCCTTATTTTGCTGTAATTTCAATCCCAGAGCCATTCCATTTTCCAACGACTCTGATGGTTTAGCTGTCAGTCTGTATGTTTTGACATGGTCCCTCACCCTTTCCGCAGTCACCTCTGTCACATCCACCAGTACATCATCGATACAAGAGCAGGTGGCTCTTTTCACCACTTCGTCTTTGGCCAACACAGTCTTAAGCACTGCTGTCATAATTTTTAGTACGGAATTCAGTCCAAATCCTAATCTGGTCAAACAATAAATCTGACCTTTATATTCAACCAGTTGATACCGCCATAGTTTTTTTGTCCACCGGAATTTGAAGGTAGGCCGATGTTAAATCCACGATCTTGGTTGCTCGCTCTATTCTCCTCCACTCCTTCATGACTTCTTCACATACGTGGGTTCCATCTTTGGTGAAGCAGGCCACATACTTGTTCAATTCTCAGAAGTCCAACACTGGCCTAACTTTCTTCTTGGGAGGTTGAACAACTGCCATGAGTAGTAGAATTCCTTCTTGACCATGGTATTAAAATTCCTTCGTCAATCCACCTCTCAACTTCCTTCTCGAACTGCAGTCTTATCTCTCTTCTTAGTGTGCTTTCGTAGCAGCCAAACAGATTTGTCAGTACAGGTGATCCTGCAGTCCATTGCCAATCTACTGTCCACTTGTCATCATCAAAATGGGCTCGGAAGTCCTCATCCTCAATCTGACATGGCCTGGGTTTTGTCAGCCAGCTGAATGGCATTTTGTCGGCTGTTCACACTTCTTGCCATTCTAGTTACATGCTGATTGCCAAACTGCACCTGGCCCTTAGCAATTGTAGCTCCTCCCAGCCTGTCTATAGCATCTAGGCCCAGTATCACATCAATTCCCGGGAAGAGTTTATCCAACACAATTACTCGGAATCATAGCGGTATATTCCTCATCATGATCTTGGCATTGGTCTTTCCATAACACTTCACCTCTCTACCATCTACCACTAATATTGTTGGCTCCATTCTAAGAGTCGGTGACACTTGTCGTGATAACGGCTTTAGCCCTCTTCCCGTTGAGAGTGACCACTATCTGTGGCAACAAACTCTCAGATGCCTTTTCAGAATTAAAGGGGTGACTACTGGCACAATAGCGCCACTTTACTCATTTTCCTGAGGTGAAGGGCAATTCCTACTACTATGCCCAACCTGGCCACACTAGAAGCAGATAATGTCCGGCCTTGGTTCTCTACAATCTCTCATCAGGTGGGGCCCCTGACATCTAAAGCATTTTCTGATGAATTTACGGCTTTGTCTTCTCACTGTCTGCTTCTCTTTGCCGGGCGTGTTCGTGGTAGAGGTTGCAAATGCCCCCAGTTCACTGGGATGTTTTGCCAGCACCCTAGCATGCTTCAAAATTTCCTCTACCTCCATGGTTTCAATCCCGGTCAATCACTGCAGTTCCATCGAGATGCAGTCAGGAAAACCACTCACAAAAGCCATTTTAACAGTTTTCTCAAGGCTTTGTCCTTTGTATCTGACCAATCCTGCTAGTCGTCTTATTTCTGCTGCATACACATCCACTGATTCTCTGATCCAGGTAACTCTTCTCAGCTTGTTATAGGCTTCAAAAGCACACTCTGAAAATGCTTTACTTAATCTTTTCTCAATACTCTCAGCATCAGTCTGGTTTTTCTCTCCTATTTCCAGATAAACCGCTAGTGCATTCCCCTCCAAATACATCGGGATCAATGTTGCTATATCATTGATCTTTTGCAGCTTCACAACCAGCTTCAGTTTATTTAATAAATAAATAAATATGACCACATCACCTTCTCATGACCACATCACCTTCTCCCATAAACGGCCTCAGGATGTCACTGCTTACTTTCATTCATTCACCCATTTTTTTCATTTGCCGAAATAACTTGTAGTTTTTGTTCTTTTTAACGTCTCGTCTCAATATTGTATGTACACAACTCCAAAGAAAAAAATGATACTTCTTCAAAAACAGAGGCTTTTTATGCAAGCTGGCAGCATCTTATTTGCATAGGAAGAACGGAGTTTCTGCCATATTTCTTTTTTGCACATAACAGGACCTTACATGCTACATGAATTCGTACAGATTGAGGTAAGTACCTTCTGACAGGCATTTTATCACAGAAACAACTGATAATCTTTGTTAAGATGGATTACTAAAGTATTTTTAAGCTTAATATATTCTTTATCACTTTTTCAACAGTTTAAAAAATTAAAAAATGCAAGATTACAATCTAAAATGCAATAAAATCCTGCTTGAGATGCAGGTATGTTATCTTACATAACATACCTGCATCAAAGATCAAACAAAATGTTGTAAATAGTTCATGTTTATTTTCAAGAAAATTATTCTTTTATTATTTCTTTGTATGATTAGTCAAATATTTTGACTCTATAACAAGAAACAACCTGGTAATCATGAGTCCAAAAACTCAGGTGATATTTACATGAGAGCACATTCATTATCTGAAAAAGTAAAAATAATATGGAACATAATCAAGTTGTCAAACTTTTTTCAAATACTTTCTATACTTTATAGCATAAATACTATTTACACTTACCCATAAACATGCATATGAGAGTGACACAGGTTAAAAATATTAAAGGATGAAATCATATTGTTGATAAAAGAAAATTTACTTACTAATAATGGTAGTATAATTGGCCAATTTTGGATGCAATTTCTCCTATTTGCCATCGCTTCAGCCCATATTTGTTATCAAGGACTTGCCTAAAAATAAAACCAATATCACAATAAATGCAAGGATATTTCTATTCTTGAAAGCGTATGGAAAATGAGTGGCCTGCAAACAACACAAACAGCAATGATTCGTAAGATGTTTGCGACTTCTTTTAAACTGTGAATTTTTAAGTAAATATAGAAAAGATTAACAGTTGCATTGTCAAAATATTATTTAAAGAAATTATTTTTAAATGTCAATAATTTAAAATTTTAATAACTTATTTTTAATTGGTTTCTCACCCTCTCTTAAAAAATAATATGAGAGGATTTGGGATTATTTATAATACAATTATCTATCCTACGATTTAGTCTTCTAAGTTAGTAAATAAACCCCAAATTATGTAAATTCCTGATAATAGCCATTGCAATCTTTCATTTATGCTCAAAATAGGAAACCAAATGTGATACATGAAACATTGTTCTCCAATATGACCATATGATAAAGTTGTTAGGATCAATCTCAAAGATTGATGGAGACCAATTTAACTTGTCAAAAAATTCATGGAAATATCACTTGCACCAGTTCTGTATCAAATTGGCCATGTGTGTGGAAGGTCAGTCTTGAGTGAAAATATAGAAACTTCTAAGTGTGACTGACAACCAGGGAAACATATCTTTTAATGGTAAACTCTGAAATTTCCTTTCACTCCTTCAATGAACATAAAGGCGATTTTTAATCATCAAAAGCAACAACAGCTCAAACTACAATATCAGCTCTTGTCACTTGAAATGTGTTCTGAAATGTTGCAAACTATAGCCTTCACGATGAAGAATTTCTCATTCAATCAAATGAAGATTGTCTATGGCAAGTTGTGTCTCCAACATTTTTCTTCCCTTTGCCAAGCCATTTTTGCTTGGAGACACTTGAGAGAAGGTCTCGTCGTTGAGTTGCATGACTCTATAAATCCTCATACGCAACTCTTTAGTAACCAATCCAAAATATCCAGCTCATTTGTCATCTTCCTCATGCTTCTTTAGCTTCTTGACAGCTCCAATGAATCTTCAAGTATGAAGAGAAAGGTTTCTTCCTGAAATTGGATTTGGTAAGGTTGCTTACTCCTCTTTAAATCTTTTCCACACATTGAGCTGCTACATTTTTCCTGTTTTACTTGATGCATGGAGTCTTGCATTGTTATGAAGGAGAACAACTCCTACTGATGTACACAATACACATTTCAACCAATCTTTTATAGACAGATTGCAGCTGTTGTAATTAGGGTTTTGTTGAATTTTAAGAAAATTAAATAAATGATACTCTAATAATCGTACCACATGTAAAACTTCATCTTTCTTCCATGTAGCTTGAATTTTGGGGTCAGTTGCAGAGATTTATCTTTATCAACTTACTGCCTTTTGCCTTAAACATTGGTATGTGCAACCCATTTTTCATCACTTATTATGATATATTCTAAGGAAGGGGTGGTTATTTCTTGGGAAAGGAAACCTGTTGCTATAGATAAACAATCTGCTTTGTTCTCTTTACTAAGAGTGTGTGGAACCCAAACATTCATCTGGCTGACTTTTCCTATCATTTCTGAGTATCAGCATACAGTAGCTTGCAATATGTTTAACATCTTTGATATTTCTCAATTACTCTTCTCTCTGACTTTAAAGTCTCATCAAACTCTGATGAACATTTCTCTAGAACAAAATTTTGCAAAACAATTTCACAATTGCTAATCAGTTATGAATCCTTAACCATAAATGAGCCCTATTTTTCTAGATATCTCCATAACATTATTTTCTTGCTTGAACTCTTATAAAATTACTTAATATAAATGCGCTTTCAATCCCTCCATTAGTTGGTTTAAGAAAAGTATTCTTTAATACACTGTCATGCAAAAATTAAGGTATATGAGTGCATTCCAAATTAATTATTTAATCATGTGTGATTAGTAATTAGGATGATACATTCATCATGACAATTGGTTTCCAAAAATGAAAATTACTCATGACTTAACATATTGCTACAAAATTAATGCAGTAAATTTTAAAATTATCCTTTATTTTTTCTTATTAAACCAAACATTTCATTTTACCCAAAAGTGTTCCTGTTTTCTCTCCAGAGACCAGTATACTAATTATGAAGAGGGCTAAACCTTTCCAAAATGGAAACTATGATCAAGAATTAGAATAAAAGCAGTGATGGCACATACCCAGAATCTATCATAAAAATTCAGAATGTGGAATGCTAAACACAGCAAATACATCAGTATAGGGATCTATTATCACAAATTTAATTTAGGAGAGAAATAAATTATAGGAAATAGGAGGGGTAGCTTTGCTCAACACCACAAAACCAAAATATTAACCTAAGAACTCATGTTCTTAAATAGGCTTGTCAAATCTCTCATGGATGTCATGTATGATGTTCAGAAATATCTAAACTAACAGCTATATACAAGTTTTCTTAAATCAATGATTAAAAATGGCTATGAAATTCCTTTTAACATTGTGAACTGACCCTACAGAATCACAAAAGAACTGTACCAAATAACAGAAATGGCATCACTTGGAGAGTTTCAACAACTGCAACAATTAAAATGGCTAGTGCATGTAACTCAAAGAGAAAATAATGACATAATCAAGATGATGATCATTCATATATTGAAATATACCCTTTCCTCTTTACTAATATAGTGACAAAAAGTGAGGAAGGGGGCTCCTTCAATACTGGAAGGAGTGATAACAGTGGACTTGAGAAATTTATTTTCCTGAAAAATTGATTGAAGAGAAAGATTTTATAGATTTCAACTGATAAATAAACCCTGTAAGTCTTAAAGAAAACTGTCCTTCTTCAGATCTTATAGAATCACAAAGATCTTTACCAAAAAAACAGAAACCACAAAAGCTACAACAGTTAAAATAGGTAGCACATATAACTCAAAGAGAAAATAACAACATAATCAAGATATTTCCTACTAATTCAAAAATAAGTTTAAGAAGGAAGCCTCCATCAGTAATAAAAGAGTGATAAAAACTAGTGGACTTGAGAAACCTATTTTCTTTAAAAGAAAGATTTTATAAATTTTAACTGAAAATAATGTTAACACTTAGGTCAATGAATGCCAAAGGTTTCCTTATATAGGTAGAGAACATTTTTATTATTTAACATTCTCTACTTGTTGACTTTTTTTTTGGAAAGCTTAGTAATTCAGTGATTATCAAAATTGAATGTTGCCAAAGTTTTAACACTGACTCCATGGGTCAAATCCTGGTTATCACAGCACCATATATTTAACCCTCTTTCTCCCCGGAGGTGGTTATCCTAGTTGCGGACCATATATTTAACACTTCTACTCAGCGGTCCTATTCTAATCAATGTGCACCAGATCTAACTATTCCACCCTAGCCCCTCAACCTCCAGCGTCTTCTTTGGGTTGAAGTGTCTATTCGGTCTTAACCAAACTCAAGGGATTGGTCGTAGGTCCCTGAGCATCCATAGGTCAGTCAACCGGCCCACTGGTTTAAATCTGCTTTCTGCCTATGTTGTGATTATTAGATCCAGAAAGCAGTTGTTCATTCAGAGTCAACTGAAGATGTAGACACAGCTGGGGAGCCTGTGTTAAACATTTAAAATACAGCAAAACGACAAAGAAAGAAAAAATGTCCGTAGAAAGCTGAACAAACAACTGTTTGATGGTTGCACTGTTAATGTCTTTTATATACAAAGAAAAAAAAAGGATACAGAAAGTATGTTTTTTAGCATAATAACTCACACACTGGAGTCCAGACAGAGAGTGTGTATGATTCACTTATTAAATCGTCTCAAAAGATATATAACTCTTTTCAACAATGTTCTCCAGACTTTTGATGGTGTCAATTATTCCCAAATAAAATGCTGGGACTACGATGCCTTGCAAAGGTGTTGAACAGATAATGCAATTTCAATTGTTGTCATGTTAGTGACGAACGTTAAGCTTCATATACTCAGCGGTTTTTCAATGCTATTGCGGCAACGATAATATTTCTTAAAGTCTTTGTTTCTAACTTGTCAGCACTCTTACTTTGGCGAGGGGGGAGAACCCGATCTCACACACAACTGTAAGCTTCCACAGTCATGATCCGACTCTTCCAAACTTCAGCATTAAATTCAATTACACATCACTTACACTTAGATCAGATTTTGCCACCAGTAAACAAATACGCTGGTTTTACCTCACCGTTTTAATTTACTTCCATATTTCTTTATCAAAAATATTATTTTGTTCATTTTCAATGTTTTCTGATGACCCAAATTAAATGGACTAACTTATGCCTACATCAGATTTCATCACCAGTAAACAACTATGTGCTGATTTTTTTCACTGTTCAATTTAATATTGCCAGGTTTACTGGAAGTAGAAATTCTGTTTAAAAACAAAAATCTTAATAAAACTTTAAAAAAAAGAAGGAAATGAATAACATGACGTCTCAGCTATTTTAGCCTTCTTCAAGTGCCAGGAATTTTGAGCCCTTTAAATGTATGTGTTTGTCACAAAGTGTGCTGATATTGTTTTAATTTTTGTATCCTTTGGACAATCTAGTGTTGAAACACTGGAGCTTTAAACCTTATGTTTGTACTCAGGTTTATGAAAGAGTGTTCTTCCTTTCTTAACCAAAAGTTTCTAGATGGTATTAATATCTATGATAAGTTTACTGAGGAAATTGTCAATGCTTAACATGCACAGTGATTCTTTCAGTCATTTTCTTCTCCAGTGTTCTATTACCTTAACTACAGAAGTTGATAACCTTTTTTTCCTTGCATATGAGATCAGCCATACCTGATTTTAATGTATATCCTGAGACAACAGTTTTTCAATACTCTTCCATCCTTACTTTTAATAGGTGGCTAGTTTCTCCTTTGTATTCATTGATAATACTGCATGAAAAGAAATACACAAATTTTGATCATCTATTCTTCTATAGAGGATTTAATTCCAGAGATATTTCTCCAAAGGGTTGTTGTTTTGAATAGCCTTGATGCTTTATAGACTGCAGATCATCTGAATCTTAACAGATGTACTCCTTAACTGCAGCAGATTTTTCATTGTTGCACTCAGCTCTTGTTCCTAATTGTTGAAACTGATGTTATATTTTGTAGGGTCAGAACTTACCTGAAGAATGTTACTAATGTTGACTATGTCATATTAGTATGTAAATGGGTTAGCACTTATGAGCTATGATCATGTTTTGAGTGTATGGATGGTTAGAACTGAAGTTCATGCATTATCCAGTGAATTCTGACATGATGTGTGGATCTCTTTAACTTATAATCTGTGTGGGTTAGTAGTATGTCCTGAGAGGCCAGTTGATCTACTGCTTCCTTTTTCATTGAGAACTATACAGAAACATTTATTGAGTCTATATGGTCCAGTGGTATTTCCACATTTTCTTGGTGGAGTCAGAGTATGAAGGTCTTCATCTATATAGCTTAAGTACTTGATTGAATTTAGTAGTGATGTTTCTAAAACTATTTCCTCAAAATATTCCATGTATATATTTGTCATTACTGGAGGTAATGGTAATCCCAAAGTTAAGTAATATTGGTATATGTTGGAACCCAAACAGAAGTATATTTGTACACAGAATGTTAGCATCTACATAAGGTTATCTATTAGAATACTAGTGTACTCTCCTAAAAAAGGGTCTGATGCAAACTTATCTTGAATCACTAATAAAGCTACATCATTGAGAAACTTGGATCATAGCATCCAAGCTCACCATCTGGTTGGTATGAACAAGGGCATTTCTGATGAACATTGCATACTAGGCAGACAAAGCTTTTAATAGTATTAATCTTATTAGCAATGTCCAAAAATTCATTTAAATAAATCTAACTCCCTGACAGCTGTAAATGCAATCCTTGAATTTGGCAGCAAAAGTCACATACTCTGGTTTAATAGAAAAAAATGGACAAGTGACACAAAGATGAATAAGTTTAATGAATATTAACTGTATCTCACAAGTATAAGATACAGATTGAGAGCAATGATGGATTCACTTTGAAATTTCAACAAGGTTATCAGTGAGAAAAACAGACACCTGAAGAAGACAAAACATTGTAAGAAACAACCAAGATGAGCATGCTGGTTAAATAGAAAAGTATATCCATCACACTATCTGCTCTGGCCTTCTTCATTTGTACAATGACCAAAACATTGTACAAATGGCAACAAAGATGAGGACAATAGTCCAAATAATGTAAATAGTATAAATACTACCTCATCACAGAAATATAAACAAATACTAGCATATCCATCAGTTAATTGTCATGCATGATAAACATTTGGTTAGGCAGAAAATTTTCCCAGAATAGGTTGCCATTACTTTCTGCGGTAGAATATTTGTCAACCAAGGCTATAGAACCCAATCTGTCCTGCTAGTCACCCCATAACTGGAGAGAAAAGAGACAGATTAATACCTTTCCCAAGGATATTTGTGCGCAAGTGAATAAAATGAATTTGACTGGAATTCAAACTTGGCTCTCCGATTTCTCATTCCGAGCTGAGATACATTACACCACTGCATACATCTAGAAAAGCACATAATAATCTCAAAAGTCTGACAAAGATCAGTACTAGTATACTAGTAGAAAGTACACAGAATGTGTGTGTGTGTGTATGCGTGATAGGGGTTAGATAGAATCCCTCGCCAAGCAAGTAGATAACTAAGGTGAGTTTGCACCCTAAGTCCAGACCTGAGAAAAGGTTAGAATAACCTGTGCCAAGACCAATATCCAGACTAACAATAATGAAGAACAAAAGATATTTTTAGACAGTAATCTTCAACCTCACCTTAACATAAAGGTAATAATCTTTTAGAGTATAACTATTACCTATTCTAAGTCAAATGTTTATGTGATGTTTTATTGTTGTTTTGCATTGTTACAGTTAATAAAAATGGTAAATATATTTTGGCACCCCTTTTTTCTTTTTTTCATTTCCCCTCATATTTATATGTTTGGGGGCTAGGAAGCCGTTATAAAATAACAATATATATATAGTGGTCCCATGTCATAAAAAAATGATGGCAAACTATTTACATCAATGAGTTCCACAGATGTTGAAAAATAAAAATTAATAAAATATCAAATTACCAATTTTTATTTATCAGCCAATGAGAAGCCTGAAATCAAATACAAGGATGAAATGAGCCAGAAGGAAAAATATAAAAGCCTTGACAAAAGGCACCCAGACAGATAGTAATTAGTTTCTTCCTTGACCTATGTCAAGCTGCTACTATGCTCGCCTTCTTCCTTCTTCAGCACCTGTTCTCAAAGTACTAACTGACCCTTTCTAAGACATTCCACACAAACCAACTCACTGACTCATTGACCTTAGAAACTGCAACTTGAAAATGAACATTTCTTTCAGATCATCATACCTTCCATGAACTCTTTTACCTCCGTTGAACTTTTATTTCAAGCATTACTTATTTTGTAAAACATTGATTGAAATGTATAAATGTTATTTTACACTCAAAAATTGCCTTTCTTGAATTTATGTATTATAGTGGGCTATCTTCCCACAAGGCCAAAAAATGAAATAAGAGAAGATATATATAGATATATATATATATATATATATATAAAACTGTGGTGAGTAGATTGGTAGTAGTAAAGCTTATTGAAATATACTGTAATTTTTTTTTAATTCTGGGAAGGACTGTATTTCAGTATCTGCTGTTTGGGCATCACGTCGGGGTCACCATTGTAATATTTTTAGTATCCTTGTGGGTATAATTGATAAAGAAGTGGATACAAATATTAGCATTGAGAGGAATATTTTATTTTCTCATTTTTACATACTTTGTGTTAAGTGTCTGCTGGCACTAGAACACATGTTGCCTGCTTAGAAGCTAGAGAGGGACTGGTCAATCCTTTAGGTCAAGCACAGGTCAGGGAGATAGAGAGAGTAGGGGAAAGATTTGGGTATCTTAGTTCTTGGGAGTTATTTAGAGACAGAGAGGGTAAAAGAAACAATGTATTCTCTGCATGGTAGTAGTATCTGACCTGAGGTCATTTTGGTTCATTCATACAATACCCTTTCCTCTTTAATATATATTGAAATATATATTTAATATATATATTGAAATATACCCTTTCCTCACAGAGAAACTCTTTTTCTCTCAACACATACATCCTTTCCTTCTTTCTATTCTTCCATATTTCTGGAAACCTAGATATAACCTAGATATAGCTTAACTGATGTCATGCAAAGTTCAACCAATGACTAACACTCCTGCTAAAATCAAATCAGAAATACATAGATGTTAAGTAAATATAAAAAGAACAGAACGCTTGCATAGCAGTTGGTCCACCAGGTGTGTGGAGCTACAAGTCAGCCATCAGAGATTTAATCAACACACCAAGCAGCCAAAAAAGATTAACATCTTTTTTGGCTGCTTGGTGTGTTGATTAAATCTCTGATTCCTGCAAACCAGAGATGTTGCATGATTAATTTTCAAAAAAAAAAAAAAAAAACATCCAAAAGAAATGAATTCAAGGACAATTCATACACTACTACACTCCTCCTGACTACCAATCAGGTGAAATGTAGTATCAGGTTCCACCAGAAACAAATATGCTATATTTACATGAATATACATATACATAAAAGAAAAGCTCTTTATAACCTGAACAAATTTTCTATGTTAAAAAATGAATACTTGAGAAAAATTTAAGAGAAATATGAAAAGAAGTGAATATTAAAAGGAAAAAAAAAATTTTAAATCGTATTTACAGTTGATTGTGCATTAAAAAAATAGTTTTTAATATGCACACATTAATGACAAAGTGGAATAAGTTTTTGTGTCATGTGTTTCATCCTTTAGGACTTCATAGGACTTTGTGGTCTGGTAAAGTCCCAAGTGACAAAACAAGTCACACAAAAACTTTTTTCACTTTCTCATACATCTTTCCTCCAAAACTGTTCTTAAATCCTTGTACTCTGAACTGTTACTACGAAATTAGTACATCTTATACTCTTTTTTTTTTTTTTTTTTTAAATCATCTCACCCCAAGCAAGGCATTCCACTGCCACTATTGCGCATGGGGCTACATAGGGGAAGGTAAAGAGAAGGAGTGGTTAGACATAGGGAATGTCAGGAGGAAGGTGACAGATGAGTAAGGATAGCAAGGATGAGGGTTGGGCAGATGGGAAGAGTGTTTGATAGAATGGGAGCAGGTTAGTGTGTTAGGAGGTGTCTATTGACTTTACATTTAAACTTGTAGAGATTGTAGCCATTGGGGAAGCAATCATGTGGAAGAGAATTCCACAGTCGGGCAGTGCTAGGAAAGAAACTGTTGGAGTAGAAGTTACGGCTGCATTTTATCGGTTTCACTGTAAAAGGGTGGGATCTAGTTGCTAATCTAGTATCTCGTTCAAATTCGTATTTAGGGGGCACCAGTGATCTAAGTTCATCGGATCAGAAGCCGTGAAAGTATTTATAGAAGAGACACAGGGAAGCCATGTCGCACCGGTGGGAGAGAGACTGCAGGTGGTCTGCCAAGTCGGTATCTATCACATTACAGACCCTCCTCTGAACCTTATCGAGAAGCCCGAGGAGAACAGCAGGGGCACCCGACCAGATATGACAGCAGTATTCAATGCATGGGCGGATGGTAGATTTATAAATGTGCAGGATAGATTTAGATGGAAAAAAACTTCCGGGCCCTACACAGAGAACCAACTTTCATAGCAGCGGATTTAGCAATGGATTCGATATAGTCATTCCATTTGAGGTCCGCTGAAAGTGTGAGACCAAGGAGGCGTAGTATTTTACTCTCTGGGAGGCAAGCCTGGTCCATGCTAATGGGAGGTAGGTGAGATTGTCGATGATGGTTAATTGAGAGTAGCTTCATTTTAGAAGCATTAAAATTTACTAGCCATTTCTTACCCCAGTCCAATATGGATTGAAGGTCTTTTTCAATCTCGGCTGCAAGGTTAACTTTGACGCCTACACCAGATTTTTGTAGGAGGCGAGAGTAAACTGTGGTGTCATCGGAGTACAAACCTATTTGGGCTCTTATGGAATCAGGGAGATCATTAATGTATATCAGGAAGAGTGTAGGACCTAAGATGGAGCCTTGGGGGACACCTGCGTTTGTATGGTAATTCTGAAAGGCATGTCCGTTTAATACCACCTTCATTGTGCGGTTAGAGAGGAATGACTGGATTAGTTGAAACAAATGTCCAGTTATACCATAGCTCCGCAGTTTACATAGAAGGCCAGCATGCCAAACTCTGTCGAATGCCTTAGATATATCCAATGCAATGGTTCGGGCTTCGCCATTCCTGTCGAGTGCCTGGTATATGTACTCGGTGATGGTCGTTAGCATATCAGCAGTAGACCTGGTGAAGTGGAAACCATATTGCTTGTCCGAGAGGAGCCTGTGTGCTGTGAGATGCTGAACCACCTCGGCATTGATAATGGCTTCGAACACTTTGCCAAAGATCAGAAGAAGGCTGATAGGGCGGTAATTTGCAGGGTCAGAGGGTTCTCCAGTGTTTGTAAATATAGGAACTACAGAGGAAGATTTCCAACAGGCAGGGAAGCAGGAAGCAGATAGGCAGAGGTTGTAGAGCTTAGAAAGGACAGAGGAGAGTTCAAGGGCACATTTCTTTAAGACTATGGTTGGGATTCCATCACCACCGCTCGCTTTGTGAGGGTCAAGTTTTAAGATTATCTTAGAGACAAGCGAAGGTGTAATGTGGACATCATTCATTTGTGCCTTGGTTCTAGGTGAGAAGTCGGGTGTAAAAACTCCAGATGAGTCCAGACTTGAATTGTTCGAGAATCTGCGGGCAAAGCATTCAGCCTTATCTGCTGGGGAGGTGAGGACCTCAAATTTGTTGATTAGCGGGGGTATTGTGCACTTGCTTTTATTAAGTACTCTTTTACAGAGTCGCCAGTAGTCTTTAGAGCCGAATTTAGAGCATGCTATGCGTTGCTTCATTCTGGCAGCAAACAACATCTTAGCTTCCTTAAGTATCCTTTTACACTTATTATGAGCTGAAGTGAAAAGGCGCCCGTTTTGGTCCGACGCGTAGTTACGATAGTCAGAAGAAATGATTCCGGTGGGCAATGGCAGCCAAGCAAGCGGGTGAGAACCATGGAGATGAATGAGATTTAAGCTGGATTTCCTAGCAGGGATGACGGCATCGATGCCAGCCTTAACCCAGGAGGAGACCTCGGATGCACATTCTTCGATGGGAAGACTAAAAACGTTGTTCCAAGGGATGTCACAGAGGAAGTCTCGGAATGAATCCCAGTCTGCTCTTTGATAGCAGTAGGATATTCTACTTGTCTGTGTTTCATGGGTCAGGTGGGAGTGGAGTGAAATATTGACGGACACTACAGTGTGGTCAAAGTTTCCGAGTGGGCAGAGTTGTCTGGTAGTGCAAGAGTCTGGGATGGAAGTGAAGCAGAGATCTAGAAGTGAGTCCCTTCCATTAGGGTTGTCGGAGAAACACGTGGGGAAGTCCACTACTTGCGTAAGGGATTGGGTGATTGAAAAGTTCATGGTGTGGATACCAGCAGGGTCAGTGACAGCATTCTTCAGCCACTTGGTGTGGTGGGCGTTAAAGTCACCAAACACGAATACATGGGCAGAGGGATGGGTAGAAATGGCTTTGTCAATATTGTCAGAAATGATGTCAAGTAACGAACAGTCAGGGGAGGAAGGAGAGCGGTAGAGAAAGAAGAGATAGCTAATCGAGCTGAGAAGTGAGAGGCGGAAGCACATGAAAGAATGATCTGGGGATTCAAAAGATGACACCCTAGCTAAAGGAAGGTGTTCGCTGACATAGACACCAAGCCCATGCATATGAACATTGGAGTCTTTCTTGAAGAGGGGAAGGTAGCCAATACATAAAACTCAGATGAGGGGATAGAAGGGTTAAGATTAGTTTCACATAGGGCTAATATATCAGGTGAGTTATTATGGAGGAATGAATCTACGCTGAGGAAGTTGGTGCAGATGCTGCATATGTTAGTTAAAGAGATGCAGACAGGTTTGGGTGTTTTCAAATGAGCTGATTTAGTTTTGCTATTATGTTTGCTTTTTTCCATAGTGATTCAGTTAAGGGGAGGTCTTAGAATAGAATCAGTCGGTCAATCATTTGCAACTTGTGAAGGATGGAGACTGGCGCGGCATACTCCGTAACTGCAAAGAGCTTCCAGCTGAACTAACACTAAGACCGGAGAAGGGGGATGAACCGGGAACCCCTTCCTAAACAAGAAACAAGGCGATCACCTCTAAACTCATTCAAAAGAAGTGGGTGGAGTGTGAGACCGGGTGATAGTAGGAACTATCTACTCCAATTAAAAAAAAAAGAAAGAAAAAAAAGTGACTGAGGTTTACAAAGTTTTAACTTAGTATATGTCAAAAATAACCTTGAATTGCAAAATAATTTACACAAACTAAGTGACAAAAAAAAATTCATAGATGAACAAAAAACGAAAAAAAAAAATAATTTCCAAAAATTACAGAGAAACAGACTCTTGTAAAAATGAAATAAAATATTTTATAGGAAACATTTTTTTTATTTAACAGTTCAGCACATTTCAAACACTGAAATTTTTTATGTAATTTGTCAAGAATAAAAATTTATCGTTATTGGAGATAAAGATACTGAATATTATAAAGTTGTAAAACAGGCTGAAAAGAATTTTCTTAAGAAAAATTTCAGTTACAGTTTTGAAAAATTAATTTCTTTTGGTGGGAAAGTTTAGTCTAAAATTATTATTTTTTTATTAATTTTTTTTTCTTTTTTTTTTCATTTCTTCACTAAGGAATATTTGTGTCAAGTTTAATTTTTACTTAAATTCTTTTTTTATATATTCTGATTTTATACTCAATTTGTAAAAAAAAAACTTACTCGATAAAAATTCATATTAAACTGACATAAAAGATGATTATAGAACTAATTTAGAAATATACAGTTAAATTTTTATATTTTTAAACAGTTGTAGTTTTCTGTTTGCTAATTTTCTTTTTGCTTTCATTTTTACTTTTTAATTATATATGTACATATAGGATAATGATATATAACATTTTATAGAACTGTTAATATGCAGGTTCAATTCCTTAGGGTTCCTTTAACTAATCTAATTTATTTTTCCACATTTAATTCCAGTAAGCATTTTAACAGAATCAAGCACTCTCTTGTGGTTTTTCCCAGTTCTATCACACAGAATCAGGTTACTCTATTTGTGAACTATTGTCAAGCTCCATCTTAAACACCTTGTACAATTGGGTTACCTTCTCACAATAATTTAAATGCATTTGTGCCACTTTAAAGTGAAAATGGTAAAAATAAATGTTGTAAACACTTAATTTTAACTTTTAATTAAAAGTATTCACTACTATTTCTCTACTAGTTTCATCATCAAGGTTAGAATTAGTTTAACCTCCAGCTATATCAACTGCTATTTATATGGTGAAGATGTGCATTTGAATATAACATTATGCCCACATTTGTTTTTCCAACAATGTAAATTAGGAACATTTTATTTCAGCAAAAGCAAGAACAATGAATGTTCTTTCAAAAAATTATTTTTTCTAGTGTTCAATCCAAAGTCATTTAGGTTCACTTACAGCATCTTAAAGTATTGAGGTGGTCGGGGTACATTCTTTAAGCATTTATGTTAGTGAATTACAGGTTCCTGGTTCAGCACATCAGTTGAATCATTGGACACTGTTTGGGGCACTATCTTCTGATTTTGGTATGTTATTCCCAACCAAATCCAGTATAGGGCTATTTGAGACTATTGTAATTGATTCAAGTTTGGAGATTGTCATCCACTCCCTAGCTAGAGTGAGTTGATGTAGAAAAACAGTACTTTCTTTTCCATTTGGTAACCTAACAAAAGCATAATCAGGATTCATCTGAATCAGTTTAACTTCTCAATCAACATACTTGTTGTTCTGAATGTTGTTTCTCATAAGCACTTTCTCAGGAATCATCAACCACAAAGGAAAAGATCTTCCAGAGATAGATTTTCTCAGATAAGAAAACAACCATTCAAGTACAATTCATGGATGTACACAGTAAGGAAAAAAATCAAGTGTAAAGCATCAGATCATACAGTTTCCCCATTGATGCACAGGTAAACCTCTCAATTTTAAGGCTAAGTTGACTGCCCTCCACAGTTCTGTTCAGTCTCTTCACATCACCATTTCCCATAGGTTGTATGCAGTAGATCTACTAGTAGCTATTCTCTTGAAAAAAATCTTAACACCTTCAGCATAATGCCTGCCCCTCTATCAGAGTGTATATTACTTGGCATACTAAATATGCAAAATAATTTACTTAAATCAATACAGTTGTAATGAGCATGTCTCTACATGAAAAATCAAAAGGGAAATGACTATATTTATCAATGGTAGTTAATAAATACTTGTATCCTCCCTGATTCGAAGGAAGCAGTCGCTTGAAATCTATATTCAATCTTTCAAAGGGCTGAGTGGCTTTAATTTTCTGTCTATTATCAAACAAACATTATGTCTTTCAGTCATTCTCTTTACTTCCTCTGTTGTGTATAGCGTCAGTTTTAATTTCAAGAGTTTTTACCTCATCTAGAGTATGTACTACAGCTCTTTCTAATTTCATATTCAAAGGAATCTTTTATGTATATAAGAGGAATATAGTGTTGCTATTTAGCATGTTGTTAAATATTAGTTAATTGTAGTTGATTTGACATGCAAGTAGATTAGTGTAATCACTTCACATAGAAAAACCCTACTGAGTGATTTAATAGAGAGATATATAAAGTGAATAGAATTCACTCATGAAAATGTGTTGGGCAGGTCCATTATAGTAAAGTGGACTAACCCATATGCTGCATTAGGTACTCTCCTGTAAATGAGGTAGATTAGCTGGACTGCTTTCACACAAGGAGACAATAGGACCCCTTGGATTGTCTTGGAGTAAAGTTATTTTTTGCAATCAATTGTATTACGTGTAGTTATATTGTTTGACATTTATTTTCGTTGTCTACGTGGATTTTGTGCTGTTTTTTGGGTTTTGTTTTGTTACCTTTTTTGTCATGTTTTTCATGCTGCAAGGAGACAGCAATGGCTGATACTTCCCCGCCAAATACTGCACTGGCGTTGTCACCAATGGCCTGGACCAAAAGTCAAAACAAAAAGGATGCTACCCATTTTGAAAAAATGAGGCAGCAATACAAGGATTATATCCAGGAGAACGAGTTAATCACCATCCTGGGAGCCCACAGCATGCCATTGGATATCTGCGAGGATCACATGGGAGGCTACTTTGCCAATTTTGGCAAGGTTGAAGAAATCTCCCATGTGGTAAACAAAGCCAGTGTTGCAACTGAGCACTTTTGCTTTCATGTAACAGTTAACCAGCAGAGGTTTAATGATATCCCAAAATAATTCTGTGCCGGGGGAAGGAATTGTTTATCGCAGTGGAGAGGAGGCAACACGACTGCTGGCTGTGTGGTGCTACAGGGCATTTGGCCAAGATGTGCCCTGGGAAAATCCTGTGATGGCACCACAAACAAACCAACCAGCACCAACTGTAGAGACAGCAGTGGAGGAAGAAAAGACTAGCCAAACTATCAATAAAAATGAATGGATGGAAGTTGTGAGGAGGGATAAAAAATCAGCTACCCCTTCTCCTCAGCAGGATGTCCCAGTAAAAAAAAGATGATATCACCAGAAAAGCTACAGACATCACCCAAGAAGCCTACACAATTGCAGGAAGGGAAAACTCACCAGAACAACAGAAAGTACCTCAACTGGAAATTAATATGGAGGTGGAGGAAATACTTCCACCATGATCATCATCACTCAAGAAGAAGGAAGAAGAAGCGGAAGAAAAAACTGTTACCAAAAAAGAAAAAGCTGGTTGTATCAAGGTGGAAAAGGCCCTGATAAATGCCAAGACACAATCTGCCCCTGTTTTGTTAGTCAAAAGCCAATGTTGATGTTAGAGCCCCTCCTTCATTGTCTAAAGGACAGGGTATGCAGTCTGGCCCTACGCAGAATCACTGTCGCTGGCAGGGTGAACCAAAAGCCAGGGTTTCTGCATACACCAATGATGTATCCATTTTCTTACCATCCTTGGATGACATTGAGGTGGTACAGAAGGTGTCTGAGTAGTACAAGAAAGTGACAGGGGACCAAAATTAACTGCAACAAGTCTTCCGGCTTGTGGGTAGGTTCCTGGAAGGGTGTTGCCCTCCCAGGGCCCTTCAGTTGGACTGACAGTTTCATCTGCATTCCTGGAGTGTGGTTTGGACCAGATCTTCAGCTGGAGAAAAATTGGTCGAAGATATGAGCAAAGGTCATAACCGGGGTCGAGACTTGGTTTCGACAACTGTTGTCCATGAATGGCATGGCTGAGGTGTGTATTACATATGTCTTTCCCATCATCCTTTAACAGTTGTCTGTAGTCCCTCTCTGTGTTGACCATCAGATGCCAATCAAGTGTTCACCTTCTTGTGGGATGGATGCAAGCATCAGGTAAACAAAGAGGTCTGTTGCAAACATCCATGTCAAGTGGGGTTGGGAATGCCACACGTGTTGAGCCATCAACATGCCTTGAGGTTGGCCTTCCTATGCCGCGTTTTGACGAAGAATTTGATTTTGGTGTAGAGTGTTAGGGACACCTTCCTTATCCTTACTATCACTCCTTCCATTTCGAGGGTTGAGCACAGATATAGATCCCAAAATCAATCAAAATTCTTACTCAAGTGTTGAATACCCTTGACGGTCATTCCTCAGTCCACTGACCTTTCTCAGCCTCGAAGGCACATATCATCCATTAGTGGAGGTGGTTGTAGGACCCTCTATGTGATCAGCTCGGCTTGTCAGTGGCAGAGTCGTGCTCCTTTAGGTCTTGGGCACCAGTGGCAAATTACCTGAACAACCCTGAGTTTTTGCTTACCTGGCAATTGATTTGGAACAGGCTATCTTTCAATGAAGTGGCCTTCAGATGGGGTGGAACAGATTTGGTTTAGAAGAAATGGTTGTATCTGCCTTCTACCATTGTCCTCAGGTGCGCCCATTTTGGGACTATGTCGGTGAGTTGACGGTTTGTATTACTCCCGATCGGCTCATGTCCATTGATCTCGCATATGCCTGTGAGAATGTGTCGCCCCCATATTCTGGAGACAAACAGATGGTGTTTCTCACATTACTGACCGTGGCTCGATTGGTGATATAGATGACGTGAAAGGAAGGAATCTTATAATATGAATGCTATTCTTATCAGCATCTGATTTGATTCTTTGAGAATCAGCTCAAGATGAAGATCAGATCTGATAAAAATTGTTTATTGACAGATTTCAGCAAAAGGTGTGTAGCAAGTTTGGTCTGTGTAAATGGGGCCAGTTTGATTTTCTTGTTTAAGTCCCTTATATCACAATGGGGTGGTTTTATGCAAACCCTCCCCTGGTTAAGTTTGAGTTTCTTTTGTGTACCTAGTTAATGTGAATGAATGTTGATTTTCCCATTCCATTATTTATTTTATCCCTCCTTTTTCCCTTAGTGAGTCTGCTACTAGATTGTCTGCTTTACATAAGAACTTGATGATATGCACTTTTTAGATCTAGTATAGAGTACAGGGGATGTGCGTTGTGGTACAGCGGATATCGGCTCGGAAGGAGAAACCGGGAAGCCGAGTTCGAATTCCAGCTAAATCCATTGTATTCACTTACGCGCAAATACCCTTGGGAAAGGTATTAACCCATCTCTTCCTTCCAGTTATGGGTTAAATAGCAGGACAGATTGGGTTCTATAGCCTTGGTCGGCAACCAGTCTACCACAGAAAGCAATGGCAACCTACTGCGGGATAATCTTCTGCCCAGTCAGTCATGTCTCTTTCGAGACATGATCGCCAAAGCGTGTATCACGTATGGCACTTAACTGACTGATAGAGTACAGACTATATATTGCTATTTCTGAAACCTTTGTTGTAATCTTAGAAAGAACATAAGCATCTTTCAAGGTAAAATGATTTGGGAATAATTTATGACTAACCTTTTTTTCGTTACTTGTCCTTAGTTACCATTACTTGCACTCTCCACAGAGATCTACTGGGATCAATGATATCGGAATCCAACAGGCTTTTTATTCCCTTCCTTATAAATGCCTCCTCTTCTCTAGAGTATTTTTAGGATTTCACAGATATAGGTCTACAGTCAGGCAACAGATTTTCAAACAGTGGAGGAGGTAAAATTCTCATGCAAGTTAATCCACACAGTTTTAAGGTTGGTCTGACATTCTCAATTAAAATTTCTATTTTTTTCTTGTGCAAGCCTTGAAAGTCTTGTCTGAGGATGACATCAGCACATAAATTATCTATTACAAATAAATTAAATTTTTTGTAAGTTTTCATACCCACCATAGGATTTTAATAACAAGTCAGAAAAGGCCATGCTGATGGTAGAGTTAGTAGATCTAACTAAAGCCCCATAGACTGAACTATCTTGGTGTTGATAAAACTATGACTACTTCCTGAATCTATTAGCATGGTAAGTGTTTTTTTTTCATGAAGCCTTTTACAGAGGCTTCTGAAACTCCCTGTAACTCAGTAGTTACTGTGGTCATTACAGGTAATACATAGAAAATTTATTAGTTTTCAAACAGACTTAAGTGAAATGACATTTCTTGGAATTGTAGTAACTCGTTTCTCAAGACAGACATTTATTTCTAGGATGCCTAGGTGCTCCGCAGGAAAACGCTTTTTTTAAAAAGGGATTTGCTAGCAGCAAATGTCCCAGATCTTTCTCCTTTTGATTTTCTTCTTGCTAAGAAGTTAGGGTGTTAGTTTGAGGTTCCAATACCAATGGCATCAGAATTTAAGATAGCACTTTACACACTTTGCGCTTGATTTCCAGCTTCTGTGAGGATGAGCGTTTTGTTTTCAAGAAGCCTCTGTCAAATAAAAGGTACAGATAGCCCAGAAATAAAGGCAACCTCTTTGTAAACTTGAGCAGTATCATCTTCAAATTTATGGTCTTTCACCAGAAAGTGCAATACTTGAAGATATTGATCCAAGGTTTCTCCAGCCTGTTAAGTTCTGTTTGCAAGTACATGCCTGGCATATATCTCATTTTTGTCTTGAATGAAAGCTCTCTTTAGAATGCTAATAGCTTCTTCAAAGTCTGTACATTCACTAAACAGTTTATCAGACAACATGGAATTTATAAGAATATCCAACTCCACACCCTCAATATGCTTGAGGAAGTTTAAAAATATTCAGTACCAATGATTTCATATTTTCTCTGCTCCAGGGGTTTTACTATCCAGATCCAGAATTTAGGTCTTCTTGCCAAGAACTAATTAGATATTCACTACTATTTCTAGTAGCTTTGTCTTCAAGGTTAGGATTAGTTTAGCCTTTGACTGTATCAAACACTATTTATATGGTGGAGATTTGTATATGAATACAACAATAAGTATCTTGAATTTCTACAAAACATCATTAGTATGTTTATTATGTACAATTTTATGTTGGTTACTGGTAAACTGTGAAGCAACCAGGCAGCATTTGGCTCCTCAGAAACTATCTAATGACAAGTCTAGGAAGTAACATGTTATGTTCAGAAACAACTTCAGTTGATACAATGGCTTTTGCTTTGGTCTCTTTGTTTTGGTGCTTCTTTGTAAATTGGTTCATGTTCTACAGGAATGTTTCTATCCTGTGCTTTTACAGATTGCTCCTCAAACTCAATTCATTCACTTGTCTTGTAATTACCAAGTTGTCCATCAAAAACACTGAAATGTTAAAACATGTCTTCTCTGGAATTTTCTTTTTGTTTCAAAAAGAAATGACAATCTACTTCATTACATTTCATTAGTAACTCCTTTTATTATCTGGATGAAAATTGTAACTTTCATCTCAAGTGAATTCTTATTAACTTTCAATTTTTCTAATATCACTTTCATTGTCTGACTGATCTATCTGTCTAACCATTTGATGATGAATTGCAAAATGCTAATGTTACATGCATTATAACTTTTTTTAAATATCACAAATTAACTACTACAAGATCTAAGCGCATTGTCTGTCACGAGCAATTCAGATAATTCAAACATTGCAAAATGTATACTGCAGATTGACTTACATTTGAATTTATTATGTTATGTTTATACATTTACTCAAACTGTCACACAATTAAAAAAATAATAGTTTTTGATTGGATATAACATTTGCTAAGGTTTTGTAGTTTTTACCAGGAAGAAAAAAAAAAAGAAAAGAAAGAAAGAGTGAATGAGAGGATTTCCTCTAGATTGCTGTATTTATAAGTCATGTCCTATCACTGGATATTGCTTTTTGCTAATATCTTCATACAGACCATTCCAATATGCACCAAATGTAATTCTTTTTACATGTATCTCATAAGATCTACTTTCATGCCTAAATAATGAATAGGAATAGATAATAGAACATGCCCTGGATTGTAAAAGAAAGATATTTATAGCAGAAATAAATTATGGAATTTGAATAGAGAAAAACTTTCGACTATCACAAATATAACTTAAAATAATATAAACTAGAGAATTAATAATAAGCACATAACTGTTAGCATTTTTTAAACAGCTCCCTTGTCAAACCTTATTTTACATTTCTCTCTCGCTCATTCCACTATCACTATCTAGCTACCCTCTCTTTACTCTAATACATATAGTAATCTATATTATTATTAGTATAATGAATTTTCCATCATAAACTAACACTTTTCTATTCAATCACTATCTTTCTCATTAAGGCTTCAAAAGATTGCAGACACTCTTCAAAAACCTTTCTTACCATGATAGGCTGATGATTAACTGTTTTTTCTTTCTTTTACCATAAAATCTTTACCTTCCCAGTTCATTATTTGTACGATTTCTTTTCTCTTCTAAAATTTATTTTTAAACTTATCAGCTGCATTAGCTTTAGTTTTCCTTTTTTATGGTGCACTTATTACATCGTATTTAAGTAGGTACCTCAAAAAAAAAAAAAAATATCGCTGAAAAAACAGCATAGTATGAAAGAAAAAGGCCTCAAACTAAATAAAAACAAAGTTTTATTGGCAAAATGTTTATATTATCATTAAGAGGATAGATCAAAGTATTTTTTAATATTTTTTAAAAAATTTTTAATTATTTTTAACATGTTCAAAATTTTGGTAGAAAATCTTTTTTCTTCTTATGTCAGTGTGAGACCTAAATTGACGCACATTTTATTACGTAAAAAAAAGCGTAATTTTACACAATGCACTTTTTTGACCGTCAAAGACACATTAATTTGAAAATTCTTGCAAAAATCAAATAATGGCCGGATTTTGAAAATTTCAGGACTTATTCATAATTGACTGAAATCAATTTTGAAATAATTATTTTTAGAAAATATTGGTAAAATTCTTTTTTTTTTTACATATGTTACCCCCTACCAATTAATTTCCAGAAATGTCTAAAAATTCAACTTTGCTCCCCAAAAAATCTGATATAATTAAATTCAGGAGCCATTGGGGAATGCTAATCAATTGTCTTTTTTTTCTTCTATATTAGCCTTTTTTCTAAAAAGTAGGTCCGAATTGCGAAAAATTCAATAACTATGCCAATTTTTGTTTGGATAAACTTTCAATTGCTTTTATAAACAATATAAATTAAGCATATCATAGTCTGAAAAAAAAAAAAAAAAAAAAAAAAAATATTCAATGAATAATGAATTTTTACAAGAATTATTCTTATTTTTATTTTTATTTTTTGTAATATATAAAGCTTCAAAAATATCTTAAAATTTTTCCTCCATTGCTCCAGCTAGGGTATGAAATTAAAGCATGAAGACTACATTTACTAATCAAAAACTGAAAAGCTTAATACAAATGATTAAGCCAATGGATTTTTAAAATAATTAAAACATTTTAATTGTGTGCATTTTAATTACCCGTATCTTATTTGTACAGGTGGCCGTACATTATATTTATAATTAAAAAGTCACGTGATTCAAGGGTTGTCCTCCCTTACATGGAAAAAATAAAATTTATACCAAATTCGTCTTCCATACTTGGCATTTTTTGGCCAGCTACTGTAAATCATCAATTATTGCCTCTTGATAAGGCATTGACAGATGTGATAACAAGGATACCATAATTGAGAAACGCTTTTTTGGAAACATTAAAGCAAGTAATTCTTGTTTCAAGTCAACTTGAAGTAACTTTAAATTCGGTAATTTGAAAAAAATAATGTCTCAGCGAGGTGTATTTTATTTTTGTAAGATTTTTTTAAAACTGAGTATTGGCTTCTGTTTACAATTGATGAAAAGTGGCAGAAAATTTTAAAAACTTTTTTAAACCTAAAAAATGTTTGATTCCGATCAATATAATCTTGGTTTGAAATACACCAGGGTATTTTGCCTACTGCAATTAGTAAATTTAATCTCTTGGCTTTCAATTAAAGCTAAAATTAAAGCTTCAAGAAAACTTTTTTTATTTTTAAAAATTCAATTTAAATTGAGGTATTGAAAATTTGTGGAGGTACCTATATTTAAGTAGTCTCTTTTCTTTCAGTTTTATTATAACTAATAAAAGGTAAAAGCACATTCTAACAGTTGAGATTCTAAGGTAAATGGAGGAGAGGACAGTAAAAAAAATAAAAGAGAAAGAAGGCTAAAAGAAAAATGATAGCATGTATAACTAAACTACTTAAAAAAAGAAAAAACCTTCACAAATACTTACAGTAGAAGGGGGTTTTCAATTTCAAGGACACAAAAGATTCTTACATACTGAAGAAGAAGTGCAGTTGTAGGGAACTCGATGATGCTTATCAAATTAGCCATGTGCTAAACACAACCAAAGTCCCCACAGTTTATTATATCAGAAGGTTGAAATGTGGAAGAATAAAATAGTTTGTCTTGTATAAAAAAGTAAAAATTTTATTAACTAAACAGAAATAACGGATTTATACAATAAGTGAAATTGTATTTATGGAACAGAATAACACAAATGTGTGAGAAGAAAATGTTCAAAGAGAAAATGTACGTAGTTAATCGTTCAAAGAGAAATGTAAGTAGTTAAAAGTTCCACAGAAATTCAGAGCTCAGAGCTGATAGTAACCAAATGTATGAATGTAAAAAGATTAATCAGTCTACTTAACTAATAAAGTATGTGTTCTTTTCCTTTTAATGGCCAGAGAAAAATGCAAAAAAGAAAACCAAGCAATAAAGGAGATTGTACTTATAGGAGTCCATTGAAGTATCTTGTTGTTGCTGTTTTCTTTGACAGTGTGTGGGTGAAAACGAAGAAAGGAAAATTGAAAGGTAAGGTAGAACGAATTCATGTTGATGAGATATGTCTGCGTCCTGAAATTTTTTCCTTACATTGTGACAAGGTCCGTTGGATTACAGCTACCATCTCAGACTGATTTGACCGGTCAAGAGACGTGGCTAAGTAGTAGATTTTAATCATGTGATTGGCTCTGAACAGTATACCCATTTTCTAGATGTGAAAAAAATTGACTGGGGGTCATAGATCAATTTGCTATTTCCTATCCAATCAGAATCTAGAATCTTAACTTTCTCACTGACTTGTGAAATTTGCCTTGGTCTGGGTTTTTCCAGTTGTTTTGATCTGATTTTGCATGTGTGAAATTTTATTTTTTCATTTGAATTAATTGTTAGATGATATAAGATTTGTATCCTATACAGTGGGCCAGTAGTAGGCTCACCACCAATGGGATAGCCATCAGGTTCAGTGGGAGAGTGAGGGGATCAAATCTTGAAGACCACTGTAAGAAGCATATTTTCTCACATTAAAATTAGTTTACATCACAGGGCAAACATTTCTAAGGTGTCAGTCCCACAACAGATATGGCCACAAGTAAAGTGAGTGAGTGGCATAATATTGAACAGCTATTGTAGTAATCTATATGTTTGATTGACTGCTATTTATTAATCAAAATCAATGTGCATATAATGTTGAATGTATGAGTACAAAATGTGAACAAAAATTATTTTCTTTTATTGAATTCAAACTTATAAGTTTAATAGTTCTAGTTACTTTCATTACAAAACATGACAAAATTATCTTCTGTCACAACACTGGTGTTCTGAGTCAGTTGTTTTACACTGTTTACTAATTGGGTGAATGAGTGGGTTGTGAGTTTGAGTAATATATGATCACCAGTAATGGAACACACAACACACTCACCTGATGAGTAAATGAGGCAAAATGGTCAACTCACAACACCCCAGTGCTGTAACATAATGCAGAAGACAAATTTTGCCCCTAGCAATTTGTTAAAAGATGATTTTTGGCAATGTTTGACAGCAACCAAAGATTCTGTTTGGTATCAAACTCTATAAATTAGCCAGTCCCAACATGGAATGAAAATGTTCATTTTTCAACATAAAATATTTATTTTCATTACCAAGAAAAACTGTTTACTAACATATGTGTGTTATAATGAGCATTTGGTTACAAAGAAAAGAAATAAACATCTTTTAAGATTTATACAGTGTGTTTTGGTCAAAATTCAGAATATGTACATAGTTATGTGAAAGGTGACAAAAACTGTTCATATGTTGCCTTGGTAAGGAAAGGGATTAGACATAAGCATGTTGTTGGTAAGGGTTTTGACTAATTTCCTAAGTTGGTAAGCCAAGGCCAGAGTTATGGTCAGGAGATAGGTTCATAGCAGATTAGTGAAGCCATGTCTAGTGTTGTTGGTGAGGTTTGTATGCCTTTTTTTCAATGTTGAAATCGACACCACTGAGGTGTTTGATGGTCTGGTGGTCATGTGACAAGCACAAAGTGTTGAAACTGGTAAAGTGGGTTGGTAAGTTGATCAATGTCACAGTCGTGGATTGAATTGTGGTAAGATGCATTGGCAGGTTGGTTGCTGAAGTTATGGAAGCGGTGACAAGGGAGGCCTAGAGTGGTTAGTAACTGACTTTGCCGATACAGAGTATACAAGCCTGAAGAGCTGGGAGAAGTCATGAATCTGACTTTGCTGATATAGTGGATGCTTTGGGAGGTTGGTAGCAGAATATCTCTGTTGGGTTCTAATCAAACATATCAACAAAACGGAGTTATTGCAGTGAAAAAGGAGGCCTGGATTGGATAATAAGAATTGAGTAATGTCTGTTGGACTCTAGTCAAATATAGTATTAATGAAACGGGGAGGTCATGTTAGCAAAAATGAAGGAGGCCTGGAGCTGGATAAGGAAGACAAGATATTAAAAATCACAGTGGTGGTGTCAGAGCTGGCTCATTAGCTGCATTCAGCAAGTGAAGATTTGGAGTAGATTAGTGAAGTTTGGGTGAGGTTATGGTTGTGACAAGAAAAGCAATTATGACGGTGACAACGACAGCATGCCTGCATGCCAACAGATGGTCTCTTGGCCTACTATGATGTCAGTTATTCATAAGGGGCTTTCATTAAGCAAATCTGGTGGTACCCAGTGTAATCTTTTTTCAGAAAGAACATTAGTGATTGGCTATTAAATTTTATAGCAGGAATTTGTTTTGTCAACCAGATGTGATCCTTGGAACCCTCAGAACCCATGCACAGAAAACAACTTTTTAAAAAATTTTGTATTTTGCTTTCTTAGCATTTACATTTAGCCGGTATATAATGAGAATCAAAGAGAGATCTAATTCAGCAACGTAAAATATATTCTTCCAGCCATGGTCATAAATTGCAAAGATGCGGAAAACAATTTTGGAAATCTCACTAGGAAGGAACTGTTAAAAATCAGGTAAATCAACCTCTGTATATTTCTACTTCAATATGGTATTGCATTAAGCTCGAACCAAACAGTATCAATATTCATAGTCAATGGAGTATTAAAAAGCATCAACTGACTTGAAAGTCTTGAAAACATCAAACACTGCATGCAGTTTTATAATTATACCTGCATATTCTTTCAACACTGGTTAAACTCTCCAATGACTGAGCTAAGTTTCTGCTAGAAACCTATTTTTTTCCCCCACAACAAAAATTTATACTTGAAAGCCTTCAAAATGTCTTTCTTGTTATTGCCTGCTTTGGGCCCTTAACTTCAAGTTTAGAATGTTAGAATGCCCAGTCAGATCAATGAGAAATGCAAAATTGGATCACTTCAGTCAGAAACATTTTTTCCTTTGACTACCAAAAACAATCTAACCTCATCTCATCAGTAAAAAGTCTACTTTAAAACAATTTTCCAACTGACCCACTTTACCTCAGAATGACATAGAAGCTCTTCATATTCATTATCCTTGGTAGAAAAAGAAAAAAATGAACTGTCAATGGTTGAAGACTCTTGCCAGTATAAACAAAAATGTATTCTGGCATTTAAAAGTTTTTTTTAAAGAACACAACAGACAAAGAGAGTCAGTTACATACTCCTGTGGATGGGACATAAAGGAGTAAATTTATTCAATAGTTAGGACCTCAGCAAAGAAGATGGCAAAAACCCAAACAAGGTGTATTGCTGGTAAAATTTTTTTCCTTCAAAAATGTATAGCAAGTAATAGTCTTTCTTTCAAAAATTTATACCTGGAATTTTTACTTTTAAAGTCTATTTTTATACTTTCATAGTGTTTTGACCCCAGTTTGAGGGTTAAGTATTTGCCCATAGCTGGGACCTTAACCTGTGCTATCAGCCTGGTTTAGTGCTACTAGATTGTAATTAGATCACACCACTTTATTGTTGAACTAGGTAGATGCAAATATCATTTCTACTCAAAGTTTTTTTCTCTCACTTCTCACCTATGGAACTCACTTCCAATTTCTTGCTTCTTTGATAACTACAATCTTCAAAAATTTAAATGCATTGTATATATATCTTCAGACAGTTTTCTGTTCAAGTCATTCAAAGTTGAAGATTGTGTGTGCATGAAACTTAAGCCGTCCTTTCATAGGATTGTAAGTTGTTTTTTTTTTTTTTTTTTAAATCATATCACCCCAAGCAAGGCGGTAACGCCACTGATGTGCAGGGGGCTACATAAGAGTGAGAAGATTAGAAAAGAGAAAACCGGAAACCGCATCCTAAACAGGAAACAACGGATGAGCCTCTTCACCTGTTCAATAGATGTGGGTGGAGTGTGAAGTGTTTTTTGCTCAGTCTAGGTAATCTAGGCTTTGAGCACGTTACTGAGTAAGTTTGCTTTTAGTCCTTTTTTCTCTTTCGTTTTTCAGTTTTGTTGTTTTTATTCATGATTGTATCTGGATAAGAGTTTAGGTTTTGGCAAGCTGTCTGTTGGTTCCACTAATGGTTTTGGGTTTTCTTTAATATATGTAAGTGGACATTTAAATTAATACCTGCAGATGACAGTCTATTTCATCCACACACACACACACACACATTCTCAATCTTACTACCTTTAATTCTAGCTGATATAATTACTGGAAATGTGAAATGTTTTTTCAGCCATTAACCTGTGCTACCACTCTTTTACTTTTGGATAAGTTAACATTGATTTCTGTAAAAAATGGATACTAAAGAATGTTCACACAAAGGTTATGTAACTGTGACTCATAATATAAAATGTATTAATGGCAGTTATAATTACTGCAATGAATTTGGTTTAAAGAATGTGATCCTTTTGATAAATAATGCATATTGTATGAATCTTACCTGTGTTGTTGCTGAAATTTCCATAATTTAGTATATACATCAAATGTCCTACCAAAGTAAGACTGCCACTGTTTATGGCCATACTGGGGCAAATCTCTGTTAAAAAACAAAAATAAAATAGCAAAGTTAAATTCAAGTATAAACTAAAAAATAAAAAACTGAAGATTAAGATTTTAGACCACCAAAATCTAAAAAAAAAAAAAAAAAAAAAAAAAAAAAAAATGGGCATTAAAAGCATGAATTTACGTTGATAAAATTTATACCATAAAAACATACTTCTATTTTTACCAATAAATATAACTAATGAACAGAAGTTATTCAAAAGGCATCAACAGAAATGAGTGGGTATTTTACTCACACATACATAAAGAGAGTTGTTTTGGTTTGGTTTACGACATCATATTTCATTAACACGCTTTTGTAAAAAGGGCTTTAATGAGAGTCAAATGCATTGCTGGTAATATTTTTTTTTTCAAAAGGTATTGCTAGAAATTTTGTTTTCCTGGTAATATATATATATATATATATATATAGATATATATTTCTACTTTAGAACATGTGCAAGCTACTACAAAACTACATTTTGTTTCAACAATGAAAGAACAATGTTTTTTTATATTGAGCACTGTTTTAAATTAACTTTTTGAATGTTGCAATTATTTCCTTCATTCTTATTCATTTGAAAATATATGTATATATTTCAAAATGTATTGCTGGCAATTTTTTTTTCTGTTTTATATTTTCTTATTGGTAGAGGCTGACTACTTTTACAAATGATAGTATGTTATTCATATTTACATTTTCAAAGAGATCAAACATGCTATCAGTATTATAAATTTGTTGTCTAGAGATAGCTAGTTCTGGACACTGTCAAAATAGGTTTCATTGACAATACTTGTTTACATGCTTGACACACCGGCTGAATTTCATTAATAAGTAAGAAAGAATGTGCCATTCTTGTATGGCCAATGTGCAAGGGGGCTATTACAACCTCTTTGAAACTTACTGAAAGATGAATAACTTACTCTGAGCTTGGGCTGAATTGCATGGAATTCATTATGTGGATAATCATCCCAGTGCTCCTGCCATTTTCTTTTTTAGATATATTTATTTCCTCTTTAAAGTCTGTATATAGGACCTTTATCCCTGTCCACATTTGTCCTGATTTGGCTGCCAGGTCTGCTTTCGAGTTACTGTTTATTCCAGAGTGGCTAGGGATCCAACATTTCTTTGTTCAATGCACTGATTTTCTGCAATAATTTAATGATCATTAGTTTGTTAAATTTATTTTCCTCCAAAGCTGATAGGACAGAGAGTGAGTCTGAAAAAATTAGGAAGTTCTTTAGTTTTCAATGATGATGTCTAGAGCCAGCTCAATGACATAAGCCTCTGCAGTGAATATCTAACTTTCATTTGGGAGGCATTTCTTGTTGGTAATTTTTGACTGACTGCTGCACAGCCTATTTTGTCACCACTTTTTGACCCACCCGTATATATTTTTGTATAGTCATGGAAGTATTTTCTAGAAGGTGTCCAAGAAATGTGAGAGGGTGTTTTTTTTTCTTTGGAAAATTATGCATTTCCAGGAGGACTTGAAAATGTTTAATCATCCATGATGGAATTCTGAATACTATTATTTCTTGGATAACTAGTAGAGTACTTAATTCTTCAGCAATGGTTTCACCCTAAGTCCATATGGTTGTATGACATTTTCTGCATGACTGAATTGATCACAATTTGGTTCAAACGTAAATCTACAGGCTAGATTAGTTGGACATGATTTAAGTTTTACATAATACCACAATGCTAGTTTAATATGCCATAAATGTGAAGGTGTTTCACCGGCTTCTGTGTATAAGCTCTCCACTGGGGATGTCCTAAAAGCCCCAAGCACTAGTCTGAGCTCTTGATAGTAAGTTTCATTGAGGAGTTTTATGTATGGTTTTCTGGCTGGATATATAAATCTAGTTTGGAGTAGTGATCTATATAGTTTGATTAGTGTATACTGATCTGCTCCCCATTAAGTATGAGCCACTACTAGAATTTCTAATTCATCTAATTTCAAGCATACATTTGGTTTTTGTTTAAGAAAACAAATCCATTTTACATTTCTGTATTTTATTTAGGCATTGTTGAAGTTACCTTTCTATTGCATTCATATGCCAAGATTAAAAAAATCATCCACATAAAAGGAGAGTTGATTTTAATGCAAAAAAAGCATCACTGATTGACTGTTTCCTTATGACACTACTTCCTCTTGTTCTTGCATTTCCAGCAGTGTCCTTCCTACTTGGACTTGAAAATTTCAATTTTTTAGGAAGTTCCCTATGAATTCTGTCAGTCTACCGACCCAAATCATACAAATCTTTTAATATGCCAAACTTTCATGTGGTATCATACACTTTTTCTAAGTCAAAAAAGACTGCCATGAGATGTTCCTACTGAAGAAATGCTTTTCTAACAAAGATCTCAAGCCACACTAAGTGATCCATGGTACTTCTTTTTTTCTGAATGCACATTGGTAATTGCTGATTAGGCTGTTTTTTTTCCAAGTATCAAGTCAGTCTGTTGTTGAACATTCTTCCCATGATTTTATACAGACAACTGGTTAACATTATCAGCTTGTAATTTCCAGTCATCCTTCCCAGATTTTGGAATAAGCATGATAAAAGACTTTCTCCACAAATCTGGAAAATGGCTACTTATCCATATATTATTAAAGTTTTAGCAGCAGCTTCAATGATTTGTTTCACAGCTGCTTTAGGAATTGATAATGAATATCATCTGGTCCAACAGCCATATCGTCGGCTTTTTTAAAGATTTATTCAATTCTTCTATTACAAATGCAAGGTTGAAGCTCTCAGCATTATTGGATTTAAAGTCCAGTTTTTGTTTTTCGGTTTTTTTGTTTTAACTTAGCAAATTGTTGACTACCATTCTTGGCTGATTAATTTTTTGAGATGATTGTTGCTAATTCATAAGCAATAGTCTTTTTTGCTGGTTATTTTGTTATTTATGCAAAGTGTTTTATTGCATCAGTATGATATCTACCAGCTATTTTCTTTATCATATCCCAAATAGATTTAGTTTTTGTTACTGAACTAAGTTTGCTGACATAATTTTTCCAGCATTCTCGTTTGTTAACTGATTATTTTCCAAGCTTTTGCTTGAAGCTGCTTAAATTTCAGCAAGTTATCTGCTGTGGGATCTTTGTTAAAAAAACTCTAATGCCCTTCTTCTGAGCCTGATAGCCTTTTTGCATTCATCATTAAACCAAGGTCTATTACATTTTCTTTTTTAATTTAACACTTAGGGATGCATTTCTTTGCAATAGAGACAAGGATTTCTGTAAACTGAGTTATGTCTTTGATGCATAGTCCTTCTTCTAGTCTTTCAGAGCATAGCTTTTGAAATTCCTCCTAGTTTGCTTTACTTAATTGCCAATATTGGGAATTCTCATCATTTTGATCAAAATTTTGCAGGCAAATTAGAAAATGATTGCTACTACAGTACCTTACAAGAAAAGTCTATAAAGACAGATGGATTGCACAAAGATAAATCAATTGCAGAGTAACTGCCAGAGAATGGACACATATAAGTTGGTGATTTATTGTTGTATATACACAAATCATTATTATTTATGACCGATTCCATATTCTTTTCTTTTACTTTACAGCCCCATAAAGTTCTGTGAAAGTTAAAATCTCCTAGTAACATAAAGAAAGCAGAGAGTTACTTTATAATTTCCTGCAATTTTTCATTTATTTCCATATTCTGTGGAATGTACACTGAGCAGATGTTGATATTTGTGCAGCATCACTTCTTTTTTTTACATTTTTAGGTTCAGCCTGTCCCAATTTTTTGTAATATATAAATCTTTTAAGATATTTTGGAAAGTAGACCAATCATTCAGCCTCAAGTGCATAAGTCTCAATAAGATCCCTATACTTATCATTGAGATTGGAGTTATTTAGACTTATCTACTATTCTTGTATAGAAAGGGCCCCTCATGTACTCATGTACTTTATTTTTGCCCCCAAAAAGGAAATGTTTCTTATATATTTAACTTCCATGATTTCTTTTTCTTTTTCAGAACTCAAGTACGAAAGTAAGCTGAATGATTCTCCTGGCAATTTGCACATGTAATCTCATCCTGGCATTGATCTTGATTTTTGCCACATTTTGCACATGTAGGTTTACTCCTACAGCTATCTCTGTGATGTCCAAATTTTGGACATCTGAACATCTCTGAGGATCTGTGATGTATAGCTCAACTGGCTTAACATTATAACCTATTCTTATTTTAGAAGGAATTTTTGGTGAATTGAACATGAGGATGTATGTTTTTGAAAAAATTTTTCACCATTTCTAATTGTGATCTTTCAGCAGTCAGAAACTCCCTGGCCACCCAAAGCAGATGAGATTTCTTCTGGTATGGCCAGAGAGAGGTCTTTACTTCTAATAACTCCATTCAATGCATTCAGTCTTGTATGAGGAAAAGTTTTAATACTGAAGTTGTGGAAAGTTTTCATTAAAGATTCCACGTTTTCTTGTTTCAATTTCCACCATTAAATTGCCATCTGTCATCTTTCCAACTGATTTTGGATTAATCCAATTGAATATTACTTTTTCAATCAAAGGAGACAGTCTTGACAGAGTTTCCCCTAAAGATTCTAGTACAAAAAATCTTAGAAAGTCTGTGCTTATTTCTTTTTTGGAATCTGAGTTTGAAAGATATTGCTTGGGTTTTGTTTTGCTTCATAATTTTTAAGATTTAAATTTCACTGCCTGTATTCCCCACCCACCTCAGAGCCCACCATTGGGATCTGTCAAGGGGGAAACCCAACTGCCTTAAAAGGCTAGAGGTACACAGACCAGTATGCTTGCACTCGCAAGAAACCCAGAGCACCCATCAACAAATTTGCTACACTTCCTAAACTTTCAGTGAACAACCTAAATGGTTAACAACCATCTCCAGGTTTAAATGTCTCTACAAGCCAACTGACTCTCCACATGCCTATACATTAGGTTGAGTTGTTATTCATCCCCCAGTTCATTTTGGTATAGTTTCCCTAAAGTATTAAATTTATTATCTTTATAGGAATTAGGGGTTGATCTGACCTGCCAATAGAGCAGATCAGGCCCCTTCAACTGCCAGCCTAGTCCAGGTAAGGGCCAAAGTGGTGTGTTGGAAATTGGAAGTACTAATTCTGACCACAGAAACCCTCAACCACCAGGATTCTGTCCCCCAGGCATTACAGGTCACCACTGGTGTATTCTGAAGCCCCAAGTCAACAGGGCAGAAAGAGAGTTGATTGATTTCTCTCAAAATTAGAAGTTATGATTAAAAATCAATAATCTTAAAATTTTACTGCTCCTTTTCTTATTACAACTGATTAATGAAACCTGAAAAAAGGATCAACCGATATGATTATGAAACCTGAAACAAAGGATCAACCGATATGTGAAAAAGAAAGTGTAACGTTTATAATTAAAAACCTGTAAAATTTGTCATATGAATTGGAATTAGTTTATTTTTCTGAAGTGTTAATTTTGTTCAGAGAAGATTGAAGAATAATGATATTTACCTGAAGTTAACAAAATTCTGGTTTGGCTCTCCATAGGATATAAGTATCATTGAGAGCAATAGGGGAAACCCCCCTTTACATTCTTGAACAGTAGAAATACAGGGTCCAGCAGAAAAATCTTCTACATAATGGTAAGACATCAGCTAGATGAAAACACTATTGTCACTAATGTCTCAACATTATGTGGAAGGTATTTTTGCCATACTCTATATAAAACTAAAGTAATTAAACATCTGTTGGCGCTATTTAGCACTTACTGGCTAATGTGAATTTGAAAATTACTTGTCAGAATACCTGCCCAGAAATCTCTAATTGAGTAGCATTAAAAGTTTGTTAAGTAAAATAAAAACTTAAATTATCTTCAACTTTATCTTTGTTGAATAACATTTATCCTTTTTGTTCAACTGTCTTCTGCCATTTTTCAAGCAATTTCATAATTTTCTCCATCCAGAACTGCTTGAGATACCTTTGGCATTCTTTCACAGAATTGCATTTTTTTTTTTTCATTAAGAGAAATTCTGTAAAGACCAGAATAAATGGTAATCCAAAGTTGTAATATCCAGTGAATACATTTTCATTACATCATACAACTGAGCAGGCTTTTTTAATTAAATTGCATGGGAGCCACACATCAAAGTGTGGAATATAACCTAATTACTTTCAAATGATTTTCAGTGTTTTATTTGGATACTTTAACCCTGTTCACATCTATCATATAACATTAATTATTCTTAAATGTCTTCATATGATCAACTTCAACTGGTCTACACAACTGTGAAACATTATTCAGTGAGAAATCTCAAGTACAAAACTTTGCAAAACTCTTGATGCATTTGATCATTCACAATACCTTCATTAGTCACGTTTTCTCCATTTTAAAAATAAAGCATCATATATAAAAAAATATTGCTTATTTTGTTCCATTTTCAATGTTGAATCAACAAGCAAAATAACAATTTTGACAAAAAAGTAAATAAAATAATGCACAAGCTGTCACAACACAATCAAAACCAATCTTTTTAAATAAACGTTAAACCTCTACATGCCATATAACAACAAAAACAGAAATAACTTTCTATTCACTCCAGTATATTTAACTTCTAAAAGATTTATCTAAAAAAACTTGTCTAGAGCATATGCATGCTAAATATTTAAATAATATGAATTATGAATGTTGCATAAAAATTTTACATACTTACAATAGCTTAAATTATCTTAATTTTCACATTTATTTCAGTACATCTACATCACAATTAAGTTTTGAAACAATTATATAAACATAAGTTATTATGTTAAATAAAAATAAACTCATTTGGTTAATGCAAGGAACATAAATTTTTAAATATGTGTGAAATAGTCCAAAAATTACCTCACTTTCAAAAAGCATGATTTTGAAAAAGCATGATTTTTATATTAACCTAAGCCTTTATGGAACCCTGCAGAAAAATTATCCATTAAGGTTACCATTTTTAATAGAATAAATACTAGGTGTGTCATGCATGAAATGACACTTTATAGGAAATTAATAAAATGCTTCTGAAATGTTAAATAACTAATTTTAGTTCAAATAGGCACTATATTAAAGAATGACTGTTCTCCAACATACCTCTAAATTCTTGATCCCATCTTTACATAAATTGTCATCATTTGATATGATAAACAGTTCAAATGCTTTGATTACTTCTTCCTTAATGAAGAATGTTTTATTGCATATGCAAAGCTTAAAATGCTTAAATAAGTGATATTCAGATGAATATGGAAGATGAAGTAGAATTTCATAATTCAGGCTAGTAATTTTTGGACAGTTGATGAAGAAGCATGCCGCAGTGTGTTGTCATGCAGCAAAATCATGCCGTTCCTATTTACAAGTTTAGGATGCTTCTTTTTCATTTTTTCATGTGTAAACTCAATTTCTCTACAATACAAGATTACTATTATTGTTTTTTTTCTTGGGGCAAGAATTAATAACACCTTTGAAAGACCACCATACATTAGCCATTAATTTTTTAGGGTACAGTGGAGGTCCTGAGGACTGTTTTGCTGATTCACTAGCATCTAACTACTGGCCTACTCTCTTACTGTTAAAGGGTAGGCATTTCTCATTGCATGTAATGATTCAATGCAATGCAAATTTTTTTTTCCCCAGTAAGATTATGCAACATGGTTTCCTTGTAATCATTTTTATTAGGCTTATGAGTAACAATATATTCAAAGAAAATGTGGCGAAAGAAGTGATTTACCTCATAGAGCAAAGCATGCAAGGACTTATCTCGAGTGTAGGTTCATAACTTAGGTGAGTGTTGCCAAGATGGCAGAGAAAGAAACATGGCTGCCTATCACGAAACTAGACGTGACAAAAAGAAATTTGCGGAGGCATGTTCCATCTATATGAGTGGTTGCTCGGGCTGATTGACTTGACCAGCCAAATCAAAAATGATCTTGTACGATAACAATATAACTCGCCTAAGATAGAGCAGGCAGAAAAAGATTTGACCATGGAGTGAGTATGATTTGAAATTGAAACTTGAAGGAAGGAATTTTGCTGGAGCTCTTACAAGCTATTTCAGCATTTACAAGTTGCCACGATGGCACACATACAAATTAGCCGCGACATGATAAAGCCATTTAATGGTGAGGATGATGTGGTAACGTAGTTGAAGAAGGTGAAGTTGGTGGCGAGACTTCAAATGATGGAGGATGTAGCAAGTCTGCTACCATTGTATCTAGAGGGGGATGCACTTGCCCTCTACATGGAAATGAAAGAAGAAAACCAGCAGAATATAGACCAAATGGAGGTGCAACTAAAGGAAACCTTTACGGATGGTGCCTTTTCAGCATACAGAAAGCTGACTCTGGTCAGGTGGGAAGGTGAACAAGTTGATGTGAATGCAAACAGGATAAAGCAGTTGATCGGATTGGCTGGACTTGTGGGAGCTGTGCTGGAGAGACTTGCAAAGCTGACTTTTGTAACAGGTTTCCTCAGATGATATCTCCATTGAACTACAACAGGTACCTTACGTTGAAGCTCTAATAATGAGAGACTTGATAGCAAGGGCCCATGTGATGACTACCAAGAACTAAAGTCGGGATGTAGTGGCAGCAGTGAAAGTGAATACAGCTGTATCCCAACCAAAGAAGAGTACCGTGGATGACTCACAGGTAAAAGAGTGGAGGACTCATATGTTATACGTGTAGTGATCCCAACCATTATTCCAGAGATTGCCAAAATCAATGTAATCTCGGACATATGAATAGGAGAGCACAGGGATAAATGCGTTGTTATTGCTGTAATGAGCTGGGCCACATGTCACGAAACTGTCTGGAAAATGAATTTGGGGATAAGGTATAGTTGCCACCCTTGCCTCCTACCAGTCAGTGAATACTGCACTACCAGTTGTTAGCGTCCAAGTAGATGGCGTAAAATGTTCAGCACTCATCAACACAGGATGTTCCCGATTGATAGCTAGCATGAACTGCTGCCGGGCATGGAGAAAGCATAAAGTGGACATCAAGACAACTGATGGCACATCCAAAGCGTGTTGTGGAGTCGGAGTGGTTACAATCCTCACAGAAAGAGGTAGCAGTGTTACGGTGGATGTTTTGATAATGCATGGAAAGCCTCTTGGCTATGACCTGCTGATTGGAATCGACACAATACAAACACTAGGCAGTGTTAAAGTCACACCCACTGGGAGTGTTCTGCTTAGCAAAGGGAAAGAGTCATGTGCAGCCGTCTCAATTGAGGAACCTAACCTTTACGTTACCTTTGATCATAAATAGAGTGCCTGGACTGAATAGTGGAAATGGGCCATGAATGAAGCACCAGAGCAGCTGAGCAATGTAATTTCCAAATATTCAGTGCCCACTAAAATCAGGGCTGCACATGAGGCAAAGTTATAGGCATGGATTACTAACTAGTGGCTAATACCGTATCCATAGGAGCGGCTCGGACCCCCACAAGGGTTTAATTCCACTAATGGCTGTTTTATAACCCAAAAAAAAAAAAACAATGTATGGCTGGTAATGGATTACAGAGAATTAAACCAACATGTGGATGCCTTCACTGCAAACGCAGATGTGTGTGCCGCCAAATTGTGGGAGTGGCATCAGCAGGTGGTTAATGTAGCCCTGCTTGACCTGAGAGCCTATCTGCAGATAACGTGCTCATGAGTCACTGCAGGTATATCAAACTATCATGATAAAAGGAAAAATATATTGCTTGACACACTTGGGGTTTGGCCTCAATGTAGCACCACAAATTATGAAAGCTATTGTCAAGGTGGTGTTAACGCAAGAGGAATCTATGATGAAAGCCACATCAGCCTACATTGACAATGTATATGTGTGGATGAGAACATAATATCTGCAGATGAAGTCAGGAAGGGACTAAATTCCTTCGGTTTGACCGGCAAGGATCCAAAATGTCTAAAGGATGGAGCTCTAGTCTTAGGCCTTGAAGCTTGGGGAGAGCGCAACACCCTGCAGTAGAAGCATGTGAGCACAGTTCCAGAACTCCCAGCTACAATGACGAGACGCATTGTATTTTCCAATTGTGGGATATTGGTAGGAGACTTTCCTGTCTGTAGGTGGCTCCATGCAGCAACCGGAGTAATGAAGAGATGAGCAAGTAAGGTCATGATATTCCTCTCAAGCGGATGATGGCTGAAGTGGTGACTAAAGTGAGCCAGGATGACCCTACCAGATGTGTCTGGTGCTTAACCGGAGGAGAATTAAATGTATGGGTAGATGTAAGCGCCCTGGCAACAGGCATGGTGTTGGAAGGACATGGCACTATCTTAGAGGATGCATGCTGGCTTCGTCCAACAAATGATGCTCAGCATATAATATTGGCGGAACTTGACGCCACGCTGAGAGGTCTTAATCTTGTGTTGCAGTGGTAAGCTGAGGTAGTGCATCTCTACACAGACTCTCTGTGTTTACCACTGGTTGAACGACACTGACAGGCAAAGCCAGAGTAAAGACCATCGCTACGACTGAGATGTGAGTGCGGAGGAGATTGGCGATTTTAAAACGCCTGACTGAAGAATACAGCTTGTGGGTTGACGTCACCTTGATTCCGCCAGAGAAAAATCTGGTAAATAAACTAACTAGTGTGCCAAAGAAGTAGCTTGACATGATGAGACAAGGGTCCGATCCCCTGCTGCTGTCAGGTGCTGTCATAACTGGTCAACTGACACCTGATTGTATCCGAGCCATACATAAACAAAGTGGACACCCTGGTGTTCGGCATACAACCTACTTCATTCAAAGAGCAAAGAGTGCCAGACGGTAGACCCAGCCCCAGTCCATTGGCACACAGGAAAACATGAAGTAGATGATAACTGGTATAGGTTGAGTATGGACATAACCCACTATAATGGCAGTCATTTTTTGACATTGACGGATTGTGGCCCAACACGTTTCACCATATAGTGCCCACTTGCACACCAAGATACATTGACCATCATGCAGCAATTAAAATCTATCTTCTGTGAGTACAGTCCACCAATTGAGATACTGACAGACAATGACCCCATGTTTTGTAGCCACAACTTTCAAACCTTTGCAGACAAATTAGGGGGGTTGTTCCGAATGTGATACCAATATGTCTACGTTCTGGAGGGTAATGGTACAGCAGAAAGATGTCACCATACCATTAAAAGAATTACAGCTAGAACGCAGTGCTCTATTCAAGAGGCTGTGTACTGGTACAACATGACGCCTAAGGATGACATGACACCATCAACTGCACCATCCAACGGAATTTATTGGTACAAACAGAGTGTGAAAGGGTTAGATGTGACAACATCATCCCCTGAAGTCATAGGTAATCCATATCAAGTGGGAGATCTTGTCTGGGTTAAAACCCCGAATGGTTAATATACCACAAGATTCAGCAAAGGACAAGTTGAATGGATAGTCAGCCCTCAGACCATTCTAGTTAATGGCATACCATGCCATGTGAAAGATCTTCGCCAACATTATGGATCAACTGCTGTGGAAAAAGATGATGAAAGTATTACATCGTCCGAGAGAGAATTAGGGACACTGTTGGAACAGAATCTGGCAGTTCCGGGTAGTTCACTAGCAACATCAGAAGAGGAAATGGCAGATTCTGATGATGATGGAAATGATGGAGATTATAGGAGATCAGATGCAGATAGAGTAAATATAGACGAAACCCTCCCTCCCCCGCCTCTGCAAAGAAGTATTCGTTGAAGGCGGGTGGCATCTCCCTGCCACTTGTGTGATCAGGAGATCAGTGGGGAGCATGGCAAAAGAAGAGACTTACTTTGCAGAGCAAAGCATGCAAGGACTTGTCTCGCATATAGGTCCATAACTTAGGTGAGTGTTGCCAAGATGGCAGAGAAAAAAAACATGGTTGCCTCTTGTGAGACTAGAAGGCAAAAAGAGGTTCACAGAGGCATGATCCATCCAGATGAGTGGTTGTTTGTGCTAATTGGCTTGACCAGCCAATCAGAAACCAACCAATCAAAAACGACCTTGTGCGATATAACTCAGCATCGCCTAAGACGGAGCAGGCAGAAAAAGATCTGACCATGGAGCATGTGTGATTTGAAATTGAAACTTGAAGGAAGGAATTTTGCTGTGACTCTTACAACCTACAAGCTAGTGTTAGTGGACATCGAAACTTAAAGGAATTTTGCTGCAGCTCTTACAGAAAAATTATCTGGAAAGAAAAAGTCAGGAATAAATTAAGATTTTTTATATACTAAGGAGGTTACTTTGTTATAAGACTGAATCAACAACCAACCAAAAATGCCTCATTTCATGTGTGACAACCTAATACCTAATAGCATCTACATATTTGCTAATCAAATAATATGTATGCTTACTTTTACACACATGTATACATTTATTAAGTAAAGAAATGGAGATAAAAGACAGAAAAAGGAAAACTTGGTACATGCATACTTATAGAGTTCATACTCTTTTGTTGTTTAAAGAGTGTTAGGTATATTTAATATACTTTTGACTATTTCATTCATTTTCATGTTTCTTTAGTTTGATGAAGAAGAATGGATTCAAATCCTTTTTAATCATTTAGTAACTTATATTTTATTAAAAAAGAACAAATGTGTTTGATATTTCTTACTATTTCCTCTTCTCAGCCATTAGAAACTGCCTTCCAAACTCCAACCCCACTGAATGTCTCAATTTGATAGAACTATATTAGTCCACAAACTTATACATGCCTGTAAAGGACCCAATACTAAAACATTCCAAACTTAATCAGGAACATGACAAGGAAGAAATGAAAATACCAATCTATTCAATCTCATATACAAGCACAGGAGTGATGCACTGATCATTTAAGCATCCTATACTCCATCCCAAATTAATTTTCTAATGGAAAATAGTGTTCCTGCCTCCTCTCCCAAGGTCAATGTACAGAGGATGAGGAGGACTAAACCAATTATATAAGTATTCATAATTGAGATAAAAATGTTTTTGTTTGTTCATTCAACATCAAGTCTTCAAAAAAAAGAAAAATAGGACATGTGATAAAACTTTCCAAAACAGTAATTTGAATGAAAGCAGTGATGATATATACCCTGAATCCATCATAAAAATTCAGAGTGTAGAATTAGTAAATACAAAACACTTTAAATACTTTGGTGTATTGATCAGAAATTTTGTTTAGGAGATAAAGAAAGTGATCACAGAATAGGCTGCAGTTGGGGTAGTTTTTCCCAACATCCCAAGTTGCTACAAAACCAAAACATTAACCTAAAAATTTGAGTCTTGTTCTTCAATAGCCTCATTAAATCAAGATTTTAATATGGATGACAAGATACCAAACTTGTTCAGAAATATCTAAACTATCAGTTATATACAACTGCTTTCTCAGGTCAATGATTAAAAATGGGTACAAACAAGTATCAGTAAGAACCATCCTTTTTAAACTTCATGGACTAGTGCTACAGAATCACAAAGAACTGTACCAAATAACAGAAACCACATCACTTGAAGACTTAACAGCAGCAACAACTAAAAAGGATATCATATGTAACTGAAAGACAATAATGGCCTAATCAAGATGCTGACATTCTATACTACCTCAAACAAAAGGCAAAGAAAGAAGCACACATCAACACTGGAAAAGCAATAACAGCTTAAGAAACCTATTTTCAAAAAGCAACCTATTAAATTTTTGCTATTAAATTAAAACTATTTTTTAGTGCTCTTCTAATACAGACAGAGTATTTATGGTGCTAACTGGGGACATAACTGTAAGATAACAAATAATATAATAGACTTATCAATTAGCTTCAAAAGAAACACAGATTAGGCTATGCATGGTCTCCAACAAATTTTCATTTTTAAATTTCTCCTTTTATATGAAGTATAATTTGAATATTGATAACATCCTTCAGTATAAAAGAAAATATTGACCTTTGAAAAAGCAATCCAGTTCACCTGTGGTTATAGTGTATATAAACAAGTCCAGCATTGAGAATGTAACAAGTTTTGTAGTGTCAGATACAAGACTTACAGCTGGGAGAACAGCTATATGTGCTATTCATTTTTTTCTATAACAGTATTGTATTATTTTTTTTTTAAATCTTTTAAAATTTTTATTCTCACTACAATCATTAATTACTGAAATATTCATATTAATACTTTAAACAATGTTTCTCTTCTAACTGGTTAAATTTAATGAACATAATGGTTAAAATGGAAATAAAAAAGTTAAAATTTGCACAACTTCTAATGTTGCTTACTAATTAAAAGATAATGAATTCTTCAATATTTCTTTAAAAAAAAGCTAGATTTTTATCCATCACCATCAAAGCAATATCTATGATATAGTTATAGCCTTGATCACAATATTGACTTACAAATAAATGAAGTCATAATTGCAAGAGTTGTTCAGATTAATCTCATTGTGAGCATATTTGAGGAGATTCATGTTATGGCTTTCTTTAAATGTATATCACTTGGAATGATATTGACTAAACTCAAATTACAGAATGCAGCTTTACAATTAGTACAGAATAATGTTTAATTGCTTAACAAAAATGCATTCTTGAAAAATGATCAAATTATGTCAAAATAATTAGGTATGTATCTAAAAACAAATGTAACCTCTCATCCAAACATAGAACGCCTTAATAAATCCTAACTATTCTTAAAGCCTAGACTACTTTTAAAGTAATAAGTTATGTAAATTATACTAGAAACTAAGTAAATTTTAAGGTGTTTGCTTATATTTTAAATAGATACCCACAGATTCGCAATATCTAATGTTCAAAATGAATTTTTAATAATGAAAAATCTTTCTTGAAGCTTTTATTTTAGTTTTAATTTTAAGCTAATAAATCAAACTTAATATTTCCAATAAGCAAAAATATTTTGCTCTATCCCAAAACTAATTGGAAAGAGTTTTTTTTTTTAATTGCTGAATTTTCTTATTTTAGCACCATTTTTAACCATCAGAATGTAATTCTAATAAAAATATTATTCCAAAAATAAAATAAACTTAAAACTTTATTTGAGTAATATTAGGGGATTTAAAGTATAATTAATCTGATTTGAAGCAAATATTTTCTTTAAGTTTAAAATATTGCAGAAATATATCATTTTAATATGCCTATAGCTGTTTATTTAAGCTATTAGATGTTGACAGCTTGATGACAGATGGATGTTTATCTGATATTGTTCTACTTTGAAAGCCATAAAGAAAAATAACTGAAGATTATAAATGTGAGTGCCTTTTATATATAATTTTTAAGTACACAGTAATCTTAAAAATTTAAGAAAATATTCTCCATAATCTAGTGTTTTTTTTAATTTTAGATATTTTGGCTTTAAGTTTACTATAGTTATCACACCTATTTTCTGATAATGTTGTGTATGAACAACTGTATCTACAAAAGTTGGTACATTTGTACACATACAAAAAAAAAACCAAAAAATTCTTTTTAAATTATTAGTATCTGATGATTTGTACATATAGTTTTTATTTAATATCATCTAAAAGGGTGAAATTAATACAGAATTTTAAATAAATAATAATTCAAACTTTTAAAAAATGAAAACAATTCTTTATTCATCCAAAAGATTTTTTCCACAAAACAATACATCTTATTTATGAAAGCAAATAAAAACTTCTCTAATTAAATAATTAGATAGTTTTATTGCATTTTTTATTTTCCAATTAAGATCAAATTTTTCAGTAAATGTTTCTGTTAAAAAAAATAAATAAAAAATTTTTAAAAAAAATCAATTTAAATTCTTCAAAGAATTCTGCTTTTAACTACAAGGAATGAACTTTTCCTCTTGCTATATACAAATTACCTGCGTGACTTCTAGTAATTAACATTAACAGCAGTTACAAGCAGTCAAGTTAGCAGTTAACATGAGCAGTTAACAGCTACTAGTCAGGCAGCATAATAATACCTTTGGACTTACTTATTTCTATATTACTTATTATTAACACTTCCTTGATATATCTGGTTATGCTAATACACTGTTTTGAACCTACTTTCTGTGTCTTACTTCCAGCACAACCTGGTCACTACAACTATGAGGCGAAGTTTCACCACAACTCCACAACAAATTGGCAACAAAGATCCACAACAATTTGGCGATGAAGATTTGTGACAAATATTGCACAAATATTTGTGAGGATCACTAAAATTAAAAAGAAACCCTAAGGCAACACAAATTTTTGTAAAGTACAACGTGAAGAGGAAAAAGACAGAAAATGGAGGATTTCAAGAACATTTTATTACAGCTGGTAAAGTTCCAGACTGAACAACAAGAAAAAATGAAAAAATTATTCTTTCAAGCAAAGAAGGAAAATCAAGAAAAACAGTTCAAATTTCAGAAGCAAGTGTTGGGACTAGTATGTCAAAAGAAAACCAGGGGAAATGAAAATTTGTCTTTTCATAAAACACAATTTGGAGTGCTATAGAAAATTTTATGTACACTCCTGAGAAAGACATAACATTTGTGTCTTACTTTAAGAAGTATGAGGATATTTATGATGCAGATTGTAAAAGCTAGAGCAACAATAAAAAAATTACGTCTCCTAAGAAAACCGGGCACAAGTGAGCAAACGAAATTCATTAATTACATTTTGCTGCAGAAGACTAGTGAACTGACATTCACCAAAGCAGTGAAACTACTCACTGAGCTTTTTAGTCCAAAGACATCCCTTTTCATAAAAGGTGGAAATGTCTTAATCTAAATAAGAATGAATCGGTCGACTATACCTCTTTCGCATCAAAAGTCAACAAACACTGTGATGATTTTAGGCTGGCGGAGCTAAGTGCAAATAACTTTGAATATTTGATATTCGTACAAGGACTAGTTTCAGCAAAAGACAGAAATTAGACAAAAAATACTTAGTAAGTTGGAGAATTAACCAAATATAACACTTCAGCAAATTGCCGAAGAATGCCAAATGTACGTCAGTATAATGCAGGATTCTAAAAATATTGAAGAATCAGGTACTGCTCAGGTCAAAAATGTACGCTGCAAACAGAAACAAAATCTCTGAAAACTAACGAAGTAAAGAAAAAGCAAAATAAAGTGCCTCCAATGTGGGGTCATACATTAGTACAAAGATTGTTTTTTCAGAAACAAAAAAAGCTATACATGTAACCAAGTCAGACACAAAAGTTCGCATTGACAAACTAAAAATAAAACCAAAATGAAGAGTTACATAAAAAATACAAGGTTTGATAAATTAGACTGTGTGAATACCAGGAAATTCGTGCATGCAAAAATATTCAATAACATGTTGAATTTTAATTAGATTCAGTGTTTGACTTGACTATAATTAACTTGCAGACATGGAAAAAATTGGGCAAACCAGCCATGATAAAATCAAGGCAGATAGCAAGATCTGTCACTGGAGAAAAAATTAAATTTGAGGGATAATTAATTGTTAACGCAACTTTCAATGGTAAAACTTGAAAATTAAAATTGTATGTCATGAAAAATACAAACAACCTATTTGGTACTGATTGGATGACAATTTCAGCTTTGGGACCTATCTATAAATTCGTACTGCCAAAAAATTGAAAGTTGGAATGGCAAAGCTAATAAATTAAAAAAAAAAAATTAAAGGTAGCCTATCTAGGAATTTTTTCTGGTGGTTTAGGCAGATGTACCAAAATGAAGGCTGAAATTGAACCGATAGCACACGTTTCAAGAGCTTTGCAAGAAGAAACACTTGGGATTATGTTCACAGTCGCAAAGTTCCACAGCTATATTTATGTTCGATAATTCACTTTATAGACAGACCACAAGCCATTACTCATTATTTTTGGTTCAGAGAAAGGTCTGCCTACACACACAGCTAACAGACTTCAGAGATGGAGTACAATACTGTTGAATTATAATTTTAAATTGGAGTTTTTTTTTGTTTTTTTTAATCACATCACCCCAAGCAAGGCGGTAAGGCCACTGGTGTGCAGGGTGCTATGTAAGAGTGAATAGATTGGAAAAGAGAAAGCCAGAAACCACATCCTAAACAGGGAACAAGGGATGAGCCTCTACACCTGTTCAATAGACGTGGGTGGAGTGTGAACCAGGTGATAGTTCAGTCTATCTACTCCAATTGTACGTGTCAACAAAAAAATTTGACCATGCGGATGGATTGTCAAGACTAATTCCTAAGTACAAGGAACCACTGGAAGATACAGTGAAGGATATAATATGGTAAGGGAACTTCCAGTGACGCTGGAACAAATAAAACAAGAGGCTCATAATGATGAGTGTATTAACTAAATAAAAACAAAAATTATTGAAAAGGACCAGTGAACTATGGATGTTTTTTTCTAAATGCAATCAAGTATTATACATGGAACAAGTTATAATTCCATTAACACTACAGAAATGCATTTTGAAGGATTTTCACACTGGTCATCCCAGGCGTACTAATATGAAAAGTTTGATGCGTAGCTATGCCCATACTTTTCCAATAGACAAAGATATAGAAAATGCTGTCAAATCATGTAAAGACTGTGCCTTAGCAGCTAAGGCACCTCCTATTAAATTCAACCCCTGGCCAAAAATAGACCTACCTTGGTCTAGAATTCATGTTGATTTCACAGGACCTCTAGAAGGATATTACTACCTCATTGTAGTTAACAGTTTCTTAAAGTGGCTCGAAGAACACAGATGTAAAAATCCAACTACAGAAATTCTTATAAAATTTCTTCACAAGCTGTTCACTAGATTCGGAGTAGTAGACACCTTCGTATCTGATAATGGAACTCAGTTTACATCTGCAGAATTTAGAGAATTCTGTAAAATTTATCAGCTTAATCACATCACAACAGCTCCGTATCACTCTTGGTTAAACTAACTAGATTTGTAGATACTTTGAAGAGAGCTTTGAAAAAAGATAGGGTTACACAAACTGGAAAAGTCCTTCAACAATTTCTGCAAGTATAAAAGGATTACACCGAATGACAAGACACCTGCTTCACAATTTCCAGCCGAAGTGATGATCACGTGATATATACAATCTGTTTATGACAAACTACTGCCATAACAAACAAAGCCAAAAAGAACGAACATCATACCTGCAAAACAGTATAACACAGGAGAAAAAGTATTTTTCAAAATGTTTAAAGAAACAAATCTTTTTGGGAGATGGGTACGATAGAAAAAAGAATTGGGAGTATGATTTACAAAAATAAATAAAAAAAAATAAAGGGTCCATAATTCAGACAAAAAAGACACGTTAATCAACTCAGGAAACGCCTAACTGATGAGGTGGATAATGAGTTTCCTGAGTAAACAGTGATGGATATGATATATGACACTTAATATTCCCACCCCTCTAACGGCTCCCGAAATATGCTGGTCAAAAAGAAAAAGAAAAGCAATGGAGTTAATAGTGGTCAATCCAAAGCAGAAAAGATACTGAGATCACATACAGTTAAAAGTTGTCAAGTGTCTACCGCGAACTTGAAAAAAAATAAAAATAAAAAATTTCTGTAGACTTCTGCGGAGTTGAATTTTAGGAAGAGGGTGTTATGGTACCCTCCTACAAGGAATGAACTCTTCTTCATGCTATATATAAATTACCAGTGTGACTTCTAGAGAGCAGTTAATTAACAGCAGTTACAAGCAGTCAAAGTACAGCAGTTAACGAGAGCAGTTAACAACAGCTACTAATCAGGCAGCATAATAATACCTACGGACTTATTTCTATATTACTTATTAACACTTCCTTTGTATATCTGGTTATACTAATACACTGTTTTGAACCTACCTTCTTGTTCCGTGTCTTACTTCCGGCACAAACCGGTCACTACATCTTTGAGGCAAAGTTTCAACAACTCCACAACGCTAAGTATTAAGGGAGTGAAATTTAATTTCTCAAAATTTCAGAAAATTAACAGGTGTAAAGAAAATCCTAAGATAATTTCTTTCATTTGCAAGAATTTCCAAATTGATGTCTTTTTCACTGCAAAAAAAGATGCTAAAATGTCCTATATTAATCTTTGGTCACACGAGAAAATCTCTTGGTCTTTCTTCTTAATGATAACAAAGATTTTGATGATAAAACTTTGTTTTATACAGTTTAGGGTAATGAATTAGTGAAGGTACCTAATTTTAAATATCTATTTTCTTTTTAACTATTAACTTTTTCATTAAATTTTAAATTCTTTTTATGAATATGTGTTGAGAATAAGAATTTACACAGATTTCAAACCCATTAAATACTATAAAAGGATACCAGATGATAGGCAACGTACATCAGGGAAAATAATGTTTTCTATTTCTTGTATCACCAAAGTGGATACAATACACAGAGAAAGTGTGCTGCAGTATTATTCAGCACAATATCTCGTCCTAAACGAATATATATGGAACAGTACAATAGTTACAATGACAGACAAGACAGACCTTACAACACAGAGAGGAGGGGTTTAGATCACAATAGTCGCTAAAGTAATAAGTCAGAATATTACGCCTCGAATGCTACTTTTTTTTTTACTTAAATAGACCGTTTAAGGCCATTCCATCATTGAGAGTGCTGCAGGAGTGTCAGCCAGTCTACAACACTACTAATAATTACTTTCAACTTAATCAAGTAACTTAATTATACAGGAGCAGACTTAAGGAAGGTCACCTCTTAATCAGTACCATATATACTCATGGATAGGTCATACCAGTAGTTTTGGATTGTCAAAATGGATATTTGTAGTCGACTTGCAGATAGGTCACACTATAATATGTAAATTTACATGGCCCTTTTTTAGCATAAATATAATTAACATTTGTTAAATATTTTCAAATATTTGCCATTATTTTAAAACTGCTTGCATATATTAGAGCACAAGAACAGTGTTTCTTCATTCAGATATAGTTATTAAACTTCATCAGAACTGAAACCCAGAAATTCTTCTTTTTCATCATCACTGTCAAATATTCTTTGCACTTGTTGTTTATTTTATTTCTCCCTTATGCTCGAGCACAGGGTACTCACCTGGACTACTGATACACCACAGTCTACTTCAGATTCTCTATGACGTAAAGTCGCAACCCTGATTTTTATCAAAATTTTGTTGAAAAAATGCAACTCATTCTCAAGTATATACAGTAAGCAATTAATAAATTTCTAGCTATAAATTTTATATTCAACTTTATAACTAGACAATTATAGAATAAAATTTGAAATAGACAAAGTGTTTATTCTTTTTGATATACTGGTTAAACTTTATCAGGGCTGAATCCAAAGAAATCATCATCATCATTACTGCCAAATATTCTTTTTCAAATTTGTTCATTAGTTACTATGCTGTCATCAGTGGCCATGTCATAATAGTTGTTCAGCTCATTACTTATGCCAGTCATGGTATGCTTATCTTCAACCTCATTCTCTGTCATTCCTGAGTTTGAATCAATTATGTCCCCATTCTCTGTCTTTTTCATGCTTGAAGCAACCAAATTCTCACATAATATCATCTTCAGTTCTATCCATAGCATTTGAGATGCTACATTTTTGAAAGGCTATTATCAATTCCTCAGGGACACTATCCCATAACTTTTTCTCTTACTCATGATCAGAGTTTGCAAGTATTAAATGTTCAAAGTACAACTCTGTTATTCTGCTAGGAAATCTTGGAATATGAGCCAATGCAGAGCATAAAACAGCAGCCGCACCATGTGTGAAAATATATTCAAATACACATGCTCAATACATGATATAGGGCAAGGTCATAATTTCTATAATAAACAGTGTCAAATGTATAAGGACAGGGAACGGGAATATCATGCAATTTTACTGTAATAAATAAATATATATATATTTCTAACAGCATGAGATTAGTATAAAGCTACAAGTTGATAGGATTGTTTCATACTTGATTAGTAAAGGACAGCTTTCCAATGCTTAATGTACATATTCTGGTATTTGTATCTAGAGCTATGTGTTACCATAATGACAGTTACTAAAAAGTTAATGCCAGTTTTACAGATATGTCAAGTATATATGTTGCACCCCTACTTTTTTGTTTTTAATTTTTGGTAAAAAAGGTGCAACTTAACTGCAAATATGTACGGTAATAGTTTAAAAATCTTTTGCTGGTAGCTTATAAATATCAAACAAAGTAGCTTTAATTTATATAATCATTTTATTATCACAGCTTACGATACTGTTGAAAAAAGTTAAGATTGTTTTAAAAATATGCTTAAAAATTAAGCCAAACTCTGGTAGTTTAAAGAAAATTTGGATTCCAGTGACAAAAAAAAATCTTTCTGACACCTAACTCCAGCCATAATTTCATTATTCTCTCACCATTAAAGTGATATAAATTACAAAAGGAAATGCTTAATACATAATATTAAAAACATGTTTTATTTTTTTTACATAGAATCTCGCTAATTTCATGATCATACTTCCAAATTATTTGGGCGTTAAGAGATAATAAGAGATCAGCTTGAAGTCTATTTTTAAGATCAAGTTGTGAGGTAAATGTTCTGTGCACTCAAGATATATGAATAAGTGCTACACCTGACCAGCCTTCCAAGATTTCCATTCTGATGACTGGTCATTAAAATACTCAATTTGGAATGTTGGTCAAACACCACCTCATACAGCAATATGTTAAAAATAAAAGGAATCCTCAGTTTTCAGACAAGAACTTTTAGTCAACAATCTAAACAATTTAAAAATACTTTATGCAAATTAAAATCTGGTGAACCAGCAGATAAAATTTTTCTCTTTCAAGAATTATTGAATTTGCAATTTTCTTTTATGAAATGTTAGAATTGTTGTATTGCTGTTAGATGGCTTATATTTGCTGTACATGAAGAAAATATTTTTTTTCTGTATAAGTTCTTTTTTCTGTGCATTCTTCTCTTATTTCATATCAGAGAAGTTCAATAAAATTCATGGCAGGAAACTAACTTGGCTATTAGAGTTGCCTAATAGGTTTCTAGATTTATAATTCTTCAGTTTGCTGTATGATATAGTGTTTAACGTAGCCCCGGACTACTTACCCCAAAAGCTCTGGTTTTTACATCACATGACTGACTCAGCAAAACAAAAACAAGACTCACAACAACTGTGACATACTCAGAGGTGTATAAAAGGAGCAGTCTAAAAACAAACAAGTTAGTAGTTATCCCTGTGTGGGCAAAAGAATGATGCTATGCCATTCCAGGGACCTGACACCTCCAACCACTGTTACAATGCTGTCTGAAATTACCAACCTGCTACCACAACTGTCCTTCTCAGGACAAAAGCAACTGTCTTTTTCAGAACAACCAACAGATCCTGTCCTCTAATCACTAACTGCCTTTTTCTGGACAGAAAACTATCTTCACAATATATGCACCAACCCAATGCAGCAACTTCTGGCAACCAGTCCAGATCAACATGACAGTGACCTCCAGTGTAGTAACCTTACTGGATCAACCGCCAACTGCGAACAGTCTACATGGAGCGAACTGCACTTCAGTTAACACAGTCTACACCAAACATGCAATGGACCAATCCTATCCACCTGGTGCAATTATGACTAACCATACATACTCCATTTTCTGACTTACATATTGTTAACAGCACACACCGACAATTTGAGCCTATGACCAGTGGACACCACTCAATCAACAACAGCCCCCCAGCAACCCAAGAGATTGTTTTGAACAACAAAACACAAATAAAAGTTGTCAGACTAAGACAACTTTTTCACCATAAATCTTGTTTTTGTTATCCTTGCCTTTCTGGTGTCTTTTCATCCTTTTAAAAATTCCATGGAGTTTGTTACCATAATATGCCCCACAACAAGTTCCATTCTTCAGGAAGATTGTTGCGTTTATCCAAATAGCCATTAGTGAATATCGGCAGAAATACATCCTACCAAATAGATATATATTTTTTCTTAATTGATATTTTCCATGACGTTCAGAAGATATGAATAACCAACACCTCAGAACTGAAAAATCATTCACATTCAATCGTTTATTAAAAAACTGAGATTAGTCTACTAGAACTCAAGAGGGCTGTCTACTAAAGTTCAAAATGGACAGCTATCAGTTTTAGATAAGTTTTTTTTTTTTTTTTTTTAATCACATCACCCCGAGCAAGGCAGTAACGCCACTGATGTGCAGAGGGCTGCGTAATAGTGAAAAATTGGAAAAGAGAAAGCCGGAAACCACATCCTAAACAGGGAACAAGGGATGAGCCTCTTAACCTGTTCAATAGACAAGGGTGGAGTGCGAACCAGGCGATAGATCTATCTACTCCAATTGAAAGAAATTTTCCTGCTGTCAGTTGCTATTACTTTCTACAGTAGATTGGTTGCCAACCAAGGCTATAGAATCCAATCTGTCCTATTGAATCAATATCTGGAAGGAAGAGACGGATTAATACCTTTCCGAAGGGTATTTGGCCATAAATAAATGCAACGAATTCAACTGCAATTCGAGCTCGGTTCCCCAATTTCTCCAAGGTAGGTTTGATTACTGTTGTGGTGTCTTAAAAAGTTTGAAAATATTTTGGTACAATATCAAAGTGTCAAAATTTTCAGGTTTTTTTAATTTTTGTTGTTTGCCAATCAAAAGAAATAAAATAAATTCAATAGAAACAAAGAAGCCTAGGTTTTCCTTGTGGAAGGGTGGAGGTGTGAGTTTTTAACAGCATATCAACCTCTGTGGGTTATTTAATGCCAAAAAGGTGGGGTTTTAAGGTACTTTTTTTAATGTTTGGTTATAGTGAGAAGGTTTATTTAGATTTTTAAAACTTCTTTTTATTTTTTCATTTTAGAAAAACTGAAAATGTATTCTAGTTTTGTGTTCAAAAATGTTTTGCTGAGAATTTTTTCTTTTGAAAATGTTATGGTAATAATTTATTTCTTCAAAATTTATTGTTGGTAATATTTTTTCCCTTCAAAAATGCATATTTTTCTATAAAAGTCTATTTTTATGTACATATTTCTATAAAATTGTTTTTTTATACTTTCATAGTGTTTTGACCCCAGTTTGGGGGGTTAACTATTTTCCTATAGCTGGGACCCAAACAGGTGCTACCACTCTAGGTCAGAATGGACCTGTGAACAGCAGCAATTAAGAACTGGTTCCTTGCTCCTCACAACCTCCCAATCAGAGGTCTTGCTGCTGGATGCAGTTTACCACCATGCCCAGGGACTGGTGGAGGTGAAACTGGATGAAAAACATACGGACACTGTAATAGGTAACATAGAAGCAAATATACAATTGTATATTTTAAGCAGTTGCAAGAAGTGTTCTGACCCCAGCCATACACAAACCTGTTTTTACATTACTAGAAAAAAAGAAAAAGAAAACAGTAACAATTTCCCTAGGGTAATGATGAAACGGAATGACAGACTATAGCATTTTCACTTTTAATTTCTGTTAAGATGGGAATACTTTTAAAAGCTATACAAACATTTCAAATAAAGAAATAGTTGACAAGGGGTACTCAATAAGTAAAAATAAAAATAAAAAGTGGGTACCAGGAAATTAGTGAAAAGGTACTTTGCAAAATATGTGCAACACCATTTGGTACCACTATTTTTAGATCAGTCAGTCAGTTAAGTGCCATACATGATATACACTTTGGGTGATCATGTCCTGAAAGAGACATGACTGACTGGGCAGAAGATTATCTCGCCATAGATTCCCATTGCTTTCTGCGGTAGAGTGGTTGACAGCCAAAGCTACATAACCCAGTCTGTCCTATTATTTAACCCATAACTGGAAGGAAGAGACGGATTAATACCTTTCCCAAGGGTATTTGTGTATAAGTGAATTCAACTGGAATTCGAACTAGGCTCCTCGATTTGTTGTTCAGAGTCGATATCCACTGCACCACAACACATATCCCAGATACTTAGTAAAATTTCAGAACAAAACTAACCCCCATCCATTATCTTGCATAGTAAGACACCACCATTGAGTCTGGGCCTATTTGCTTAAAGATTGTCCAAAGTATACCAGTTGCAAGAATTGTCTTAACACAGGTATTTTAGAAAAGACGATACAACTAATTAAAAACATGGGTAGTGTTCCACTAAAACATCCCTAAATATTTCTGTAATGATGTACAAAAATGCAACGTTTCCATAGGGGGGGGGGGCAATATCATGAAAACAACTGATATTTATGATGTCTAAAATTTTGGCCCCAACCTCACAAAAAAAAAATTGTTGGTGTTGTAGCAGGAATGTGGAAAGGAAAAATAAAACTAAGAAATTTTATGAAATAAAAAATGTGTTCTCCAGCAGGATTTGAACCTGTGTCTTCCTTGGCAGAAGAAATCATCCTTATATATGATGTGATTTAGACTAATTTGGCCATGGAATGTGTCATCAATCAAGCAAGGTCGAAAAATACCTCATAAACACAAATTTTTCTCAATCTTGAAACATTATCCACTAAGTTTTGTATACTAATGTAAACAAAGCAATTTCTGAAAGAAGTGATACATGTGTTATATATATATATGTGTGTGTGTGTATGTGTGTGTGTGTGTGTCCTGAAAATATTCTACCTATTAATTCAGTTTAAATTTAACTGAAGATTTTACTTTTCTATTTTATGTTCAAGTTTTAGTCCAAATCAAATTAAAAAAAAAAATTAAATAAACATCCTGATAACACAATATATATCTACCATGAACAATGCAAAAATCAAAAATTCAATTCTCAGAATGGTCAGTTCATTATAAGCACCATGATGATTACATAGTGCATGAAAGTTTGATTTGTGCTATAAACATAGGATTATATATATATATATATATATATATCAAATCCGAGTTTCATGCACTAAGTAATCATCATGAACTGACCATTCTGAGAATTGAACTTTTGATTTTTGCATTGTGATATGAATGAAAGAGTGAGTGTGTGTATATATATATATATATATATATATATATATATATATAAGGAACAAAAAAATAAATGCAATGTTCAAAACATTAATTTCAAACAGTGTTCAATATAAAAAATAAAAATAGATCAATGATTATTAATTATTACTTTAGAACATGTACAAACTACATGAACATGTTCTAAAGTAATAATTAATAATATATATATATATATATATATATATATATATATATATATATTTTACAAATTAACCTTTTATAGGTTATTTAAAGCCAGAAAATATTTTCAGATTGTACAAAATTTGGAGGAATATAATAATGAATAGGGTATAATAATGACTGCAACAAATTCAAATGAAAATTGGAGAGACAAGTTCAAATTCCAACTGAATCCGTTGCATTCACTCACACACAAATACCATTGTGAAATGTATTAATTTGTTTCTTATAGCCTTGGTTAGCAACCAGTCTACTGTAGAAAGCAATGACAACCTACTGTGGGAAAAATCTTTTTCCCAGTCAGTCATGTCTCTTTTGAGACATGATCACCCAAGCATGCATCATGTATGGCACTTAACTGACAATGATTCACTGATACAAATTCTACTAATCAACAGAGATATGACAGCTTTGCTCAGTTTTATGTTAAAAAAAAGATTTTTTTTTTCTTTCATTTCACAAATGATGTACATCTGGATCAACCATGTCCATAAACTGTCCAAAAGTTTGTTTTTCCTGTTTTTTTTTTTTTTTGTTTTTTTTTTTTCCAATTAATTTCAGCTGCCTCAAGTCATTATCAAGAACTAAATGTTGTCACTGTTAGAAAATATATTTTGGCTACATCTTGAAATTTATTTTGGGAATGTTGGGATTCAAATTTAATTCAAAGTGATATCATTTTCAAAACTGTACAACAAAACAAGACATCAATTTGTGGAAATAAATATTTCTCATCTGAAAATCTAGCATGGAAATAGCAATATGCTAAGGACTGTGTAATCGACTGACAAAGGAAGAAGGTCTTCCCTTGTAAGAATGTTAAAGTGATTTTTGAACACAAGGACCAAAATTGAAAATTAAGTAACTCCAACCCAGATATATCAGTGATACATCATACAGTAGTCATTAAGTATTCCAGTCAGGAATTAGATTAGTCACTTGTAAATCATACATCTCATGTGCTGGCAGATAGAGATTTCGTAAAAAATTTTTTAAAAATACTGCAGGATCTATAATTTAGAAGAAACATTGTAAGCATTTATGATACAAAACCAACAGGACTCTTGCTAGTTTAGGAGTGACTTGAGAAAAAAAAAGAATAATTTCAAACATTACAAAATAAAAAAAATAAAGTTAAGAATCAGATGGTTTTAAACAAAAGTAAGATTCATTTTATCTATCAGATGGCTTGGTGGATAAGCCTACCTAACACAGTGAATTTGAATAATTAGAATATAGTTTGTTTTTTTTTTGCAGAAAAGAGATCAATACAATCTTATTTGGCACTGAGCTATACTAATGCACAAAACTGAATTTTACTGATCATAGAAAATGATAGTTAAGCCATTTATATAGCAAGAGTAAATGCAGGATTGGATGTGTAAACTGTCACTATTTTATATTTTTAATTTTGCACATATGCATTGTTTTTGGTTTTGTTAACTGCAGTGTAGTAAGGTCAGTTGCACATTTTCTGTAAGAAAAAGAGCACCATGATGCAATTCACTCAGCCAGAAATTTAGCAATTGCACCAGAAGCATTCAATACGAACATTTGAAAGTGTTTGGGTGTCAATCTGAGGACAGTGCAGAGGATTTGGAAAGAGTTGGATGAGTTTAATGATGATTATGAAGGTACAACAGCTTGGAAAACTCACTGACCATTCTGATAAAAAAAGAGAGAACACACTCCTGAATTTGTTGGTTGAGAGCCTCAGACTCAACACAGAGGCCAACATCAAATGCCTTGAGGAGGTAGTGCTGCTCTGGGTCAAAATGATGCCTGCTAGAAAACCATATGTCTGGTAACAAGACTGCACCATGCCACACAAGCAGGAGAACCCAGTCATGGCTGCCAGACAATTTCTGCAACCACATCACTCCTTACATCTGGCCACCTATCTCCCCAGACTGCAACCCCTGTGATTATTATGTGGGCTGCAATTGAGCTAGATCAACAAAACTCCTTGTAATACCAAAGATGAACTAAAGACAAGGATTATGGCAGCATTCTTCAACTTAAACAAGGAGACCATCCAGAAGTGTTACAGAAGATTCCATCTAGGCTATGATTGAAGCTAATAGCAATTTTATCAAAGAAATTTACTCTTTAGTATTTCAAGATATTTTTGTGTAATTTTGGTAAATAATAATAATAATTTTGGTTAAAATGATATGTCAGTGTTATTTTCATTTTTGTTTAATTTAAATGACAATTTATTCATTGCACACTGTATGTAAAGTTATTTACATGAAAATTATCACTATGATTTATCAATAAAGCAAAGCCAAGTAATCAGGGCCAGATTTAGGCCTTAAGTAGCCCCTAGGCCAATGGAATTTGTGAATTTCTTCATTACATATGTTCAGTCTATAAAAAAAAAATAAAAATTACATAGTTAGATGGTGCTGTTTTTGGTGTAAAGCCTGAAACACTTCAACTAAAACTTTTAATATGTATATAAAAAAATATATCAAAATCTAAATAGAGTCCTTTGAAAGGGTAGCAACAAATTTAAAAAAAAAAAATAAATAAAAACACACTAACAAGAGGGTCCTAAATACTCTAAATTGTTAGAAATTAGTTCAAAGAACCTCCATTAAATCTTAAAATAAATCTGTGTTAAGGGTATATTTTTTTTATCAGGAACCAAAGACTAGAAGACTCATCGACCACTTTAGTCTTAGAGCCCATATGTAAACTCAGCACTGCAATATTAGCTCAAGGCTTCAAATAAACTGATATTAAAATGCAAAAAAAAAAAAAAAAAAAAAAAAAAAAAAAAAAAAATTTCTAACTTATAATTTATCAATTATTTGATATTCTATGCAATGACTATCTAATTTGATATGTAAGAGAAATAATGAGAATGAAATTTAGAAATATGTTTAAAAAAAATGGTAAATATAAAATAGCTTGCATTTCAATTCACAAAAATATTGAAGCCAAAATATTCAGTTTGTATTTTAAAAGCCACATTTTCAAAACCTTATCAACTTTTGTATCATATTTCAGCTGATGCACTTTTAGGCTTCTCTCAAGTGTGTTACATTTTGAATGTCAAACCAAAACAACATAAGAGAGGACAGAATTATAATAACAGAATCATACTACCAACAAAGAATTATCAAATCAATTCCCTATGTGAGAGAAATATAAACTGAACTATTTGTACAGAGAATATGTTCAAAACATCTATATACCCTATGCCACCATTTACTAGACTTCAATTATCCATGCAGTACCCTCTGCTGCCTAAAACAAAGCACATGACAACCCAAATATGTACTAATGAGAAATAATGAGCATAAAAAGACACTATCAAAAATAACTGTAAGTGTAGCAATCACCAGCATATATTCAGGTTTGGAAGACAATCATAAAGGAGCTACAGCCACTTTACATTTAAGATATGTTGGAAAAAATTATCTGCAATTTATATATCAGAATAGTACTCAAAAGTAGTTCTATTCTATGGAAATACCTCATCAGTTAGACATATAGAAATATATTCTGGTTCAGTCATACTGATGTACAGAAGAACAGAGAGTTATGAGTTTGAAACATGAACATTATGGGAATGAGAACATATTTCTATGTACTAAAGTGTTTGACATTACTGGTATGTTACTAAATGTGACATACCTAAAGAAGGCTAGAGACCAAATCTATGGTGACCAAAATGTAATAAAACAAATAAAAAAATAAATAAAAAATAATTCCAAAAATGTTTAATGAATATATTTTGTTACAAAAGATGAATCTGATGGCAAAATAATAGCATAGTTTTAAGAAAATCTATATATTAAAAGAGAGTCATATTTTTGTTATATATTTCTGGAATATTTACTGAGTTTAGACTTGGAATGAATTACTGGTATTTTAAACAGTTTTTATCTGTTGCTTTCTCTTTTCTATGAAAATACCCTACCTGGGAAAAATAAAATACAAAAACAGTTGTCATAAAATGTCATTAAATATCAATCTATTGAAACAATATGACTACTTTCAAATTTACATCAAACAGTAAAAATTTTCTTATATCAAAAATATTTTTGTCTTGCTCACCTCTCCAAAAGTATCAGTAACAAATCGATGATTACAAAAGTTCTTGTTTAAAATTTTTGCACCAATTGTAAACTTTGTATTTTAATTCAGTCAAAATAATTTCATCATTTAAAAATCCATTTCAACCACTGTGCTATCCCCAGAGTACAAGGTTAAGCCTATAAGATACAAATCCTATATAATCCATCAACCAACTAAAAAACACAAAATAAATTGCACACCTGCAAAATCAAATTCAAATGACTACAAACATTTGAGAAAAATCCAAAGTAAAATTATACACCTGCAAAAAGGGATTCAAATGACTTTGGAAAAACCCAACTAAGAGAAATTCACAAGTCAGTGTGAAAAGCTAATTCTGAATGTTGATTGGAATAAAAACAGCAAATTTATAAATGACGCATTTTCACGCCTGGATGTGAAAAGCCGGCATCATGAGAAGTTTCACTATTTAAACCACATCACTTCATATCAAAAAGCAGTCGACATGGGAGTGGTTAGATGACAACCTCTGGTAATGTAATGAAAGAAAATTCAAGAAGCTAACCATCTTCCAATGCTCTCTTCTTTTTCACTCCACATCACAGCAGTCTGTCAGATGGAAGCAGTAGCTGACAGCATCTCACCATGTAAAGAAGAAACTACAAGCTGACTCGCCCTCACTGCCAATTTTCTTTTATTCATTTTCATTCCATGCCAAGCCAAGCCAACCCGAACTCACGTCAGGAACGCCACAATTTCATTTGCCCTCTTCTTCCAACATCCTTTTCTTCAAACGCTAAAATGGACAAAATGTTAAGCACCACTCCTTTACTTGTTTTGCCTTCTCTTTCTCTCAACCTGTCACAACCTACTAAAAAGAGGAAGGAACAAAGCTTTTACATTCCGCTACTACACAACTATGAACTCTAAACTTCTGCGGACATTTCAAATACCTACATTACTATTATGAACAATTTTAACTACAAAACTGCATGCATTTTCTCAGTCAATATTTTTCTTCGTGCAAATATATTATAGTTTTCAGTTAACAATATTTCACTTCTATTTTCCTTCTTACACTTTTGTTATTCTGTAAATAAATCTTTGCTTTAATGTACACACGAGATATTTTATCCTTTCCATTTCAACATTTGACCTTCAACCTTCTGAAATTTAAATTGTGGGGACTTCAGAAGTGTTTGACACAAGGCCAATTTAGCAAGCATCACTGAGGCCCCTACAAGACATACCTTAAATAAATTTTGAAGAATGCCAGAAAGCTTTAATTTATAAAGAAACTTTAAAACTGATATAACTGATCATTAGAACCTCTACAAAAAAAAATACCTAATGTTTAAAATGAATTTTTAATGATGAAAATCTTTCTTGAAGCTTTTATTTTAGTTTTAATTTGAAGCTTAGAGATTAAGTTTCATATTTTCAATAAACAAAATACTATGCTGTATTTCAAAACTAATTTAAATTGATTGAAAGAAATTGTTGAAATTTCAAAATTTTTTGAATTTAGTGTTTTAGTAAAGTGTTATAAAAATGTAAATCTCTTTATTAAAAAAAAAATTACTATTCTGAAACTTTATTTGAGGAATATTAACTGATTTGTATAATCAATCTGATTTGAAAAAGATATGTTTTAAGTTTAAAATATTACAAATGCTTTCTTTCAACTCAATGATAGTTTATTTATGTTGGCATGTATTTAACAAGTCTGTAACACCCAATGACAATTGTTTTACAGGATGGGGTTTTTAACCTTAAAAAGTATAATTGAGTAATGTGACACAAACAGCTTTTAAAAATTTAAGAAAATATTCTCCATAATCTAGTGTTTTTTTTAATTTTAGATATTTTGGCTTTAAGTTTACTATAGTTATCACACCTATTTTCTGATAATGTTTTGTATGAACAACTGTATCTACAAAAGTTGGTACATTTGTACACATACAAAAAACAAATAAAAATTATTTTTAAATTATTAGAGTCTGATGATTTGTACTAAGCTTTTCCATTTATGATTTGTAAATATAGCTTTTATTTAATATCATCTAAAAGGGTGAAATCAATACAGAATTTTAAATAAATAATAATTCAAACTTTTAAAAAAAGGAAAACAATTCTTCATCGAAAAACTTTTTTCCACAAAACAATATATCTTATTTATGAAATAAAATAAAATCTTCCCTAATTAAATAATGCCATATTTTTATTGCATTTTTTATTTTATGATTGAGAGCAAATTTTTCAGTAAATAATGTTTGTTTAAAAAAAAAAAAAAAAAGATTTTTTTACCAAGATTTTCTAATAAAAATCTTTCTAAAATAATTTCATTTTTTTGTGAATAACTTCTGAAAATTTCATTAAAATCTGACAATTATTTGACTTTTGCAAGAATTTCCAAATTAATATGTTCCCCGCAAAAAAAAAAAAACTAAACACTAAAATTTGCTATGCTACATCCACTGACACAAGAAAAACAAGATTTTTACAATTTTGAATGTTCTAAAACACAGTAAAAAAAAAGTTAAATATTAAATAGCTTTATAGAATAAAAAAAAAACAGAAAGTAGTAACATATCCTATGCTCAAATCATTGAAACAAGACTAAGTATCACCAATAGCACACGGAAGTCAGTCATTGAAAAACAATATAAAAAAAAATAGAGGGAGAGAGAAAATTTACTTGGAAATTCACAATGCTATCACCTCCAAAGCTAACAAAAAAATCTGGGCCAATTAAAAGCTCTAATTAGAAAAAAAGAGATTTTAAAGAAGATATAGAAGAAGAATTTACTACCAATTTTAACAGTAAAAAATTCAGAGAGTGAGTAGTATAACTGCAAGTGTAGGTTTTACAACTAAATGAAAAGTTTTCACTTTGTGAAGAGACACAATGTACAATGTTGCACAAGTATGTGTAATCAGTGTAGCATGTTGAACAGATTAAGCGCTAGTCATTGTATCTTTTAACTACTGATTGGCAGCTTTAAACTAACTTTTTGATACTCCTTTTCCCAATAAAAAGGTACACACAAAAATCAGTCAACATATACAGAGCAAATCTCTACTTTAATATGCCAGAAGTGTTCACGCTATTCACATATTAGACAACCTACACTAGATCAAAGACACTAACCAAACAAAACTTTTCAACGGTAACTAACATTATATATAAAAAACTATCTGTTCCTGAGCAATCAAACAAAACAGTATCTTCTGATTTTACAGACTTCATAAACAAGAACATTTAACATATTCAACTTAAAGACATTACATTATTTTTTGTTACTAGGTTGTTACAAAATTGTTTTCTTTTCATATAAGCACAAATTAAATTATATTGCATAAGAAAGAAAAAAAAAAGATATAGTTAAGGTGAATGGTAAATCAAAAAGAAATAAAAAGCTTGTCAGTTTCTTTTTCTCTCTTCAGAGCTCAATCAAAAAAGTAAATAAATAAATGTAATCCATGACTAAAAAAAGGAAAATTTTCTAAATGAAGATGGGATATACCAATAAATCCATATAAGTTACAAGCAGACCAAATCAAGACCTAAAAGCTACTCCTTCTGTTTACAAAGAGAAGGTTGAACACAATTTAATGAATATAATCACTAAAACTTCCAAATGAATGTCTATGTAATCAGCTTAAAACTGAAAATATACCCTCAAGATAAAACATCTAATAAATAATTGCCAGTGTCCTATCACAGATCCAGTTGTATTTATGCAACTATTCAAATTATGACTATATATATATATATACAAAAAAATGGTACATGATTCAAAAACATGTGATTATGTCACTTTTTTTTAATGTTTAATTTGTTCTTCAAAAAAATGTGAAAGAGAACAGTTCACTTTCATTCACTTTGCTAACAAATAGTTTGCAGTAGTAAAAATGTTGCAGCATTGTTATTACTTTGATAACAGTACCAAATCTAACAAACAAAAATAAGTTAAACACATGGGTCAAGAGAGAACAATTCCAAGGACTTACAGGTACAGACACAAGATGAGAAATCTGTGCCTCCTGAGAACAAAATCTGACATTCCAAAATGCAACAAACACCCCAAAAAGGCTAGAAAGTACAATGTGACAAAAATAAGTGAACCAAAATACAATGATTATGAAGACTTATTAACATGGAATTATATTTAAAAGTAAGAGAGCTGTTTTTGTTTTGCATTAAGAAATTAATGGTAACTAACCAAATATTTTATAGTAAGTTTTTGAGAAAAATGTAGTTCCAGTAGATTAAAAATTATTTTTTAAAAAAAAAAAAAAAAAAATTATATCCAAAACCATCAGTCTTGCACTAGTTTTAATATCAAAATGATTTAAATATCTACAATCAATATATTATTTTGTTTGCTCTATCAATCTTCCTGCATTTGCTTATAAATATAACTTTTCTCTATAGATCACAAATCTGCACAATCATTTCATCTGAAAAATTTACAGTAACTTAGAAAATTTTTTTCACTCAAAATTCTAAAATAAAGTAGTACATAATATCTACATGTACTATCCTAAAATATCTCCAGAATGTAATTTGTAGCAACTTTAACAAGATTAAAATTTCAAAATTGATATTATTAATTCATATAATAAAGTAGTTGATTTTTTTTTTAAATAATGATTATAAACAACTTCATTAAATATAGTGGTTTATACTGAGCAGGAAATAATGCTCTAATTTCTACTTTTCTTAATCCTCCTATTAAAGATTAGGATGTAAGCATGAGTCACCTTTTGTAAGTCAAGCAATTTTGAAAAAAATTACAATTGTTAGTTTACACTGCACAAGGTTTCCAAGCAAATAACATTGGAAAATAAATTATACCACAAGAGTTTATATCAGCAACTTTGTAAATCAAATAATCCTAACATTTTAACATATAAATTATTAGCAAATACAAATCTTAATTTAAAAATATTTTTAAAATATTTAAGTGAATAATTTAAACATTAAATATCAAGTTTGAACTATCAACATTTTTAAAATTCAACCTTATATGTATTACTATCAGTCTTTCACTTCTTTTAAGTATGTATAAATCATAATTCATGTTCTTCAATGCATTTTCAAACAATAAATAAAGTAAAATAAATTTCTTGGCCTTATTGTCTTTATTAACCATTGGAGAACCACATAAAAACTACAGAGTTTTAATCTCTTATTAAAATGCATAAGATGTAATTATATGATCATGTCTATCTATTTCAAAAAATAATTTTAACAGGCATAAAAATAATTGAATATTTCCTGAACTAACTTGTAACATTATGTGAATTTTAAATTTTGATATTAAGAAAAATGTAATTTAACAAAACAATAAAAAAACAAACATATGCTGCAAAGTAACAATTTGCAAGATTCAACAAATAGCATGTTTATAGATACAAATTTAACATAAATAAAGAATAATTATTTCTATTTCTAACAAATTTCAGTAAGTAATTATAGGTTTATTTGGGAGTACTACCATCAGTAGTATGGATGTGCACTGTGGTGTAATGGATATCGGTTCAGAACAAAAAATGAGTCACATTCAAATTCCAGTTGAAGTCATTGCATTCACTTACGCGCAAATACCCTTTGAATAATAATCGATTGCTTCTTTCTCCAGCTATGGGTTAAATAGCATGACAGATTAGGTTCTTTAGCCTAACCAGTCTAGGCAACCAGTCTACCACAAGAAGTGGCAACAACCTGCTGTGAGAAAATCTGCCCAGTCAGTCATGTCTCTTTCAAGACATGATTATCCGAGCTTGAATTATGTATGGCACTTAACTGACTGACCATCAGTATAAAATAACATTTAATAAATTGCATAAATTTAATATTACAAACTAAAATAGAAAAAATTCTACAAGCAAATTTTGATATCTCAAAATAAAATATATACATAAAATAATCAATCATTGCATATAAACAATATCAAAGCTTCCAAGACTGTTTTATAATATCTGAAACAGATTACTTTTTTAATTAGTATCAACATTTTACGCACTTGTAAAAACAGAAGAAAAACAAAAACAAAAATTGACAATATCCAAAATATTTATACTGTGCTAAATAAAATATATTCAATTATTCAATAAACAACTCCATTATGAATATATTTAAATGTTTTATATGTAAAACTATTTAAACCCAAATCCTGATTTCAGGACAAATCTGTGCTTAGTTTTTTAAAAAAATTTAAAAGACAAATCAATTAGTAAAATTTGAAATAATGAAACATTTTTTAGCATAGCAACTTTACCAGAAATCTAATAAAACACAAAAAAATCAGTAAAGAAGTATTTAATAAAAGATTTAATCAAAAATAAGTTATAATTAGAAGAGTTGTATTTTCAAATACTATCATAAGAGTAATTTTAAACTCTTTCAAAATACATTAAATTAGCAATAGTCAGATATCAAATTTTCATAATTGATCACATCATATCAAATTTGATGTTGATTTCTTGGCAATACAACTCTAGAATCTTTGCTGTCTTTACAGAAGAGAACACGAATGCCAACACTGAAATTTGTAGCAAGAGCCCTTGAACCAAGTTTGCTCAGATGAACACCATCTCTAGCTAAAAAATCCTTATTTACTCCTCCATCAGTCCAAAAAACACTATAATTATCAAGAAAAGCAAATCCACGAACTTGACAAATCCGCATACAGCAACAATTTGTAACATTGGTTTTCCGGTTCCATTCCCAAGACATTCCACTTCTAGGAAGAATAGAAGAATACATAATTTTGGTTCCTTTGGGAATAACTGCTTTTATTCGCTCCAACATAGCTCCCACTTTATGAGATACTAACTCTGCTGAGCTGTTTTCAACTAAGTCATTCCCTCCAGCATGTACCAAAATTCCTTTATATTCTCCATTTTTAACTAGTTTGATTGCTTCATCTGCAATTCTTTCTAAACTTGCACCATTGAAGCTCTTGATATCAATACGATCAATGCTTTGTCGAGCCATGTTTTTTACCCCACCACCCCACACATATTTAATGACGGAACATCCGATAATGAGAACTTTGTTTCCAAAACTTTGTTCATGCCAAATGCCATTTTCCTGAACCTTATTTATTTGGCAGCAGTCATCCTTGCTTTTACAAGATGTGTCACATGAATGATTACAGGCAATACTAGAACAAGAACTGGAGGATCTGCTCCAAGATGGTACACAAAGATTTTGTTTTTTGATGTTAGGACTACAGTTTAGAATTGAATCAATCCAATCTATAGTATCTACATTGACTGGTACACATTGATCAAGGTGAAAATCAACAGAATTATGCCTAGCAACAGCAGTTTGAGATTTCTCTATATTACCCTCCAAATATTCAACAGTTCCTTCCAACTCATTGCATTTCCATTTCAGTTCAGTATTATTTTGATGAAGTTTAGAGATTTCATTTTTCATATCTTTTCTTTCTTCTTCAAGTTCTTTAATTTGCATACGCATTTCTAAAAGACTTGCTTCAAGTCTACATATTCTACAAATAAAATTATATTCCTTATCTTCTACTGTATTTTTAATATTGGTCACATGATATCGAGCATGACAAGATGCACACTGAATCAAATTATGTTTATCTTCATCATTGATAAAACTAGTTTTCATTTTATCAGTTAACAAATCCATTTGAGAGGAATTAGATACATTAGAGCTTCCATGCATTAAACCTCTGTCCCAGAATTCTTCTAAAACATCTGAAGTTGTCTGTAGGAGAGAACTATTCTTCCTCACTTTGCATGTTTCAATTTCATCTATAGATAAACAATCTTTACAATCCTGATCTTTCATTTTAATGTCCATTGTGAATAGCCAAACTAAACAAAAAAAGATTTTTCATCTCATATTTAATTTTTATTTTTTTTTATTTTTATTTTTAAATGGAAATTATTTTTTTCAATTTTTCATTAAAAATAATAAAGTTGCTAAACAATAGATCAATAATTCCTTTAAATCTATGTAGATGTATATACTTTTATATATTAATCGCACTAATCTTATATGATAAATATTGAAATAATCAAGTACTTGATCCACTTGTTTTTTTTATGTCAATTTTTTTAATTTAAAGGATTCTCAAACCATAAGTCACAATTTTTTTAAAAATATATCCATTGAAAGATGAATTTGAACATAAATAATCCATTTGAAAATTCATAGTTTAAAAATGTTTTTTTTGTTTCCCTTTTTTATGGGCTCATTCTAGCTCCAGTGAATTGTTCATATCCAGACCACATTAATTCTTCCATGATCACCACACATATTCGTTAGATATTTAGAAGCAGTGGGAAATAAAAGGATGTATCCATTATTAAACATGAAATGTTTTCATTTTGTGAAGAGGCACAATGCACAATGCTGTATGAGTGTGTGTAATCAATGTAATATTGAGCAGATTAAGCACTAGTCATATGTTTTAAGCAGATAAATGCCACAGCTGATTGGCAGCTTGGAATAAACATCAGCCATAAGGATTATAAGATTAACATAGGGAGTATTTACACTATTCATATTGATTAAAAGCATCCAGTAGCATTTGTTCAATAGATTAAGAGCAAGTAAAAAGTGGCATGTGTTTCGAAAATGAAGTGCATAATAGCAAAATCTTGCTTAACGAAGCAATTGAAATTTAAGATCAGAAAATTAAATGTAGAATGTTAAAAAGAATATATTTAAAATAAAAAAATAAACAGGCACCAAACAATTAAAATAATAAATATGGTATTTAAGAACATTGATAAATTTCATATATTTTACTCAAGGTATCCTGAATAAAACTAAAAGCTAGTAAGAAAAAAATATGAACTCAAAGTGTGATATATACTACCAGCCATAATTATTAGGCCACCCCAGTTTTTTTTTTTAAAGAAATTATGTATTTCATACTATTTTTAGTATTTATTGCCAAATAAAAATAGAATGGCTCTTTTGTTATTATTACTTTGCTTTCTTGCCTTGTAAAATTTTGCAAAGATGAACTCATCCGAATCACCCTAAATTTTCTTCATTCTTTCATTGATGAAACTGCAATATAGGTAATAATTAAATATTTATAAATTTATTTAATACACATGTTATTGTGCAATATTAACAAAAGAACCATTCTATTTTCATTTACATTTAATCACTTGGCAATAAATACTAAAAAATAGTATGAAATAAATCATTTTTTTTTTAAAACACTGCCGCTTAATTTTAGGAATTCTTTAACAAATTAATTTTAAATTATTATTTACTTTTTGGTTGGCTGGTTAATTTTCAGAATATATTTTATTTACCTAGCTGTTACGTTTATTTTTATTTAAAAACTGAGTCAGCACTTTGAAAGACTTTTACATATATCTTGTGTTTTCTTTATGGGAAGGGGGGGCACTGCAATACAATTGACTTAGATGGCTTCTTCCGACTTATACTAAGTTAAAACTTAGTTTAATTTTTTTTTTAAATTGGAGTAGATAGACCCTTCTATCACCCGGTTCACACTCCTCCCTCTTCTTTTGGACAGAAGTAGAGATGTATGCCTTGTTTCCTGTTTAGAAAGGAGTCTCCGGTTTCTTTCTTCTCGTCCAGTCCTAGTCATAGTGTTGTCATAAGCTTTTTGCAGTGTTTGTGGACGGTGGCAATATTTGTTCATTCTGAGGGTACCAGGTTGGCTGTTTCCTGGTTGCTGCTTCCAACTGGTAATTAGGAGACTGAACTTGTGCAGAATGTCATGAGAGGCTGCTCTGATCAACAGTTGATTAATATTGGGATTATATGTAGTGCCATGTCGCGCATGGATGGGTGTTCTTGCATAAACCTCCAGTGGGCAACCCTGAGGCCACTTTATGCTGCAATCAGTGCCAGTTTCCCTCCCACACATGCTGCTCACAGTCACCGACTGACTCTAGGCATCTCTCCTAATAAAACTTTCATGAATACACACCAACATAATAGCAAATCTAAACCAGCTAACCTAAAAACATCCAAACCCATCAACCTCTTTTACTGACATACGAGGTATATGCACCAACTTTCACAGTGTCAAATCCTTTCTCCAGGTCAACGCACCAGACATCCTGGCCCTCTGTAAAACTAACCTTGATTCTTCTATCCTATCTTCTGAATTCTATGTCCCTGGTTGGTTGGTTGGTTGTTGGGGTTTTACAGCATATCAACCACTTAGGTTATTTAATGCTAAATCCAGTTTACACATATATATTAGATATATCTAATTTGTAAATGTAATTTAAGGATAACGTCCTTAATCCACAGGTCATTTACTCTTACTCGAGTAAATGGTTGCAAATGTTTCAATCTGACACTAGTTAGTTTATTTAATATAAATAATTGATTTTTGTAGCCAATTGATGTAATTATTTCTCACTACCAGATTTACTTGCAGTGATTAAAGACCCAACATAGTACTATTCAACAGTAGGTTGATCGTTTGGGTTTTTATGGCATATCAACCTTGATCGGTTGAATACTCTGGATTATGATGAGGCATATTTTTGAATATAACCCTGTCTCTCGCAAGAAAGAGAGAACAACACCAATGTTAACATTCTCAAACATATTCCTCATATTATCTATTTTAAAATATCACTGATTCTAGCTAGCATACCGCATTCCATTAGAATATTTAATCGTGCAATGTGTTTGACATGTCAAACACTGTGGTGGCTGTTCCTGCGTGAGCATAAATGAATGAGTGAATCGTGAGTGGCCAATACGCAGTTGAGATATAATGACTGGTTCCTTTCTTGATTTTCTGAAAGCCGGTTTCCATTCTCCCAGAGTAGGCTTTATTTGAAAGAGTTTGTTATTAGTGTTGCAATTCCAGTATTGTAGCCATTTTGTCAGAAAGTATTTATATATTTGGGGTTTGAAGTCAGTATATTGAATACTGATATTTTCCAGCCTGAGATCTAAGGCCGATTTTGCTGCCGAATCAGCTCTTTCATTTCCACTCACTCCAATGTGGCTTGGTATCCAGCACATAATTATATCTTTGTAACTAGACATAGAGTCTAGTCTACTCAGCAGTTTAACTATTAATGGGTTTTCTAGTTGTTTGTTTTTCACTGATGTTAACACAGAGAGTGAATCTGAAAATATGATAAATTTGTTGTGTTTGTCGCTGGAAATGATGTTGAGAGCAAAATCAATGGCACAGGCTTCTGCAGTAAAAATGAAACTTTCCATAGGAAGGGCTTTTTTTTTAGTGCCATCCTTGGAGCCATCCATAAATATATATTAGTGGTCAGGATGGTTTAAGAGGGTAGTATGAAATTTTTCCAGAAAGGTGCTGGGGTGTGTTTTTGCTTTTGGTAGTTTGTTTAATTGGAGGATTACTTGAGGTTTTTTGATGATCCAAGGTGGAACTTGTATAAGAATGATTTTATTTATACTTCTAAGAGAAATTGCGGATTTGTGGAGAATAGGCTCAATCCGAAAGACAAATGGTTTGATTGAATTTTCTTTTTGTTGAAACTGTTGCTTATGTTTAAAATTGAAGGTACAGTTGTCAGCTGGGATGGATGGGCATGACTTCAATTTTATGTAGTATTTGGGAGTCAATTTTATGCATCTGAGTTGTAGGGGAGCTTTATGGGCTTCAGTATATAAACTTTCAGCTGGAGAAGTTCTGAAGGCTCCTAAGACCTGTCTTAGGCCTTCATGGTGAATTGGGTCAAGCTTTTTAAAGTAAGATTTCCTGGCAGATCCATAAATAAATATACCATAATCTAATTGAGAGCGGATTAGAGCTCTATATAACTTGAGTAGCGATTGACAGTCAGCTCCTCATTTTGTATGGGTGACTACTCATAAAAGTTGTTGAGCATGGGCAGTTTTAAATTTTAAATATCTTATATGAGTGATGAAAGATAATTTCCTGTCAAATATAACTCCCAAGAATTTGTACTTGTTAACGACTGGTATTTCCATGTCTTCTAGCTTTATGACTGGGTCATTGTGCATTTTTCTTAATTGACAAAAATGCACACATTTCGTTTTGCTTTTAGATACTTGAATCTGTTTATATTTGTCCTATGTGTTATTTCATTGATGCATTGTTGTAGTTGGCTTTCTGCAGTCCTCATATATTTTGATCTGGAAGTGATGCAGAAGTCGTTAACGTAAAGATAACCATCAATTCCAGGAAAAAGGCACATTATTATACTGTTAATTTTTATATTAAAAAGTGTCACTGATAAAATACTCCCTTGAGGGACTCCCTCTTCTTGCTTGTGTAGGTTAGAAAGTTGGAACCCCCTGTTCGAAAGAAAACTCTCAATGAAGTTCAGCAATCTACCTCACAGTCCAAGGTTATAGAGATCTTTCATTATTCTAAACTTCAAAGTGGTTTCATAAGCCTTCTCCAAATCAAAGAAGATGTTGTTTTTGGATATTAGCCTCTCTTATGGAGGTTTCCAATTTAACCACATGGTCCATTGTTGATCTGTTTTCTAAAACCACATTGAGAGTTGGTGATGAGTTTATTGGATTCAAGGTACCAGACCAGTCTTTTGTTAACCATGTGCCCCATTGTTTTACAGAGGCAACTAGTGAGTGCTAATGGACGATAGTTGGATGGGTTTGTGTTGTCTTTCCCAGGTTTAGGTATAGGGATAACAGTTGCTATTTTCCATGATTCTGGGAATGTCCCATGTGTCCAGATATCATTAAATATTTTGAGAAGATAGGTCAGTGATTTATTTGGTAAATGTCTTAGAAATTCATAATGAATTTCATCAGGGTCAACTACTGTATTATATGATGCTTGATTGCTTCTTTCAGTTCTGCTAGTGTAAACGGAAGATTATATTTTTTGAAATTATTTGTCTTAAAGTTAAGATTTTTCTTTTCAACGAGTCTCTTGCAAGTAATGAATTGTGGGTTAGAGGTGTTGAGTGAGGAATTTTGTGAGAATGTCTTGGCTAGCATTTCTGCTATGTCTTTCTTTGTAGTTGCTTCTGTATGATCTTTTCTAAGACGTCAGAATAGTTGGTGGTGATTTTCCAGAGATTTTCCTTATTATCCTCCAGATATTGTTTGTTTTACTAGAGGAGCCAAGTTGGTTGACATATTTTTGTCAACTCTCCTTCTTGGCTTCCTTTATGATTTTTCGGGCTTTTGACCTGACAAGTTTGAAAGTATTGAGATTAATGGTGGTAGGTTGTTTATGAAATTTTCGTAAGGCAGCCTTACAAAGGCGGATAGCTGTTTTGCATTCATCATTGAACCAGGGTGTGCTGTGTTTGTCTGAGGTAGAGGTTTTTCCAATAGATTCATTGGCTACAGAGATTAGGGTTTTGGTAAAATATTCGATGTTAGAGTCTGGGAAAAGTTTTTGTTCACAGAGGGTTTCAAAAACTTCCCAGTTCGCCTTAAGTTTCCAATGAGGGAGTCTTTCATCTTTAAGAGGTTGTAGAATTTCAAGAAGTATGGGGAAGTGGTCATTACTGCAAAGATCATCATGAACCTTCCCACCCATAGTCCATATAGCTTACGGGACCGCATATAGTGAGGTCAATGGCTGAATAAGAACCTGGGAACAGGTTGAGGTATGTGTTGGATTTATTATTTAGTAGGCATAGGTTATTTGATTTGATGACTTTTTCTAGGTCTTTGCCCCTTTTTATTGGTTTTCTGGCACACCCAGACAGTGCTGTGGCTGTTTAAGTCACCCAGCAATAAATAAGATTTTGGTATTTGCTGGAGTAATTTATTCATTTTGGAGTCACTGATGGGGTCATGTGGAGGAATGTAGATAAGAGCAGATGTGTATTGGTTTATGTAGAGTTGCTTTAATAATGATTGCTTGAAGGTCAGTATCTATCTGAATTTGGCTTTGAGGTACATCTTTCCTAACTAGGATCAACACTCCTCCAGAGGCTCCATTTCCATCTTTGTTAAAATAGTTATAAGTATTGTTTGAATTTGATGGAGGTAGTTTCTTTTAGGAAGGTTTCTTGTCGGCAAACTATTTTGAGGTTGTGGCTGGTCAGAAGTTGTTGAAGTTCCTCATAATTGGCCCGGATTCCTCTGCAGTTCCACTGTAGGATTGCATTATTTTGTAATTTCATTGTTTAATGTGTAATTTGGTTGAATTGGAATTATTGCCCTTTTTTTTACTTATTTTTAATGCTTGGCTCATTGGGTTTCATCCTTTCTATAAAGCTAAACCTATTTTCCGTGTCAATCTTTGAAGTTGATTGTTCTGTAAGTTGGCTTGGTAGATTTGAACACTTTAGACGTTCCTGTGATGAAGTTGGAGTATGGTCTCTCTATTTTTCCTCAGGTTGTCAATTTTGGAAGTTGGAAGATAGATTGGTGATCATTGCAGGTTTTGTTTTTTTTTGGAGGAGTGGTCTGTGATGTTTTTTGTTATTTTTTTTATCATCCCTTATTTTGTCATGAGTTTTATTATTCTGAGCTGGAACTTCAAACCGGGATGTTTGTTGAGTACTATTAGCATGTTCCTTCTTTTTCTGGAATTTTGTCCACTCGCTTGGATCCAAATTTATGAGTTTTTCGATCAGGGTTCTATATTTGTTAACTTCATTGTTAGCTTCAGCTCTGTGTAACAGGGGCATAGCTAGTCTCACCCATATAGAGCTCTACAATTTTTCTGACCTTCTGGAAAGACATTTCTCTTAAGTTTTACCTCAAGGATTTCTTTTTCTTTCCTGTAGACATCACAAGATCTTGCATATGCTGGATGGTCTTGTTGGCAATTTGGGCATCTTAGTGGTTTCAAACATTCCTCCTCTTTATGATTTGGCTCTTTTTCTCTGCATTTGGAACATGTCTGTCGTCCTCTGCAAGTGTCCCTGTGGTATCCAAATTTCTGACATTTGAAGCACCTCAAGGGAGCTGGAAATACTGTTCGACTCTCTCCAGACAATAGCCTATTTTGACCACTTTAGGAGTTTGGGGCTGGTTAAAAGTCAACATGTAAGTGTTAGTTTTGACTTTTTCACCACCTTTTCTTATAGTCACCTTTAATTTGTCACACCGTTTTCCCAGAGCAGCTGTTATCTCGTCTTCTGTTGCTAAAGCCAACTCCCGATTTCTGATGACACTTTTGGAAATATTAAGTCTCATGTGGATAGGTTTTACATTTGAAGTTATGAAAACTTATTTTTAGAAGGTTTTCTGCTCATCTCCTGTTATCCCCCTCAACAAGCAAGTTTCCATTTCTCAATTTTTTTAACATTTTTTGGTATTGCTCATGCAGAGATAATTTTTTCAATCAAAAAAGGAGAGAATTTAGTGAAACAGACCTCTTCCAGGGATTTAATGACAATGAATCTGGGGAAGTCTGCTGCTTCATACTCAGAGTATTCTTTTAGTTTTTTTTATTTAAAGATACCATGTCTGGGTTTTTATTTTCACTGGCCCTGTGCTCCACCACTCACCACAGAGTCCAACTTGAGAAGGAAATGAACCAAGAGGCAACCCATTTGCCTTGGCTGAGACAGGGATACATGACCAGTATACTCATTAAGAGCGAAGTCTTGAGCCTCTGCAAAATTCTGGTTATAAAGCCCTTCAATTTAACAGTGGTCAAAAAGTCTTTTGCTCTCAACAAAGTTGACCCTTAGCCCCTGCCTTCTAGCATATATAAAAGGTTGGGAAAGATTCCAATAAAGTAGATTCGGTAATACAATCAGGAGAAAAAGAAATATATATGAGCTAGAGCATGTCGGGACCAGCTGATTGATTGGATCAGGCCTCTCTGAACACCCGTCTAAGCCCAGGTAAGGACCAAAGTGGTATGTTGTAGAAACATGACCTCTTTGCACCTGGGTCATGACCTTCTCAACCACCAGGATTCCATCCCCAGACATCACGGGTCACCACCCACAGTCAAAAGGTGGCCCCAGTGAGGGACTTTTATCCTCTGCAGAGGTGCAGTCAACATATTCTGAGGCCCCGCCAACAGGACGATCTAAGTCCCTGGTTACCTTCCCCTCTTCAGGAAGGACTCCAATGTCCACATGTATGGGCTTGGTGTCTACATCAGTGAACAGTTCCCTCTAGCTAGGGTGATATCTGTTAAATCTTTTGATCATTCTTATATGTGTTTCTGTCTGTCCCTACTTAGCTCAGTTAGCTATCTCTTCTTCCTCTACTGTTCCCCCTCAACTCCCAACTGTTCCATTCTCAACTGCATCTCTAATAATATTGACAAGGCCATTTCCTTTCATCCATCTGCCCATATATTTGTGTTTGATGACTAACACCCACCACGCCAAGCAGCTGAAAAACTCTGCCACTGATCTTACTGGTGTCCACACCATGAATTTCTCAATTACTCAGTCCCTTACAGAAGTGGTGGAGTTCCCCACGCGTTTCTCTAATAACCCTAACAGACCTGATTCACTGCTAGATCTGTTTTACCTCCACCTCTTGACTCTTGCAATGCCAAGCAACTCTGCCCCCTCAGAAACTGACCATGCGGTGGTTCCCAATAACATCTTCCACCCCCACTCCACCAAAGAACCTTAGACTAACAGAATATCCTACTGCTACCAAAGAGCCAATTGGAAAGCATTCCACGATTTCCTTAGAATAATGTCTTTAATCTCCCCATTGAGGGATGTGCGGCTGAAGTCTCTTCTTGGGTTAAGGTTGGCATCGATGCTTTCATCCCAACCAGAAAGTTGAGACTTAAACCATACTCGTCCCCGTGGTTCTCATCCGCTTGCTCAGCCGCCATCACACATTAAAATCACTTCTTCCAGCTTTATTGAAGTCATCCATCAGACTATAACAGGTGCCTCTTTGACATTGCTCGCAATGAGTGCAAGAGGATACTTAAAGAAACCAAGTTGCTGTTTGCAGCCATAATGAAGCAGCCATAGCATCCCGTAAGTTGAGTTCCAAAGACTACTGGAGGCTCTGAAAAAGTGTACAAAACAATAGCAAACCCTCAATCCCCACTCTAATCAACGAATTCAAGATCCTCACAGATTCTCCACCAACTTGACACTGGACTCATCCGAAATTCCCGTACCCAACTTCCCACACCGAACCAAAGCCCAACTGACTGACATACACATCACCCCATCAGTGGTTTCTAAAATAATTTCAAAGTTTGACCCCCATAAAGCAAGCGGCGACGACGGAATTCCAATCATTGTCCTGAAGAGATGCTCCCTCGAACTCCCCTCTGTTCTCTCCAAACTCTACAACTACTGCCTCTCTGCTTCTTGCTTTTTTGTCTGCTGGAAGTCCTCCTCCATAGTTCCAATATATAAAAATACTGGTGAATCCTCTGACCCCTCTAATTATTGCCTTATCAGCCTCCTACCGATCTTTGGCAAAGTGTTCGAAGCCATCATCAACGTCGAGGTAGTACGACACCTCACATCCTACAGACTTCTTTGACAAACACTTCATTTCCACTTCACCAGGTCTACTGCCGATATGCTCACAACCATCACTGAGTATATACACCAGGCTCTTGACAAGAACAGTGAAGCCCAAACTGTTGCCCTAGACATTTTCAAAGCATTCGACAGTCTGGCATACTGGCCTTCTATGCAAGCTGTGGGGCTATGGTATAACTGGACAATTGTTTGACCTAATCCAGTCATTTCTTTCAAATGATACAATTAATGTAGTATTGTGTGATAGTACTGGGAGGTATGTCTACCTCCCAGTACTATCACACAAACACCGATGTCTCACAAGGCTCTATTCTAGGTCCTACACTTTTGCTTATCTACATTAACGATTTCTCCGATGTAATAAGATCCCAAGTAGACATATGCTGACAACACTATGGTTTACTCTTGCCTCAATCAAAAATCTGCTGAGGCTGACAAAGCAACCTTGCCACTGAGCTTGAAAAGGACCTTCAATCCGTGGTGGACTGGAATAAGAAATGGCTCATGAATTTTAATGCTTCTAAAATGAAGCTGCTATCTATGTAACCCCTGCACAACAGTGGCAGTATAATGCCTTGCTTAGGGCAATATGATTATAAATAAAAAAAAAAAAATGCTGTAAGTTATATCTGAAAACATTAGTTATATATTAATACCAAATAATATCTAATAAGGAAACTTAAAAATGAATTTTTTAAATTGTTATAAGTTTCATTTGTATGATTTATGGGACTGAATTTAAACAAATCTTTGATAAAGAAAATAATCTCAAAACATAATTATTGTTTATAATGAATTATATAAATACATTGTGAAAAAATCTATCCTAGTTATTTTTATCCATAAAAACATTAAATAAAAACAATTTATTTTAAACTCTTAACTCAAACTCATAAAATTCAGTGGTTACTTTAAAATGAAGAAATTTTAGCTTTCTTTTTCTTTATTGCAATACTGTTTTAGCCCAGTATAGCTGGGAAGAAAAACTTAAGTTCAAATAAATTTTTATTAGTACAGAAGTTACATTGTCACAACCAAAATGTTTTACTGCAGTTTGATATTTTTGTATGGTTATTCAGTAAATAATAGATGAAATTTGAATAACCTATGTACTTTAAGTTACCTTTTAACATAGTAATATTTAAGAAGCTGAAATTATTGATTTTTTTTTTAAATATTTAATATGTAACAACATTTTTTGTTTTCATTCTTAATCTATATGCCAAGTTATTTGAATGATCAAGAATCTCCGGTTTTCTATCCTTTGTAGTGCCTTTTCATTAGTTTTAGTAAAAATGAAATATAGAATATACAGATTATCTGTTCAATTCATGCAAATGAAAAACAAATACTGGAGATTTTAAACTGATTAAAGTTTAGTTTGCTAAATTTTGCATCTTTCTGTATTATATGCCATATCTGGTTGTATATGCTTATAACTTTTTGCAGCACCAGAATTATTTCATTTGCACTGATGACACCGAATAATATTTTTTATGACAAAGCAGCCTGTTTATAAGGAAGCTTGAAGATGAAACAATTGACTGCGAAAAAAACAGAATAAACTAATTGAAAACAATATATTTAAAGACAGACTCACATTTGATAACCTAACAATAGCAAGGACTTAATAGAATATCAATTTTATATATGCTGTCATTTTTCTAGCAGAGGTGAACTAGTATATACACAATTTTCTTAAAAAAAAAAAAATAAAATCTTTTTTAAAAAATTGAAAGACTTCAAAACGTTTGGCACCACCAAAGATGGAACTATAAGAAATGGCTACCAATGTTGAAGCAAAGAAAACACTTAATTGAATTTGACCACTTTGATGCCAAACCAAGAAATCATAAATTACCAAAACATGTACTAACATACAAAACCCTGACAAATGCTAACTTATTACAAAAACAAAAAAAAGAAAAAAAAATGAAAGACTACTTACAACAGTATATGAGCCAAATTTTCAAACTATGAAGAAGATCATAAGTTGGTATTCTCATATCACTTCCACTGATAATAGTTTCAGCATTCCAAATTTAAAGATAAATAAATAAAGCCTCGAGTCAAAAAAGGAAAGCTTTGAAAACCAGAAGCACCGGTGTATTTTAATATAGGAGTAGCATCCTATAGAAGGGATAGAAATTTCTAGAAAACAATGACAAATAGATTAGGTCATTCTACTATAAGATCTAACTCTCCAAAGTCTACCATCAGGCCATGGCTGATGGATTTTTATTTTGAAATGAAAAGTGCAGCCAGTGACTGTACTTTTCATTGGTCCAGAAACTGTTTATATTCAAAGAAAATTTTTCAAGATAGACAACCAGAACATATAACAAATATTGTGTAAATCAGTTAAAAGCCACTGAATGTTTCCCTTTTGGGTGAAGCTATAAGATCTGTAATTTGGGACAGTAGAGCCTCAGAAATTATTAATGGAAAAAAATGTTATGAGTATTTTCTGGAAATGTTGTCACATCAATGAAGACAAACATCAAAGTGCAGGAAGGTTAAAAAAAGTAACCCTAGAAATGGAAAGGTTTTACTATCACAAAGTCAGGTTACACTGCAAGCATTAGAGTGGCCATTGTTGAAATAGATACCTGTCTTTTGCTTAGCAAAGCTTCTGTGAAAAAAGCATAATCAAGATTAAAAATGAAAGTATTTATATTCAGAAAAAAAAATGAAACTCAAATATACAACTTCTGAACATTACTATGTGTCATTGATGAATCCATAACTTTTACTAAAAACTGGCAGTGTAAATTCCCCACTTTTTAATGAAAGAAATTGCCAGTAAAAGTATACAGGATAAAATAAAGGGTGCCACTAAATTGCCTAAACAGTTTCTATCCAAGTGGATAGAAACTATGTTGCCTGGTTAAGAATGCAGATGTCAAAACAGAAAAAATTCATGGAATTATTAGAAGACATTTCAGCTTTCAATATGTCCCCAATGCAAAAAAGACTGAAACTGAACCTATTGTTTTGTTTTTGTTTTTTTCTGGATATATACTTTAATGAAACTGTGGCTATGGACATCATTTTTTTTTAACCATGGTATAAAGAGTGGCCATGTAATTAAGTAGTTAAAACAATAGTGAAATTATTTGTCTATACTTCTGAGATGAGGTAGTATCTATACTATTTACACTATTCGAACTACTGTCCTTATCTTTTATGTCATTTTTAAATGTTTCAGGCATTGTACGCTCCAGCCTAAGTTTACATAGTTTTCCAGTAGTTAACTTAGAGAGTTAAGTTGAAGGGAGATAACTCATGACAACTAAAAGTGGCTTTGCACAAGGAATGAAAATGATATACCCCAGTGATCGTAATAAAGGGTTCAGTTGAAAATTCCTAGAACCTGAAGAAGGTTGGAGCATACAATGGCCGAAATGTCAACCAAGGTGAGGACAATAGTCCAAATAATGTATCTATGAGTTAAGAGGTGACGTTAAAGAAGATAATGAAGAGGAGACATGAGGTGAAACCAAAAGCAGATTGAAACAGGCCACTGGGAGTAAACAACCTAAAATTTAATTTCCCCCCACACAAGTGGGTTAGATACCTAAACCTTAATAACAACTTGCAGACTAGATGAAAATTAATGTTATAAGCAGGGGCAAACAAAGAAACAAGGAGGAGAAATTTATGATGAGTGTTGTCATGGATCAAAGGGAAATCTTTTGGTTTAAATATGGAAACTCAGAATGAAAGACAAATGAAACAAAATAGACATCTGATATTGAAAATTTGATGTTAATGTGTTGAGTTGTCCGAATTAGAGAAAGCAAGAATAAAAGAAACTATAAAATTGGATTAAAAATAAAATATTTTAATTTCTTGATTATGGTCAGCCAAGAATATATACAAGATGGATCTGTAAAAAGAAACTCTTGAAAACCCAATTAATAAGAGAAGACTAATAGAAAAAAAAACTTTCAAGATATTGAAGCAAGAAATATTAGAATGTTCGTTCCAGGGAAAGTTTTATAACTGCCCTTGAAATATCTCAAGAGAGATGAACTTGTATATCAATGGAAATTAAAACTTCTTTTCTGCAAGGAGAGACATTTGATAGACAATCTACCTATATCCTCTTCCAAATGTCAATGTACCACAAGGTTACCTTTGAAAACTGGCAAATTGTGTACATGGATAAAACTTGTGCATGATATTCAATGGTCAGAAAGGGACTAATAAAGCCATAAGCAATTCCTTTAAAATATGACCAGACCATTTTTACATAGCATTTTAACCATAGATTTCATGCTATTATTACCACCTATATGATACCAACTGCCCTCGTATCAGGCTGTATGCTGCATGTGTTAACTGGCCGTAAGCTAGTCGCACCTAATTCTGCAGCTGTTTGCTTCTGTTCCATCTCCAGATGATTGAAGATGTCAAATGATCAGTCAAAATCCCTCACTCTCTGCCATGTTGTGATTTCTGATCTCAGAGGAAGCTAAGGACCTGAGAATAAGGGGCGCTCATCTTCATGCTGCATTCCTCGACAACTGAAAATCAAGAGACAGTTGAAGGCATATGCAGAAATAAGGGAAACAGACAAGAAAAAAAAGAAGACAATAGCGAAGGCCAGTCTATATGGACTAATAATTATATTGTATCTCTTTATACAGTGAAAGAAAGAGTAAAAGAAAAGAATTAAAAGAAAATACAATCCAACTTTTTTCAGAGTTCACAAATTCAAGGGAATAGTCTTTGTGCTCCCCTCCCCTTGGGTTCTGCTTAGAAGTGGTGTACGTGTTACTAGCACAGTGGGAGAGAGAGAGAATCTTTCCACATCTTCACTTCACATTCCAAGTGGTTCTCTCTCATGTCTCTCTGATGTATCTGACTGTTTTGACTTGTTTTTTAAATTCGTCACCTTACCTTTTTGTTGAAACCATTCCAATATGATGTAAGGTGGTGAGTGTTTGAAATGGTTGTCCATAAAAAGTCTAACATCAATTTTGTGTATCTGGCTTTATTCCCCACTTACGTTTTTCGTGCAGATGTCTGCCATTCTTGAAGTTTAGAGACAAGATTCTGTTGACTTTATACATTCACCAGTCAGTGTTGATTATAATTCCATCCTTATGCGGGTGGTCTTTTTCCGAAACCAATGGATAATTCTGCTTTCAGTTGATCTTTTATCTCCTTCTCTGAGTGAGAAAGGAAGAGAAATGAAAAACCAAAAAAGAAAGAAACAGAATTCTCTCCCCTCATGAGGCCAGCTGGACATTGTTAAATTGTTATATCAGTTGATGGCATTTTCGTGAATGCCTTGTGTTTCACCTTTTTCCTATCAGCCCTTCCTCAGAAAAAAAAAAAAAAAAATATATATATATATATATATATATATATATATATATATATATGCACAGAGATATTCTTCAGACATCCACTCCAGGGTTCATCAATACTTGGTTTAATGTGTGTGCATAAGGAACACTTACAGTGTTACACCTATACTAATGGCTTCTGTTTTGATGCACAAGTTTTTCTAATTTTTTTTAAAGTTTCCAATGTTAAAGCAAAAAAAAAAAAAAAAAAAAAATACTTAAATAGGTACCTTCATGAAGTCGTTGATAAAAATAGCATACCACCATGTAAAAAGGCTCCAAACTTGATAAAAAACAAAGTTTTATCATCAATATCTTTGTTATTAAGAGGAAAGACCAAAGGATTTTTTTTTTATTATTATTTAAATAAATTTTTCAGTCCTTTCTAGCACATATGAAATTTTGGTTAAAATCTTGTTTTTCTTATATCAGTAGAAGGGGGATTAGTATAGGAAATTTTAGCATCTTTATTTGGAAATTATTATTAAAATGAAGTAATGGTCATATTTGAATAATCTTTTCAGTACTTATTCACAAATGAATTTTTTTATAGTTTTGTTACCACCTATTATGAAAGTTTGAAAAATTTAAATTTCACTCACTTCATATTTATATTAGTTAAAAGTAAGACTCCTTGAAGAGTTTAATTCATCAATTCTTTTTGTAAAACAAACATTTACCAAAGATCTGCTCTAAATTGTAAAATAAAAAGTATAATAAAACTAAGATATTTAATTAGAAAAGCTTTTAGATAAGATATATTATGGGTACTACTGTCTTAAGAAAAAGATTTTTTTCAATAAATAATGAATGTTTACAAGAATTGTTTTTATTTTTTTTAAGTTAAAAAATTTATTAAATTTTATTTCTTTTAAATTTTGTATTAATTACACCCTTTTGGATGATATTAAAGTAGGGACTTCAACCATGTTTATTAAATTGGCCTTGTGCAAAACAACTTTAAATTGTGGGGAGTTTGGTTATCAGAAGGTTGAAAAGATAACTGTCTCATTTACATAAATAAAAATTTATTTATCCAACAGCATGACATCAAATTGTAGGTATGAAATTATTGTGTATTGTTCTAAGAGAAAGTGTAGTGAGAAGTTTTAAAGAATTAAAAGTTCATCTGTTTTAGCAAAATGTGAAATTTGATTTGTACAGAAAACAGTTAAGTCCATGTTTTCGCTGAGTATATCAACAAAGTAGTAGTAATGTCTTGTTCCTCTTTCTTTTTGTATATGGCAGGTAGATGAAGAGAAAGGAAAAATAAAGAAAACAGCACAAGAGAGAAAGTGAGAGGGTGTGAATGTAGGTCACTGGGAGTGGCCTGGTTATTTTCTTGCTATATTGTGTTCAGCATGGACTGTCTGATGCTTCCTTGTCCTCTGTTCACATCAGCCAGGAAACGTGTACAAATAGCCAACTCATATCACATGGTACACTCATTTTTTGGTGGGAAGACATACAACACAAGTTCAGTTTGTTTTCTGCAAATCGCTCTCTTTTTATTAATAAATATTTCACACTTGCTTGCAAAATTGTCCTCAATCTTTTTCTCAGCACGAAGGCCTTTTTTTTTCCTATTGGTCAAAAAATAGATTTTCACACTGGCTTGCGAATTTGCAAACAGTGAAGAAAAGAAAGTTATTTTTATTTTGTACTCACCACAATATTATTAACTAAAAACTATGTTTATTAACTATAAATGGAAAGGCTTAGTACAAATTATCAAACACCAATATTTTTAAAGAATTTTTTTTTTTTTTTTTGTATGTGTACAAACATGCCAATTTTTGTAGATACAGTTGTTCATACAGAACATTATCAAAAAAATAAATCAATTTAAAATCAAAGTATTTAAAATTCAATAAACATTAGACTATGGAGAATATTTTCCTAAATTTTTAATATTACTTAAAACTTATACATAAAAAGTACTCACATTATGATCTTCAGTTATTTTTTTTTTTATAGATTTCAAAGTAGAACAATATTAGATAAACATTCATCTGTCAACACCTAACAGATTAAATAAACAGTTCCTGGCATACTAAAAAAAATGCATTTCTACAATATTTTAAACTTACAGGAAATAAGATTAATTTGAAATCATAATAATTATACTTTAAATCCGCTAATATTCCTCAAATAAAGTTTCAGAAAAGCCCATTTTTTTTTTGAAAGATTTTTTATAAAGAAAATTACATTGCAATAAACATGGGTTAAAAATAGTGCAGAACAAAAAATGTTATTCATTTTTAAATTCATTTTAAACCTTAAGTATTGCAAATCTAAGCATATTGGCTTGAATGTAAAGTCAGTCAGGTAGAACATAAAATTTGGACAAGGGGAATATATTAAAAATCTAATGCCTATCTTAGCAGCAACTAACTGAAATGCTTAAAAATAAAATAAACATCACAACAAAAGTCAGGCAACTGATTTGGTCAACTAGCTGGTCACTCAAACAAGGTCAGATCTAGGCTATAATGTTATATAATATTGAAGTATTTGTAGTTCTGTGTCACTCATGGTTAAGTGTCCCTGCATAGTGTAGATACATTATGCTCTGTTCTCAGCCATGATCTGGCTGGTTTTGCATTACCATTGATGACAGTGACAATTAAGGTCTTCTTTCTCTTTCTTTTCAAAACAAATCTCATGAGAAGCAACAAAAAAGGAATAAAACTATATCAGTAAACAAAAACCACCTATCCCCACTCAGCCTTTCTTTTACTAATATTTATGGTTGTAACAAATGTATGAGTATGACGAGGAAAACATCATGGCAGTGGACACAAAAATGGAAGTGCGCATGGTCTGTCGACCAGACTGAGAGCAAGGTCCATATTCATTTGCATAAGCCAGCATAAAAGCTGAAAGTTTGTGAGGGTAAGGTTAGTTTTAATTTTACGAAACTGACATATGTTGTTCGTTTCGGTGTCTACCAGTGTTTGACTGAGAAGAAGAAGCAGAAGTAGAAGAAAACTACTACAAGAAGAAGACAAAGACTACAGTAATTTCATTGCAGAAAAGCAACAAGCTATTTTGGTGTTATGACTGATGAAAAGTTCGGCCTAAAGTTCATGCCAGAATACAACGGAACAATGTCAATTGTTGATTGGCTAGAAACAGAAAGACCTGACTTTGATGTGAAATTCAACCCCGCTAAGAAAACATGGACGGTGACCTGAAAGTGGTCAGGTGAGCTGCTACCAGATCAGTTGATCAATCAGACGCCTGAATACACTGTGCCAAAACACATCCGAAAGGAGTATAATTGTGAGTTGCAGACTTGGATTCATAATGGATGGCTGATACCATACCCAGAGAAAGAGTTTGGTCCCTCGAGAAGCTTGATCCTGCTAATGGCAATTGTTCAGCCTAACAAAGGAAAAGTGCGACCTGGTGTAGGAAGGGGTCCGACATGTCAGTGTTGGACTTGAGAGCCTACACGTCGTACTGTTTTTTCTCTATGTGGGAAGCTGATTGGGCATCTGCCAGTGTGTGGGTGATTCCAAGCAGCAACGGGAGTTATAAAGCGAAGGGCCAACGCCATGGCCTGAGGATGGGATGACACCACAGAATATGTCCCACTGCGAAAAATGATCCAAGAAACAATAACCATAGTGAGCAGAGTGATCCTTCACAGGGCTTATGGCGTGTGAATGGACAAGATGTCAATGTATGGGTAGGCGCAAGTTCCCTGGCGACTGGCGCACTCCTGGAATGTGATGATGTTGTGTTTGAGAATGTGTGTTAACTGCGATCTGCAAATGACGCCCAGCACATTAACTTGGTCGAACTTGATGCAGCACTGAAAGACATCAATCTGGCATTGCAAAGTCATGCATTTAAAGACAGACTGAGTGAGCATATATCACTGGCTAGTGGATACACTCACCAGAAAGACCCAAGTATGTATGAAGGCCACTAGTGAGATGTTGCTCTGGCGATGATTGGAAACAAAGTTGCTGGTAGAAGAATATAGGTTGTCCATAAACGTTACTTCAATCCCATCAAGCCAGAACTTAGCAGACCCAATGACTCATATGCTGTAAAAGTGGCTCAAGAAGATGAAATCAGCAACTGAGCCCATACCTATGGCTTGTACCACAAGAAGTGACGAGATGGCAAGTACTCCGATTATGGAAATACATAAAGATAATGGACACCCAGGTATCCAACAATAATGCATATTTCGCCTGCATTTAAGTGCAGTACTATACATCAAGATCTCATCAATTTACATTTGAGCTGGCTAGATGTAGCTATAAATTCTATGTTATCAGTTTTTTCTCACACTTTTTACTTGTGAGACTCCCTTCAAGCTCTATGCTTTCCAGCCAATTTTAATCTGCAAATATTTAATGCAATGTCAATTTCTACTTACTGTCCTCCACATTACTCTCTTTTTCCCTTTCTGCTCATCATTATTGTTTGTTCCTAGTTCTTCCACACCCCGTAACCCCTTGTGTTTTAGTGGCATTACTGCCTTGCATGAGGTGATACTGATTTATAAAAAAAAAAGTAAAAAAAACTTTCTGATGCTACATATGCATATTTTGTTGTCATTTTCTCTAAAACTCATTGCACACGTGTTCAGTCCATGTTATTCTCACCAATCTTCTGTAGAATCACATTTCTGTTGCCTCAAATCTCTTCTCCATCTGTGATAGATGGTCCAGCATTCTGTGTTATATAGGACTACTAATATTACATAACAGTCCAGTACTTTTTTTTTGTTTGCAATTAAATTTTCCTGTTTTTCTTTTTTTTATATTTACTTAACTTTTGAAAGGCATCTTTCACTAATTCAATAAAAAAGTGGAAAAGAAAATGTTACTTACTGATTAAAGAGAATATTAACCAGATTGGGATATTAGATCATTTGTCAGTTTAAAATGTCATACTGACATAATGATTTTATATTTTAATAGTCCAAATTGTATTTTAAACTATTTAATCGATTTACATTAGTTAAAAGAATGAAAGTCAAACTATATGCATAAATAAGTTTACACAGTATAATATTAGTCATGGGTATTGAATTCTAGAATATTTCATTTTAAATACTCAGTATTTAATAGGTTTATACTAATTCTGAATTTAATTTTAGAAATAAAAATTAAATAAATACATACAGGAAATACAATAGATTTTTTTAATTGGTGCTTGCAATCCTAAAACTTTGTTTAGCTGTTACCCCTTGTCTGACTGATATATAAAATATAGTTTATGTATGCAATGTGGGTTAAAGTGCTAAATATAAAAGATAGAGCACATGTAAATATAAAAATGAATACTGAAGTCAACACCCAGAGGTGACAATCTGTTTTGTGCTATACACAATTGTCAGGCCATACATATAACACACACAAATTATTGCCTGAACATTTTCCAGTAAAAAGCTTTGAAGTTTCAATCAAAATATCAGAAAGAATTTGTAAGATGAAATAAAACAATGTTTTTAAAAAGCTACATGAAAGCAACTATTTAAAATAGATTTTAAAAGTAAAATAATATAACTCATATAAATGCAATAAAATAATGTAAAATAGAGTTTTGAATTATTAAAAAGAAATATAAACAAAATAAAGAAGCAGATTTAAAACAATTGCCACCGAAAATTAATAAATTTTTCTCTTACTTTAATAAAATTGAAATTCTGAAAATTACTTTTGTATTGGTAAGATATTTTGCATCAAGAAATCCTAATTATATAATTGCATTTTCAGTGACCACTAACCTGCTAAAATGAAACTTCTAATGTCAAACTGACACAAAAGTAACTGCAATTAGTGATATATATCAGTCAGTTAAGTGCCATACGTGATACATGCTTGGGCGATCATGTCTCAAAAGAGACATGATTGACTGGGCAGAAGATTATCCCGCAGTAGGTTGCCATTGCTTTCTGCGGTAGACTGGTTGCCAGCCAAAGCTATAGAACCCAATCTGTCCTGTTATTTAACCCATAACTGGAAGGAAGAGACGGATTAATACCTTTCCCAAGGATATTTGCGCATAAGTGAATACAATAGATTCAACTGGAATTCGAACGCGGTTCCCCAGTTTCTCGTTCTGAGCCGATATCCACTTTACCACAACGCACATCCAGCGATATATATAATTAATCAAAGTATATATATATATATCACTGGATGTGCGTTGTGGTACAGTGGATATATATACTTAATCAAAAAGCAAAATGGAAATTTATAACAATATACATATATTAATTATGTGCCAGTAACATAAACTATAGTTAAGTCTACAAACAATTACTTTCAGGTGAAAAGAGATCATTTCAAACTTAGTACACACAAATTAAGAAATATTGAAATAGTGATTGTAATCTGAAACTGTAAAGAAAGATATTCAAACTTTCTTTTTGGGAAGGAAAAAATGACTAACAAAAATTATCAGTTAAAACTTTCCAGAAGGCTGTTGAGTCAATATCTCAAATTTATTTTTCTGCAGAATTTGACAAATGAATAGTCTTATTTTTCCACTGACAAAATGGCTGACATTTAAAGATTGAAAGCAAATTGTGTTTCCTTAACCACTTTACAGATTTTTTGTTGATTCAAACATGTAGTAATCGAACCTAATCTCTGTAAAGTAGATAGACTAGAATATAAGAGTATTGAATCTAAAATAACGAGTTTAAACCTTATCTAATCCTAGATTAGATAAATACAATGAAACCACACCTACCGGTCTAAGATTTAATAAGATAAAAAACATTTTAGAATTATAGCAGATAAAATAACTCATGAAAATGAACATTATATGAACTTTAAAATAGAAAAAAAAAAAAAAAAAAAAAAAAAGATGCATTTTAATTCTCCTCTACAAGAAGAAAAAAAAAAAACACAGAATGTATAGTACATATAATTACTACCCACAAATGTTGACTCTTATGGTACAGATGTGATTGGGATAATAAATGAGTAGAGGCCAGGTTTTATTAACTACACCACCACTTTTATTTTTGTTGTTGACTCTTTAATTATATGTGAATGTTCATTATTATATATGTATTGCAATGTTCAGTACATAAAGAGTTTTTCTTCCATGTATATTTATGGGAATATAGATATTTGTTTCTACATGTGTGTGTCCAGTAGAAAGTAGTATCAGTTTGCTGCTTCTGCTATGTTATGTTCTGGGCATTTGAATGTGTGAATTGTACTCTTGAATTCATTCCTTGGTTTGTGAAGGTTATTTAAGGCACATCTTTCTTTGGCTTGTTGGCGTGCTGATTGAATCTCCAATGGTTGCCACAAACTTCACACATGCATATGTGTGCAAGCTGTAGACCAACTGAAGAGGAAAAGAGACTATGCACAAGTTCAATGTTCTTTTTATATTTACTTAATGCCTATGCATTTCTACTTTGATTTTGGCGTGAGTGTTAATCACTGGTTGATTTTCGCATGACCATATAAGATATGTCTGGGTTAGATTACCAGAAAGATGAAAGAATAGGAAAGAAGGAAAAGGATGTATGTATTAAAAGAAAAGGAAATTTTCTGTCATTCTATTAGCAAAAAGGAAAGGGTATATTTCAATAGGCTTTACTACTACTTATCTAATCACCAAACTAATCCAAATTAATATCATTTGTATCATTTTGCCAATAAAAATGTGAGCATAAAATTCATATCCATCTTTGTCATACCTTAACGTATTTGCAAACACGACCAAAATGTTTAGGTAGGTTAAGTGAAATTTAAGATATAAAAAATAGGTTATAGAACTAAGATAAAATCTTTGATCAATTTCTATAGATTCTAAATATTTTTTTATTTTTACTAAATTTAGTAAATGAAGTGAATAGTTATTGCCTATTTTGGGTTATGATATCAACACTCATTTCTTGAGGGTTGGAGCTTATTTATGCACTGGATTATGTTGACAGTTTATCATTACTTCCTCTTCTTGTCTGTTGTGACAAGATATTTTACAAAGAAGATTTGTCCTGCCTTCTGAGAAAGGTATTTGTATAAGTCATATATTAGCGCTTACAAAAGATGAACTTGGTTTACTGATTATATTTTATGAGTCATATCCATGAGAATGGAAAGAAACCCAAACATTTTGATCCTATATTCTATAATGAAATTAAATTTGCATATATTTTTATCAATTACTTTTTTTTTAAATAGGAAGTACGTACTAAAGAAAAAAAAATCAGTTGTATCTTTCCCAAAATATGCTGAAATATAAACATACTTATATGAAAAGTAATGAAAAATGTGACTTGAATAAACAATTTTAAAAAATGTGTACTAAAAGTGAAAGAGAAAATAACTATTTTAAATTATTTGAACTGGTAAACTAAAAAATTATTTTTGTTTTATTCATGTACATTTTTTAAATGTTTCAATTTCAGATTATTATTATTTTTTTATTTCTGTAGATTAATGTTTAAGTGAAAATGTAAAAATGAATGTTTATTTTATTTATTTATTTAAATGTAAAATATTGCCTAGTGTTCTATCTACCCTCCACCCCAATTTCTTTGCATCTCAACTAAGGGTTATGGAAGTTCTCCAACAAAGAATGAAAAGGTTTGTCTTTGAGAAATTACGGAAAGTCAAAGAAAATTTTCCAACTTTTCTGTCTACTGGAAACAAAATGCTAATCTGGGGAATTGACATATTTTCCTTTACATGACTAGTCATTTGAACTTATACTAGGTATATACTTAATATTTATATTCTTTCTTTTACCCAACATTATTTTTTTTTGTAGGATAAAAAAATTAAACCTACAAAGGGTGGAGGAACTCTAAAGGGGTCAACGTCCAGCTAACTAGAGGTGGTGTCTCAATAAATCACCGTGAAGAAGGCAACAGGATACCACTCCATTATCTATCTATCCTGCACATAAATCATGGCTGTACAATATAAATATATGAAAGCTGACGACATGAAAGGAGTTGATTCCTTTAGAAGCAAACTCTTGCCTGGTAAAGACTGACATGGGCAACAGGTGCCACCTGACCATCATCCGACGACTGTTAGCACCAATGGCGTAAAGGGGGCATTTTTTCCCCAAAATGTTTCCATCACCTGGGAAGGAAAGACATCAGCAACAGGTGTCTCTGGACCATTACCCTGCGACTCTGCACAACAAAGAAAGAATTACCTTGGGGACGTGGAATGTCTGGGAATATGCTAAACCAGATGACTAAACAATGGAGACTTCAGCAGTGACAACCACAGGATAATATATGCAGGAGGTAAAAATAATGAAAAAGGAGTCCGCTTAATACTGGACAAAGAAATGAAGAAATGCGTTCTGGGATACTGCCAGTTCACTGAAAGAGTTCTCCTGGTCAAATTGAAAGGGAGACCATTCCACATAGCAATTGTAGTTGTCTATGCACCAACAACGCAAAGCACTGAGGAAGAAATAGAATTTTTTTACCCCACTCTAGACAATGCCAAGGCTCAATGTAAAAGCCAAGAAATTAGAATCATCATGGGAGATTTGAATGCCAAAGTAGGCAAGGAGAGAAAGGTGTGACAACTGGCAACTTTAGATTAGTAATCTGCAACGAATGAGGAGAAAAATGGGTCCAATGGTGCACAGCAAATGACCGGGTAAAAAATAACACCTGGTTTCAAGAACATGGAGAAGCCCAGGAGGTGACACGAAAAACCAAATAGATTACATAACTATAAACAGAAGATTCAGAAATGCAGTGGTTCAATGCAAAGCCTATCCAGGTGCCAACTGTGGAAGCAACCATGTCCCATTCATCTGCAAACTAAAGAAGGAAACTCCAGAGACTGAAGAAGCCTAGTGCAGCACCAAAACTGAAATACAACACGGTTGTGAATGACCTCAACCTACAGAAAGAATACACTAACAGTGAAAATCAAATATGAAGAACAAATTGGAAAAGGATATTTGAAATGTGACTCACTCAAGGAAGCGATAGTGACATCAGCAAATAATATTGCCCCAAAGGAAATCAGGTGCAGAAGAAAAAACAAGTGGATGACTGAAGAGATTCTCGACATGATGCAAAGGAGGCAGAAAATGATATCAAGACATGGAATGGAGTATAGGGAACTACACAAGGAAATAAAGAGAAAATGCAAACAGGCTAAAGAGGAATGGCTCAATGACAAATGTGCAAAAGTAGAAAGACTGAGCAGGCATAATAAAGCAGACATGCATAAAGAAATGAAAGAACTGACAGGAAAAAAACCTGCTCTTCAACAGGATTATAAAATCCAAGGATGAACAATCATATTGTAGAAAGAGGAAATACTCCAACAATGGGAAGAATATATACATGACGAGAAAGAGCAACCAATAATACACAAAGATGAGGATGGACTGGAAATATTAAAGTCTGAAGTGGAATCTGCAATAGCCAATGTAACGAGGAAGTTCAAAGCGTGTTTTTGCCCCAAAAGCCTTGGGTCATGACTAAAATAGTCACCTTAGTAACAGTAGTAGTAACTGGTCATTATTCGGTCAGGGTTCTACCACTTCAGAAAGGAGAGTAGTATGAATTAAGTCACTGGGTCAGGTTCTACCCTTCCAAAAAAGAGATTAAATAGCCTGGTAACTACGGTTACATTGAAAAGAAAAAGACCAGAGAAAGAGAGGGCCAATGAATATAGGCCCCTGTTTCTATATAAAAGGGAAGAAATAGTAGAAAACCCCAGAGTTGTAGGGCTATAGGCCAGGCGTAGACCTCTTTCTGGCTAATCATTCAAGACGTTGAAAGAATTTTCCATCAAGCTACCAGCCGAAATTCTCCACACAAAGACCTTCCTTAACATCCAGGGAATCACTACGTGCTGCCGTGAAAGGTAAAGATTGTTTTGAAAATTACTCTGACCAAACCCTAGCTGTGTATAGTTATATATATCTATATCTTTAGCTGAGTTGAATGACCTTTTTCCATTCTGCCTAAACTTTCTCCAAATATCTTTCTCGTTAGACTCACCTCTTATTTTCCAGTGAATATTATGTGAAACTAGTACAAAGTTGAACCCGTTCTAGTGTCTGGTATATTATACTTCTGTCACCTTATTCGTGTGTGTTTGCTGAATATTTTTGTGTGTTATAATAAATTCCTTTTTTCATAAAAATTATCTTGCGTCATAGTTTAATTCACTCCCTTCAACCCTATTCCAACTATAATTGTATTTTTATATGTTGCTGATCCAAACGGGTTCGTAACAGCTGGGGGCTCGTCCAAAGACAAAACATAACAGCTTGTCCAAAGATAAAGCATAACAGCTCGTCTAAAGATAAAACAAAATTGGGAGTTTCGTCCAACGCTAATATAACAAAATTACAAACTCATACATCTCGATAAATGTTCTGGGGTAGTTAACACCCCTATATCCATGGACAATATGAATTCATCTGGTTTATATAATGCCAGACATTACCTGCTACCCAGCCCCAAGGAAGTTTTTACTAAACTAAATGGAGGAAAAATATTCTCAAAAATAGATCTGAGTGAAGCATACTTACAAATTTCCGTTGAAGCTCAAAACTTTTGTTTATTACAACTCATAAGGGACTATTTAAATTCAATAGGTTAGCTTTCAGAATCAAAGTCGGAAAAAGAATGGAAAAAGTCAGACTGGTTATCTTTCAACAGATAATCGATAGTGGCCTTGATTTTTCCATCAGATACTTGGACGATATTCTAATGAAAAGTGAAACCACAGAGCAACATAGAAAACATGTTTTTCAGCTATTCAAAAGGCTAAATGAGTACGGCTTCACACTAAAGACACTAAATGTGAATTTTTCCTCGACAAAATAAAATACCTAGGGCAGATAATAGACAGAGATGGTAGACGGCCCGATCCAGAAAGGTCCATAGCAATAAAAAATTTGCCTGAGCCACACAATATAACAACATTGCAGAGTTTTTTTAGGCTTAGCTAATTACTATCAATCCTTCATTCCTAATATGCACACATTGCATGCACTTTTAAACGAACTACTTAGGAAGGACAAGGTTTGGAACTGGACCACAGAATGCAAGATGGTGTTCGAAAAGCTGAAAGAGGTGCTCGCATTGGAACTATTCCTGACTCATTACAACCCAGATTTAGACATTATTGTCACAAGTGACACGAGCACATATGAAATCAGTGTGTGTATCATGCACAAAATGCCGGACAGATCTACAAAACCTATAGCACACGCGTCAAGCACCCTACTGCCTGCGGAAAGGAATTATTCCCAGATAGAGAAAGAATCCATAAGTATCATTTTCATGGTGACAAGATATCTGCATAGAGGACACTTCAAACTACAAACGGATCACAAGCCACTGATCTCTATCTTTGGCTCAAAGACAGGGTTACCTACACATATGGCAAACAGGCTCCAAAGATGGGGAACAATCCTATTAAATTACGACTTTGATATGGAATTCCTTCCATCAAAGAAGTTATGACATGCAGACAGCCTATCCAGGTTAATACCAATGACTGGTGAACCACTAGAAGACTCGATGATCGCATCACTACGATCAGAGAGAGATTACAGTTCGATCTTATTCAACACTGAAAGAACTTCCTGTTACCCTGGATGATATAAGGAAAGAAGCCGAAAGTGACAACTTTATAAGAGAAACCAAGGAAAAACTGCAGACTGATGAACAAGTAGCAGAGGTTTTCTCAACATGCGACCAGGTATTATTATATCAAGAGAGAGAGTAGTTGTTCCAGCAACCCTCTAAAAGAAAATCTTAAAAGGATTTTCACACAGGACACCCTGGCACCACCAGAATGAAAAGTTTAATGCGTTCATACGTGTAATGGGGAAACATGGACAAGGAAAGTGAAAGCATGCAGGGGATGTGCACTAGCTGCTAAAGCTCCACCAATTCAATTTAGCCCATGGCCCAAAGCTGACTACCCATGGTCACGGATACACGTGGACTACACTAGACCACTTGATGGACAGTACTACCTCATAGTAGTAGACAGTTTCTTCAAGTGGCCGGAGGTCTTTAGGTGTAAAAGTCCGACGACTGACTTCACTATAAAAACTCTTCATAAGTTATTTGAAAAGGTTTGGAGTGGTCGACTGCTTAGTGTCAGATAATGGTATCCAGTTTACATCTGAGGACTTTAAAGAGTTCATGGAGGACTTCCAAGTGGACCACATCACAACTCCGACATACCACCCCAGGTCAAACAGACAGGTCGAAAGATTTGTGGATACCTTGAAGAGGGCTTTGAAGAAGGCAAAGGACACACGATCTGAAAAAGCTTTGCAAGAATTTCTTCAGGTGTACCGCATAACACCCAATGAGAACACACCATCCCAGATGTCTCCGGCGGAAGTGATGTTCACTAGGAAAATACGGCCAGTCTTTGACAAATTATTGCCAAAACAGGTAAAACCCACAAAGACAACTGTTCCCAAGAAGAAATACATGCCGGGAGAAAAAATATTCTTCCAGATGCACAATGGTAATAAGACTTTCTGGGAACAGGGAACGATCAAGAACATGATCAGACGTATGGTCTATATGGTGGAAGGACCACATTCCACACATAAGAAACACTTGAACCAGATACGCAAACGCACTTCGGATGAGTCAAGTGAAACTCCACCAGAAGAAGACGAGATGTTGGATCTACTGTATGACGCGTTTGACCTGGAACCCTCTCAAACAAGTACCGAAATACGTCGTTCCGGCAGAAAAAGGAAACTGACGGACCCCTTAGAGGTCAACCTGAGAAAGAAAACCTATAGGGATATTTCTGGGGTAGTTAACATCCATGGACAATATGGATTCGTCTGGTTTATATAATGCCAGACATTTCTACCTTCAAGCAGAGGAATACACTTGTAGTCCCTTAAACAGAACCACAACAATAAAAATAAACTAAAAACATAAATTTTAAGGGCTCACAAAATATCATAAACAAAAAACAAAAAAATTAAAAAAGCTCAATATACATAATTCGCGAAAGAAAGTATCTTTCATAAAATATAAAAACCAAAACAAAAAAAACAAAAAAATTTTCTGTTTAGCTGAACTGGGCGAAAAATTTGAGACTTTACACAAAGCAGAACTAGTGGAAATTGTAGATTGTTTCAAATTAAATACAAACCCGACAATGAGAAAAACTGTAATAAAAAAAAATCGTAGCAGATAAATTAATGGATAACAATATTCTAGAAATATCTACCGTAAATGAAGAAGACAACCAAAATGAATTACAACTTACAGTAGAACTAAAGAAATTGGAGATAAAATTAGATTTGGAAAAGGAAAAATTAAAAATGCAGGAGAGAATAGAGCTAGAAAGACTAAGATTACAAGAAAATGGGAGTCAAAATTCTAATGTTTCTTTTCACACAGTGCAAAATATTAGATTAGTTTCTAGTTTTTGTGAAAAAACAGTAGAGAAATATTTCCCTCAATTCGAAAAAATAGCAACAAACTTGAAATGGCCTTACGTCCACTGGCCAACATTATTGCAAACCGATTTAGTTGAAAGAGCTGCCGAGGTATACTCTGCGCTTAGTATGAAAGATGTCACAGATTATAAAAAAAATAAAAAATGCCATATTAAATGCTTACAAGTTAGTACCCGAGGCATATAGGCAGAAATTTAGAAAATATAAAAATTTGAACGGCAGAATTATGTTGAGTTCGCCAGAGAAAAAGAGGATCTTTTCGATAGATGAGTTAGAGCAAAAAGAGTAAAGGATGAATATAGTAGTTTATGCCAACTTATTCTAATTGAAGAATTCAAACAATGCATCCCACATGAAATTCAAATGCGAATTGACGAGAGAGATGTAAAAACCGTTTATGAGGCAGCAGTAATTGCTGATACGTATAGCTTAACTCACAAGAGTTGGGAAACAAAAGAACCCATCAGGCTTTATTACAGAAATATAAATGCTACCCAAGTCTCCTCCTCTGAGCATATTTAATAAAAACTATGGTAAAAAAGTAAGACAGACCCAAAGGCTCTGTCCCAACAGAAAGTAAAATTTTCTGCACTTATTGCAAGAAAAATATTATATCCAAGTGCCAGATCTTAAAAAGAAAAAGGGAAGAAAGTAACTTTTTTCAACCACATGCTTTTATTATGTATAAAACAAAAAACATTAATGTTAACCCGTCTTCTCTCCCAAAGCTAGGGATAAATGAGAAAACAAAAACCTCATACATGGAAAAATATTAGCCATTTCTATCCCAGGGTTCAGTGTATATCAACAATCCTGAAAAGGCTAAGCCTATAAAAATCTTGCAGGATACCGGTGCGTCTCAAACCTTGATATTAGAATACGCCCTACCATTATCAGAATCTACCTTCACCGGTGATGTTGTGTTGTTACAAGGAGTAGGGATGACTGTACAAAAAGCTCCCCTATACAAAATTCACATAAAATCAAAATTAATAAATGGCCCAGTTATCGTGGGCATATGACCAAAGCTACTGATTAAAGGAGTGTCTCTGCTGCTAGGAAATGATTTAGCAGGGGATGGGAGGGAAAAGTAATAGTTAGCCCCTTTGTTAATGACCAAATAACAGTAAGCCATAAATCAGAAGCGGAAGAAAACCCAAACATATACCCTGAATGTGTGGTTACCAGAGCAAAAAAGAAAGCAACTCTTAGTAAATGAAAACCTAGAGACACCAGATGAGGAATTACAATTAAATGAAACCTTTGTATCCCACCTTACAAAACAACAAAATAGTACAGATAAAAAAATAAAATCAACTCTCCCAAAAGAAAATAAGATGGACAAAAAACTGACGAATTAAACAGAGACCAAATTTTAATAGAACAAAGACCCAGAAATTTGTTTTCTGAAAAACAGTGCTCTACCTAAAGAAGAAGCAAAGAAAGTTAGGGAGTGTCTTTATATGAATGATGGCAATTTAATGAGAAAACTGGCTCACTGGATGCTAAAGTAGATGAAGAATGGAAGATAATAAATCAAATAGTAGTCCCAAAAGTTTATAAACAAGAAATACTAAAAATAGCTCATGATAACCCCATGTCAGGTCATTTAGAAATAAATAAAACCTATGAAAAAATTTTAAACTACTTTTTCTGGCCAAAACTTAAGCATGATGTTGTACATTTTTGTAACTCATGTCACACATGCCAGATTTTCGGAAAACCTAATCAAAGTATTCTGCCTGCACCCCTCAAACCTATACCTTTTAGTAGAGTACTGGTGGACTGTGTTGGTTCACTTCCTACAACAAAAATAGGAAATCAGTATTTGCTAACAATTATGTGCACGTCAGCTCGTTTTCCAGAAGCTGTCCCTTTAAGAAATATTAAGACTAGAACTATAGTTAAGGCTTCAACTAAGTTTTTCTGTTTAGTTGGTATTCCCTCAACCATTCACTCAGACCAAGGCACAAACTTTGTCTGGTTTATTTCAACAAGTAATGAATGAAATGGATATTAAACAGCACAAATCCAGTGTTTATCACCCCAAATCACAGGGAGCTCTTGAGCATTTTCATCAGACCCTAAAGTCCATGATGAGAAAATTTTGTTATTAATATAAGAGATTGGAACGAAGGTATTCATTTTGTTCTGTTTGCGGCTAGAGAAGCTATGCAAGACTTTCTTGGGTTTAGTCCTTTTGAACTTGTGTTCGGACATACTGTGAGGGGACCCCTAAGACTTTTAAAAGAAAAATAATTAACGGAGAAAAATTAAATGCACCTCTTAGATTATGTATCAAATTTTAAAGAGAAATTACATGGGGCTTTAAAAATAGAACAAGAAAATTTAAAAAACTCCCAAGTAAGAATGAAGTCTGGATATGATAAAAATAGTAAAAATTGAAAATTTGAAAGTGGTGATAAAGTTTTAACATTTTTACCAATTCCACAATCCCTTACAAGCAAGATATTTTGGTCCGTATGAAATAGAAAAGAAAAACGATTCAAATTATATCATCCACACCCCAGATCGAAGGAAAAAGGAAAGAGTTTGCCACATTAATATGTTCAAAAGTTACATTGACAGAAATAAAGATATGATTAAACCAGTCACAACAATAACTAACATTACTGAAATAAATTCAACTGAACATGATTTAGATAACGATGAAGACACTGTTGTCAGGGAGGAGGAAATAAGTCAAAGTAGTCATTTAAAGAACTCAGAAATACTGGCTAACTTGAATGTAAGATTTGAACATTTATCAAATGAAAATAGGAAAGAAATGCATGGTTTGGTCAGTGATTTCAAAAGTCTTTTTCCTGATGTTCCTAGTAAAATTCCGTTTGCAGTGCACAATGTCGTAGTTGGAGACGAAAACCCATCAACCAGCATTTCTACAGAGTAAATTCCATCAAACTTCAATAGTTGTGGGCGGAGGTGAAGTATATGCTGGAGAATGACATTGAACCAAGTAACAGTCAGTGGAGTTCGCCTTGTATTCTTGTACCAAAATCTGATGGCACCTACAGATTTGTTACAGACTTCCGGAAAGTAAATGCTGTAACCAAAAGTGATTCATATCCAATTCCTAGAATTGATGATTGTATTGACAAAGTTGGCAAGTCAAAATACGTCAGTAAATTCCATTTGATGAAAGGTTATTGGCAAGTACCTTTAACTGACAACGCCAAAGAGATTTCAGCTTTTGTGACTCCTGATGGAATATACCAATACAAGGTTATGGCGTTCGGAATGAAAAACGCACCAGCAACATTTCAAAGGATGATGCATTCCCTTCTACATGACATCTAAGGATGTGATGTCTGCATAGATGATGTAATTGTGTACAGTATGACTTGGAACGAACATTTACGCATCATAAACAACTCTTCCTTAAACTAGAAGAGGCAAACCTATGTATGAACCTAAACAAAAGTGAATTTTGTCATTCAAAATTGAATTATTTGGGCCATACTGTTGGTCAAGAACAAGTTAAGCCTATCACTGCAAATGTGGATGCTATCCTTGAGTATCTTATTCCAACCAACAAAAAACAATGAGATTTCTCGGTATGAAAGGTTTCTATTGAAAATTTTGTAAAAATTTCTCATCAATAGCAAGTCCTCTCACGGATCTCCTTAGAAAGGATGCAAAATACAAATGAAGTGAGACCTGTGATGCAACTTTCAACAAAATTAAATCGACACTCATGGAGGGCCCAGCTCTCGCAACACCAGATTTCACAAGATAATTCAAATTACAAATTGATGCCAGTGATGTCGGAATGGGTAGTATCTTAACCCAAGAAGATGATGAAGGTATCGACAGAGCAATTGGATACTTCTCCAAAAAGTTAAACACCCACCAAAAGAATTACTCTACCATTGAAAAGGAGTGTTTATCAGTGTTAACAACGCTACAACACTGACTTCTATCTCAGTGTCACTATGTATCCTGTTTTGGTCTTTACTGACCATAATCCACTAACTTTTCTTCAAAGGATGAAAAACAAAAACCAGAGACTGACAAGATGGAGTCTTCTCCTACAAAAATACAACATTATAATTAAAGGAAAGAACAATGTTATTGCAGACACATTATCTAGAGTATAATATGACAAATTGTGGTAGTATCATTTTGCTACAAATCGAACTTATTGTTTTACAAAACTTGTGTTTGGACTGATTGCCAAAAAATAAAATATTTTTCTATAAAAGTTTTTCATTTGTAATTCAAAACTCTTACTTTAAGGGGGGGGGTGTAACGAGGAAGTTAGAAGCATTTTTTCGCCTCGAAAGCCTTGGGTCATGACTAAAAATAGTCACCTGAGCATGAATAGTAGTAACTAGATTATTTGGTCAGGTTGTCACTAATCCCAAAAAAGTAGTAGTAACTGGTCATTCAGTTAGGGTTCTACCACTCCAGAAAGGAGAGTAGTATGAATTAGGTCACTGGATTAGGTTCTACCCTTCCCGAAAAGAGATTAAATAGCCTGGTAACCATGGTTACAGTAAAAAGAAGGGAAATACCAGAGAAAGAGAGGGCCAATGAATATAGGCCTGTTTCTATATAAAAAGAAAGAAATAGTAGAAAACCCCAGAGTTGTTGGGCTACCAGCCAGGCATAGACCTCTCCGGCTAATCATTCAAGACATCAAAAGAACTTTCCATCAAGCTAACAGCCAAAATTCTCCACACAAAGACCTTCCTCAACATCCAGGGAATCACCACGTGCTGCCATGAAAGGTAAAGATCGCTTTGGTAATCACTCTGACCAAACCATAGCTGTGTATTTTTATATATATGGAAAAAGGTCATTCAACTCAGCTAAAGATATACATATGACCTTTTTCCATTCCGCCTATAGTTCCTCCAAATATCTTCCTCGTTAGACTCACCTCTTATTTTCCAGTGAAAACTTTTAAATTTTATGTGAAACTAGTACGAAGTTGAACCCGTTCTAGTGTTCGGTATATTGTAGTTATGTCACCTTATTCCTGTGGGTTTACTGAATATTTTGTGTGTTATGATAAATTTCCTTTCTGTATAAAATTATCTTGCGTTATAGTTTAATTCACTCCCTTCAGCATTATTCCAACTAAAATTGTATTTTTATGCATTGCTAACCCAAACGGGTTTGTAACACCAAACTGAATAGAAACAAAGCAGCTGGACCAGACAGCATAGTCATAGAGCTACTGATAGCCCTAGAAGAATTTGGCATAGAGAAAATTACAGAAATAATAAATTAAATTTATAATAGTGGTGTAATACCAGATGACCTCAGCAAGTCGATTTTCATAGCACTGCCTAAGAAGCCAGGAGCAAACAAGTGCGAACTTTACAGAACCATCAGTTTAATGAGCCATATGTCAAAACTGATCGTCCAAATCCTGATGAATAGAGCGAGAAGCAGAATCAGGCCAGAGATAGAACAAGAACAGTGTGGTTTCATCAAAGACACTGGAACAAGGAATGCCATATTTATGATTAGGATGCTCTCTGAAAGGGCAATACAAATGAAGAAGGACTTGTACCTATGCTTTATTGATTATTCAAAGGCATTTGACAAAATACGCCATAAAGAATTGATGGAGATACTTGGCAGCCTCGACATATTTGGGAAAGACCAAAGAGTAATCAAGAATCTCTACTGGCAGCAAACTGCCTGCATACGGACAGGTAATGAATTCAGCAGATATACAAAGATTGAAAGGGGCGTAAGACAAGGATGTGTCTTTTCACCAGATCTATTCAACTTGTACAGTGAGACTATTCTGAGAACCCTAGAAGTTATGTTAGGATTTGTCATCAGAGGCCACATTTTAAATAACCTAAGGTACACAGTGCTGATAGCAGACACGGAAAGGAAACTACAAGACCTCCTACAGAAGGTAGCTGAAGAGAGTGACAAGAAAGGACTACAAATAAACTGCAAGAAAACCGAATGCATGGTCATCAGCAAAAAGAGCAGCCCAAAATGCCAAATACAGGTGAGGGATACTAAAATCAAGCAGGTACAAAAATTTAAATGCCTGGAAAGTGTTCTAACAGAAAACGGAAAGTGCGACACAGAGATCCGAAGGCAAATTGGCATGGCAAAGGAAGCATTCCAGAAGTTGAGTGAAGTATTAAGAAACAGGACAATTTCACTAGAAACAAAAAAGAAAATACTGGATTGCTATGTGATGTCGGTTCTTCAATATGGCAGTGAATATTGGACAATATCTTCGAAGCAGCTGAAGTGTGATTCTACAGAAGGATGCGGCAAATATCATGGATCAAGCATGTGAGCAATGAGGTTTTGGAAAGGATGGAAACAAAAAGGAAATTAATACTGAGCATCAGGAAGAGACAGCTGAAGTTCCTGGGACATGCAATGAGGAAGGAAGGCTTGGAGAACCTGATACAGGGAAAAAGAGACAGGGGAAAGCAGCAGATAACATACATGAAGGACCTGATCAGGTGGATGATGGAACAAGGGTTGCGTGGTATAACAGGAGAAAGCGTGCTAAGAGCCACCAGGGATAGGGAAATGTGGAAAGCCATGATTACCTACATCCTGAAAGGACACAGCACATAAAAGAAGAAACTGAAAGGTCATTCTTGTAATTTTCTTCTGTATTTTTTTAACAGAATATTTTTCAATTATAATCATTCAATGAAAAAAATGAAAGAAAAAAAAAAAAGACAAAAAATTAGTTTTAAATAATTGAAAAGGCAATGAAAATAACTTAAAAAATACACTATCAACTCTTTAAAAAAATATCAACATGATACTATTGATTTATATTTAGGCTATACAAAGTGAAGAAATAGTAACCCTACAGTTTCCAGAATTATTTGGCATCTAAAGAACCAACACTAAAAGTTTCTGTATTTTAACATGAAAACATTTTCATATTTCATGAAATAATAGCAAATAATGCAGGGAAAGTTAAAATGATAGATTAAGAAAATTGATTGCTAATATTAGATAGGGGTTTTTAATGAGCTTTTTTTCTTTTTTTTTTTTTTAAAATCATCTCACCCCAAGCAAGGCATTCCACTGCCACTATTGCGCATGGGGCTACATAGGGGAAGGTAAAGAGAAGGAGTGGTTAGACATAGGGAATGTCAGGAGGAAGGTGACAGATGAGTAAGGATAGCGAGGATGAGGGTTGGGCAGATGGGAAGAGTGTTTGATAAAATGGGAGCAGGTTAGTGTGTTAGGAGGTGTCTATTGACCTTACATTTAAACTCCTGGAGATTGTAGCCGTCGGGGAAGCAATCAAGAGAATTCCACAGTCGGGAAGTGCGAGGAAAGAAACTGTTGGAGTAGAAGTTACGGCTGCATTTTATCGGTTTCACTGTAAAAGGGTGGGATCTAGTTGCTAATCTAGTATCTCGTTCAAATTCGTATTTAGGGGGCACTAGTGATCTAAGTTCATCGGAGCAGAAGCCGTGGAAGTATTTATAGAAGAGACACAGGGAAGCCACATCGCGCCGGTGGGAGAGCGACTGCAGGTGGTCTGCCAAGTCGGTATCTATCACATGACAGACCCTCCTCTGAACCTTATCGAGAAGCCCGAGGAGAATAGCAGGGGCACCCGACCAGATATGACAGCAGTATTCAATGCACGGGCGGATGGTAGATTTATAAATGTACAGGATAGATTTAGACGGAAAAAACTTCCGGGCCCTACACTGAGAACCGACTTTCATAGCAGCGGATTTAGCAATGGATTCGATAAAGTCATTCCATTTGAGGTCCGCTGAAAGTGTGAGACCAAGGAGGCGTAGTGTTTTACTCTCTGGGAGGAAAGCCTGGTCCATGCTAATGGGAGGTAGGTGAGATTGTCGATGATGGTTAATTGAGAGTAGCTTCGTTTTAGAAGCATTAAAATTTACGAGCCTTTTCTTACCCCAGTCCAATATGGATTGGAGGTTTTTTTCAATCTCAGCTGCGAGGTTAGCTTTGACGCCTACACCAGATTTTTGTAAGAGGCGAGAGTAAACTGTGGTGTCATCGGCGTACAAACCTATTTGGGCTCTTATGGAATCAGGGAGATCATTAATGTATATCAGGAAGAGTGTAGGACCTAAGATGGAGCCTTGGGGGACACCTGCGTTTGTATGGTAGTTCAGAGAGGCATGTCCGTTTAATACCACCTTCATTGTGCGGTTAGAGAGGAATGACTGGATTAGTTCAAACAAATGTCCAGTTATACCATAGCTCCGCAGTTTACATAGAAGGCCAGCATGCCAAACTCTGTCGAATGCCTTAGATATATCCAATGCAATGGTTCGGGCTTCGCCATTCCTGTCGAGTGCCTGGTATATGTACTCGGTGATGGTCGTTAGCATATCAGCAGTAGACCTGGTGAAGCGGAAACCATATTGCTTGTCCGAGAGGAGCCTGTGTGCTGTGAGATGCTGAACCACCTCGGCGTTGATAATGGCTTCGAACACTTTGCCAAAGATCGGAAGAAGGCTGATAGGGCGGTAATTTGCAGGGTCAGAGGGTTCTCAAGTGTTTTTAAATATAGGATAAATAAATAGCATAAATTAATTTTCTGAGACTCTGAAAATTTCAAAATATACCTAAAAAAGTATCGCTTTTTAGCTGATTTCGCATAGTTTTTCAACGTATTTGTTAAAGTATTTCTACTTGTCTAAAGTATCGAAACCTCCAAAATTTTTTAAAATCTAAGCATTTCCTATTGTTGCCTAATGTTTTCAACATGTTATAATAATTTTTATTAATTTACCTGAAAGATAAATTAATTTCCTGAAAGTTTGAAATTTTCAAATTTTGCGTAATAAATCTATTGCATTTTGAAGATATTCAAATTCCCAGAAAATATTGAACTTTGTTAAAAATTTTCTCAATAATTCTAAGTTAGACTAATCCTCACATCCAGTCAGAATCTCAAGCTGCCTGGCTGCTAGCCCTTTACATGGGATAACCTAGGCATGTTTTTTTTTTTTTAATATATGAGGGAATGCTAAAAAAATCTTATGTCTAGTCTTAATCAGATTTTGGAAAGTTGGTTGAAATGAGAAATTTTCAGCACATTCTCATAGAATTTTCTCATTTTGTTCAAGTGTTTGAAAACAATAGATATAGCATATAAACAATTATACCAAAGAAATATATTTTTTTTTTAATTACAAACCTTTCTATTGGCACATAAGTTACTCAATATGTAACTTATCTTTTCTAGGTCTCATCTGATAAATCAGAAGTATAACAGCTTCTGATATTTTTTTTTTTTCAGTATTCTGTATTTGTTGTGGTGCAGTGGATATCGGCTCGGAACAATGAATCAGGGTGCCAAGTTCGAATTTCAGTTGAATTCCTTGCATTCACTTACACATAAATAGTCTTGGGAAAGGTATTAATTTGTCTCTTCCGTCCAGTTATGGGTTAAATAGTAACCCTACAGTTTCCAGATTGGGTTCTATAGCCTTGGCTGGCAACCAGTCTACTGCAGAAAGCAATGGCAACCTACTGTGGGATAAACTTCTGCCCAGTCAGTCATGTCTCCTGAGAGACATGATCACCCAAAGCATGTATCACATATAGCATTTCACTGACTGATTCTCAAAATACAAGTTCATTATACAACTAACAATCAAACACATTTATACTAAAAATAATCAAGATTATTATAATCACCTTCATAAATCAAGAAGTTACTTTATAAGGAAATTTGTTGGGAAAAAATAAATAATGAAAGTAATATTAATCATAAGAGGAAATATCTACTGAGTAATATTCACATAATTAAGTCCATGGTTTCTGCTATTATCTCTAAAACATATCCCCACAAGGCTTGGGACCTTTACAGTATCATTGCATTTATCCTAAGGAAATGTGCTCCTGAACTGTCTCTTGTTCTTTCCAAACTCTACAACAAATGTCTTACTGCTTCTTGCTTTCCAGTTTGTTGGGAATACTTCTCTGTAGTTCCTGTCTATAAAAATGCTGGTAAATCTTTTGATTACTCAAATTATCATCCCATTAGTCTTTTACCTCTTTTTGGTAAAGCACTAGAGGTTCTAATCAACTCTGAATTGGTTAAGCATCTCATTTCATATGGCCTTCTTTAAAATAAACAGTAGGATTTTCGTTTCTATAGGTCAACTGCCAATATGTTAATAATCATCACCGAATTTGTCTATCAGGGCTTAGATAAGAAAGGCAAGGTTTCGGCTGTGGCTTTAGACATTTCAATAGGTATTTGACAGTTTCATATACTGGTCTTCTACACAAATGCAATGGCTATGTGGTCACTGGCTGAATATTTGACTTAATCTAATCGTCCATAACAAATTGTGTAATGAAGGTAATTTTGTATGGCTATGCTTCTAGATCATTTCAAATTAATGCCAGTCCTCTGCCCCCAGACTATTCTTGAACTTACATTGTTTCCTTGGTGTCATCAGCTCCTAACTAGGTACTGATGACAACTGTTTAATCCTGTCTTTATAGTAAGTAAGATGTCAAACAGAGTAAAATTGGCAGTTGCTCTCAAAAACAACCACTAATCAGTTAACTGGGGCAAGAAATGTTTTGTAAATTTGAATACCTCCAAAATGAAATTTATCCTTTAAATCATCATAGTGAATCATTTTTATCTGCATGGCTGATGCTAAAAACATTATAATGCCTTTTTCACCAACATGAAGTGGACTAATTATATTTAATAAATTGCTAGCACTGATGGTAGGGAAGTTGGTTCACTATGTCGTGCTAGACAATTTTTCCAGTCAGAAACTATCTCATATTTATAAATCTACCATTTGTTCATACAATGAATATTGTCATTTCTGGTCTGGTACTCTTGCTATATATTTTGAGATTCTTGACCAAATTCAAAGGGTCTGTAATGTTATCAATCTTGACCAAACATCTTTACTTGTAAACTATCTCACCACCATGGTTTTCCTCGGCTTTTTCTATAAAATATTTTCATGGCATTTGTTCTAATGAGCTCACTTTCTTGGTACCTGGACAATGAATTTAAGCACACTACTAGATTGGCAACTAAGTTTCATTATTTTACTATTGAATTAGCTAGATTTAATCGAAAGTTCTAAGTTTCTTTTCTTAGTTTCTTGCTTCCCTGCCACTTGCAATCTTCAAAAATTTAAATGCAACATCAATCAACATGTCTTTTATTGCCCTTTCTCCTCACTAAAAATTTTCCTATTTTCTTTCACTCCCAGTAAGCCCTTGAATTTTAGTGGTATTATCCCCTTGCTTCAGGTGAAACAATTATAAAAATAAATAAATGCTGGTGATAAAAATGTCACTTGCGACAAGTGGTAACAAAATTATATCTAAATAATTCAATTGTTAAAAAAATGAGTTGAGAACAAATGAGAGACTATTAGGTTTAACCATTTCCAAAATTTATTACAGTATTACAATGAATACTGATATCTCATGTCATTGGAATAGACCCATCAAACTGAGATGTATGTTGAACCAAAATATTTTCTTTCGAATATCATTTTATTTAGTATAAGAACTGAAGAGTTTTTCTCAATGTGTTATTTTAAACATTACAAAACAAAATTCAATAATAACAAAGAATTTACACTTTTCTATTATCTACTTACATTTCAATAATCAATTAAAAATTCTCAAATATATTCCCTTTTTAAACACCAAAAAGTTTCTTAAAGGCCTTCCTTAAAGCTTATACAAGACATTAAAGCCCAAACAAGGTGTTAAAGCCACTAAGACACAAGGGGTTACTGACAGTGAAAGAATCTGAGAAAATCAATATCAAGAAGAGAAGACAATAAAAGAACAGAATTCAAGAAAACATGACCACTGACATTGCATTATGTTTGAAAATCAAAGTTGGCTGGGAAGCAAGAAGTGTGAGAAGAGACTGTTAGCAGAAAACTTATGGTTACATCTAATGATTTCAAATGCAAAATAACAAGACTTAGTACTACACTTAAATTCATAAAGTCTAGGTACCAAAGAGGAAAGCTCATCATAACAATTACCATGAGTTCAAGACAGAAGGGAAAACGTTTTTTGATTTTGCCTTTAAAAAGATTACTAACAATTTAGTGAATCAGATAAATATGTTCTCATGTTCCATTCTACAAATCCAGTTTTTTTTTTCAAATTTCATTGAAGTTTATCATTCTCACTTTCAAAAACAACTTTTCTGAAAATGCTCTTTCCACTATGGTAAAAATTTAATACAGTTACTTTTAGTACATATTCAAAGAAATGATACAGATTACAATTGAGATAATTCTCCTATTCCTTTATTAGCAATGTTTATTAGTCAGAATGACTAGAATATTTTTTTGATCAAAAAAAGAAAAAAAAAGATAAATATAAATATAAAAGAAATGTAAAAAGAGGTCTGCTTATAATAAAATCAAATACTGTTAGAATCTAAAATTATTACATATAAGTATCCTTGTGTATTTTTTTTAGGAACTATTAGAAATATAACTATTAGATATTACCAAGGAAATAGCTTCTGATGTTTAAGCAAAGTCAAGAATGGTTAATAACAATAAAAAATATTGATAAATCTATTTAGAATAAGCATAACTACTTCTGTTGGTACTTTTAACTTTTTCATTAAGAAAAACCTTGAATGCAAACATACTTCACATGAATACACTGAAAAATCTATTAAACAGCATATTGCGTTTCCAGAATGATTTGTCCCAAGTCCAGAGAAAAAGTAATATATTAGATATATACTTTAGCTATCACTGTTATTCAGAAATTAACATTTTTACCAACATACACAACTTATTTCTAGTATTATAATTTTCATGTTGGAACAAAACCACTCAAAAGTATCTATGTCTACTTACAAGGTTTTATTAAATTTATTTTAATAAGAATTTTTAAATTATAACTTTCCATGCTTTTTACAGGACAATCATATCAGCTAACTGAAATAGGTGTTCTTTACAAACCTATAGATGTCTACAAATATCATACTTACAATTTATTCATAACTGAACAATGTAACTTTGGTTTTTCAATATTAAACATTATACAACAATTGTATGTATAAGAAGTTTTGAGATCTAAACTTAAAATTATGCAATAAATCTTTTATTCAGAAATTCTTTCTGCATTTTAGGTTTTTCTTATTATCTAAAAAGAAATTTTAGTTTTAGAGTGTGTTTTCTCCAAATATTGGCTCATAACTTGTAAACGAAAAAATTACAAACAAGTGTTTTAAATTACAAAATTCACTATATTTTTGTTAGATTGATTTGGTAAAATGTGTTTGATGTATTGTGCATTAGGGGTATACAAGTATATTTCACTTTTGAGATGCATGTCTTTCACATTTGAGAATAAAAACTTATTGTTGGATCCATTTGTATGCTTAATACAAAACTGTTTCAAAACTTAAAATTTTAGAATTCAGGCCTTTCAAAGAATTTGATCTATGACTACTAAACCTCTAAATTTTAATATAGTTTAAGTTGTTGGATTCTTTTCTGTATTTACTTGCTATTTTTCATAAAATAAAATTTGCCATGAAGATTCGTTTTTCTAGCTTTTTTTGTTAATTTTTTTTAAATTTAACATTCTAAAAAAAAAAAAAAAAAAAAAACAATTTCTTTGAATTTTAAATGATTTCTCCATTTCATTTACATTCTCCTTCCCAAGTGTATTTTGTTACTTTCTTTTCAATACATGCATATGTATACAACACTATTGAAAGACTTTCAAAATTAGTTTTCATAAAATTCATTCAACATAAATGTAGCTGAAAAATAGAATAAAACAAATGCTATTAAATAATGACTCTTCTAACAAAACAGACTATAATTTATTGATGCTTTTCAATGTGTAAATTGAGTTTAAGAATTTCATTAAAACAAATGAAAATTTTGTCAATGAATGATTCAGTGAATTGATTAGTCAAAGTATGATCAGTTTATTAATTAAAAATAAAAGAAATTCTTTAACTTTATTGAACAATATATTTACCAGTTTGTTCCACTATCTTCTGCCATCTTTCAGGTAAGTCCATAATTTCATCCACCCAGAAATTTTTTCTCTCAGCAAAGAATTTCTCAGTCATAAGATGCATTATACAGAAATTAATTTTTTCATTACAAGAATTCTATAAAGACTAATAAATAATCTGCTTAATACTGCAGTGAAGATTTTCCAGATAAATATAAGTTTTGTTTTTTTTTCTTGATGGAATATTTTGCTTTCTCTTAACTAATTCTAAACAATTTTACATCAATTGCTGCTTTTAATTTGTCTGATAACAATACTTGTTTGAAAAATTTTTTTTACCTCTGTAGATCTTCTACAGAGGTAAAAAAATTTATAAAGAAATGATAAAGAAATCCCAATTTCACCATATATATGATATCACCTTCTCTGATTAAAGACCAGGTCCTTGGTGCAGTTAGTGGTGATTCATTTGGCTTGATTTACAATCTCTTGTAGCCCATGTTGTAAAGTATCCACTTTTCATAATCTATCACAATTTTTTAAAAAAGGCAGACTTATTGTTACAAATAGCACACACAAATAAATTTTTTAAATTATGTAGAAGCCACAAACAACTAACATAATGAAACCGGTGCAAATGGTTTTCAGTGGTTGCTTGTTTACTTTGAGTATGCTGGCCTTCCCACAAAAAAATAATATTATTCTCAAGCAATGTCTTCATTTGAGTACTATAAAATAAGGCCTCATTCAACAAGTAAAAAACTCAGAAAACTATTTTTGACATAAACTCACCTAGAGTATCATCTCGTTAAAATCACATACACTATGCCAAAAATGTTGCTTATTTTCTTCCATTTCAGTCTTAAAAAAAAAAAAAAAAAAAAAAAAAACCAAAGAAAATGACTATTTTAACATTTAAATAATTCAGGTTGATATGACAGCTGCCACAAAACATTCAATCGTGATCTTTTTGAATGATGTTAATTTTTAAAAAAATAAAACACTCCAAATTATCAAACAAGGAACAGAATAAACATTTTCAGCTACACGATCAGCAAGACAAAAATAAAATAAACTAGCAGTGATTTTAATGTCAAATATAGTTACTCATATTGACTCATATCATGTAGGTGTTCGAAATATTTTTAAATGTCTCTTGGTACTTTAATCATGCAGCTCACCTGGTAGCAATCCTGTAAATTATTTAAAAAAATAAGTAATCACGATTCATCGGTGGAAGGATTTACAGATTTTCATTTTTACTTTTTTAGTTAAATACCATTTAAAAAAAAAAAAAAAAAAAAAATAGAGTCATCTCCCTTTGATCGTTTCATAACTGACAACGGTTTTGATTTATACATAAAATTATTTTGTTATCCTCTGCTGTTTTTAAATATTAAAAAAAAAATACAAGATAAGGCATTTTGACCAAGATTACTGTTTCATGTGCAAAATCTTAAAATACCCATACAAAGTATGAGGCAGTTTATATAACAATCGTATGTCTAGTTTATAGCATATTTTGCATTAATGATTAATTTTGTGAATTCGATAATAAAAAAGATGAAAAAAAGCAAAATTACTATTATTTTTATTTGAATACATTATCAGAGAAAGTTTCATTAAAAACACAAAAAAGTTGTACTTGTTGCATGTATTTTGATACTTTTTATTATCCTATTATCCAGTTTTAGAAATGAAAGAGAAGAAATGTATTCATATCAAAAATTAATAAAAATAAAACCTAAATATATATTTTAAGTAACATCTAACCATTTTATGTAACTAACAAATGCATAAATTATGCTAAAAAATATATTAAACAAAAATGAAAGTCAACTTGTTAAAATGTGAAAATAAAAATATGGAGGGTGCTCTGAAAGTAATGTCTTATATTTATTTCCATGGAAAGTGCAACAGGTAGAGAAAGCACAATGTCAGCATTAAATAGAGCAAATTTTAGCTACAAAACACTTTTTTTAACATAATTATCATATTGGCTCTTCATTTTTTAGGTGTGCTGGGAAATTTATATTGTAGCTTGACTGCCACCACAGCTGAAAAACTACTTACCACCAGAGTTTACAAACTTTACATTCACTGTTTGGATCCTGTAAACATCCAGCAAGTGTTGAATGTTAATGGACAATTTTTCTATATAGAGGAATTCAATGATACCCCACTGCTTTGTATGTACTTTTATGTCAAATACCATTTTACCAGACTGCTTTCTGTTACAAGACAAAAGAAACATTACAGGTTATTGGCAGTAAGGTTAAACTTCTAATGCTATCCATTCTTGATATTATGGGCCAATATAATAATTTTAAAAAGGGTTTCCTTTCTTATCTGAGAATTATTATTTCTAGGGAAAGTTAAATAGAATAGTTTTTCTAGTTGTCCTAGACTAACTTCTACCCAAAGATAGAGAGTCCAGTCTATCTATTATTGTTTCCCGGGGATTAAGGGGGGGGGATGTTTTCCCTACAAGGACATTAGTTCAAAAGTAAACACAACAGACTTGCCAATTCTCCTTTCCATACCAATAATAGTTACACTACCTAAACACCTACATTTAATATTTTGAAGCAACATTTTTTAAAATATAACAAAATTAAAATATTTAAATAGTTCAGATCATTTTTCTGTCACACAGGATTAAAGAAAAATAGATATTAAAATATGAAAATCATTAAAAGAATAACTATACAAAGTCAGAACCTACATTTTTTCCTTTATCAAAATCATGTATATTTGAATTTTACTTTTTTTTTTAGGAGGCATGCCCATCTTTCAGCATGCATTCCTTACAGCACCTCCTCTATCTTTTAATCTTTCAGAAAAGTTATTTTTTTACCTTATAAATATGGCTTTATTTAAAAAGAACTGCAAGAAAATTTGTTTTAAATTACAGCTACTGCATGATCAATTTGCTTTTTTTTTCTCTCTCCACAGCTTATGAATTTTTGGGGGGTTATTTAAAGCCAAAATATATTTTTGAATTGTAAGAATAATTTTTCTTTATGAGGAAATATTGCATTAACAATTTTTTTTTTTAAATAAAGATTTTTCCAAATAAAGGACCTACTATTTATTGCTAACATGCCACCTTCATATACTTACCAAGGATGTTTGCATGTAAGAGAATGTAACAAATCTAATTGGAATTCAAACTCTGCTCTCCAATTTTTCATTCCAATTTATTATCCATTACACCACACACACATTAACTAACTAGTATTGAAATATTTATTTTAATAAACAGAAAAAAAAGACTAAACTAGGTGGGAGAGTAAAACATTTCATAATAACTTGTACAAAAATTGTTTTAAAATGTTTTAACAATTGGTATGTTTATTTATGTTCAAATATGCAACAAGTATTTGGAAGTTTTCTTGTAATTCCGGTTTTGGTTTTCACTTTTTTCATACTCCTGTCAATTTCTGTGTAGTTGACAATTTTTACATATTATCAAATGTTTAATTTTAAATTTACAAATAAAATTGGAAATATTTACTTATATTTCATATATTTCTATGTACAAATAGTCAGTCAGTTAAGTGCCATACGTGATACACGCTTGGGCGATCATGTCTCGAAAGAGACATGACTGACCAGGCAGAAAATTATCCCGCAGTAGGTTGCCATTGCTTTCTGCGGTAGACTAGTTACCAGCCAAGGCTATAGAACCCAATCTGTCCTGTTATTTAACCCATAACTGAAGAGACAGATTAATACCTTTCCCAAGGGTATTTGCGCGTAAGTGAATGCAAAGAATTCAGCTGGAATTCGAACTCGGCTCCCCGATTTTGTGTTCCGAGCCAATATCCAATGCACCACAATGAACACCAAAAAATTGTTTTTCATTAACAGTTAATTTCATGTCAGAAATATATTTAAAAACAAAAATGTTGTTTACATTTTAGTGACACTTAAGTATTTTGCAGACATGATATTGACTTCCTTCCCCAAGCAATTGATATTAATACCTGTACTACAAACAATAACTTTGAAAATTTGTGTTGAAATAACATTTTCAACATTGAAATTAAACATTATTCTCCATTTATTTCGCTGTATTTAAATCAGCTTAATGATGTGATTGTGTAATATTTTATCAGGAACACTTCACTAACAATATATTTTCATGATGAGGTGTTTACATAAAAGAGCAAAGAAAAATGTAAATCACTGCTAGATTTAGTTATATTACAATCAGAAAATTTAGCTGGCATGAACTATTAAATTTTTTTGTTACACTTTTCAATAAAACTCAAATCTCTTTATAATATGCATCAAGCAAATAAGCCAAGCTTTCACTACATTTTATTAAATCAATATATATTTCAACTATAAAATCTTCCAGATACTACTAAAAATTTAAATATTTCCAATTAAATTATAAAGGATGTTTAAGTAAATTGAATATTTTTAGCCAATCTCATCTTATTTACCAATTTACAACTAGTTCTAAAAGTTTATTAAAATTCTTAGTCTTGAAAATTATTTATATTTTCCTGCAATATTTAGTGTAACATGGCATTGACACTTTAATTACAGGATGATGATTTAGGGGAGTTACTAACTGGATAATAATTATTAACATTTTTAAGGGAGTATGGTGAATAAATGGTTGAGAAAAAAAATGTAAAAAAGCATAGTTAAAAAAAAAATAATTGTGTTTTAAACTAATATAACAGTTTTTGAATTGTTCAAAAGAGAATCAAACCTAGAAATACCTTGATAATATTCAGTAAAATTAAGCAAAAATACAACATTCCCAATCCTATCCACTTCTCACTGATAAGACATAATTGATGTGTTGTTTGAATTTCTTAGGACATGAGAAATTAAAATTCAAAAGTTTTTTTTAAGATTATGCTATCTGTTCAAAATGCCTGTGTTCACTGAAGAGAATGATCCAAATTATTCTAGACAAAAACTAAAACATCTGCTTTGTGTGAATCTGCAAGATAGGGATTTGTTTATGTTGATCAACCAGGAACACAATTATCTTTACAGAAAGATATCTACAAATATTCTAAAACAAAGAAAGTAACATGTATTTTATTTTTAACAAGGCCTCCTAAGATTAAGACAGTTGAGTGGAGAAATCAGATATATCAATGCCAAGTTTTTTTGGGGGTGATGGGGGGGGGGGGTCAACTATATAAACAAGAACATCCTAGGTTGAGACTCACACAGCTGGGTAAAAAACCCAGGAAAAGTCCATTTAGAGCAGCCCCAAATTGCTTGTGAAACAGTTGTCACTATACTCACAATTATCAGGATGGAGCAGAAAAAAAAAAAAAAAAAAAACACACACACGACAGAAGAATTGAGTGAGAGTCAATTGACTGGTTATTACTTTGAAGAATTGAGGAAGAAACTACTGACTACTTGTTACTTTAGTATCTGCAAATTAATTTCCCAAACTGTCATCCTGCAGTAGAGAACTTGATTTTGCAGTAGATAATCGAGACATTTCATTCAACCAGTTTTTCTTTATATTCATTAAACCTGTTAGAGTTATCAACAGTGTTGTACATTTTATTGAAGGAGTTCTTATTATAGCCCGATTCAGAAGTTGCCATAAATAGACAAAAGGTACCACAGCCACATGCAAGAATTATGCAATCTTGTCTGTGGTACACAATGTGCATAAAAGAGTTCACACAACTTCACTGTTAATCCCAATATCATAGGATTCTGAAAAACCCAAATCAACCCTATCAAGATGACATGCTGGCCCCAACCAGAGACAGAAAAGAAAGCCAGATGACCTATAAGGTCAGTATTACTCAACAAAGCTAACAGAGGAAAAAGAGAGGTTGGAAAGTGTGATATATGAGTTGAGAGCATGATAGACCTATAAGGTCAGTATTACTCAACAAAGCTAACAGAGGAAAAAGAGAGGTTGGAAAGTGTGATATATGAGTTGAGAGCATGATAGATGTGGCTTACATGTAGATAAATAATAAATTGACATTTAGCTAAATGTAATTTCATTTCTACTGGCATCAAATTGTAAAGATTACTTATGTTATTATTCAAATATTTGAACAGAAAAAGATATTTTAAAAGTTAAAATTGAGGATGCCACATATACAAAAAATCAGAATTATTTAAACAGCTGTTACTTCTAAACCAGTAACAAAGTTTTTAAATTTTTACATCTGTAAAGATTATTTACTTTCCAATGGTCCCAAGTTCATTAATACACAATAAGTACTATGAGAATGTAGCATAGTGAATTCTTTAAAATGACAATGTGGTCTTCAGTTTGCATTGAATATATCATGCTCATGAGGAAAACAAACAGTTGAATTCTTAACATATCAATAATAACTGATGGTAATCAAAATATACACACACACACACACACACACAGAGGGTGATTGAAAAGTACTCCCTATTTTATGTATGATGGACTCTCCCATCTAACTATTATTTTTACAAAATGGGAGAGTCTATCATATATAAAATAGTAGTTACTTTTTAATATATAACTAGCAGTATAGCCCTGCATTGCTCAGGTGTAATGAAAGCTTTAAAACTAATCCATGGTCCTGGAGCTCAGACTCTGGACATTGGCACAAAAGACTAAAAAGCAATAGTTGTTTCCAGTTAAAGCAAAACCTTAGACTGAAAGAAAAATGAATGGATGTAATTCAAATTTTGATTTCCTGGTATCAATATCAAATAAGGTTTTTTCATCATAAACTGAATTTTGAAGGCTAAATAAGTCCTCTGAGTAAATGGTATCATGGCTGAGACTAAGAACTACAATTATACCTACTTAGAGGCAAACCTGAAGCAAAAACTAAAATAAAAGGGCTGAAAAAAATACAGACATACAGGCAGATAAACACACACACACACAAACATCTTGCCTTTTATATATATATATATATATAAAATCAATTTTCTGCACTATTGTAAGAACTGCAACCTTGAAACTTCTGAATATCGTTTCTTATGTCTTTGTCTATGAATGTATCAAATTTGATTAAAATCGGACCACTCCTTCTAGAACCCGATTTTTTCGATTATAGGTTTTCGATATTTATCGGGGGTACCTTGACACAAAACCTAGCTAAGAACACTCGCAGACGCTTATAGTACAACTGTGTAAATTTTCAAGTCGGTTCGGTCGTTTCAGAGTCTATAGGTAACGGACACACACACAGACAAAGTTCCATTTATAAATAAGTTTAGATATATTCTTTAATATTTAAAAATACAGACATCACAAGAAACGTAGAATATTTTCGAACAAAAATATGTAGGATGACATGCTTACTTGTAAGAGCTGGTGACAGCATCTTTGAGGTTTTATTCTTGAGAAGGTAAATTGCCTCCTTGTTCAAAGTGTTTTTTTTTTCTTATTCTTTGAATTTTACAGTTCTAAACATTTTTAGTAAGCAAGGCTCTGAATGTCTACTTTACATTAAAATTACTGACTTGTTATTTTCTTTTAATTGCTGAAGTCAACTAAAATCTTAATTAAATAATTTGTAAGTTTGCATACTTGCAGCTTTCTTTAAGTTATAAGTGCTTTGAAAAAATTTAATCTTCTAGTCCTTTTCTAAATACTTGAATTTTATTTTTAAAGTGGTTTTTCTTTTCAGGTTCTATGATTTTAAAAAAAAATTTTTTTTTTTAACATAACTAATGAAATAGAGAAGGTTATTAAATTAATATAAAAAGGGCATGACATTCATGTATAAAAAATTATGGTATTTTAAATATTCCCGTCCTTTTTAAGAGCAAATGCTCTTATTTAATCAAATTATGCATCAGAGATAGTAATGGATACTCACCATCTTACTTTATAAAATATTACACAAACTAACTTTGATAACAAGCGTTTTCCAAAATTCACTCCAAAATTCTAAGAAATTCAAGAATGTATCAAAAAAATGATTGGAATCTGTGAAAGACATTTAAAATTTATCTTTAAATAGCTAACTAAAGTTTTAATGATGAGAAGAATTAATTCTCAGTTGATACCACAAGTTCACTCAGAGTAACTTGAAGTCAAACATGAACTTTGATTACAATTTATTATAGTTTTTAATGAGATTGTTATGATTTATAAAATGGCGAGTGTTCTAAAAAACAGAAAAAGATAGACACACTGACGCCAAAAATTCAAAAGTGGGTGGCAAAATAAGGAACCGTTTCTTTTGGTAGGAGTAAGAAGTAGGAGTTAAGAACAGTAGTTTTGTGTAGGAGATTTGAAAAGAGGAAGACGCTACAGTTGACCACTAGAGTCCAGAAGGGATAGGCTCGTTTACTTCTAGCGTCCCACAGTGAAGAGAATTTAGCTAGTCTGCTCCTGTATCCATACAAAATTTAAAGGTTTTAACTTGATGTAAAAACCTAAAGTTTTATACCAAAAATAAACATCATTAATTCAAGTTTGTGTTGTCTTCTAATTATACCAAAATGAAGCAACACAACAGTGGTGACCACGACATACGAACAGAAAGCAACCTCATATACAAAATATATATATATATATATATATATATATATATATAAATGGATAAATGGAGCAGACAGGAGAGGAAACGACGCATCAAGTCAATATCAAGGCACTGGAATTCATGGAAACTGCTGTAAATGGATGGTTTACGTTATTAGAAGCCCAGTTTCACTTGCGAAATGTGACAGCATCGAAAACAAAGTTTTATACAGTAATATCGTCGTTACCAGCCAAAGAAGTGGGTAAACTACCAAATGCTACCCTCGCATCACAAGACTACGAGGAATTAAAACGGACTCTGATAGAAGCTCATGAACAAACAAAACCGGAGCTTCTAGAAAAATTAATGTCGACTACGACTATTTCAGGACGACCGTCAACATATTTGTACAAAATGCTATCCGTAGCTAAACAGATAGGTATTAGCGATGACATTGTGAGACACAAATTCCTGCAGGCATTACCGTCACCAATAGCTCCAGTAATAGCCTCATAAAAAAGATTTAAACCATACCCAATTTGGCAGGTTAGCAGATGAACTGATGCCATTATTGAATAACAATAACCCTTATATAATAAAAATAACTCAAACAAATTATAAAGGAAAATACAGCCAAGACACTTCAGTGCCACTAAATGTCAGGCCGTATCGGAATAACCAATGGACAAAAATTTGCAGAGCACATATTCATTTCCCCAATGAAGCAAGAATATGTAAACCTTGGTGTAAATGGCCCAAAAAGAACAATCTACAAATGTTGCCTAGTTCCTGACCAGCAACACCTATGGGAAGTGATTCGGAAAACTAATAGGGTGAATAAGTTCAGTCCCACGAGGTTCACCGCAATTAGAAATTACCGCAAAATTAGGGGTTACCAAATTAAAATTTATTGTAGATACTAGCACAAGTATCTCAATATTACCAACTTCTGCAGTAAATGGTATTACATTAAAACACTCCCATATCACTATCCACTGCAAATGGGGAGAAAATAAAATGCTACGGACAAGCGAGTTTGAAAATTGGAATACCCAGTTTAAGGAGATCTTTTACTTGGACATTCGTGATCGCTGATATCACCAACCCACTCCTTGGACTGGATTTCCTCAACAAGTTTGGTCTAATAGTAGACTGCAGTAACAAAACCATCTACGATCTTACAACAACCCAGAGAAAGAGTTTAAAAATATCTGCATTAGCAGTGAATCTAGTCATAAATGAAACGGAGCTCCAGTCATTCATACGGAACATGATTAAAGAAAAATATCCGAACCTAATCACACCACATAAGAACAGTAACAAAAAACACTGCGGCGCCTACCACAGAATTGACACAGGAAGCCATACACCAGTATTTGCAGAACCCAGACAGCTTAATGTAGAAAAACTGGAAGCCGCGCATAGCGAATTTAAAACCCTACAAAAAGACGGAGTGATCTCCCTTTCCAAAAGTGAGTGGTCTAGCAAAATACATATAGTATCTAAACAAAGCGGAGGATTTAGATGTTGTGGAGACTATCGTTCTCTCAATAGCATAACCAAGACTGACAGGTACCCTATACCAAATTTAAACTTTTTCAGCAAAACTTGTGAACAAACGACGATTCTCCAAAATCGATTTGATTTCAGCCTACCACCAAATTAGAATGCATCCGGACAATGTAGCAAAAACTGCTCTCACCACCCCATTTGGTCTTTATGAATATAATTATATGCCGTTTGGATTAAAAAATGCGTCAGCCACATTTCAACGGTATATGGCCAAAAATTTGAAAACGTTGATTGTGTTTTTATATATATATATTGATGACATTTTAATTCTCAGCAATGATGTGACTTCTCATAAAAAAGACATTGAAACTGTTTTTAATATTTTAAATGAACACAATTTAAAAATTTCAGCCACAAAATCTGTTTTCAATGTGACTTCCCTAGATTTCTTAGGCTTTCATATTAGCATAAATGGCATTAAACCTACAACTAGTAAAATAGAAGAATTAAAATCTTTTCCTTACCCTAAGGATGCAAAAGAGCTACGCAGATTTCTTGGAATGGTAGGATTTTATAGAAAATTAATACCAAAATCTTCAGAGATCGTCTTACCCCTATCTGAGAGAATGAGGTTATCCCCTAAAGGCTCGTTCACATTAGATGAATCTGAACGACAATCTTTCAATTCTGTAATTAAGGAACTTAATGATACATCCTCATTAGCTCACCCTGAACCTAACTGTACAAATTATCAGTTAGTCACTAACAGTAGTAATTATGCTGTCGGTGTGGCATTGCACCAAATGGTGGAAGGAAATCCAATACTGATCAGATTTTTCTGTAAAAAATTAACACAAACACAAATGAGATATTCTACATTCGATCACAAACTTTTAGCAGCTTATTTGTCAGTGCTGCACTTCCGTCACATCATGGAAGGTCGCCAAGTGCTACTTTTAACTGACCATAAGCCACTGTGTGGTGCATTTTATAGTTTAAACCCCACTAAATCAGACAGACAACAATGACAATTAGCTATCCTGACAGAATTTATTTCAGATATTGAACATGTAAAAGGTAGTCAGAATATAGTTGCTGATTGTCTATCCCGACCAACTCTTGCTGTACAAATAGATGCATGTGATTTACCTGCAGTTGCAGAAGCACAGGCATCTGATACAGAAATTCAATCTTTTCAGGACTTAAAAATATTCACCATACCTGGAGATAACCAATTTATATGGTGTGACTTATCAACGTCTTACCCCAGACCTTTTGTTCCTTCTAAATTGCGTGAGTCCATATTCTATAGTATCCATTCCATAAATCACACTGGCATTAAATCATCCATTAAGATGATTAAAACTAGATATTACTGGCCAAACATGGATAAATCAGTCAAAGACTTTCGTGCATCATGCACAGCCTGCCAACAAGCAGAAACAAGGTTTCTCTGACAACCCTAACGGAAGGGACTCACTTCTAGACCTCTGCTTCACTTCCATCCAAGACTCTTGCACTACCAGACAACTCTGCCCACTGACAACACTGTAGTGTCCGTCAATATTTCACTCCACTCCCGCCGGACCCATGAAACCCAGACAAGTAGAATATCCTACTGCTATCAAAGAGCAGACTGGGATTCATTCCGAGACTTCTTCCGTGACATCCCTTGAAACAACGTTTTTAGTCTTCCCATCGAAGAATGTGCATCCGAGGTCTCCTTCTGGGTTAAGGCTGGCATCGATGCCTTCATCCCTGCAAGGAAATTCCAGCTTAAATCTCATTCGTCTCCATGGTTCTCACCCGCTTGCTCGGCTGCCATTGCCCACCAGAATCATTTCTTCCGACTATCATAACTACGCGTCGGACCAAAACGGGTGCCTTTTCACTTCAGCTCGTAATAAGTGTAAAAGAATACTTAACGAAGCTAAGATGTTGTTTGCTGCCAGAATGAAGCAACGCATAGCATACTCTAAATTTGGCGCTAAAGACTACTGGCGACTCTGTAAAAGAGTACTTAATAAGAGCAAGTCCACAATACCCCCGGTCAACAAATTTGAGGTCCTCACCTCCCTAGCAGATAAGGCTGAATGCCTTGCCCGCAGATTCTCGAACAATTCGAGTCTGGACTCATCTGGAGTTTTTACACCCGACTTCTCACCTAGAACCGAGGCACAACTGAATGATGTCCACATTACACCTTCGCTTGTCTCTAAGATAATCTTAAAACTTGACCCTCACAAAGCGAGCGGTGGTGACGGAATCCCAACCATAGTTTTAAAGAAATGTGCCCCTGAACTCTCCTCTGTCCTTTCTAAGCTCTACAACTTCTGCCTATCTGCTTCCTGCTTTCCTGCCTGTTGGAAATCTTCCTCTGTAGTTCCTATATTTAAAAACACTGGAGAACCCTCTGACCCTGCAAATTACCGCCATATCAGCCTTCTTCCGATCTTTGGTGAAGTGTTCGAAGCCATTATCACCGCCGAGGTGGTTCAGCATCTCACAGCACACAGGCTCCTCTCGGACAAGCAATATGGTTTCCGCTTCACCAGGTCTACTGCTGATATGCTAACAACCATCACCGAGTACATATACCAGGCACTCGACAGGAATGGTGAAGCCCAAACCGTTGCATTGGATATATCTAAGGCATTCGACAGAGTTTGGCATGTTGGCCTTCTATGTAAACTGTGGAGCTATGGTATAACTGGACATTTGTTTGAACTAATCCAGTCATTCCTCTCTAACCGCACAATGAAGGTGGTATTAAACGGACATGCCTCTCAGAACTACCATACAAACGCAGGTGTCCCCCAAGGCTCCATCTTAGGTCCTACACTCTTCCTGATATACATTAATGATCTCCCTGATTCCATAAGAGCCCAAATAGGTTTGTACGCCGATGACACCACAGTTTACTCTCGCCTCCTACAAAAATCTGGTGTAGGCGTCAAAGCTAACCTCGCAGCCAAGATTGAAAAAAACCTCCAATCCATATTGGACTGGGGTAAGAAATGGCTCGTAAATTTTAATGCTTCTAAAACAAAGCTACTCTCAATTAACCATCATCGACAATCTCACCTACCTCCCATTAGCATGGACCAGGCTTTCCTCCCAGAGAGTAAAACACTACGCCTCCTTGGTCTCACACTTTCAGCGGACCTCAAATGGAATGACTTTATCGAATCCATTGCTAAATCTGCTGCTATGAAAGTCAGTTCTCTGTGTAGGGCCTGGATGTTTTTTCCGTCTAAATCTATCCTGCACATTTATAAATCTACCATCCGACCGTGCATTGAATACTGCTGTCATATCTGGTCGGGTGCCCCTGCTATTCTCCTCGGGCTTCTCGATAAGGTTCAGAGGAGGGTCTGTAATGTGATAGATACCGACTTGGCAGACCGCCTGCAGTCTCTCTCCCACCGGCGCGACGTGGCTTCCCTGTGTCTCTTCTATAAATACTTTCACGGCTTCTGCTCCGATGAACTTAGATCACTGGTGCCCCCTAAATACGAATTGCACGAGATACTAGATTAGCAACTAGATCCCACCCTTTTACAGTGAAACCGATAAAATGCAACCACAACTTCTACTCCAAAAGTTTCTTTCCTCGCACTTCTCGACTGTGGAATTCCCTTCCACACGATTGCTTCCCTGGCGGCTACAATCTCCAGGAGTTTACATGTAAGGTCAATAGACACCTCCTAACACACTAACCTGCTCCCATTCTATCAAACACTCTTCCCATCTGCCCAACCCTCATCCTCGCTATCCTTACTCATCTGTCACCTTTCTCCTGACATTCCCTATGTCTAACCACTCCTTCTCTTTACCTTCCCCTATGTAGCCCCATGCGCAGTAGTGGCAGTGGAATGCCTTGCTTGGGGTGAGATGATTTAAAAAAAAAAAAAAAAAAAAAGTCTACAAACATACAAAATCACCTATACAGACATTAGAAATACCATCAGCTAGATTTCACACAGTCCTTCAGCAAACGCCTAAATATTTTCTGGTTAAGATAAATAATATGGATACTCAAGTTTCTGTGGACAGGTTGAAACCATATATAGAAGTACAAAAACAAATAGAGAAACAAGTAGAAGAAAAGATGAATAAAAACAAAACGCTTAGTGATTCAGAACAAGAAATAAATACAAGAAATAAAAAAAGAAGATTCTCTCATGATAAATACAAAATCTCGTTCAGGTCGAAAAGTTTCCTGGAAGAAATATAACGAGTACTATAATTATTAGTACACTCCGTTCTAAAGGGGGAACTTCTGTTATGGTTTATTTTTATAAACCATAACAGAAGTTCCCCCTTTAGAGTGTGACGAGTGTTCTAAAAATAGAAAAAGATAGACACACTGACGCCAAGAATTCAAAATTGGGTGGCAAAATAAGGAACCGTTTCTTTTGGTAGGAGTAAGAAGTAGGAGTTAAGAACAGTAGTTTTGTGTAGATTTGAAAAGGGGAAGACGCTACAGTTGACCACTAGAGTCCAGAAGGGATAGGCTCGTTTACTACTAGTGTCCACAATGAAGAGAATCTAGCTAGTCTGCTCCTGTATCCACACAAAATTTAAAGGTTTTAACTTGATGTAAAAACCTAAAGTTTTATACCAAAAATAAACATCATTAATTCAAGTTTGTGTTATCTTCTAATTATACCAAAACAAAGCAACACAAGATATTTTAAAGTTAGATTAGTATTTTACACATTCATACAAATTCAGAACAACCAGAAGACAGAATGTTATAATAAACACACCTAAAAGGCATTCATTCTAAATAACTAGATACACTATAACAGTACTTGATTAATAGCCAGACATGGACCATTTCGCTATAGTGCAGTGGTTAACAAGCTAGCCTCACAGACCATGTAACAAGTTCAATCCTCACTGGGTGTTCTATGGCCTTGTATCCGATTGAGCTGTTTTACAACTGATCATTATTCAGGAATATTTCTAAAGTAATACTGATAATCAATACAAATTTACATCAGCGGAAAACTATGCTAACACCAATTTACCAAACAGTATGTATGATAGTGACATGTAAAATTAGCAAACCTAAAAAATATACTTATTCTGGACAATTTCCTAAATTAATTACAAGTGATAAACTGATAAAAACAGTGATAATTAACTACAAGTGCTAAACTGACTAACAAATTAAATAAATAATCTTGCCATAGCTTATGTGTTAAGGTGTCTATACAGCTTTTTTGTGCTATACAATGTTATCTTTGTTATAGTTTATGTTTAAACGCTTGAATGTGTCATTTAAAACTACAACTGATCCATGTGAAAGTCCTTTAATGTATTAATTATGTAAGCATCTACTTGCATATTGTTTCAAATATTAATATTTTTTAACAGACTCATTCCAGTGGACAGAGTATTTAAGAATGTATTATTAGTTAGAAACTCCAGAATATTGTTGTATTCAATTAAAAAGCAAGCTGGTGAATCAAGATGAAGGCACTTTAAACAAAATAAAATTTAAGAGCAATATTTACTCATAATGTATCTACAAAAAAAAAATTCCTAAACAATGAATATAATAATAATAATAAAAATAATAATAAAAAAAATTCATGAACAATGGATATAATAACCAATTTGCTAAGACAAAGAAAAAAGACTAAAATTTTATACCATAAAATTTCACACTTCACATTTCATTGCTTAAAAGTTTAAAACTGCTATCATTTACTTTTACTAATTCAGGAAAATTATGCAACATTTTATGACTGTATCAACCAAATTTCAAGTTCCTGAATTTTTTTCTTTTCTTGTATTTACAAGATAAAATAGACATTTTTAAAATAAAGACAACAAATTTTGAGGGTAAGTATATTTCATTCTACTGGTGATAAAATATCTTATAAAAATTATATATGCTCTCATAGAACAGAATTATAGCCTCTAAATAAACTATCCATGTTATTTTTTATATGATAAAAAAAAAAAAAAAAAAAAAAAAAAAAAATTAACTCATTGAAAACCAAGATTATTTCAAGTGTACTTCCAGTAATCCTGACGCTCATATAAAAATTATGAAAGCTTTGATAACAATTGAAATAACTATAATTATCATCAACTAAAAAAAAAACAAAAAAACTGTACATTGTTAGAAAAGATCAATTACTGAAAGTCATTTTATGAAAGTAACTTGCAAAATTAAAAAAAAAAATGTATATTTACTTGATATTAGGACCACTACAGAAAAATGCGTGAGTTATAAACTATTAAAAAGAGCATTTTTCCAACAAGTTGTGATCATCAAAAAAACACAGCTTAAGTTGAGGAAATTTGTCAAATTTAACCAAAAATATTCTGGCTAATTACAGAAAGGAAAGGGTTACTAAGTGAGCTTGTTTAAATAATTATCTATTCTAAAGTTTATAATTTGGGATGCTTTATGCGCACAAACATTGTAAAACGCCCATACTTTTATACTAAAAGCAATATTTAATTCAAGAGCAGATGAAGCAAATAACAAAAAAATATTCAATATATTTATATTTTAATAAAATGCGAACTGGTTTCAAATTCTCTCTCTCTCTCTAAGACATTTCGCAATCTTTTCTTTCATATATATCATCTAAGAAATAAATTCTGTATAATTTAGAAGTTCATATTTCTGTTTAATTTTTAGGTATTAATGTAAGCCACCCAAGTTCTCCTGAATATACAAATTGGCTGACTTTTATCTAAGAATAGCAAATTCTGTCATTCCATGTTTCCCCATAGTAAGTATGCATGGAATTGCACAAAAAAATATAGTTACTTATCAGTATACCATCACTTGAAATTCAATACTTTTTACTTGATCGATTTATAAATTAAATACACAAGAAGTGCAACACCAAAATGAATACGACAAAAGAAAACATATCTGATAATATGACAACAGCCTAAAAAACAAAAAACATTGCAGTTTGAACTTTGAGCTATAAACTTCTTTTGTTTTTACTGAATAAATTACAATTTAACTTTATTTTTGAAAGTAAAGATGAGGATTATTTTTATATTGTCTTCAACTAAAAGTCATTATCTTTTCACATACATATATTTAATTGAATGATCCAGTTTTCCAGTAGAGTGTTAAATTAACACTACTGGAAAACGGGTAAAATAAATATTATTGCATTAACAGTGTTAATGCAATAATATTTATTTTACTATCTGCTGGATTTATTGCAGCTTCACAAAATAAATGTAAACATTTAAAGTTTAAAAATTAGTATTAAGGAATTATCAAATGTTCTTTTCATAGTATTTTTATTAATTAATTCAGTTAATTTTCTTGTCTAGAGTCTACAGTTCTTTTATCACAATGTTTCATTTACTCAACTGTCCAGCCATTGAGATTTTTTTTTGTATTTTGCAATGAAGATTAAACTACCCAAACAATGATTGAAAACACCTTGTCTCTTGATTACATGATTAATTTTGAAATAAAGGTAAAATACTAATTAATGACTCAAACATACAACAGTTTAAAGATTGTAATGTAATCATTGTTTTCATTCTGGCTAAAGAAGATAACAATACTGTTTTACTTTTCAAATTGTTTTATTACCGAAATACACCTTCAAATCTTTCCAAAACATTAACATCCTTATTTCCGTGCAAATGTAAATGCTGAACTCAAATCGATAATTGTTTATTGACGAAACCTACCTATTTTTCAAGTTTAAAACCAGAAAAATATCGAACTTCTTTTCGCTGTTTATCTTACACTGTAACCACGCTTCAGAAAATGTTATTCAATGACTTCACGCGTAGTTTGCCGATTTTTCGACCAATTTACTTCCTTTTTGCAATTACTACGCGGAAATTGAGTTCCGAACCAAAACAAATCGCGGAATATTTGCTCAAAGGGAGTAAACAGTCCGAAATAAGTATCCTACGCATCAAGCCATTCAGCGGTGAATCAGATATGAGAAGGGTGGTAAAGGGTGATATATAGTCCGATTTTTTTTCTGGTCGATAACAGGGAAAAAAAAGGTAGGTTTCTTCAATAAACAATTATCGATTTGAGTTCAGCATTACATTTGCACGTAATTAAGGAAATTTAGGAAAGATTTGACGGGGTAAAAGCCTTCGGGGAACAAAAAGTTACTTTTTTAATCTACTTTCTCTATATAAACTTCATTAAACTTTATGTTATTTTTTTTTAATAATTAAAAGTTTTAATACAAATACCTCATGAAGGCAAAGAGAAGCAGGTGGAAACAGCAATTAACCTAATTAACAAGTTTGTTAGAATGGATTAAAACAAAAAATAAGGGATTTCAAAAAGTGAAAAAGTTACTTACAGCAACAAAAGACAAGTAAGTTATATGGAGAGACATGGTTGTCCACATTCTGAAGGAGATGGCACAAAAAAAGATAATATGAATATCAGTTGAGTCACTTAGTGCCATACGTGATACACGCGTTGGACGATCTTGTCTCGAAAGAGACATGACTGACTAGGCAGAAGATTATCCAACAGTAGGTTGCCATTATTTTCTGCGGTAGACTGGTTACCAGCCAAGGCTAGAGAACCCAATCTGTCCTGCTATAATCCATAACATAACTGGAGGGAAGAGACGGATTTAATCATTACCTTTCCCAAAGGTACTTGCGCGTAAGTGAATGCAATGAATTCAACTGAAATTGAACTCGGTTCCCTGGATTCTCGTTCCGGGAGCCGAGTTCGAATTTCAGGAAAATTTAAGTAGCAACGAAATTGTTATTGACAAAAAAAATGTCTCTTCAGGACGTGAGAGATCGGAATGCAACATACTCAATTTTAAAGTATCCTCAGAGCATGTTTTTATTTTAAGCTAAACAAAAGGTTAATTTTGTTTGAGACTAGAAAAATATTCACCTTACAAACTTAACATTAAAAAAACTCAAGCTATAATATTTTATTTTTTCAATGACAAACGTCTCTTCACAAATAAAATATTTCAGTTCACATTAAAAATTTCAAATTTTTGTACTTATTACAATACAATCAAGTGCATTAATAGCCATTCTATCAAGATCTCTTGAGGAGTGTAATATGCCACAAAATTGAGTGGTGTAGATATCAGTGTCGTTTGAATTCAAAGAGCAATATGATTTAAAAACAGCATTACAATTTTTGTTTAGGTCAACACTCAACAGTTAATTCAATTGCATTCTGGTTTCTTAAAATAATAAATGTTTATTGTTTAATGTTTCTTTAGTCATCTTATAATCATTATAAGATGACTAAAGAAACATTAAACAATAAAAAAATAATGAATTACATTTACATTATATTATAATGTAAATGTAATTCATTATTATTTTTTTTTTTAGTGAGATTTGATGAAGACAAAACTATTCATGCTAATAAAGGCAAGGCAATAATTGCAAATCTGCTTGCAGCTTGAGATTTAAATTTTTTAAACTCAATCAATAGCTACATTTTTTTGTTTCCTAAAAATGTTTTTCATTATGTATGAAATAATATTAGTAGTGTTACTGATGATAACGTTGTTGACTCATTAACTAGTGTTACTGTTAGTGTTAATTCTTCATATAATAATAATTTCTTCATTATCTCCTGTGATGGTTCCCAGTGTCTTTATGTCAAAGAAGGGCCACCTATTTTTTTTAAAGTATCAAAAAGAAAAAAAAAAAAAAAGAAATATTTTTTATGCCATATGATAAACTACATGTAAAACCGGATGGTGTAAGTGTACAAGTTTTAACATTTTTCATTTTTGTAAGTTCAATTTTATATTCAACATATACTCAATCAGAAAAAAAGAAATGTTTATTTATGAAAAACTAGAAGTATAGCCCGGCGTTGCTCAGGTGTAATGAAAGCTTTAAAACTAAATCCACGGTCCTGGAGCTCGGACTCACGAAAGACAAAATAGTTGTTTCCAGTTAAAGCGAAACCGTAGACTGAAAGAAAAATGAATGAATGTAAGTCAAATTTTGATTTCCTGGTATCGATATCAAATTTCCTGCACTATTTTAAGAAATGCAACCTTGAAACTTCTGAATATCGTTTCTTATGTCTTTGTCTACGAGTGTATCAAATTTGATTAAAAATCGGACCACTCCTTCTATAACCTGATTTTTTTCGATTATCGATATTTATCGGGGGTACCTCGACACAAAACCTAGCTAAGAACACTCGCAGATGCTTATAGTACATTTACAACTGTGTAAATTTTCAAGAGAATCGGTTCAGCCGTTTCGGAGTCTAACGGATGCACACACACAAAGTTCCATTTATAAATAAGTTTAGATGATTGAGGTTAAATTAAAAATACATACATTTCATTCAAATTGTAAAATCAACTAAGGAGAAGAAAGATTTAAAATTTATAAAATAAATGAACAAGAAAATCATTCCTAATCCATTCTTAACAGTTGATTAGTTATGTCATGATCAGTCACTTTTTGAGAATCTCTAGAATAGATTCTTGTCAAAACGCAAAGCCTCACTCAATTGTAATTCTGAGCAATTCACCAATTTACATTACAACTGTACAAAAAATAAATATGATTTTATTTGCTTTTTAAGTCAACCATAAGCTCTTTCTTCGGTTATTTGATTTAGTCAAATTTAGAGAGATTTTAATTGTGGTAAAAGTAAAACTTACTCATTCCTTTTTTTTTTTTTAAAGAAAAGAAATTGCATAAAAAAATGTTTTTAGTCCATCAAGCGACTTAATTCCACAAGTCGACTGTAAAAAAAAAAAAAAAAAAAAAAAAAAAAAAAAAAAAAAAAAAATTCATAATCCATGGTTTTTTTTTTTAGCGTCATCTGAAATTAAAAAAGAAAAATACACTCTGAAGAATAATATGCAACCCTTCACTTTTATTTTAGGTCCTTCTACAAACATTGGTTTAAACAAAGAAAAAAGTCTATAAATAAAAAATTGAAACACCGCTGGTAACTTCCTTGAGGAGATCATCGTGCACTTAGACATGTTGCAACTTGAGTTTTTTTACGGTAAAAGCAAGACTGCGATCTAACGCAGTTTAACAATTGTTACTGCTGCTGCTAATAATAATAAAATCTATCGAATATTCTGAATTGGAATCAGAAAAATAGCAACAGGTTAATAATGGATACGGTCGAGAGAAATTGTTCATTATTTCAAAATATTAAAAGATAAAAAACAAAAATGAATGTGACAGAGGAAGGGGTAAAAGTTTAAACTTAAGTTAAATTAAATACATCAGCGGGAAAATTCTGTTGCCAGAAGGAAAGAAAAAAATAGGAGTTAAAATTATTGACAGATAAGTAAGTAGCACTTTTACTTATTTCAAATAAAAATGGAAAATTATGAATTAAGTCGTCACTTTATTCGCCAATATAGTTGCTGCAGCAGACATTGTAAAATTTTTATGTATTTTTCATTTTTATGCAGTACGAGGGATGTCCTGTTTAGAAGGGTATGACCTTTAATGAATAAATAAGAATAAGATAATCTGGATGTTAAAGGAAAACTGGGGGCCAGGTGAGGAAGATCAATTTTTTTTTTTAAGTATAAAGGGGTGAAATGAATATTATTGACATAAAAATGCGACTTTGTAGTGACTAAAAAAGGAAATCAACATAAGAAAAAAAAAAAAGCAAAATCCATGTCTGACAATTTGACAATGTTTACTCACGTTTTTTACAGTTATGATCAATTTTAAAGTTTTTTTTTTTTACATATATTCAGGATATCTATGGCTTATGAAATTATATAATTTTATTAAATACTCAAAATGTTCATAGACAAAGTTTCTTGTCTTCGTGATCTTTCAAACCGCCATTTTTGCGCATGCGTGTTTCGATTTTTGTGAAAAAAGTAATGGACATCAATTGTGGATCAGAGTTACGGTTGTTTTTATTTGGAATTATTTAAAATGAAATTATATGCCTACTAAAAAAATGCTTTAGAATAATAATTTGATAGCGTGAGTGAAATTATCATTTTTAAATCTAAATTTTAAAAGTCACATGCAAAGTGAAGGGTTTGAAAAATAATTTTTTTTTTTTTTTTTTTTTTAGTAATTTTAATTTTCATCTATTCATTTACTTTGGCTCAGGAGTGACCATTTCTTCTCTGGCGTCATTATTCAGTCTCTCTAAGAATGTTCATGTCCGAATGTTTTACTGTTTATTTCTCTTCATATTTAGTTTTCAGTTTAAAAAAAAAAAAAAAAAAAAAAATATATCATTTACAATTTACAAGTTTATTAAGTTTCACAAGGAATTTAAAAAAATGGCATACCTTGAAATGAATGAATGGTTGAAGCCTTCGAAGGAGTTTTAATTTTTTTGATCAATGCAACAGTTATGTTTTTTAAATGACTACCAAATTCAAACCAATACTACTCAACCATTTTACTTTTCTATAATTAAGTTTGTTTTTTTTAATTTGGGAACTCTTTAAAATACCCCGTATGCCCGCTCTTTCTAGCATAAGAGAAAATGAAGGTGTGATTATCAATATCGAGAGAGAGACACATTTTTCTTTTTTCGCATGGCACTCACGGAATCTAATCACTAATTCCTCCTTTATGCTAATTAATAATAATACTTACTACAGCTTAAGTTATAGCAACAAATAAACTGTTGAAAATAAATAGAATAATTGTCTATTTTTTGGCCAATGCGTTTGTTAAATAGACTGTTTTTAGTGTTTTTTATTTACTGTTCAGAGTGTAACTTAAAAAAATGAATACATTTTATCATAAATTAAATAAAACTTAGTATAATATATTTTTTAAATAATGCGCGATTATGCATTCCTAGCGACCCAGTTTTTAATTTACTGAACAATAATTACTAAGTTTAAGGAGATGCATATGTAGATTTGTTTAAGTTAAAAAAAAAAATGTGGACTTTGGGGGGGTGTCAAGAATGGCGTCTATATGGCTAATAAACCATACAAATTAACAAACCCGCATTTTCACTAAACTACAGCCCATCTATAATAATATGAAAAATAGGTCAATCGGCTTCTGTGGTACTATCGTTGTTGATGAGTACTTGTGTCAAATAATGTGTGGGTACTTTACCGTGGTATTTGCTACAAATGGTAGTAGTTTGAATGAATGAGATAGACAGACAAGAGAAGAATGGATGAAGGAAAAACTGAAATAGATCATATGATCTGTACACTGTACAGCAGCGTACATGTTGGTGAAATTGTAATGGGTAAAAGCAAAAGGAATTATAAATTAGAGAGAATGCTAGAAGAAATATATATAGTCAGTCTAACGAAAAATGTCATATCACACAGCAAACAAACAAAAAACTGGTTTTGATATTGATTCGAATAAATGAAATAAAAAATAAAATAGTACTAGTACCAAAAGAAGTAGTACCAGCAGGTACTTGGGCTTGCGGTAGAAGTGCTACGGATGCTTGAACAGATTGTAGTTAGTGCAGTGAAATTTTCAAATGACACCAAATTTGAAAAATTGGTAAACATTTATTGCCTGACGGTATTTAATTTATTTTACTGTCAACATTTAAACAAATTAAACTAATAATTTTAGTTTAAAAAGAATCATAAAAAGCATGTTAAACAAAAAAATTGATTTGAAATAAAAATGAATATGAAATGTTTTATCAATAATGTTGATAAACAATTTTTTATTTCAATTGAATTGGTTAATAAATGAATTCCCTAAGGCTAATTATTTGAATACCCTTTTTCAGAAGAAGCAAATTTTAAAAAAATCATTGTCGTTACTTTTATGAAATTGAAACAAAATACATCTAAAACGAACAAAAAAATTCTAAAATGTTAACATTTATTTATTTTTACTATAAGAAAAAAAGAAAATGTGTAAATAACTACAACAAGTAAAGAAAAATAATGAGAATTATGAGTTTTCTTATCAAAATAAACACTCTTAGTCTCTCTAGCTAGACATTTATTTTACTCATTCATTCATTCATTCATTCTCCGGTTGAAAGATGGTTGTTGGTAAGTTAATAGAAGCTTAACGTAGTATACCTTCTGAACTGAAACGAAAAAGAAATTCTAAAGAAAGGAGAACAAAATAATCAGTGAAAAATAATTGCGATTAGGTTCATTTTATGAACAAAAACTGCAGCAAACAAGCCAAAACTTGTTTTAGCAGAAGAATGGTGTACTGTAGATGAGGAAAAATTACTGATAGAATGAGCAGTCCTGCTCAGCAAGTGAAGTACTCTGTCGCAAAATGAACATTTAGTAACGACTTCCAATTAAATAATATGTATTAATCTTACCTTAACCCGTTAAAAAGCTGTTTAGATTTTTCCAGTAAGTGACAGAACTCATTCACGACCTTTTTCTCACTTTCATCCATAGTCATATCTACCGACATGTTGAAGTCGTCATTCACTACGCCATAGTCTACTGTTGCAAGGAACACTTCCACATGGGTAAACAATTATCGATGACCAGTACGGATGGTACAACGTGCAATAATTGCAACAATTTATTGCAAAATAGGAGATATGATAAACTATTAAATTTTATTTTTAACTTCTCCAAAAATGTAAGAAAAGCAATATGGAAATAATATTCTGCTTGACTTTCTATAATTTTGATGCACAATTCGAAAAGAAATTTAAACACTAAAAAAAAAATTAAATGAAAATAATAAATTATTTACAATATAATATACAAACAACTATGATTATGCTTAAATGCACTGAATCTGTACGTTTTTAACATATCTATATTTATATTTGATCAAGCTCAATCTAAACTAAATTTTAAACTATTTCCCTTTATTGAGCCTTAAACTAACTCTGATCAATCTACTTCTTTCAGAGTTGCTTATTAAGTTTTCCACTATTCCCCAGTAAAAATGAAAACATGAGTTAGATGACTGAGGAAAATGATTACCTTTCTGCTTCATATTGGAGGGAAAAAAGTTAAAAATCTTTTATAGGCCAAATCACAATAGTGACTAGTCCTTTTCATGAATTTTACAAGATCTACATGTTGCATAAAATCTTACTGTTTCAGCTAACAGTTAGCCAGAAGCAACAAAAAAACTGAAGTAAGACACCAAAATCAAGAAGTGATTAAAAGAAAACTAGATTTGCAATACTGACTTAAATATTTTAAAGCCATTGTCAATAGAAGATAATTCAAGTATTATAAGTAGGTTTATTTTAAAGAATGTAAGTGCTTTGGAAAAGTACTTTTTATATTAGAGGTAAAGTACAAACTCATCAAGAAATTAGTTCCAAAAGGAGTTTTTTTATATGGGAAGAGAAGTGAATGCTATGGGTCTTATCCTGAGTATTGTGAACTTGGAAAAAAAATTCACATTTATGAATTGGTACAAAAACAATAAAGCAGAATACAAATTTACAATATAAGTATGCCCAAAATTTTCCTTTGTGCACCTTACTATTAGACAAAATAAGTTCTAAAATTATACTATATTGGATATAATAAAGCAAAATCAATTAGAGTTTTTTTTCTAAAAAATATTCACTTAGTTTCATACATTCAATAGTAAAATTTGTTAGAAGTATAACAAATTCACAAGCATCACTGGATAACTTAAATAATAGTTCAGTTATTTAAACTGAATATCAATACTGAGATAAATCTTTTTTTTTTATAAAAGTTCAAAATCTGGGTTAATACCCCTAATTTCCTGAATCTTCTTTCAATTTTTGTTAGTTTTTTTCTTTAATTTTTCTTTCAGCTTTCTTGTTCACTGTCATCGGCAGTTCTTAGTTTTTCTTTGTTCTTTTTACTTTTAGTCATCATAGTAGTCATTGGTGTTGTTGTCTTTGTGAATGCTGAATCCCTTCAGCCTTTTGCTCTCCTAGCAGCTGTTAGGGATTTACACCTGTGAAAGCTAATACCTTTCTGCTTTCTGCCTACCAGCAGCCAGTTGATCTTCTTCACATGTGAAAGTTAAGTCCCTTCTGCCAGTCTGGAAAGTTATACTTAAATAGTCATAAAATAGAAATTTGATACTTAGGGTTTTACTTTGGCCATTAGTAATAAAAAAAAAAAAAAAAAAAAAACAGAAAGTATCTCTTAAACCATGCCTCTATGCAAACTTCATTTAGGCAGGTTTTGCAACCATAAGACTTGAGCCTCTTTTTTACAAATTTGAAAAACAAATTTTACACATGTATCTATTTCATAAGCCACCAAGTTTCATTGTGATAGTATTTACAACATCAGATCTGAGCCTCACATATACAATGTTTTACTCATTAAATTTACTCAAGCCATCTTTTCTTAACTAACCAGCTTTTTTTATAATTATTTTTTAAACAATCCTCTCAAAAGAAAGTGCAGTAAATAAACTTAGTCTATTGCATCATTATTCTTTTTATATTCAGCCTTTACTTTTGTATAATTTTACATTAAATTTTTATAGTTCATTTTGTTAATATTAAATTTATTTAATTATCCTCAGATTTATATCACTAAGTTTTTTAATAAGTAAATAAAAATAAAACACAAGGGAAATTAAACAAATAACAATGATTAACCTATGGTATAGATGAGGTTGAGATAATAAATGAGTAAAGGCCAGGTGTTATTAACTATACCACCATTTTTATTTTTGACTCCATAAGGTTACATCTTCTATTATATGCGAATGATTGTCATTTCTGTCCTTTTTATATTTTGTGTCTTTTATATGTTGCTTGTATAAGTCATTGTGGTATTCATGTGAATGTTATTATATATGTACTGCTGTGTTCAAGTTATAAAAACTTTTTCTTTTGTGTATATGTGCATTCATGTAAATATAGCATAATTGTCCTTTCATGTATGTCAGAAATGTAGTATCAGGTTGCTGTTTGTGCTATGTTATATTGTGTTCTGAGTGTGTGGATTCTTTTTGTAAAGATTATTTAAGCACATGTCTGGTTTGCATGGAGGTAGTTTTCTTTTGGGTGGTTGGTGTGTTGATTGAATTCCGATGGCTGATTTGAACTCCACATGCACAGTGGGCAAACTGTGAACCAACTGCTATACATGTGTTTGTTTTTTTTTTTTATATTTACTTAATACCTACATGTTTCTGATTTGATTTTGGCAGGAGTGTTAGTCATTGATTGACTTCACATGACATCAGTTGACATCTATATCCGGGTTGTATCTAGGATACCATAAATATGGAAGAATAGAAAGAGGGAAAGTGTTAAGAGAAAAAGAGAGAGTTTCTCTGTCACTCTATTAGTAAAGAGGAAAGGGTATATTTCAATATGGTTTAATTACTACCTCATCACAAATCATTCTACATTTAATAACAAAAATATTATTTACTCACATGTAGAAGAAATATAAATTTCCTCAAGGAGGAACAAATTTTTACTTTTTCCTTGATTAGATAATAGAAAAAAAAAGATTTATGTTTCACTTAAAATTATCATGAAAAAGTTTTTGATAGACTAGTGAAATTTAGCATTGCATAAAATAATAAGTCCACCAAAGTCAAAATCTGTGTTAATACTAATTCAGTGCTGCACTTTTACTTACACTGACAAAGAATATGTTACTTCACAGTGAATATAAATTGAGGAGTGATACTAAAAAGGCATACCATCAAATCCACAGGTGGATTTGGTGGTATGTCTCATCTAGGATATTTAGTTATAAACTGGAACATAAAAATTATTGAAGGTTGAAATCAACTGTGGAAAAAAGTAATAAATAACTTTTATTACAGACTGATGGAAAACAATACTGTCACACACTGAAGATATATTGCAATATGTTAAATATTTTTCTCAACTTGTTTCTTATGCAGATAATAACATCATGCGGTTAAACATACACTAAATGATCATATACAGATCAATATGTACAGTTTATATAATAAGGGATGTACTATACAGTACTCATACTTATTATTTAAGTATGAGTACAGTACTCATACTTACATAATAAGAGGTGTATCAACAACAGTACTCACATTCCATATGTATAGCCTATATATCCTCCTTTCACTTTCGAGTGTACCTGTTAATGTCACAGTACTTGGGATTGTGATGTCATTAATTAGACCCTGAATGGCTTGTGATTTGTGGTGTGGTGTGGTCTGATAAGTCATATGTTCCAGTTGCTTCAAACTGATGGTACAGTTTGGGTATAACACAGACCTCATGAGATTATTAGTTGTCATGCAGGCTGGTGGTGGCTCCATAATTGTTTGGAGTGTATTTATGTGGCATGTATTGGGTTTGTTGGTCTGTCTGAACAGATCATCAACTAGTGACTGCCACATTGTCTGAGTATTCAAAGGATGTGGTGGACAAGTCTATTCATACACAAGATCTTGTACCCACAAATATCAAGGAACTGTGGAAAACATTAAAAAAAGACATAAGTCAATGTCTCTCTAAATGTTTTCCAACCACTTGTGGTACTAATACCATATCAAGTTGCTGCATTTCACCAAGCTAGAGAGGGAGTCCTACAAAATACTAAGCACCTACCCCATAACTGTTGGTACATCAGTATATATGATGCTGTTTGAAATTCTCTCCACAAATACCAAAGGTAAGTGAGAGTTGTAATTTATGGTATCTCAAACCATGATGCCAGGGTTAGAGTTTCGGCTTGTGTATCATGGATAAATGTACTGTGAAAGGTGTCATTCCCCAGCTTTACATCAACAATCAAGTGACCATCACTTGCATGAAAGCAGAACCCATTCTCATCATTGAACACTATAGAGTACCATTCAGACTATTAGGTAATTTTTTTTATTCTCTCTCGCATGCACACACATAGAGCATGACTGGAGATATACATTATGCTATTATCTACAAAAGAAACAAGTTCAGAAAATGGTTTGAAGATTTTAATTAAATCAATACTTGAACAAAAAAAGAAGTTTTTCAAGATTTATTCTTGGTACATAAATAAGTCATATTAAAAGTATATAGTTGTCATCTACTTCTAAAATTTAAAGAATTCTTTTGGGACAAATGTTCAACATAAATAATCAAACCTAAATAGTATGTTAATGAATTGATACTCTTACAGTTAATGGTTTTGAGTCAAATATCATCTCATGTAAACAAACTTATGTCAAAGAAGATCAACATTAAGGACTGGTAGATAATTAATATATATCCAATATAAACATTCTGACAATGGTCTGAAATCTTTTATTAAATCAGAACTTAGATTAAAAAGTTTTGCAAGGTTTATTCCAGGTATAAATGTAGGTATCATAGTTCTTCTATTTTCATTGTAAAAATTCTCATGCAAAAAATTCTTCATGTAATACAGATAAAAAATTAGATAAAATAAAATACAGATAAAAAATTAGAAGTAACTTAAAGTTGATTTACTGAAAATCAAGAGAAAATGTGTTCAAATTTCAATCATTCTAGTTAAGACTGGAGACTTAATCCTTGCAAAATAAATATATATGTATATGACGCCATCTGTCCCTTTTTCTGATGCTTGCCTGTATGTATGTTGTGTGTGCTAACTGGCCATAAGTTAGTCACAACTGAGTCTGCAGTTGTTTGCTTCCATTCTGCCCCCAAGATGTCAAATGATCATTCAAAATCTTTCACTTTTTCTGCCACATTGTGATTTCTGATCTCAGAGAAAGCTACAGACCTGAGAAAAAAAGCAGTCGTCTTCGTGCTGCACTCCTCGACAACTGAAAATCAAATCAAGAGGTAGTTGGGTGCATAATGCAGAAATAAGGGAAACAGACAAGAACAAAAAAAAAATAACAAGACAGTAGTCAAGGCCAGTCTATGTTGACTAATGATTATATTGTATGTCTTTGTACAGCAAAAAGAGAGAGAGTAAAAAAAAGAATTAAAAGAAAATACAATCCAACTTTTTTCAGAGTCCACAAATTACTGCTGCTACTATGTCTGTTGTTGTCAGAAATACAGTCTTTATACTCTCCTTCCCCTTAGGTTCTGCTTAGAAGTGGTGTACATATTACTAGTGTGGTGGGAGAGAGGAATTTTCCGCATCTTCACTCCACGTGTTGCCAGCAAGTCTCTTTCACTCGTCTCTCACTGACATATCTCTGACTGTTCTGTTCTGTGACATTTTCACTTGATTTTCAAATCCGTTGTCTTTTTGTTGAAACCATTTCAATTTGGCATGAGGTGGTAAGTGATTGAAATGTTTCTCCATTAAAAATCTAATGTCAACTTCATACATCAGGCTTAAATCACCTGCTTATGGTTTTCACCATTCTAGGAGTTTGGAGACACAATTCTGTTCACTTTATACATTCACCTGTCAGCATTAATTATAATTCCATCCTTAAATGCGTGGTCTTTTCCAAAATCGACTGATAATTTCCATTTTTCAGTCGATCCTTTATTTCCTTCTCTGAGAAAGAGAAAGGGAGAGAAACAAATAACTAAAGAAGAAAGAAACAGAATTCCCTCCCTTCCAAGGCCAGCAGGTCTATTTCCGATTGCTATCGTATCAGTCGATGTCCTTTCACGAATGCCTTGTGTTTCACTTTTCCTCTATCTCTCAGGCCACCTCAGCACTTATTTCTCTCTTCCTCTCTCTCAGCCCTTCCTAAAAAAAGACAAAAAAATATATACACACAGATATTCTCCAAATATCTATTCCGGGGTTTGAATCCGGGGTCCATCTATACTTGGTTTAACTTGTGTGCACAAGGGACCCTTACAGTTTTACAAAACAAGAAAATTCAATTTAAGTGAACTTTAAAGAGCATCAAAAAATGATTCATGGACCATGTAGACATTTAAATTCAATGTCTCTAGCCTGGAATATGGAAAATGTGCCAAAAATATCTAAGGAACAGATAAAAATGATAAAGACTGTTTATCATGAAGCCCTTAATTGACTCTATTTTCATTAAACCTTCAACTGACTGTTTTCGGAAAAAGTTAAGTTTTTTTTAAATTGTGTATCAATTTTTTTTAATAAACAAAGCAAATATTCTCATAAAAAAAGTCATAATTCATATACAATTATCATGAATTATTCTAAATTATGTTCTTAATCAAATGATAATCAAATTGCGTATTTTGGTTTCCAAGCAATATCAGATATCCTTCTAGTAAATAAATAAATTTGAAAGGTGTTTAAAAATATTTCAGTTTGTGAAGTAAATTACCAGGAAGGAATATTTAGAATCTTTATGGTACTGGGGAATTACCAAAAAATAAAGAGTATATAATTGGTTGAGATGAAAAAGTAATTAAAACAATAAAAGGCTAATAAGACATTTTTGATAAAATAAATGCTGCAAGGCTAGGATAGTTTAACCAAACTGTGCTTTCAATATTAGTCAAGTGTATTATATTAAATATAAATTATTTGCAAAAAGAACTGTAACTTAATGGTTAAAATTTGAGTAAAAGGTGATAAGAAAATGGTTTTGGTGCCAGCTCAGGTATTTGATTAATTATGATTTTTCTAAATTTCTTCTATAGAAATGCTCATATTCACATAATTGGTCACCTATTTCAGTGACTGTCTCTTAAGGATCAAAAGTTCTTGAGATATAACCAGCTATAAATTCTTTGTTGAAAGAATGCTGCTACAGGGGCACTGCTTATTCAAACTATGTCACAAATTAACATTTAAAAGGCATGACACTATATAGGCTTTTCATTTTTATATTTTTTAAACACAATATCATGCAAGTTATTGAATAAAATATATTTCTTTTGATGGATTTTATTCTGGTGAATAAACTTCTTTTAGTAGAACTTTTGATCCTTAAGAGGCAGTAACTGAAATATTTTGTCCGCTGTAAATAGAAAGAAAGTTTTTTCAGGAATTTACTGAAAGAAAATAATGTTCACATTTTTAGAGGTCATAGAAATGTAGCAATACATGCAGATACCGTTGGAGGTGGAACTACCAAAACTTAAACACAAATGATATCATATGAAGGAGAAAACACAGAAATGACACATTCAGCAGTGGAATGATTTCTCTCCTTGAGTTAACACATCACTCAATAAATCCCGGGCCTAACTAATAAAACAACAACTTTTAGGCAAAATTCAACTTTATTTATCAACATAGCCTCCTAGGGTGATACACTGATTCCAATACTTCTCTAACAATTTGATGCCTTTTTTGTGAATGATGTCTTTGGCCTCAAAATACGCCTCAGTTTCAGAGATCACTTCTTTATTGGAGCCAAATCTTTTTCCCTGGAGCATTCTTTTGAGGTCTGCAAACAGCCAGTAATTGCTTGGAGCCAGATCTGGAGAATAAAGTGGATGCGGAAGCAATTTGAAGTGCAATTCATGTAGTTTTGCCATCGTTGCGATCGACTTGTGACACGGTTCATTGTCTTGGTGAAAGATCACTTTTTCTTCTTCATTTATGGCTGTGTTTTGGTGATTTCTTCCTTCAAACGCACCAATAATACTATATGATATTTGCTATTGATAGTTTTTCCTAAAATAACTTATGCATCTCAAAATATGAAGGCCAAAACCTTACCTGCTGATTTTTGCATCTTTGGTCGCTTTGGACAGCTTTCACCTGATGCTGTTCACTCAGCTGACTGCTGATTAGACTTTAGAGTGAAGTGGTGGATCCATGTTTCATCCATTGTCACATATTTACACAAAAAACTCTTTCTTGTTGCATTGAAACAGTTGCAAATAACACTCTGAATCGTCAACATGCTGTTATTTTTTTATCAACTGTGAGCAAACGCAGCAACCACTTTTAACACAGCTTTCTCATTGACATGTGCATGCAAAATGGTGAACACACTCCTTTCTGATATGTTCAACTCCTCTGCTATCTCAGGCAACTTCAATTTACAATCGGCCGAAACAAGTTTATAGATTTTTTTAGTTTTCCAGGACAACTGCCAATTTTGGGTGACCTGAGCATTCAGCATCATTTGGGTGTGTATGACTGCATTTTAAGTCAGCATACCACATCTTAACCATTGTTTTTGATGGAGCAGAGTCTGAATAACACTTATAAAGCCATTGTTTTGCTTGAATAGTATCTTTTCCCAATCAGAAAGCAGTGTTTTATCAACACACGAAATTCAGATTTATTCAGTTTTGGAAATTTGCAACTGTAGCTTCACTTAAATAACTGTAATTTGTAAACTAATAATCCGATTGGGCCCAAATTTTGCCACATGCCAATTGAAGGTTAGTGATTTCATAAAAACCATATGGATTTTTTTTTATTAGTAGCACCATCTATATGTCATGCCCAAGACTTATTGAGTGATGTGTTAAAGGGTCAGCTTCTTTTATGGCTATAGGATGGCTCCAAATACCAGGTTTTGTTAGCTGAAATATTTTAATTCTTTTTTTATTTCTTAATCAGAAAATATAAAGATATGCACAATCCTCCTTAACAGAAAACAATTTTTATCACGTATTTCAGCAAGAGAAGTGTCAGCTTTTGTTTTTTTCTCGTACTCATAACACACATATCACTGTTTTCTCATTAAATCTGTGATGCACAAGTGGTATAATTATCAACAAGGCAATGTAAAAGTTAAAGGTTTCTAATTTCAAATAAAGGCATGGACTCACTCGGACAGACACACACTCCTCTGCCATTCTGAAGATGAGATTTTGATCACAAAATATTAATGTATAATAAATAGGTAATACCCCAAAACTTCTTTACCTTCCTTTATTTTACTAAACAGCCTTCAAGACCTAACCATACACCTAATATATGCAATGTCTCAAGCAAATTACAAAACTTCATTATTTATATATATATATATAATCAGCAATATTCATCCAAATAAGTTTTATTAAATTCAACTGACAAGATTTGTCTAATTTTTCATTGTATTTTTACAATTTTTGAATAAGTTGTTATATATCAGGATTGAAATTGGGAATAAACTGTCCAAAGTTAATGTATATTCTGTTGTTTTTGTTCAAGTGCTTTCCACCATCTGTCTTTATCAAGAACCATGTGCTGTCATTGTTAATTTGAATTTTCCCATAGATACAAAACAGCTGTTATAAAAAACATGATTTACTGTGCTTAAATGATATCTTTGGAAACATTATTTTATAAAGAACTAAACAACATAAAACAAACACTTACCAAAAATAATTTCCCCAACCAACTTGTTGTCCATGAACAAATAAAATTAGCCTTAGCCATTTTTTGACTTCATCAAACTTGCCATTAAGACAAGAGAAAATAGTTGTGTCATCAGCATAGATACAGAATTGAGAACTGATGATATTGGGAATGTCATTGATGAAAATTACAAATAATGAAGCCCTTAGTTTACACATTAATGCAAAAAAGACCTCGAAGAATGGCCATTCAAGATAACTTTTATTTCAAGATTTGAAATGAAAGATTAATTCAGATAGAAAATATAGCCAGAAATAACCTTTCAATTTGTAAGGAAGATTAGCATGCCAAACCCTGTCAAATGCTTTTGAGATATCCAAAGCAACAGCCTGAGATTCACCGTTCTTGATAGACTCTTTCAGCAATAGCCGTTAATGCATCAGCAGTTGACCTAGAGAAGCATAAGCTATATTGTTTGTCTTCAAAATGTTATTCTTTAATGTTATTGCATCTCCTAAGTAGACATATTTCTGAACTTCTAGTTCATCATCCTCTATACTAATTTTTGAACCTACACAGGTCATTTAATATTTCTTGTACTTCATCAAATAGTCTGACATTAGTAAATAAAAAATTGTATAATAAATGTATAATCTCAGCTATGGCAAACATGGAAAACATAAACTGATAAAACCACTCGAAAAAATATTTAGAAATTTACAAAGAGCAATGCTAGGGATAACTCTAAGAGACAGAAAGCAATCAACATGAATGAAAGAAGAGACCAAGATAAAAAAATTATGTAAAAAGTGATTAGTTGACAAAATTGGGGATGAATGGGACATATAACAAAATGAACAGATAACATGGAGGTTGCTTGAGTGCTCATGGGTAATAAGTGCAATAGATAAAGGCCAGAAAGACGATGGAGAGATGAGATTTACCAGTATGTCATAGCAAAAAATAGTAGTCATGATGATCATGAAAGCATTTGGTATAGCAGTGAATTCATAATAGCTGCTGATGATGATAATATACAGAATTTTAAGAAAATTGCTTCAAATTATTTATTTATTGGAAATGATTTCTGTCACTTATTGTATTTGTGTCACATGAAAGCAAATAAATTTACTTTAATGGAATTATTTAACTTTTAAATATGAGAAATATCTTTCTTTTCTTGGAAAGAAGTTGGCAGATGTCTATAAGTTATCAATACTGAATACAAATACCACTTGGTTTGATTATTTGGGATTTTACTTGTACATTTGCTACACTTCATACATAAAATACAATTTTTTTTATTGCAGAAGTAAAATTAATGCCTGAAAAAAATGCTTAAAAAGACATTTTAAATAATTATATAGTCACTAGATATACAATTTTATCCAAAAACAAGAACTATCAAATAAACACTAGAAATTATAAATTAATTTTATCAAATGACAAATTTAAGGATTTTCTAGACATTCAAATTTTTCATACTTCTTATACTTTAAAATCTATATGAAATATTTATCCTAGTGTAATTGAATTGATCTTGAATAATCTGCAATATATGACTAATCGACTAGCATAAAATATAATTTATTGCTATCACTTTATCTTTATAATTAATATAATTAAAATACACATAGCTTTATTTTACAACCTCATCTCTCACAATACTATATTTGTCTAATTCTTTTGGATTATATTTGACAATCTCTAGATACTGAAATATTTGTTAAAAGAATAGCATTTCACATTACTTTCTGTGTAAAAATTGACTGATCTATAAAACCAGTTCAATTCAATGCCATTATTATTCAACGTTGCAGCAGAATTTACAAATTAAATTTGTCTAAATGTTAGTTTCTCTTTCTATTCAGTACTTTATAAAAAAAAACTTAGAACTTTAGTAGAAAATTAAAAATAAAATCAAAAGAAATTTAAAACTAGTGAACATTTCAAAGATAAATCTATGTACTCATCTTTTAATTGGAGGTTCTAGGCTTATATTTTACTTACAGTCCATTTTCTAAAAAATTAGTTACTTGATGTAAGAATCTCTTATTTTTGTTTAAAGTTATTCTGTGAATTATTTAATGATTTAAGAATTTTTTTCCTCAAAGTTAAATTGAGTGTTTGGTTTCAGTCAGTTAAAGTGCCATACGTGAAACACGCTTGGGCGATCATGTCTCGAAAGAGACATGACTGACTGGGCAGAAGATTATCCCGCAGTAGGTTGCCGTTGCTTTCTGCGGTAGACTGATTACCAGCCAAGGCTATGGAACCCAATCTGTCCTGTTATTTAACCCATAACTGAAAGGAAGAGGCGGATTATCATTTAATACCTTTCCCAAGGGTATTTGCGCGTAAGTGAATGCAATGAATTCAACTGGAAAACCATAAAACATTGTTTCTATTTTTTAATTGCTCGTAAAATAACAAGTTTAGAATTTCTGATTATTTTTAAAAGCATTAGCGTATAATTATCTCACTTTTGGCTTTCCGTAGTTGAAAATATATGACATTATTACTTAGTTATTGATGATTTTGTCGATTCGATTTCGAAGCTGAGTGGGTGGAGAGAAACTGATCAGTTACACATATTTCTAAGCCCCACGCATTCAGGAAGTGCAAGAATATCATTTAGCATGAATTAGTAAAATATTCAAAATATTATATTTGATTTGGTGTATTATTTTTTTTTGCATATTTAGAACTTTTTATACAGCTTTTTTTTTTTCATTCACTTTTCTGTAATCTTATTCAGTTTAATACTCTAAAACAATTGTATACCGTAAATGCGCTGCTACCGGAAGTTATGCTTTTTAAAGCGGTTCAAGTTGATGAATGTGTAAAAAGTGAATAAGCAGAAATTTATGTTTATTTCTGGACTATTGAAAACTCTCATTTGAACAACAGGTAAATTTTAGTTATAATTATGTTTACGATGAGTTTAGGTTATTTAATTGATCAAAGTTATGTTCCTAAGCGAACGAAAGTAATAGTTTCGTCGTTTCAACATAATGCAGTGTTCGGCGACAATATAAAATAATCATTAAAAAATTGATTTTAAAAGTAAGGTGCCCACTTAAATAAATAAAAAAACAAAATAAAATCGATTTCCCTACGGAATCACAGACAAAATATACTCATACTACCTAATTTCTTAAAGTGAAAAAAAAAATTCATACTATCGATAAGCAGTTCGATATTTCTATTTTATGAAGGAAAAGAAAAAAAAGAAAATTATACGTGGTCAGTTCATTTATGTTTAAAAAACATTTTGCAATTCAAAAATGATTTTTTTTCTATTGTAGTGCCTATTGTACCACTGCAAGATGTTTATGATATTTTCCCGGAAATTTAATTTAAATCTCTGCGCACCTGAAGCAGACTACTACCACGTTTCGTTGTTTTTCATATTTTATTTTATTTTTTTTTTTTACTTGTTTCAAAGCAGTCCTATCGATTATTACTTAAACTTTCCGATTATCAAAAAAAGTTTGAAAAATTACAATATTTAAACAAATTTGGTGGGGGGGGGGGTCAGTTTCTCATACAAAGTTAAAGTAAATCGATCCTCTATTTTCAATCCACTCGCGTTGGGGTCGCTTTGTTTTCGTTTTTTTTTTTTTTACTTTTTTCAGCGCAGTTCTATCAATTGTTACTTAAACTTTCCGATTATCAAAAAAAAAAATTGAAAATTTACAACATTTAAACAAATTGGCGGGGGTCAGTTTCTCATACAACGTTAAAAAATCAATCCACTAAGTGACTAAGTCACTGTTGTATGAGAAACTGGTCCCCCTCCTAAAATCGTTTAAATATTGAAATTTTTGCAAATGTTTTTTGACATTCCTAAAAAAGTTTAAGGTGTAAAAGATAATATTGCACTGAAAAAAGTCCAAAAAATTTGATAATGAACACATTTACAGGTGGCGGTAATGTACCGGCGACTGGTTTCAAAATGGAGGCTCGATTTACTATAACGTTGTATAAGAAACTGATCCCCCCCTCCCGAAAATGTTTAAATATTGAATTTTTTCAAATCATGTCAGTCGTAAAGCTAAGGGGGTACTCGATAGGACTGCGCTGAAAAAAGTAAAAAAAAAAAATGAAAAACAACGAAATTAAACGTGGTGGTAGTCTGCTTCAGGTCCGCCGTTTAAATTTCTCAACACAAGTTACGAGTACTCAGTAGTAAAGTGCAATTGCATGGAATTATTTAAATGCTTTATGCAGGACTGTTATTATCTTTTGATTCAAATTGCTTGCTTCTTCGAACACGACACAAATGAAACCTTGAATATTGATATTCCTAATCCTCGGATATTTCAATTCCGAAGCAATGGTGATTAGATAGGAAGGAGTTACTACGAAATTAAAATCTCCAGGGGATATTCATTTTTATTGCCTGATCAATTTTATCTCTCTTTTTACTCTTACATACACATTTGTGTATTGGAACTTTGTTGTTTGTCTTCGTGAGGAGGTAACAAATTTTAAAGCTTTATGATTATTTTTGTTCATATTTCAATTGTGTATATTTTTTATACAATTTTTAATTCAGGTATTCTATGTTTAAAACTGTTCTGCTGCATTTTTTGTTATTATTCAGAAAATAATGTATGCAATTTTTGAAAGGCATTTGTAGGGGGGTCGTCAAAGCAGGTGCCAATAACTCCAAGTAGTTCTTGGAAGGACTGTGGCTGGTGCTCCTGTTGGCAGCTACTGCTGGCTGCTCCTGCTGATGTAGTCCGGTAGTCCTTACAAGAACTTTCACATTTGTTTACAGCTAATCCTCAAAAGGACTGTTGCATATGTAGTTGAATAGTCCTTAAAAGGACTGTTGCTGGTGGTGGCGGCAGCTGCTGCTGGATTTGGCAAACTATGCTGAGAGTGGCTGGTTTCGCTGGAGCTGTTACTGCTGCTGGCTACTGGTGGCTGCTGCTGCTATGGCCAGCCAGGCATGTTGCTCTACACCTGTCATAATTTGGTGGAAGGAATTGGCCATGTTTCTGTCAGCCAAGGTCAGCAACGTTGCCCAGTTAGTCTTTTGGTTGTCAATTAAAATTTACCTTCTACTTTTCAATGTACATATGGGTTTCATTTGAACGCCATTTTTTATATAAATTAGTTTCAGGTCATTGTTTTTAGGTAGGAGTGCTTCACTCTGTTTTCCGTGGTGACACTTTTAGACGTTTGAGTAGCCAGCAGTAACTTCCAGCTGGGTGCAATACATTTTCTTTCTGACATTATTACTAAATAATTTTATTTTTGTAGTGGGTATACATGTTGGAGTTGCTATCCCTGTTTAAATTTATCAAACAGTGAAATGTAATAACAACTGACTTGAATTGAGAAGTTCTTAAAAAGAAAAGTTGTTCTTCAGGTTCGATTCCTGTCGGGAATACAACTTTTCTTTAGTAGGACTTTTCAATTTAAGCTGGTTATTATTAATTGATTTCACAGGAGTAGAAGTTTACCATTTATCCCTTGTTTTCAATTGAGGATTCAGATCCTTCGAAACTTCAACTCTATACGTCTAATAATTTCTCCCAAAAACTGAACTTTTTTAGATTTTTTTCATCAATAGGAGTAGATAAGTTTGCCTTTTTCTTCCTTCTGTTCCACTTTTGGTGGCTTACTTGAAGTGGTGCCTCTTAGTCTTAATCTGTAATCTAACTTTAGTGATTCTTGGGCTTTGTACAGAGTGAACAATAACATCATTGTAAAAAAAAAATTTTTTTAAATTAGCATTTACTGAACCCTCATCTATTGTTCTTGACAGGAGAATTTATCCACACACATATGCATACATGTGTCTGTGTGTGCGTGTGTGTTTCATGTATAAAAGATTAAGCCAAATATACTGTGTATGTATTCATCTTGTGTGTGTATTGTATATTATATGAAATTGTATTGTCAAAACAACTGCTATTTTGAGTTAACATTGTTTTTGCACTAGTTTCCATTTATGTTTAGCAGTATGTGTGATCTACTAATTTTGTGGTTCTTGAATAATTAGGATATCTAATTCTGCCTTAAAAATCAAATTGTGACACAAATGTATGATGTATTTCTAATCTGGTCCTTTTCAAGCTTTATACAGTGAGTAATTGTTTTGTTGATACATAACTGCTTATTCAAATAAACCATTTTAGGCCTTAAAACTAATTATAACCTTGGTATTTTATAAGCCCCAACAAATGATTTAGGTTTAAAATTAATTATCACACTGCTTAAAAAAATTGCTTATTTCTGTTTTTAGCTCTTGTTAAAAATTCTCATTACCTATTGTATATTCAAAATATATTTTTAAAAAGTAAATTACTGTGTTTTTTAATTTATCATTTATCTGTTTAAATTTTTTATTAAATATTGAGTTTTAAAGTTATATGACACTGTTCCTAAAATTTTCTTAAATTGCTTGAAACTGTAAAATACTGTCTGTTTACATGAAGAGGAGTAAGCAATAGAGTATTGAGAGACCAGATAATTTCATTGGAAACAAAGTAGAGAATACTAGATTGTTATGTGATGTCAGTTCTTCAATATGGCAGCAAATGTTGGAGACACTCTCCTGAAAGATGAAGGAAAAACTTGAAGCAACCAAGATGGGTTCTACAGAAGGATGCCAAGAATACCATAGCCCAACCATGTGAGCCAGGACAAAGTTTTGAAGAGGATGGAAACAAAAAGGAAACTGATACTTAACATAAGGAAAAGACAGCTGAAGTTTCTGGAACATGTAAAGGAAGGCTTGAAGAATCTGATACTCACAGGACAGATAAAAGAAAAGAGAGACAGGGTAAAGTAACATGTGACATACTTGATGGGCTTAAACAAATGGATGGCAGAGCAGGGTTTGGTAGGAATAACAAGAAAAAAGCTACAAGGAATAGGGAGTTGTGGAAGACCATGGTCACCTACGTCCTGAAGGGGTACAGTACAAAAAGAAGCAATGTAAAAAATGTTTTGTTATATAACATATTAAATGTTTATTTTTTTTAAGTATTGTTTATTAAATAACTTTGCATTATTATTTATAAAATAATTATAAATAAGAAACTTTTAATGTATACTTAATATTTTATCTTTTAAATCAATTTTTAGATTGTTAATGAAAAATTAAATTTCCTTCAATTTTTTAAAACTGAAGAAACAGGCAATCTTTAACCTATAAAAGTGAATTTATAAAACTTTATTTTCGTTATTGAGAATTGACAACAAAAGTAATAAACACTATTATTAGATTGTTTATTATATTGGAATGGTTGGCAAAACATTGGCTAATTGCCAATCAATTTAAACTTTATAAAATAGTAAATAAGTATTTCCATATAGTTCACATATTTTAATAATTCAGTAACTGTTTATAAATAAAAATATTGTTTTCATACCAATTTCCTTATAAATTGTCAAATGATAAATATTGCATTAGTTTTGATACAATTGTATAAAGTTATTCTTGTAAATAAACAGTCCAATAATAAACTTGTTTAATATTTTTTCTCAAGAACAAAAATATATGTATAAATTCACTTTCATCAAATGTTTAGATTTATTACAATTGTAATTGTTGCTTTTTAAAACAGTAAATACTGCTGAGGAGTGAAGGTATTGTATTGTAATAAATATTCTCCAGTCTTTTGTCCCAGGAACTTCTGTTATCTCTATTATTACATCATTGTTGTACCTGATAAAATTTAATCTTCCCATTTAAACTAAAATTGTTACATAAAGAGCTGTATTTAAAAAATAAAAAAAAATATTTGCAAATGAATGTAACTGAGCCATATTCTATAAATAAATCTCTTTCCACCAACAGCAGAATGTGCACTCACTCCAGATTTCATTTGGTATTTCCATGTGGTTTGGTGAGATTTCATCTTCAGTACTGGTTCTTGGAAGAGTGAGAAATAGTGACTTTGTCAAACTGATTTAAAGTAACTGCAGGTGTAAATGAGTGAATACACAGACACACACACTCACTCACATATATGGGATCCACATACAATAAGCATTGAGATATAGCCATAATTATTGTTTTATTCATTTTTACTTAATCAATATTTGGTGTATCATTAAATTATCTAATCATTACAATGAATTACTTAGTTTTAACGTATTTGTTTAATAAATCACAACTTGTATAAACTATGTTTTACTCAATTATTTCTTCCGATACTTTATGTTACAATTCTTTTTATTTACAGAAGAATTTAAAATGTCTGATGAGATTCCAGCTGTGGCAAAAGAGGCTGTATTAGTGCCTGCAGAACCACTTTCACCTGAAAACTTCACTAAAGTTGAAGGTTATGATTTCAATAAAGGTCTCAACTATCACAACTTGCTCCAATCTTATGCTGCATCAGGATTTCAAGCAACAAACTTTGGCAAAGCAGTGCAGATAATTAATGCCATGGTAATTTTTCTAATGAAAGTTAATTAAATACATAAGGTTGTTTTGAATCTTATATGGATAATTATAAAAAGTATTGATTTCTGATAAATATTTATTTTTCAAGTAAAGCAACCGATTTCTAAAGCTTCCAGTAAATAATCTTATAATCCTGGCAGTTGTAAATTTGCCAGATAACATTTTTCCTGAATTATGTATATAGACAATATAACTTTGAACTAGGTACTTCCAATAATTTGCTGAAAAAAACATAGAATGATAAAAAAAGACCCCAAAACTTGATAAAAATAGTTTCATCATCAAAATGATTATCATTGAAAGGAAGATCAAAGTGCTTTTTGATTATTTTAAAATTTTTAAATCCTTTCTAGCATGTTCAAAATTTTAGTCAAAAATCTTGTTGTGTATGTATGTATGTGTGTGTTTTGTTTTTTGGGGGTTTTTTTTATCAGCAGGTGGGCCAAAAATTAGTACTAGGAAATTTTCTGGTAAAACAAAAAACATTGATTTCAGAATTCTTGCAAAAATCCAGTAATTGTCAGATTTTAATGAAACTTTCAGGACTTATTCACAAATTAATTTTTTTTTTTTTACCCTTCCCTTTCCTTTTGAGAAATAAAATTTTGTCACTTTATGTGTTGAAAGTTTTCCAAAAATCTGCTATGAATTATAAAATAAAAATAACTAAAATGTTATTTAATTAGAAAGGCTTTTAATTGATTTTGTTGGGAATCTTATTAAAGAAAAGTGTTGGAGACCACATTTTTCTTTAATAAGATTTCTTGATTATTCAGACCAGTAGTCAATAAAATAGTTTGAAATAAACTGAGTGCCTATTCAAATGTGGGTATCCACTAAAAATAAATAACATTTAAAGTGATAAAATGTTTCAGATTAATAAATAAATAAATAAAAAATACATTATTTCTTTAGACAATATAAGTATCAATTTAATTTCACAAAGTAGTATTTGATCTCAAGAAACAATGTTAAAGTTAAATTAGACATTTCCTGATTCTAGCATTACTACCTAATTAACATTCTTGGTGAGTATATATTCAGTTTCTTTGAATTTTTTTTTTTTTTAATCTATTGAAATTTTACACTTTTGTCATTTTCATTTTATAAAAGCACCAAAAATAGTTATATAGGGAGAAGTGCTGATGTGAAATAATGATTATTTTTTATAAATTAAAACAATCTTGTTTATTATATTGCTTATAAATAAAATAATAAAAACACTTTTGTATAGTTTATTATAGCCTCAACTGACATTTAGTGTAATTTTCCTTATTTTTACCTTCATAAAGATTCGTTATCCCCCACCCACTTAAGTCTCCCCTTTGATTTTTTTTTTATTTTAACTATTACCAAAACGTTTTTCTTCAACTAATTCTTTTTGTTTATATAATATTAAAATCTCAAATCTTGAAGTGATTTTCTCTCTGGTAAAAAACGGAAAAATACAATTTATTTCAAACTATAATTTATAGTTTTATGAGAGAATTCATTATTGGGTCAAGAAATTTAAACAGAAAACCAAGAATAAAAATTTGGGGTTAAAATACATGCTTTCAAATGCTTACAGTCTTTTATTTATTTATTTTTTTATGTGTCTGGGTATGTAGTCTAGCCAATTTTCAGTTTCTTTGTTTTTATCACTTTTAAGTATCCTGCATTGTGATAATATAAGATCCTAAGAAAGGTGAAATATTGTTAGAAGCTGGATGCAAATTTACCATAGATGATCCAAAGATCAAAGCATTTTCTATACACTTTTGTTTTAGTGAATTGATTTCTTTTTCAATTAAAACAACTTTTTTTTTTTTAACTGATAAAGAGTTCACAGCTTTATGCTCAAGACACAGCTAGAGACCCAAAGAAGTAAAATGCAGATGACTAAGCAGCTACAACAGTTTGTGCCTTTCAGAAGGAAAGGGGGTTGACAATTCAAAAAGCAAAACCATTTTGTAGAATATAAAGAGGTTTGCGAAGTAGAACAAGTTCTTGAGAAAGGTTTACCCATCCAGCTAAAAAGAATTTCTCAATGCCCTCTATACAAATTTTATACTGCCCACAATAATGACATTACTAAGCCAAGGAATGTTTCTTATGTCTAACAGTTTATTACTGTATTGAAAAATGCAACGGGTACGAAAAAAGGCTTTCCGACACCTAACAAATCCATATCTGAATCATATGACCAACTTCTGCCTACTCAAAGAAAAACATCATATACATTCATCCCTTGCTATATAAAGACATAAAGTTAACATATCTCATGAGCATCAGCAACTGTGCTGCCTCAGCTGGAATAACATCTGAAGCAAGCTGTGGCAGTCTAGTACAGCTTATCAGCATGTTAACCTCAAAACACTTTTATCTTTAGAAAGACAGCTCAACCTGGCTAGCATGAATGTAAAGGTCTTTTGGGATCTGGACAAGGGAGCCTGCTTTCTCTTGAGTCTCTTTACTTGGATGTTTCCATAATCTAGAAAATTCATTTAGCTTGTGATGTTGATAATTTGTTTAATTGGCATGAATTATTTGTTCAACATATGATAACCAACATATCTGAAGAGTTTCATGGCTAAATGTTGTCTGTAAGCTGGAGTCAACTTTTTGCATATTAACACAAGCAAGTTAATCATGAAAAGTTAGGTTAACCAGCTCTTTTCTACTCTTATGTGACAAACATCCAGCATAACATTTTTTTTAATTTTTTTTAATTAGTGCTCTTTCTCATGGTACTCAAGAAGTTGAGTGGTATCCTTGATCTCACAATAGAAGATTGAAGAACAGTTAGTTAAATTGAGGCTTAATGACGTTTATAGTTTTGTATAAATATAAGAATTAAATATTATTTTGCATGACCTTGAAAAGGAAATGCTCTTCTCACGTTTCATACAGTTTGTGTACCTGAAGCAGACCATAAAATGCGTTGACCAAAATGGTGTGAACTAAAGGAATAAACAATTCTTCTCTTCTCAAAAATTATAGAATGTTGAACATATTTAAATAAACTTAGTTATTCCTTAGTCAGATAACTTATGTTTTAATAATGCTTTCAAAGATTTGGCTAAGCATGATTTCTTGGGATTTTTAATTTTCTAGAACTTGACACAAGCTATTGAAGATGTTTTATTTTTTTAAAGACCATTAAACATGAAATGAGAGGTATAATGCAAAGACAAAATTTACTAAGAGCTTCAAAGGCTAGGAAGTTATGAGTCATGGTTACCCACATCCAGAAAGGACAAGGATACATAGAGCAAAACTTTGAAAAGGTATAGTTTACTAGCTGAACTCAGAAATTCCACTGTTATTGAAATATAACAAATTTATACATTTGTATAATTGTTAGATTAATGACAAAGTTGAAAAAATTTTGTGTGACATGTTTCACCTTTTAGGACTTCATATTGATATGAGTAGGAAATGGAGCGGTAATATAAAAACACTAGTGTTGGTTTTAGGTACCACCACTAAATTGCTAAAAAACAACATAGTATGAATAAAAAAGGCCCCAAATTTAATAAAAACCAACTTTTTCCATCAAAATGTTAATATTATTATTAAGAAAAAAGATCAAAGTATTTTTTTTTTTTTTAATTTTTTAATCCCTTCTAACACATTAAAAATTTTGGTAAAAAATCTTGTTTTGATTTGAGTTAACAGGTAAACAAATCATTACAAGAGTTAACAATGGAAAATGTAATATTACATGACTCAGTTTTTTTTCTGGTGACAAACACATTAATTTGGAAATTGTTGCAAAAATCAAATAATTGTCAGATTTTAATGAAACTTTCAGGACTTATTCATAAATGAATGAAATTAATTTTGAAATTATTATTTTTTAAAAATCTTGGTAAACTTTTTTTAAAGATCTGTTGTATGTATTTATGTCTATAAAATGAATACTTTCAGCCTTAATACTTTTATTTATTACTAGTTGTACCCGGCCATGCGTTGCTTTGACTCAGTTTGGATAAATGGAAAAAAAGAAAAGAGAAATCGCACATTTACTTTCCCAATACTTGTGGGTACACAATATTTTAGTTGTTCCGTTGTCTGTGCAGATATAGAGATTATCTGGTTTGCAGAGATTCATGTTTGACGTTGATCTGCTGTTTCTCGTTGACATCTTTCAGCCACTCTCAGCCTGCCATGTTCATTCTGTTAAAAATGAAGCAGATCTGAAGCTGCAGAATGTGATTGCCATGCTCGCAATCGTGCATCCTCAAGTCTGGCTGCACGTCATTCCGCTGCTTCTTTGGCACGTATCTGAGCCATTCTTTGCCTTCTTCACTCATTCGCTGATGTCTGTTCTTACTCACTTTGATTTGCAATAACTTGTTGCACTTCTTCCGCTTTGCAAGCACGCTGACCTAAGTTTGATCTTCTGTGAGGCATTATCGTTATGAATTGAAGCAGATCTTTGCACTGTGATTAGAAATCTGAAAAAAAAATTGGCCAAAATCACCATTTCAAAATTTTAAGTACCTCTCTCTTCATTTTTGACTATATAGGAAGGACAGAAGGAAGTTTGTATTTTACTGCTTATTTTAAAAAAGAAGTATTTCTGAAAAAAACAAAACAACAAAAAAGGGTCTTAACCCTTGATGTTTACCAAAAGCAAAAAAAATGAGGGATTGCTTTTACTATGAACGTGTACGATAAAGTGAGCACTCCCAGGAAAATATTAAATTAATAAATTTTTTTAACTTTTTTTTTTTTTTTACATGAAAGTTTAGTGTCTTATCAATAATAATCCAATGAAAAAAAAATGAAAAGAAAAGTTTTTAAAGAGAGTCTGTTGTTTAGGCCAGACAAATAAGAATTAAAAAAATGACTTAGGTTAAAAAAAAAAAAGAAATTTAATTACTAAATCAACAAAATAAATGGGATATCGATAATAATTCATTGAAAAAATGAATAGAAATTTTTTTATTTTCAAAAAGGAAAGGATTTTTGTTATTTACACCCACCAAAATAGAAATAATAATAAAAAAGGGCTTAGGTTTAAAAAAAAAAAAAAAGAAATTTATTTACTAACCCAATGAAATAAATGGGATATTGAAAATAATTCATTGAAAGAAAATGAATAGAAAACTTTTTTTTAAAAGGAGAAGGGATTTCTGCTGTTTACCCCCGCCAAAATAGAAATAATAATAAAAAAAACGGCTTAAATGTGAAGTTTTAAAAAAGGCTTAGTATTTAAAAAAAAAAAGAAAAAAAGTTATTTACCAAATCAATGAAATAAATGGGATGTCAATAATAATGCATTAAAAGAAAATGAATAGGGAATTTTTTTTTTTTAAAGGGAAGGGATTTTTGCTGTTTACCCTAGCCAAAATAGAAATAAGAAAAAAGGCTTAATTTACCTTCAATGTGGAGTTCTAAAAAATAATAAAAAAGGATTAGTTTACCTTCAATGAGGAGTTTTAAAAAAAGAGACATTTGTTTACTAAACCAAAAAAATAAATGGGCTGTTGTTAATTCGATGAAAGAAAAGGAATAGGATTTTTTTTTAAAATAAGATGTTGATAATAATTCTTTGAAAGAAAATTAATAAGAAATTATGTTTTAAATGAGATGTTGATAATTCGTTGAAAAAAAAATGAAAAGGAAGAATAATTCTTTTTTAAAAGTAAATGAATAGCATTTTTTTTTTTAAATGGGATGTCAATAATAATTCGTTGAAAGAAAAAAATGAATAGGATATTTTTTTAAAATAAGATGTCGATAATAACTTTTTAAAAGAAAATGAATAGGAATTTTTTTTTAAAATGGGATGTTGATAATTCTTTTAAAGAAAATGAAGAGGAAAATTTTTTTAAATGTGATGTTGACAATTCGTTGAAAGAAAATGAATAGGAAATTTTTTTCAAATGGGATGTCAAGAATAATTCGTTGAAAGAAAATGAATAGGAATTTTTTTTTTTATGGGATGTTGATAATAATTCATTGAAAGAAAAGAAATAAGATATATTTTTTTTTAATGGGATGTCGATAATTCTTTGAAATAAAATAAATTTTTTCATAATAGGATGTCGGTAATAACTCACTGAAAAAAATGAATAGAAAATTTTTTTTCAATGGGATATCGATAATAATTCGTTGAACAAAAATGAATAGGAAATTTTTTTAAATGGGATGTTGATAATTGGTTGAAAGAAAATGAGTAGGATTTGTTTTTAAATGAGATGTCGATAATAATTCTTTGAAAGAAAAAAATGAATAGGATATTTTTTTTAAATGGGATGTTGATTATAACTTTTTTAAAAGAAAATGAATAGGAAATTTTTTTTAAAAATGGGATGTTGATAATTCGTTGAAAGAAAATGAATAGGATATTTTTTTTAATGGGTTGTCAATAATAATTCATTGAAAGAAAATGAATAGGATATTTTTTTTAAAAAAGGAAAAGGATTTCTCCTGTTTACCCCTGCCAAAATAGAAATAATAATAAGAAATGCTTTGTTTATCTTCAATTTGGAATTTTCCTATGTTTTCAATGAAATAACAAAGTTGTCTGTAAAGACATCTATAATAAAAATGAAAGTTTTTCGGTTTGACTCTCATCTGTTTTAATCAACTTTGCAAAGTATATATATTTTTTTTAATAAAAGGTATACAAAACATGTATAGAAACCTTTTTTTGAAAGGGAAGGGATTTCTGTTGTTTCTGCCCGCCAAAATAGAAATAATAATAAGAAGAAGAAATGCTTTGTTTACCTTCATTTTGGAATTTTCTTATGTTTTCTATGAAATAACAAAGTTGTCTGTTAAGGCGTCCATATTGAAAATGAAAGTTTTGTTGATTTGGCTCTAATCGACTTTGCAAAATATATATTTTTTTAATATTGTAATATTTTTTAATATAAGCTGTATATAAACACGCTTGTATTTGATTAAAATGCTATAGTAAAATTTCAAAACAATTGGTGCAGCCGTTTTCTAGATTAGCAGATAGTAACAAACAGACAACTACATTTTGATTTATATAGATTAATACTAATAAATACTTTAAGTCCTACCATAGATCCAATTTAAAAAATAAGTAAATTAAGTAGGTTAAAAGTAAAAAAAAAATTGCTGCCAGGATCTCTAGTCCAAAAGTACTCTATCTTGACTCTACTGTCAACAATTTCTTTATAAAGGAGGTGCTCAGTCACCAACGACCATCAATAATCTGTTGTAAAACAGTACTAATATTGACAGGTGAGACACCCACTTACAAACAAAGCCTTTTGCCCATGACATTGTGCATACAGAGCCGGATTAGGACCTCATGAAGCCACTCTCTAACTCACCTGCACCAGTTTTGAATATTTTTTACTAGTGATATATTTTAGCAGCATTTATATAACTTGAAGTAAACTTATTGCAAATTCTTTAAATAAACTAGAATAGCTATCTTTTCTTTGTCAATAAAACATTCTTTAAGAAATACCAATATTTTACTATTTATTGTAAATGAAATTTGCACATTTTTCTACACAACCATAGTTTAAAAAAAAAATCAAATTATTACCATCATTATAACAATAGAACAATCAAAATAAATATGAGTTTGTCATATTGATATCATTTCAGTTTATGAAAATATTTAGAAGTTATAACATCTAGAAAATTAAAATCATTCTTTTATAAAAGCTTGAAGGACCCTAGGCTGCAGCCTATACTAGCCTAAAGACCTAAAATGTCCCTGACTGCATGGGATAACTTGAACTTAATTTTATGAAAAGGCTTAGAATCCAAAAGAACTGTTAACCTTTTTTTTATCTTTTTCTATGTCAACTAACATATCTGTAAAAGGTTTTAATGTCTGCACATTCAGGAAGACAATGTATTTAAAAAAAATATATATGACTCTCCACAGAAACTGTCTCATTTTTTTTGTTTTAATTCTTCCTTGTTTTTTGCTCCTATCCCTATATTTTCCTGGTATATAATTATGTCACTCATTTTTCCTAATAACCCTCCTTCAATTGCTTTCTGAAAAATGTGTCTGGTGGTCTTAATCCTAAATGGTAGATGAGTTTATCTTAGCCGACCTATATGGATGTTAATTATGGCAACTTCTTTGAACTTCTCATCAATCTCAGTTTGGTTGTACACAGACTTAAGATCAATTTTGGCAACGTATTCCATGTTGTGGTGGAGTGGATATTGGCTCAGAATGACAAATCGAGGAGCTGAGTTTGAATTCCATTTGAATTCCTTGCATTAATTTATGCACAAATACTCTTGGGCAGCTTTTGAGACTTAAAAAAGAAATCACTTGGCCAGCAGTCGAGAGTGAGGGAAAATTTACTCACCCCAAAATCATTTTACTTGACCAACTCCATTTTCTTAATAGTCACCTTACGTAAACATAGCGTGAATCACTGACGGAAAACAAAAAATGAAGTTTAATTAAAATTTCGAACGTGTTAGAAAGGATTTAAAGAATTTTTTAAAATAATAACAACAAAATTTGATCTTTCCTCTTAATAATAGCATAAACATTTTGATGATAAAACTTTGTTTTAAGTTTGAACCCTCTTAACATTATGATATGTTGCTTTGGCGGGGGCAATTGAGTGGTGATACCTAAATTTGTAGTTTCTTTCTTCTGTTTGACTACAACCTCCATCTCATTGATAAAAAAAATAAATCTGATTTTCTCAACAATTTTCTATAAAAAAATTACTTGCATAATTTGTTTCTCGGTGCATCGTTGAAAGAAAATTGCGTGTTTTTTTTTTCTTTCAAATGTTCGTTTTTACTTTTTGTAAGTGGGAAGGAAATTGCTGTTGAGTCAAGGATGATATTTTTCCAAATAAGTTTCTAAAAATCTGTGAGTGTCTTTAATCTGGGTGACAGACATTTTGGCTCCACTCTGGAAGCGTTAATTAGATGAATGTTTACACTGAACGCCCATGCATAAGACTAAAGAGTTCAATAATGTCATTGTAGGTCATTCTAAGTAACCTGTGAATCTTCAATGACATACTTTTGGATTATAAAAGGAATCAGATTTCTTTTTTTATATTTGAAGGAACACATTTCATTGCGAGATTTTTAATTGACCTCGGGCTAGTAAAGCAATAAACTTTAATCGCCTGAGTCAATCAGGTGAGTGAAATCTCAAAGGCTGCCCTTGGGAAAGGTGTTAATCTGTCACTTCCCTCCAGTTATGGGTTAAATAATAGGACAGTCTGGGTTCTATAGCCTTAGTTGGCAACCAGTCTACTGCAGAAAGCAATTGCAACCTACTGCAGGATAATCTTCTGCCCAGTCAGTCATATCTCTTTCAAGATATGATCGCTCAAAGCATGTATCACGTATGGCACTTAACTGACTGACTGAATTCCATATTTGCTAGCTCATGGCTTGCATTTTCAATATACATCAATAGAAATAAATCTGATCATATTTGGTGATTCACTTTTTGTAATCACCATATATACTCAAGTTTTTATCAGATTTTTTATTGCAACAATAATTGACACCTAGTTAGTTCTACCTTGAGTCACCTTTTCTAGAATGCCTTGTTGGATCATTCAGTTTAACTTTGCTACCACCAAAGGAAGCATGTAAACTGGAACTTTTCTTGCCTTTGTATATTTAGGGTGATGATTCTCTTTCAACTGAATGCTTGCTTTATACTCTTTCAACAATCCTATTCCCCTATCTCATGTCTCCATGAATTTATCAGTTTTACTGTGTCCACCTCTAAAACGTCAATACCTAACAATCCATGATCCTTATGGCATGCTACCACCACAAGTGTAATTACTTAAAATAGTGTATCAGTTTTAAAGGCACCCTGAAAGAACCCCATTGTCCGTTTGATCCATCAAACTACTTTAATTTCAAATAGCATTTTTTTTTTTTAGTTTGGATCATTCTAACTTAATCCAAAAGTTATTTTGCTACCAGTAGCCACCTGTATACTAAATACATGACCATTTATTCTTAGATTTTCTCAATCATTCTTTACTGCAAATACTCTGGCTTTTTCTTCAGAGGTGGAGTACGTTTTCACTGTTCACATTTTCTCTACTTGCTTCTCATACCTACATACACTCTGAAAAATGATTCCTCCTTCTGTAATTTGAGCATAGTTTTCCTAGTGCTGGACATTTGTATTTATTCCTTTCATGCATTCTCCCACAATATTTGTATTTCATTCTGAATTTGGTCATATTCACTTGTGTACGCTTCGAGCTTTTTTGGTTGATTGAATTCTCTGATTAACTCTAACTGTTGTAAAAATTCTCCACTTCATTTGGCTACTTTGCATATCCTCCAACATTTTTCGCTTATGACTTGAGTCTTGTAATCCTTCAAACAACCTTAGAAGAATCAATTCATCTTCCACAGACATTTCTTGCATTCCTAACTTTTTGAACTCGCAATAAACTTGCTCCTTAAGCTTATGCATATATTACATCATAGATTCCTCTGGCCACTGCCTTGCTTCCAGAAACTTGGTCCTTTTGGCAATAACCATTTGTTTTCTTTGGTCTAATGTTCTTTTTAATGACTCTGACAATTTCCTTAAAAGTCATTTGTTCCAACTCCTTTGGGTTAGACATGGTAGAATTTCTCATTAAAGCCTCACATCCCCTAGTAGCCAAAAACAAATCCGTTATCTGATTCTCTCCTCCTTCTATCCTTGAGTCCTTCAATTTTCTAACTCTTGTCAATGCTGCAAAAACTCTCATTCACACTTCAACATGCTCTGGATTGTTCAACAAACCCAAGGATCCTATTGGTGATGCTATTTTTGAGTCTCGTATATCTCTGTGTGTAGCAATAGGCGTGATGTAGCTCTCTATGTCTAGTGTGACGCAATGGGTTGCAATATTTATTGTAAAATTACAATAAATGAGACACATGGCCGAAGAAGGCCATGTCTATCCTATACCTAGCTAATCTCATTCATGACCCAAGCACTCATTACAATTTATTCATTCACCAAAAGAACTCATCCATCACCTCACTATCCTCCATATGCTACAATACCACATATTCACAGGGGGAACCTAAAAAAGGAAACAAATCCATGAGATAAAAATTTGATTTATATACACTATACTACAAAAATATATTTAAAAATTTAATGATATAAAAATGGGAGGGGATGAAAAGCCCAAAACAAACTAAAATATTCAAACTAAAATAAATGAATGTTAGTAAGACCTTTCTACCCTGCAAAAATTGAGAGTGGTTGCTGTATTCCACTAAACGGTGAAATTGAGTAGCACACTTGCTAAGGGAAAGGATAAAATAAGTAATGGAATAGGAAAATCAAAGACTGACCCAGTCAAGATAAATAAGTGGGGCCAAAATCAAACTGGGAAGGTTGGGAATCTCAACATGGATCATAAGAAAAGAGAAAGCTGGGAACAGGCTAAGGACAACATTTACTCACATTAACTAGGTACACAAAAGTGGTCTAAATTAACCAGGGAAGGGCTTACAGGAAACCACCCTGTTGTGCCATAAAGGACTTAGAAAAGAAAATCAAGACTGGCTTCATTCATAGGAACCAGACTTGTTACACTTACCCACCTTTTGCTGAAATCTATCGATATCAAACGCTTTCTATTAGATCTGATGTTCATCTTGAGCTGATGTTCAAAAAATCTAATCAGATGCTGATAAGAATAACATTCATATTGCAAGTTTCCCTCTACGCATGTCCAAATCACCATTTGTGCTACAGCCAGCAACATGAGAAACACCATCCATTTCATCCCAGAATATGGGGACGACACATTATCGCAGATGTACATGAGATCAATGGATATCAGCTGTTTGGGAGCAATACAAGCCATCAACTCGTCAATGTAGCCCCAGAAAGGGCACACCTGAGGACAACAGTAGAAGGTATGTGCAGCCGTTTTCTCTAAACCAGGGTCCCATTGATGACAATCGGGTAAATCCACCCCACCCCAACTGAAGACTACACCATGGAGAGATAGCCTGTTCCGAATCAATTGTTAGGTAAGTGAAAACTCAGGGTTACTGAGTTAGCATATTGCTAGCGCCCAAGACCAAAAAGAGCATGACTCAGTCACCGACAAGCCAAGTCAATCATGTAGAGGGTCCTTTGTTGCAACCCCCTCCACTAATAAATGATACAAGTGCCTTCGAAGCCAGGAAAGGTCAGTGGACCAAGGAATGATCCACAAGGCACTTCGACACTCGAGTAAGGATTTCGAATGATTTCAGGGCCTATGTTGGCACTCAGCCCTTTAAATAGGAGGAGTGATAGTAAGGCTAGTGAAGGAGTCCCTAACACTCCTTTCCAAAATCAAATTCTCTGTCAATACACAGCATAGGAAAGCCAACCTCAAGGCATGTCGATAACTTGACACATGTGGCATTCTCAGCTCCCCTTGACACAGACATCTCTGTTGACCAGATGCTTGTTTCCACCCAACGAGGTTAGACAACAAGCACTCGATTGCCTTCCTACAGAGAGGGAGTGCCAACAATCAGTAAAGGATGAGGGGAAAGACGTATGTAACACATGCCTTAGCCCTCCCCTTCACGGACAACTGCCATTGAAGCCAATGCTCCAACCTTTACCAGTACCTCTGACTAATTCTTCTCCAGCTGAAGGCCTGGCCTGAACCACACTCCAAGAATGCGGAAATATTTGTGACACTAAGACAAATGTTATCTTACCATTGATTTAGGTGCAGAATTTAAACCACTGAGAAGGAAGAGTTGGTCATATTAAATCTATGAATCAGCCAAATACATTGAACAAAAAAAATATCACTTTATTTTTTTTTTTGTAACATTGAAGCAACTGCCTAAAATCTATTTTATGACTTCTATGTATATTTTGTGATTTTGACTTTGAAAAGACTTTTATTTTGGAAGAACAGAATATAGTTGGTAAATCAGTTGAATTTTATTGTTTCATTGTCAATTCTTTCCTAGTGAAAGCATTACATTTCTAGCAAGATTCAAAAGAATCTTTGTCTTGAATATATTTTAAAAAGAATTAAATATCAATAATATTTATCAATATTTAATTCTTAACATGAATCTTTTAAAAAACAAAAAAGAATCTGTCTTGAATATATTTAAAAAAAAATTAAATATCGATAATATTTATCGATATTTAATTCTTAACATCATCTTGAAAATATGAAACACATTGGAAGTATCCAAATGTAGAATTAGACTAGTGTTACTAAATGTAATGTTAACGAATTCTAGTAAATAAATTGTGTGTATGTAGTGGTAAAGTAATGTATGCATTAAGAATTTTCCTTTGTAAGATCCATTCATGTCTGAAGTTATCACTGTAAGGATTAATAAGGGAAAAGGAACACTCTACTCAACAATTCTCAGCTAGCATTAGTAGCTCAGTTGGCTAGATTAACATGCAAATAGAATAGCATGAAAGGACAAAAGGACTGTTATATGTGTAATACAAAATTATCGAAACAAATACACAAATATGTGACAGAGCCTCCATATTCTACTTAGTATTAAAAACAAAGTTGCCTATATTGCCAAGTCATCACACACATGAAATAATAACAAGGAGAAATACTGACAAATAATGAAGCTGCCTCTTCAATGTAAGTGCTTCACAGCCATGTGGAGTTGGTTTCTATCATTTCTTTTATTTCTCATGGTGGGTCGTGAGAAATAAAAGAAGTGATACCTGTCTAGTTTACCTGTTTTATTTTCCTATTAGTATAAGATTTTTATGTAATGCTTTGTAAGAGCAGATAATTATTTTTGTAGGTACCTCCACGAATTCATTCAAAAAGCAGCAAAAAAAAAAAAAGGCCCCAAACTAAATAAAAACTAAGTTTTATCAGTAAAATGTTCATGTTATTATTAAAAGGATAGATCAAAGTATTTTTAATTACTTTTTTAAAATTTTTAATTCTTTCTAACACATTTGAAATTTTGGTATAAAATCTCATTTTTCTTTTGTCCGTGAGTGATACAATTTTTACAAGGGTTTATTACAGCAAACATAATATTACAGAAGTCAAATTTTTTGCTGGTGACAAACACATTAATTTGGAAATTTTTGCAAAAATCAAATAATGATGAAATTTTCAGGATTTATTCATAAATGACTGAAATCATTCTTGAAATAATTATTTTTAGAAAATCTAAGTGAAAATATATATTTTTTTAACATGTGTTACCCCCCTCCAACCACCACCAATTAATTTCCTGAAATATTTAGAAATTCGCAAGAGTTTGCCAATATATCAAGTATTAATTAAATCCAGGAATCATTGGGGAATGCTAATGAATTGTCTTCTTTTTTCTTAAATTAGCCCTTTTTCAGAAAATCTGCTCCAAATTCTGAAAACAAAAATGCAATAAAACTGTGCCATTTTTTATTTAGATAAACTCACTTGGTTTTATAAACAATATATATTAAGGATACCATGGTCTGAAAAGAAAAAAAATGTTCAATGGATAATGAATTTTTACAAGAATTGTTTTCATTTTTATTTTTTTTATTATAATAATTTATAAAATTTCAAAAATCTCCTTCCTCTTTCACGCTTACTTGTTAAGTTAATATGTGAAGACTATATTTACTAATCAAAAATTGAAAAGCTTAATTCAAATAATTGAACCATTCAGTTTTTAAAATAATTAAAACATTTTAATTGTGTGCATGTCATGACCCATATTTTCTTTTTATGGGTGGCTGTTCATGATATATATCATTAAACGATTACGTGTTTCAAAGGTTGCACTCCAAACAGGGGTTGGAACTATATAAACATTTTCAGCAAGGTATAATTCTTTCATCTTGCTTCCATATTTTTTATGGTCTACGTTTCAACATTCAACGGGCTTTGCAAATCATCCCTTCAAAATTCAAAGCAAGTTTTATATTTTGATTCCTAGTTTCCTAATTTTGTTAAAAATAATAATTGTGAAATTCAATATCTGTAGAGGTACCTAAGAAAGAATATGAAAAATAGATATTAAAAATAAAATTTAATAAATGTCATAACATTTCATAAATTATTGAGTTAACCCTTTGTTGCATATTGCTTACAATTGTAACCAACATGCAACAAAGGATTAACTCTGTCATGTTATATAATCTCATTCTCTGTTATTAACTTGTAAAATTATTTTAAAAGTAAGTTTTATATTATTTTAATTTTTATATTATTTTAATTTTTATTTTTCATAAAAGATCTTCAAACATAAGGCTATAAAGCTAAACTAACTAAAATTCTATAAGATATTAGATAATTGCTGAAAATATTGTTAAATTGTAAATTTTACTATATAGTCAAAAACCAAAAAATGAAGCATACAATTAAGCTACATAAAATTGTCAAATTTGTCTTCCATACTTAGCGTTTTTTGACAGCTTCCATTTGTCATGTCAATTATCCCCTTTGATAACATGATGACCACCCCTGATAACAAGACTAAAGCCGAGAACTGGCTTCTGTTTACAAAATTTGTTGATTGATGAAAAATGGCCCAAAAATTGAAATTTGTTTAAAAATCTGAAAAATTTTAGATTCCAATCAATATAATTTCAGTTTGAAATACACCAGAGTATTTTGCTTACTGAAATTAGTAAATTTAATCTCTTGGCTTTCAATTAAAGCTAAAGCAATTTTCAATTAAAGCTAAAGCAATTTTCAATTAAAGCTAAAAAAATTTAGGTATTGAAAATTAGTGGAGGTACATATATTTTTGTATCTGTACAATTTGTAAGCATCAATAATAAAAAAAAGATGTTCAAAATTCATTAAGAGAAAGAGCATAATATTCCATTGGGATAATGCTGGAAAATATGTAATCCTAGCTTGACTGGGATGTTTTTATTTATTTGCTGTATTCACCAACTATTGCACATTTAAAGGATTACAGTTTTTTTTGTTTTTTTTTACAGTCTTCAAAATTTTTAGCCATTCAATATTTTTCTCTGTTTACATTAGCAAGAAAAGAATTATTATACTGTTAAATTGTTTTATTGTTTGAGCAAAAATAGATGATTACCAAAGCATGTAATTCTAATTACAAGGCAAAAATCTGTAGTTTTGGAGGACAATTTTAGTTTACAGTTAGTATTCTATATACAGTAATACTTATAATATTTAAAACCTCCCTTCTTTTACAAAAGGAAGAAAATATTCACATAATGATTTATTGAAATTTAAATCTGATATTTTAATACATAAAATTACACAATTCAATATGTAATTTTCAACATGTTCACATAGTCTATTTTTATATTTATTGATCTGATATTTTTCTCATTTAAGAAGAATTTACTCTTAACTTTATTGTTTTACATGAATTATATGAATAATATTATTGTTTGTGAAATACATTTCTTATTTGATATGCCATAATAACCATTTGTTTTATGTACCAAAACACTTTATAAACCAAACTTTATCTGCAATGAGAATATTTAAGTTTTCTCTTTTGTAAGATGAGACCAGAAAAGTTTTTAATTGTGCAATGCCTGATTATATATTTTAATGATATTTAAACCAAACTTAAGAAACCAAACAAGTTGAAATTATCTTTATTTTTATAATAATTAACAATTATTACAATATTTTCCTTCTAGCTGGACAGAAAACTTGAACCGCTATCCAAAGATAAATTAGAAGAACCGAATTTAAATCCAGTTGGTCGAGAGAAAACTAATTGTACAATATTTTTGTCATATACTTCTAACATGATATCTAGTGGCATCCGTGATTCTATTCGTTATTTGGCTGAGAAGAATATGGTAAGACAGACATTTTTTGCTTTTCCACATCAATAACTTTTTCTAGAATTATCATTTTATTACCTGTATACAAAATATTATTGATAAATATCAGCAATTCATGTATGTTCTTTGTGATATTTTCTTTATTAAGAATATTTTCTTTTTATTCAGAAAGTAATTAGCTGTATAACAAATTAGAGATACAAATCCTGATATTTTTCTTTTGAAATATTAATTCAGGGAAAAGAAATTCAAATAATTTACTGTTTTTCCTTGTTTTATAAAATAAATTTAGTTATTATTCTGAAAGCTCATTTTCAAAATGTTTCACTTGCCATTCCACAATGATATACATGATTATACTGATTACAAATTTTAGGACTAAAACATTATTTCAGACAGTTTTATAACTTCTTTTGATTTGCTAAATAATGCAAGCTAATAAATTTACATAATTTATTTTGATTGCTTGGTTTTATTGTCTTTAAATTTTAGTTTATATTTTACTTTTATTTTTTTTATGCAAAAGCATTTTTAAATACTTCTAAAAAAATTGTTTTTTCCTTCACAAACTCATTTTTTTATATTTGTTTATAAGCTATTATAATGAACAAAATATATATCATTTTTATTTGTTGGCTAATTTAACTTTGATTGCTACCAATAGTGAAAAAAAGAAAGTTTCAGAAATTATGAAATAAACTTGAATTTATAACTTATAGACATAAGCATTTTATAATTGAATGTGCAGCTGTAGTGTAATGGATATTGGCTCCGAATGAGAATCGGAGAGCCAAGTTCAAATTTCAGTTGAATTTGTTGCAGTCACTTACATGCAAATACTCTTAGAGAAGATATTAGTCCATCTTGTCTCTCTCAGCTATGCATTGAATATCAGGACAGATTAGGTTGCCTAGTCAGTTTTGGATAGAAAGAGAGATGATCATCCAAGCATGTATTACACTTAACTGACTGATAATTGGATTTATTTGTGATTTGTTAGTTTTTACATAATATAAAACATAAGTTTACAATATTGTCTTTTCTCTATGTATCTCATACACACACTTCCTGTGAATCATAAAATGTTAGTCTCATAATATGTTGTTGATTTCAAGTGATATAATATTAATTGTACTTTTATTGTTGAAATATATATTATTTCATTACACATTTATTAGGTTGACTGTCTTGTAACAACAGCTGGGGGAATTGAAGAGGACATCATCAAATGCCTAGCACCAACCTACATTGGAGCTTTCACATTGGAAGGCAAAAAGCTACGAAAATCTGGTATAAACAGAATAGGGAATTTACTTGTCTCTAATGACAACTACTGCAAATTTGAAGACTGGTTTATGCCTATTTTGGACTGTATGGTAAAAGAGCAAAATGAAGAAGTAAGTATATTATTTATATATTAGTAATGAAACAATTGAAACATCCACATACTTGGTGTATGTGCATTCTTGTCATCACATGAGTGATTTTGAGTTTTGTGATTTTGAGAAATATAATTATTAAAATAATTATATTTCTTGATATCAATGTTCCCTAACATCAACTCTTTTTCTTTTTTGACAGTATGTTTATTAGCCACAGATTCTGTAGCATTGTCAACATAATTGTTTATAGGAGCTTTTACTCACCTACAACTATGAAGCCTTCAAGGTTTTGGTCTAAAACTAATATATAAATTAAATTGCGCTTCTGCCTTTCAGCTGGTATGATATTCTTATACTCTGACAAATACCATTATTTAGGGATTTTGCTAAAATTTTACCCTTTCTATTGTCTTGCTCATAAAAGCATAATGTGGGTAGCTTCATTGCTTTTGGCATGTAAAGTAGAATTGACAAATTCCCACCTAGTTTGCTGCATTACTCAAGTGCAGAAATTCATCTCTTTTCCTGCAGCTATGGATTAAATAGCAGGGTAGACCAAACTTTTTGATTCCAATCAATATAATTTCGGTTTAACATACATCGGGGTATTTTGCTTACTGAAATTAGTAAATTTAATCCGTTGGCTTTCAATTAAAGCTAATTTTAAAGCTTGAAGATAACTTATTTATTTTTAAAATTTAAATTTAAATTTAGGTATAGAAAAATGAGTGGAGGTACCTAGATAAAAATCAATATAAGTGTCAGATGTAAAGAGAATAACAATAAGTTAAAAAATAACCAGTTAATTCACACCAACACTTACATTCTCACTTTCAATACCCACAAACTTCTACCTAAACTTAAAATTGGTAGTGAAGGTTAACATATATATCTCCAATCCGCAATTACAACTGCCAAAAGTTTGAAAGCCAGTGCATAAAAAAAAAAAAAATTTGCAAAAAATGTGGAAAGGATAACCACCCAGAATCCACATGCAAACTAATAAAATGTGCAAATTGCAACAGAGCTCACTGCTGACTCAAGACTCTGCAAAGCATGAAAAAAAGAAAAAGATAATAAAAATTAAATACACTCAAGAAGCACTTAAAATGATGAAGGTCCTTTTTCTAGTTTGGTCCTACTCATGAGTAACACAACCTATGCAAAACCCTTCTACTCCAGAATACCAGAAGTACAACCATCTCATTCTGAAACTGGACAAACTCTTTTAAAGGCTTCCATAACATAAACTAAACAAATCTTCCCCCAAAATCCAAACTCTACAGTAAAACACTCAAAAAGAGCAAATGACTCCATCATCATCCTTTCAATCAGAAAACCCCACTCAAGATACCCAAGAATCTCCCAAACAGAGACAGTTAAGATCCCCAACAAGCCCCCTCACACTATGGAAACCTCACTGATACCAAAAAAAAATAGTACCACCTAAACAAAAATGTCAAGATAAACCATAGCAATGATCCCACAAAACACAAAAAAATATAACTTCCAATAAAACTGTAAACTAATAACAAATTCAACATAAAAACAAATGGAAACAAGAAAATCCCCAGACACAAACCACACAAAACAGAAAATCCCCCTGACACAAGCCACACAAAATAGAAAATCCCCCTGCCAGAAACCACACAAAACAGAAAATCCCCATCACACAAACTGCACAAAACAGAGAATGACCCCAACACAAACCGCACAAAACAGAAAATCCCCCTGACACAAACCACATGAAAGAGAAAATCCCCTTTACACAATCCACACAAAACAGAAAATCCCACCTGCCACAAACCATACAAAACAGAAAAATCCACCCCGCCACAAACCATACAAAACTGAAAAATTCATCACACCACAAACCATGCAAAACAAAATATCCCTCCTGACACAAACCACACAAAACAGAAAATCCCACCTGCTACAAACCACACAAAACAGAAAATCCCCTTCACACAAAACAGAAAATCCCCCAGACACAAACCACACAAAGCAGAAAATTCCCCTGATACAAACAACAGAAAACAAAAAATTCCCCTGACACAAACCACGGAAAAGAGAAAATTCCCCTGCTACAAACCACACAGAACAGAAAATCCCCCTGACACAAAACAGAAAATCCCTGCTGCTACAAACCATACAAAACAGAAATCCCCCGACACAAGCCACACAGAAGAGAAAATCAACCTGACCCAAACCACAGAAAACTGAAAATCCGTCGTGACACAAATGACATAAAACAAAAAATCCTCCTGACACAAACCACACAAAACAGAAAATCCCCCATGACACAAACCACGAAAAAACAGAAAATCCCCCTGACACAAACCACACAAAACAGAAAATCCCCCTGACACAAACCACACAAAACAGAAAATTCCCAAGCCACAAACCATACAAAACAGAAAATCCTCCTGACACAAACCACACAAAACAAAAAATCCCCGCAGACACAAACCATACAAAACAGAAAATCTCTCCTGATACAAACCACACAAAACAGAAAATACCCATAACACAAACCGCACAAAACAAAAAATACCCAACACAAACCGCACAAAACAGAAAACCCCAACACAAGCCATACAAATCAGTCCACCCCTACACAAACCACACGGAAGAGAAAATCTCCTTGACATCAAACCACACAAAACAGAAAATCCCCCTGACACAAACCACACAAAACAGAAAATCCCCCTTGCCATAAATCATACAAAACAGAAAATCCCCCTACCCCGCCACAAAACATACAAAACAAAAAATCCCCCGACACAAAACACAAAACTAAAAATCCCCCCTGACACAAACGACAGAAAACAGAAAATCCCTCTTGCTACAAACCACAGAAACCACACAGAACAGAAAGTCCCCCAACACAAACCACACAAAACAGAAAATCCCACCTGCTAGCAACCACAGAAACCACACAGAACAGAAAGTCCCCCTGACACAAACCACACAGAACAGAAAATTCCCCTGATACAAGCCACACAAAACAGAAAATTCCCCTGATACAAACCACACAAAGCAGAAAATTCCCCTGATACAAACCACACAAAACAGAAAATCCCCCCGACACAAACCACACAAAACAGAAAATCCCTCTGACACAAACTACACAAAGAAATCTCCCCAAACACAAACTACACAAAACAGAAATTTCCGCTGACACAAACCACACAAAACAGAAAATTCCCCTGCCACAAATCATACAAATTAAAATCTTCCCTGACACAAACCACACAAAACAGAAAATTCCCCTGATACAAACCACACAAAGCAGAAAATTCCCCTGACACAAACCACAGAAAACAGAAAATCCCCCTGATACAAACCACACAAAACAGAAAATCCCCCTGACACAAGCCACAGAAAACAGAAAATTCCCCTGCCACAAATCACAGAAAACAGAAAATTCCCCTGCCACAAATCACAGAAAACAGAAAATCCCCCTGATACAAACCACACAAAACAGAAAATCCCCCCTGACACAAACCACACAAAACATAAAATCCCCCTGACACAAACCACACAAAACAGAAATCCCCCAACACAAACCACACAAAACAGAAAATCCCTCAACACAAACCACACAAAACAGAAAATCCCCCTAACACAAACCACAGAATTCCTCTGACACAAACCACACCAAACAGAAAATTCCCCCTGCCACAAACCATACAAAACCGAAAATGCTGAAAAATACAAGACCTAAATTTAGACATAGATCAAATTATAATACAATGGAACTGTCACAGTATCAAAGCGAAACTCAATGATTTGTTTTTGTGACTAATAGAAATTCATCTGGATATAAATTGCCTGCAAGAAGCACTTACAGAAAATGCCAAAAGTAAATATCAAAAACTTTGAAAGCTATAAACACTGAATTTAGGGCCTCTGGTGGTGTATCAGCAATAATATATGAGGATTCCCAATTTTTCTTGACTACACCTGGAGAGTACATGATGATTCCTGTGGAAGTGACCATTTTCCATTTTTAATTGAGGGTCTACATACAGATGAAGAAAATCTCCTTCAATGGAGGCTAAACAAAATAAACTGGGAAAAATTCCAAACACCTCCAACACCTAATAACAAAAAAGTACAATATCAATAACACTGTCAAGAATTTTACAAACTGATTAATATAGCCAAGAAGTGCACCCAAAGAACAGCCCCATATAAACAGAATAGACTCTGGTTCAATGAAGAATGCAAGGCGGCTATCTGTTTACAACAAGTAGTTCTGTACAAATTTAAAGTGGCTCCTACATCTCATTCAAACACCATATAGCAAAGGTATGTGAAATAATTAAGAAAGCTAAGAGAAACTTATGTTAGTAAGCTCAACCCCTCTACTAAATCAAAAACAATCTGATACATGATGCACAAAATCTCTGGAAAACAGCAATCAACTCCTCTAAAACACCTTTTTACAAACCAAAATAACTACCAAAAAGCATATTGCAAATCTTTTAGCTGAAACCTTCCCCAAAAATTCATTCAGCCAAAAAAAAAAAAAAAAAAAAAAAAAAACAACAATTCATAAAAATCAAGTGAAAAGTTGAAAAAGTCCAACTATAATTCAAATCCAATACTCAGAAACATATAATATGCTGTACATCTTACCAGAACTGACACTCCATAAAAAATCCCACAGTACAGCTGTTGGTCCAGATGAAATACATTGCAAGTTTTTAAAACAACTGACCAAAGAATCTTCTGGAGGTTTACAACAATATATGGATGAGCAATAAATTTCCAGATACATGGAGACAGACGACAGTTGTTCCCATCCCTAAAAATGGAAAGAATAGTACAAATTCATATAAATACTGTTCCATGTGTGTTGTAGTGCAGTGGATATTGACTCAGAATGACAAATCGGGGAGCTGAGTTCAAATTTCAGTTGTATTCCTTGCGTTCACATGCACACAAATACCCTTGAGAAAGGTAGTAATAAAAAAATCTTCAGTTTCAACTTCTCACATTTTTTTTTTTTTTTAATTTCAATTGGAGTAGACTAAACTATCGCCCGGTTCACACTCCACCCTCGTCTATTGAACAGGTTAAGAGGCTCATCCCTTGTTTTCTGTTTAGGATGCGGTTTCCGGTTTTCTCTTTTCCAATCTTTTCACTCCTATGTAGCCCCCTGCACATCAGTGGTGTTACCGCCTTGCTCGATTATTATGATTAAAAAAAAAAAATCTCTTCCCTCCAGTTATGGGTTAAATAATAGGACAGATTGGGTTCTATAGTTTTGGTTGGCAAACAGTCTACTGCAGAAAGCAATGGCAACCTACTGCGGGATAATTTTCTACCCAGTCAGTCATGTCTCTTTTGAGACATGATTGCCCAAAGCATGTATCACATATGGCACTTAACTGACTGACTGTTCCATTGCTCTGATAAGTTGCCTGTGCAAGACTATGGAACATATGATCAGCAACAAGTTTATATTGTTCCTAGAATTAAACAGACTAATCACCGACCTTCAATCTGGATTCTGTAAGAGGAACTATAGACCATTGTCTAGAGACCTTCATAAGGGAAGCTTTTATAAAAAAGCAGCACTTGACAGCAATCTTGCTTGGCTTAGAAAAAGCATATGATTCAACATGGTAGTATGGCATCTTGATGAACCTACAAAATGTGAGCCTAAGAGGAAGACTACCAGGCTTCCTAAGCAACTTTCTTTTAGACAAACTTCAAGGATCCACCTTCTCTGACCTCCACAACCAAGTGGAAGGGATCTTACAAAGAAGCATCCTCACAGTAGCTCTCTTTAGTATAAAAATTAATAGCATCATTAAATGCTTAAATCCTAGAATAGAGGGCACCCTGTACGCTAACAATCTCTTGATATGCTGCAGATCCAGATACATCAGCATATTAGAACATCAACTATAATTGAATGTAAATAAGATCAGTAAGTGTGAAATAAACAATGGTTTCAAATTCTCTTAATCAAAAATCTACTTCTGCTCAATGAGGAAAATCCACAATGATCTGGTCATTAAACTAGAAGGAACTAAAATATTTGTCATTGATGAATATAAATTCTTTGGAGTTATATTTCATAGAAAACTGACCTTAATCCTTCACATTAAACACCTGAAATCAAAATACAACAAAGCACTACAGATCTTATGAGCAGTGGCATACACAGAATGGGGAGCTGACTGGCAAACTCTACTAAAATTATAAATCACTAATCTGCTCACAACTAAACTATGGTAGCTTTGTTTACAGATCAGCTATACAAAATGAAGGCTTAAAAACATTCAAAATTTCTCCAGTGGAAAGCTTACATGACAAAGCACCCATACAACTGAAGAAGCAAAACACTTGCCCAACAGTTCTGCGTAAAACTTAAATCCTGCCCATCCAAATCCAACTTATGATTGCAGCTTTAATCCAACGTATACCCAGTTATTTAAAAAAAATGAAAATGCAATAAAACATTTTGTTCTATGTATAAAACCCACCTTCGAAGAATCCCAAATTCCCCTCACCAATTTACATGATACTATCTTATCTAATACTCCCCACTTGGGCTATTAGACAACCAGATGTTGATCATGGACCAAGTCAGTCAGTTAAGTGCCATACGTGATACACACTTTGGGCAATCATGTCTCGAAAGAAGATTATCATGTCTTCTGGACAGAAGATTATCCCACAGTAAGTTGCCATTGCTTTCTGCTTTAGACTGGTTGCCATCCAAGGCTATAGAACCCAATCTGTCCTATTATTTAAGCCATAACTAGAGGGAAGAGACGGATTAATACCTTTCCCAAGGGTATTTGTGCATAAGTGAATGGAAAGAATTCAACTAGAATTTGAACTCAGCACCAAGTAAGCTTCCCAAAATGCACACTCACTCTAGTATTTATCAAGAAAAACTTCAGAATATCATGAAATATTATCCCAATTACTCCTATGTTTTTACCGACAGATCCAAAGATAGTGATAAACAATAAAATTGTTAAAAGAGGTTTCCCAAAAGAAAACTCCATTTTTAGTGTAGAAGTCTATGCAATAGACATGGCACTCAACCTTATCTCTGAGAGAAACAACAAAAATTTCTCAGACTCACTCTGTTTTACTATTTATAAAAAATTGATAAACCTTTAATCAATATATTTTATTGATTAAAGGGTTATCAATTTTTTAAAAAATAGTAAAACAACTGAACACCATGTATAACACAAAAAGAATAGGAATAAAAGGAAATGACAAAGCTGACTCAGCAGTCAAATCAACACTAAAAATGGCCCCTGACAGATTCAAAATCCCGTATACAACGTGAAAACCAAAGTCAATGTTTTTCCATAGAAAATAGCAACAAAATTGATGTAACAGTATACATAACAAACTCTTCTCAATAAAACCCAAGATAGGAGAATGGAAACCATGCTTGAAAAAGGTCCAGAAAGGAACAAGTCACATATACATGTCGATCAAGCAAAACTAACAAACTCCTTTTTTACCTAAACAAGAAAGCCAACCAGAATGCATAGCACATCAAACATCTTATACTGTTAAACACATTCTAATAGAATCTGGGGATTTTGCTGTTATCAGACAATGCTTTTACAACACAAATAACCTTAAAAAATATATTAAAAATGTCAGTAGATATGACATTTTGTCTTTCCTGAAAGAAAAAAATTTACACCAAAAATATAACTTTTTCCTCAAAGCAATTCCCAATCCAAACAACTGCAGACAACTTACTGTCAAAATCAAGAAAGATCCCTAAAAATCAAAATAAATTTGAGCATCCACAACAATTTCTTCCTGGCATGCTGTTAAAATCAATCAATCTTTTTGATTCTAAGTGTCCTTTCTGTTTCCATTTTCTCTAAAACTTTGTCATATCACATACCCACATCGACAATGCCCATTAAAATATTCATGTGCTGCTTCAGATATATTACATTTTTACCTCTATGGATATATACTGGTCATCTATCCCAGATCATGACAAATGGACAATTAATTGAATAAGAAAGTAAAGTAAGATTGCTATTCGATTGAATAATCAAATGGCAATACTTTCCCAGGTTTATTTTAACACGGGTGCTGACAACAAATCAAGGATGAATGTCGAGACAATGTAATTTTGATATAAAATTTTAATATAAGATCAAAAGAATAAAAATAAAAAAAAAGAAATCTTAAGGAATTAGAATGTCCAAAGATCTTAACCTCAAAATTACTTTTGGATACCCAGTGTGGTCGAAATATGAAATTACAATATACTATAGGAAATATGAACAATATACAGGCGATCGTGAATGCAAAAATATCACAACCAGATGGGGGAATTATATTAATTTGGTATGGTGTGTGTGTAAGAACATAGTATTCATGTAAGCATGCATATTCTAATGCGGGTTTAATAACTTGATAACTTATCTTTATGACAGTTTCTTCTTTCTTTCTTTTACACTCTTTTCTTTTCTTTCTTTCTTTCTTTACACACTTGAAATTTAAATAGTTCTGTTTTCACTATCTTCAACGTAGCTTCTTTTCAGTATACAGGTTCTGTTATCCGGTGACTTCTTTGCATTGTTGTCTTTCTTTCCTTCCCCTTCTTCTTTTGATAAGTTGGTTGTTTTCACTTTCTTTTCTTTATTTCAAATAAACTGCAATCAGCAGATGAATTACAACAGTTTCATAGCTATGTTTTCTTTTAACAATTATGCGTCAGCATACAGATATTAATATAACTTTGTTTCGTCTTCATTGTTATATTTCTTTCTTTCTCAATACACGGCATAATTCCATTTTCCTCCTTCTTTTAATGAATAAGACTTTACACCTTCGGTCCTTTTTCCTTATCCGGAGTTACTTGTGATAAAACGGGCTGATCCACGCTATCATTTTAAATGCGTCTCCCTTCCTTCATCATTAGCAGAGTCCAGCAAACGGTTCTTGCTTCATCGAGACCCTGAAAGCAACTGACTAACTTCTTCCTTTAATTTTCTCTTCTCACGTGTCTTCTTTTGGTGCCAATTTGAACTTCTGCTGCTTCCACAACCTTCTGATCGACATCAGACGTCTGGTTTATTTCCTGTCTGGCTTTTATCTAGGTCGCCTATCCTTGATCTGCTATTCCAACACTAGCTTCGGTCATTCACATGATCGAACTCTTGTTACTACGCAAAGTCCACCCTTATATGCATAGGTGTGTGTGTGTGTGTGTGTTGTTAACTATATATCTGTAACAGTCATTGTTCGTATATTCAGTCCGTGGCATTCTCAGTATCCTTCTGTAGAACCACTCTTTTGTCTTCTTCAAGTCTTTTCTTCACTTGTGAGGAGATTATTCCAAATTCCCTTCCTTATGGAAAGACTGATATTATATAACAGTTCAGTAAAACCTTGTGCATATGTTACCTGTTTTACCTTGCTACTTTTCCATGAAGTTGTCATTGAGATTAAAGCATGTTTTATTCATTGCGTCAGCATATAAATAGCTTCCTCAAATATCAATTATTCTTGCATCTCTTCAACAATAATTAACTTTGTAATTGCTTACCAGATAAATATCATTTAAAGAGGAATCCAAACAGGTGGATTTCATGATCACTGATACCCAACACACACCACAAAAAAAAAATCCCAAATTCAACTGTCAATAATTGTGTTCAGAGAAACAAAATGTTCGCTTCTCATGAATTTGATTATGCAATTTGTAATAACACCATCAGATGAAATATTGGATAGACTGAGTAAAGCAATTAATTGGAAATGACCAGTATGTTTGTGTAAAGCTGTACAACAACTCACATACAGCCAGCCGGCTCCCCTGCAATATGGTTGGGATCCTGATACAAGAGCTAACTTGTGTCAAAAGCAGAGTAAACATATCTCCTCATTTTAGATAGGAGAACTTGCCCATCCTGGGGATTCCAACCCTGCAGCAGCACTTCCCTCATTGTATTAAGAGGAACTGGTTTGATATAATATCAATGCCAGTATGAAAGTAGTCAAGACTGGGCAAAATTTTTTTTTCTTTAGCCCATATGTATGTGTATGGTGCGCCCTACGTTAAACAACCTTGTATCACATCCTGCCTTATCTGTTTGGGCCTCTCCTCAAATGACATTTATCTGGAAAGCAGTTCCACAAAGATGACATGATATTGCAAAGGTGCATATTGGCTTATTTGTATTTGTATACATAAGGAATTAATGTTACTACCTTACTTTTCGAACATGCTTCATATAAGGATAAATTTAAATTGTATGAAACTTTTTGTTTTTAATTTTTTATTTATTTATTTTTTAGAAAGTGCTGTGGACCCCATCAAAAATAATTGCACGTTTAGGTAAAGAAATTGATCATCCAAAGTCAGTTTGCTATTGGGCATATAAGGTAATTTGAAACTTTAAATTAAATTATATTCTTCTTTCAGTTGATTTTAATGAACAGTCATTTTTGTTTTTACATCCTCCTTTCTTTGCAAGTGTTACTCATTTATTTAATAGCATTCACAAATTCACAATCAATTAAACATTTTTGTAGTTATAAGTCATTATTCAATTATTTGAGCTCACAGATTTTTCAAGTTTTGAATGATTTTAACATTTCTCTCATTAAACTTTTCTGTTTTTAATCAATTATGATTATCAAAATTTAATCAACAAGTTCAAAATTGTAAAGCAAATTCTCTTATAGTTATATTTCTAATTTATTTATGAAGTATAATAATTTGTGAGAAAAATGAACAAAAATATTATAGCATCATATTAGGATGTATATATGGCATATTTATGGCATTATGAGGCTGCACTAATGGGGTCATAATAGGCTCCGCATATTATGGTGTCATAAGTTGTACATATGGCGTCATATTAGGCTGTACTTAATAAAAATGACTACAAGAATTTTGTAACTTATTTGTTCAAACTTGGGACTTTAGATTTCTTTTATTTTTTATGTATAGCTAATAATGTTTCTTTTGTTTTATTAAATATGAATAAATGCTATACTTTCATAATTTTTTTCATATCAGTTATTTTTTTTCACCATCAACAGTTGATTAATCTCACTGCTGTCTACCTTGCCTGTCACCCCCTAATCTCCATCACTAATACCTGAGAATATATTCCCTCTTCCTACCTGACAGTAATGTGATCCCATGGTAGTTGCAATGTTATGTGGTTTCCTGCTTTCTCTTTTCATATCTTTTCACTTTTCTTTTTCTTATTTTTTATTTTTATTTTTTTCAATTGGAGTAGATAGACTAAACTATCGCCCGGTTCACACTCCACCCTTGTCTATTGAACAGGTGAAGAGGCTCATCCCTTGTTTCCTGTTTAGGATGCGGTTTCCGGTTTTCTCTTTTCCAATCTTCTCACTTTTTTTTTTTCAATTGGAGTAGATAGACAAAACTATCGCCTGGTTCACACACAACCCACGTCTTTTGTACAGGTGTAGAGGCTCATCCCTTGTTCCCTGTTTAGGCTGTGGTTTCCGGCTTTCTCTTTTCTAAATCTTTTCACTCTTGCATAGCCCCCTGCACATCAGTGGCATTACCGCCTTGCTCGGGGTGATATGATTAAAAAAAAATGATCTTCAAATACTTTATTGAAGTCACATGTCAGACCATAACAGGCGCTTCTTTACCTCTGATGCAATCAGTACAAGAAGATACTTAAATAAGCTAAGCTGCTGTTTGCAGCCAGAATGAAGCAGCACATAGCATCCCGTAAGTTCAGTTCCAAAGACTACTGGAGGCACTGTAAAAGAGTACTAAACAACAGCAAACCCTTAGTCCCGCCTCTAATCAACAAATTTGAGGTCCTTACCTCTACAACAGACAAGGCTGAGTGCTTTGCTCACAGGTTCTCCAACTTGACACTGGACTCGGCTGGAGTATCTGTACCTGACTTCCCACCCCGAACTGAAGCTGAACTGAATGACATCCACATTACCCCCTCAGTGGTCTCTAACATAATTTCAAAGCTTGACCCCCATAAAGTGAGTGGTGGCGACAGAATTCCAAACATTGTCCTGAAGAAATGTTCCCCTGAACTCTGTCCTCTCCAAACTCTATAACTACTGCCTCTCTACTTCTTGCTTTCCTGCCTACTGGAAGTCTCCCTCCGTGGTTCCAAAAGATAAAAACACTTTAATGCTTCCAAAACGAAGATGGATCAGGCTAGTCTCCCTGAAACCAAACACTGTGCCTCCTCAAGTTAACTCTCACAATAGACCTCAGGTGGAATAATTATATAGAATTCATAGCTAAATCTGCTGCTAAGAAGGCCGATTCTCTGTGTAGGGCCAGGAAGTTTTTCCCATCTGAAACAATCCTGCACGTATATAAATCTACCATCCACCCATGCATTGAATACTGCTGCTATATCTGGTTGGGTGCTTCTACTATCTACCTAGGGGTCCTTGACAAAATTCAACGGAGAATCTGTAATGTGATTGATCCTGACTTGGCAGCTCAGATAGTCACTTTCTCAACGGCACAATGTGGCTTCCTGCGTCTCTTCTACAAATACTTTCATGACTTCTGCTCCGATGAACTTAGCTCACTATATATGAATTTACTTGAGCCACAAGATTAGCAGCTAGGTCCACCCTTTTACTGTGAAACTAATAAGATGTAAATGCAAATTCTACTCTAGCAGCTTCTTTTCTTGCACTTCCTCTCTGTGGAATTCCTTTTCGTTTACTTGCTTCCCCAACAGCTACAATCTCCTAGAATTTAAATGTAAAGTCGATAATCATCTCCTATCTCACTAACCTGCATCCTCTCTCTCATGCTCTTTTCTCTGTCCACTCCACTCTCATCAGTATTCTCATCCTTCTCTTACTCATTTCCTGACACTCCCTATAACCTGTCACTCTTTCCTCCTATGTAACCCTCTGCACAACAGTGGCGATATGATTATAAAAAAAACAAAAAATGAAAGTTTCCTATATTGCTAATGCCCTACTCTCCTATATAATTTGACAATAATAGTCTAGCTTCTCTTTCTAATTCCATCTTCTTCCTCAATGTTAATTTCATGCTATTATCTCTGTATTTTATTTATTTGTATCTTATTTTGTATGACCTTAAAGAAACCATTGATTTGAACATACTTGTCAAGTAGATTTTGTTGCTTTCTTCCACCTCTCTTGCCTTCAGTATATCCTATGAATATTAAATTCTCCAAGCATTCATTTCTTATGTGTGTTCAAAAATTTCAAAAATATCTTTCTGACTCTTCTCAATGGTTTCTTTGTATTCTTTATAGAACTTCTCATTTATTGCTGTTTCAGTGTTTTTAATATTCATTAGTAAAATCACATCTCAATTGTCTGAGGTCTTTTTTTCACTGCTATGTAAGGAATCTAGAACTCTTTTCTTTATTTCTAATGTCATTTTTTAATCCCTTAAAACCATATTCAGTTTCTGAATAAAATATATTTCCCTATTCTTATGCACCTTCAAATTTCTCAGTTAAACATTCCGTTATCCAGTTAGATTAATTTTTACACTTGTTTAATTTTGATCCTGGGACATAACTATATTTTTGTTACTGTTTCTGTATTTTTCAGTTTTTTTAATCTCTGCTCATACCTCTTTAGCCTGCATGCATTTATCTATGATGGTTTTGTTTAACTTAATAGACTCTGTGCCAATTTTTAATTTTATCTGTTCTCTCTCATTAAGAATTTTATAATTTTACTTTTTTTTCTTCTATGTTGTTGTTGTTCTTTTTGCTTCCTTTAAACTGTTCTAGGATGAGTAATATTACTGTTGTTAAGGCTCTACTCTTACACTTCTACTAGAGGAGTCACTTTACACTTTGAATGCCTTCTATCTCAACCTGACTCAGTAGCACTAACTCCAAGAATTCCTTTAGTCTCTCCCTTTGAATGGCTTTTTTTTCTTGACTGATTTCAAACCATTAGTAATAAGCCCACATGTGTTTCTTTTTTTTCTCTCTCTCCTATCAACTTGTCCTATAAAACAGTAAACTAAGTATATATCTTTTGACTGAATCTTATAGGATGTGCATTGTGGTGCAGTGGATATTGGCTCAGAACAAAAAAAATCGGAAAACTGAGTTCAAATTCCAGTTGAATTTGTTGCATTCACTTATGTGCAAATACCCTTGGGAAAGGTATTAATCCATCTCTCCAGCGATGGGTTAAATAACAGGACAGATTGGGTTCTATAGCCTTGGCTGGCAACCAGTCTACTGCAGAAAGTAATGGCAACCTACTGCAGGATAATCTTCTACCCAGTTAGTCATGTCTTGAAAGAGACATGATCGCCCATGTGTATATCACTTAATTGACTGACTTATAGTACCCTGGATTCTCTTTCTGTAAATTTATCTCAGATTTTATTATTTTGTTTCATGGTATTGAGTTTTGGCATTACCCTGGTCACACCCACCTTGTTCATAGCAGGTTTCACCCATTTTTTAATAAGCCTTTCCTTGTGTATAAAGTAACAGTTAGGAAACTTTATCCTCAAGTAATGCTTTCTTGGCAAATCAAACATGATGTGGCAGGGAATATGTTTACTGGTAGTCTGTGACAAGTATATCAAACCCTCTCATTACAATTGACATGTTGCTGAAAAATGTCATATGAACTTGTTAACCCAAGGGCCATAACTGAAAATTGGTATGTCCACTTGTGATATGTAAAGGTAACTTTTTCCTGGGTGGTTTTGTCTACAACTACTTACCAATATCCTGATATTAGAAAGATTGAAGGTAGAGTCGTAGGTGAACCTACTTAGTAGCAACAAAAATATTAACAGAATGAGTATGCAAAATATTTAGTGATCTTGTTCAAGTCTGAAATTCACACAAAAATCACTGTTCACCATATTTTTTGTTTACTACTATAGTAGGAAACCTCAAAGTGGATGTTGAGTACCATTTTGTTAAATTTTATTACTCATCCTATAAGTTAGGTGGTCTGAACTTATTTTTTTTTGTTGTTTTACTAAAACTTTATATAAAATCTTTCTTAGCTCTTATCTGGAATTTATTATATACATATTCCTATTTTCTTATTCAATGTTTCAACCCAGTTTACAAACATGCGTCAACGCTCTGATATCCCCTTATTATGCCTTTATGTTAAATAAAATATCAGTCAAAAAATCTTTAATTTGTAAATGTTTTAACAAACCACCTTGGTGGTTTTTATTTGAATCAAATTTTTTGCACATCCAATTTTGTCTAGAAATATTAGCAATATTTTATTAATTTTGTAAATGTTCTTTTTCAGTTACAAATTTTCTAACAATCTGGATTAAATATTTCTATTATTTCAGAACAACATTCCAATCTTTTGTCCTGCTTTGACTGATGGATCTTTAGGAGATATGATTTATTTCCATTCTTACAAAAATCCTGGTCTGATTATTGATATTGTAGAGGGTTAGTTTCTTTGTTTATATAATCTTAATGTAAATAGGAGAAAAGTAAAATATACATTACAAATAAAAATCAGGTACATTCTGAAGAATTTAAAATTTTTTATGTTTTAATAGCTATTATCAGAACTCTCAAAGTTTAAAAAAAAAAAAATCATCTTAACCTCACATCATGTAACTACATCTACAGATATAAGATTTCAGAAGTTATTTTGCAAATAGTTTATAAATTGAATATTACAATGTTTAAAAAATTTGTAGAAAATGCCTGAAAAGTAAGGTTCAAATTTTTGCCAATCCAATGTTTATTACTTTTCTAATAAAACAAATTGGCATATGTTACTGTCACTAATATGCTACTTTTCCACATACATAACTGCGATCAAGATTGGTGCATTTGTCCCATTGATGTATGCATCCATTAATATCCTCAAAGCACTTGGATCATTCAGATTATCATCTGATGTTGTATACAATGCCTCTACTCATTTGGTACCATATTCAAGGTAAGTATTTATCTGTTTGTACAAAATGGGGCAAATGCATCAATTGCAATAACATCTACAAGTAATAGTAATGCTGGTAACACAAACAATGTTTCATTTATAGTTATAAATGAGTGGTATTAGTAACTGGTTGTACCTTTTTTTTTTTTTTTTTTTTTTTTTTAAATATCCTTTGTATTTCAAATATTAATTTATTATTATTGAATGACTCGTGTCTAATAAAAATGTTTTTTCTTAAATAAATTTGTTATTGTAGATATTCGTCGAATAAATAGTCAAGCTGTATATGCACAAAATACAGGAATGATTATCTTAGGAGGTGGTGTATCTAAGCACCATACTTGTAATGCTAATCTGATGGTAAGTAATGCATTTAATTTTAAAATAATAGTCTTACAAGCTATTTGTTTGGGAGAAAAGAATATCCCATTCTTCAATAAAACAAATCTGCTTTATGTAAATAAATTAAATACAAATAGGGAGTGAAAAGTTGACCCAATCCACTTAAAATCTAATCAAACCTCTTTTCTTTTTAATTCCTTTGTTAGACTGAAAACCTTTTAGCATTCTTGTGTTTTCATTAGCTTCTAATATTTTGAGGTACCATGCATTTGAAAAAATCTGAATTTTCTTAACCATTTAAGCTTTAACCATTTATCTGTTTATTAATATGTATTTTATTGTGTAAATATTTTTAATTCATTAGTATTCTGCGCTGTTCTTTGGGTCATACTCTCCAATTTGGTCTGTAAGTTGTGTTGTATTAATTAATGTTGAAGCGAATAACTTAGACCAACAAAATGTACATATTTCACATTTCAACACATTTCTCAAGTTTTTTTTTTTTTTTTACATCTTCCCCATCAAAGTAATGTTTGTGTCCAAATTTGTTGGAATAACTCACGTTTTACCTCCCCACCCCCAGGTGGGTTGTGGCACATGTCAATTTTTGTGGGGGCATTCCAAGCACATATATCCAGGCAAAAAATTCCCCAAAGACTGCACATCAGTGGGATCAAGCTCTTGTCTGGGTTCCTCTCAGCTTGAAATCAGAGCTTTGTGTATACCTAGAGAAAAGCAATCTCATTCATAGGACAATAATCTTGCAAAGAAGTTAACAGTGCCACCTGTGTAGATCTACCTTTTCCAAACTGCCATTTTGCCAAGAGTAATTAACTCAATACTTACCTCCAAATTATTCGAAAATTACTTCCATTGGAAACCAGAATGAAACAGATGGAGTAACATCTAGTGAGCAAAAAGGCAATAATATATGCATTCAAGACCCAAATTCTTGAAAATCATCCTATTGCCTTTTCAACCCTGTAAGCAGACACATTGCTATGCAAAACTAAGAATGCCTTTCTACACTTTGATATTTTTCAACTGATACATCAAGTCAGACAAGTAGCCTGCATTAATCCTTATGAAAAGAGTCACCAAAATATCTTATTTATCCTAAGTATCTGTGGCCTCAACCTTTTGTTTATTTTTTGGGTTTCAAATTTCTTCAGCAGTGAAGAACACATGAACCACAAAATATTTATCACTAGATTTTGAAAAATGTACATTTATTTGATAGTTTTAAGTCGCCATTCAAATATTTTAGCCCACAAGCTTTTGCATATTCAACTACTCATGAATAATAAACTCAAAATGCATTCCATTCTAGTCACTCATCAATTCTTTCAGCTTGTGTAGGACATTGACCAGCTGCAAAATACAGCTGGTCAGAGTTAAAAAAAAAAAAAAAAATATTAAGTTAAAATTTAGTTTGAATAAGCTTAAATTTTTCTGTTCTGATTTCAGAGAAATGGTGCTGATTATTGTGTGTATGTTAATTCAGGAACAGAATATGATGGTAGTGACTCTGGCGCTTCACCTGATGAAGCTATTTCTTGGGGCAAAATAAAATTAGATTCAGAACCTGTAAAAGTAAGTATAGAAGAAACAAAAACATTTGAAAATTTTATTACTTTTTCTAAGTTTGTGAAATAACAAGCATTTCCATCATTATATTTTCAGATATCTGCTGATGCTACATTAATTTTTCCACTACTTGTAGCAGAGACATTTGCCAGACGCCACACAGAATTTATAGTAAAAGAAAATTGATGGCCTGTTATGGTTACTAATATCTTTACTGTACTTTGTATATGGCAATTTTTACAAAATAAAAACTGTACAAGATTCACTAAATTATTGAATTTTTATGTATCATGTGCATATATAATTAGGTATGTTGAAACCAAGTTAATTTTCAAAACAAGAGCAAAATTTAAAATAGTGAAATTTCATCCATTTCTTTTTTATTCATAAGTCAAAAGATTTTTTTTTTTTTTATACATATTCAAATTAAAAATAAAATAAATAAAATAGATACTGTTTATGTATGTTTCTATCATTGAAATAAATGTTTGGCTGGTACAAACTTTCTGCAATGATTTTTTTTTTTTCAAAAGTAAAAAAAAAAAAGTTACATAAATTGAGTTTGAGAAGAGGGAGGGAAACTATGCTAAAATAGCATGATTAAGTGCATAGAACCGTTAATATCACTGCAGTACTTGAACCTTAAGATTTACTTTTTTTTTTGTATGTACTCATAATGCAAGAAGCAGAAAAATAAAACTCCCTATTTCCTTAAAGAGAAATATCTGCATTATATGTGGTAGCAATAGCTATAGTTGTCATAGTAAGTGGCTACCAATATGTCTCTTATACTCATTCTTTTACCAACCTAAAATTGACAACCAAAGATGGTCACTGCTTACTTTAACTGCAATAACAGAAGAAAAAAAAAATCAGTTTGGACACAACAGGAATTTCAAAAGTTGGGAAAATAGGATAATTTCTATTAATACTAAATTAAATATGTATTATATAAGAGTCAAATTCCCAGTGAATAGCAGCAGAAGGGCTGATCTGATGCCTTTCTAATCCAACCATCCCTGGTTGACCAAGAATTTTTTCATTTGGCATGTTGATTTTTAAAATATGCTTCTGTGTTTGGGAATCTTTCTGGGTTATAATCAGAGTCTAAGTGAATTCGCTGCAACACATTGTGACATATTTGTTCTTCAAATGCTGAATGTAATGATGTATCATGAGCAGCCTCTGAAGATAAGTTTTCTAAACTACTTAATGGCTCCACACCAGCTGATGCCACTGCTTTCTTCAAAGAATCTGGTACAAATTCTGATCCTTCACTTAAATTGGAGGATTTTCCATGATTCATCTAAAGTAAAAGAAAAAAAAAAAGTTAATAAATTTGGATCCTTAAATTAACTCCATTGTAAACTAGTCAGAGTACTGTAACTTGTCTAACCCTTTAAACAATTATTTTTATAGGTCTTTTTTTTCCCTTCAAGTTAGCATGTTCCACAAAAAAAAAAAAAAATTACAAAGAATTTACAAAAAACAGTTAAATATCAAGCATTACATGTAATCATATTTAATTTCACCTAAAAACTGATTAGAAAAATTTGCATAATTACTTATAACAACCAATTTAAGCTTGATTGAGGAATGATATGAAATACAATTATGGTCAGCTGAAATTTATAAAACAATGCTTTTCAGCAAAATGGGTTTTTCAAGTCCACTGTTATCACTAATTCTAGTATTGACAGCCTCCTTAACCTTCAAGTCATTGTCACTGGCTTCTAGAAACCATCTGCATAGTCACTGGGGTGCTGATACACTTGCAAGTCTGAACCGCTTCATGATCAGAACACATTAGTATAAGAATATCTCAACTGTCAATCTGTAATTACATCTAATTATAAATCTTAACAGGAATTTAGTACTTTAGAAAAATAACTTAAAGACACAGCCTAGTTTTCTTTCATTTTGCTAGCATATGTATTTATTAAAAAAAAAAAAATCAATTCACTAAAACTTAAATAGAAGACAGTGTTTGTAAAATCTAAAGTAAAACCACTAACAAGAATGTGTGTGTGTGTGTGTGTGTGTGCGTATAAAGTTTTTCATGTAGGAGAACAAATTTTCGGAATCATGGAGTCGTAAACTAAAATGGAATCTGATTTTTTAATGTAATTTTCATTAATAAATAATTTGATTTTTTTTTTTTTTTTTTTTTTTTTTTTACAAAATTCTTTCAAAACTTAACTGTCTCTTCAATTTTGTGAAACATTTTATAACAAAAACATAACGTATTTGTTTTTACAAATATTTGTTGTAGTTATTTTCCTTGTGCTTACCATACAATTTAGTGATAAAATAAAATTCTCCAAAACACCAAAATGTGAAATGACTGGATTGTCTAATCTCACACAGCGATTCTCTCAGATTAATTGCATCATCATCTTTCCATATTTTATTTATATTTTGTAATCTAAACCAATTGTATGAATAAATAAATTGTCAAGATAACTGAATCAAGTCAATATAGTGAACCTCAAAAATGTCAGGCTTACTCCTCTATTATATATATATATATATATAGATATATATATATATATATATATATATACACACACATATTTAAAATTTGTACTAAAGCCAGAGTAGAACAATTTCCCAACTTTTATGCAGAAGAAAAAGTTATTTTGCAAATTCTGTCCCCCATAATGTTGACACAATGGAAGATCATATTAAATCAAAAACCCATTTGACAAGAGTTGGCTTAACTGAAACAGAAAACAATTACAACTATGTTGAAGAGTAGAGGTAGGAGATAAATAAATAAAAATCAGACAAAATTATTTATTTGTTTTTTGAAAATGTGCACTTTGACATTCCCCTACACAAAATAAGGTAATTCCTATTGAAATGTTGTAAAGGTGGTGCTATTGCAAGTGTCAATTGTATTAGGCAACTTCATCTACCAAAATTGTTTGTTCATCTCTTTGCTGCCCTGAAAGCCAAGCTTGCTAATCAGTCAGTCAGCATAACAGACGAAACAGCTAACTGTTGTAACCACAGATTTGTGAGGAGTCATTTCTATTACATATTAATCATCAAACTATAAGTCAGACATGCAGATGAGCTGTAACTAATGTGAATGTTGCATTTGAGGATATTATTGCCTTTGTAACAGATGCTGCAGCCTATTGCAAAAAACTCAAAGAAGTGTAGTCTTTTACTAGTTGCCATGTTTTGTGATTAGCACATTTTAAACTTTCATCAAGTCAGCCTTTTTTTAAAATGTCTAGTTAAAAAAAGTGATGCTTAAAATGGCTTGAAAGTTCCTTGCCTAAGGAATAAGTAAACTACCCTCTGTACCAAATGGAATTCCTGGTTTAATACACCTAATATCACTCATTCTTTGTACAGTTTTATGAAATATTCTTTAAGCATGAAAAGAGCCATGGCCTTGCAATATATAGGATTCTAGAATTAGATGATGTCAACTACATAATGCCTCTTACCATAATTTGTACTTAAATCTGCATTTTATAAATGAGAATTGCACTTTTATATAACAGCTTTGACAAACTTAGTTTATTCTAAGTATCCACTTGCATGTGTTGTACATAATATGATGAAGGATATAAACAGTATTTGTATACTAGTACATCAAAATCAACATTTGGCCTAGAAACTGATCATTTTCTGTCTGAACGAGAAAATACAGAGGGAGAAAGTTATTTCAAATTTCCAAGATTTTTGCAACATATCTTTTTCAAAACTGAAGCCCTGAAATAAACTTTATCTCATTTCAAATGAGAAAGTTTATTTTATTTCCAAAAGTAAAGTTGAATTTTTGGGTTATAAAATTAAATTTTGTCTGGTTGAATTAAAAAGTTTTCATATAACAAGGAAAATAAAGAAATAATTATCTTTAAAGAGCTGTGGTATATATTTATCAGTGTTTGAACCCAGAAGTGTAAATACTAATTTTCAAAACCAACTCCACTCATAAGATACATCATCTTTTCCCTTATTTTACCAGATAAATATTGGAGTTTTTATTATACAAGTATCATTTGTAATTACAATAGCTCATTAATTCTATATAAAAAAAAACAAAAACATCAACTGTATAATGCCAAAACTACAAAAATTATTTGTAACCATATTTTATTCAAATTTAAATGAAAAGTTTACCAAATTTTTCTTTTCAAAATGTTAAGATCAATGAATCAGAAAAAAATTTAGCTCCTTTTCCTTAATCATATTTCTTTGTCAAGAGAAATAGTTTACTAAATTGTTCATTTTTTCTAAGATTTACTTTACAATGAAAGTTTTCATTTTCCTTTAAAAGTTCAGTAAATTTTATTAAATTTTCTTGCAAGGAAAGTTTTACAGAACACTATCAAATAAAATGTCCTTTTAAGGAAAAACAATGCATTTTGCAATTTAATACTCTAGCATGTGCAAGTTTTATGATCAGTTTTTTATGCATAAAATAGGAAGGGTCACACTATACACAGGTAAGTTTTCTTTCTGAAGGAGTTAAAATTCATGCAAAAAATTTCAAGGATCACACTACACATAAGTCAGCTTATACATGAAAAATGGTTTAAAAATCTTGTAGACTTACTTTTCTCCGTTTAGCTGGCATTCCACTCAAATACGTATCACTGAATGGAGTTTGTGAGTTTTGCCTTCTTTGTTGTTGAATGTCTTGTCGAATAATAGGAACCCATTCCTAAAAAGGCATAAAAAGCAAGCTTAGATCAATAGTTTGAATGAGATTAAAAGGAATAATTAATAATAAGTAAATAAAGTACTTACTGCTGGTACAACATTGGACCAGTCATCACCATTACTAGAAGCAGCAATTTCTTGTTCCACTGATGAACTGTAAGCAACGCTAGAAGCTGCAGTATCCTCCTTGAGAACACCGTTTACTTGAGCTCTGTTTCCTTCATTTTTATTAATATCAGTTTTCTTGTTCTATATTAAAAAAATACAAAGAATATTCTAATTCATACATAAATTAATCTATTTTAACTAGCATTTTAAAAACTTACCCGATTATCAATTATTTTTTGTTAACTATTTCAAATACACATGTATTATCTGATTTAAAAGTAGTCCAATTTAAATGTATGATTCATAAAAAAATAAAATAAAATAAAAAATAAAAATAAAATAAAATAAAAAAATAAAATAAAAAAAAAGTAAAAAAGTAAAAAAAAGTGTTTTAACTGAAAATAGCAAATGAAACTATCCAATCAGCATTGAAGAAATACTCTCAGAATGTAATTGCATGTTACCAATTTGTTCTATCTGATGTATAAAACTCACTTCCTGCAAACAGTGCTTAAATAAATTCCAGGCTTAATTTTTTTATTTATTATTGCCTGAAAACAAAAAATTCTGTAATTCTAAAAATTGAAGATTTATTTCATAGTATTGTGCAGTTACACCATTTTTAATATGATTGATATGCTGCACATGTATAGCAACAGCAAAAATGAGAGAATTTTTTTATAGCATTGTTCACAATCTCTTAATTCAAACATTGCAGAATGTATGTGAGAGACAGACAGACACCACTGACTATATGGGCTGACAAAGAAATGTAATACTGGAAGTTTAAAGTGAATTTTTAATAATAAAAATCTTTCATGAATCTTACTTAGTTTTACTTTCAAGCTATTTAATTTTAATGTATTTCAAAACTAATTTAAATTGAGTGGAAGGAATTAAAAAAAGAAAAAAAAATATCACTCATCACAAAGCCATCTGTCAGCACAATGTAATTGTCTTTATTAAAAAAAAAAAAAAAAAAATCTTTCAAAAATGAAATATAATTTTCTGAAATTTTATTTGAGGAAATCAACTGATTTAAAGTTTAATCAGATTTGACATATTTTTAGTTAAAAAAATGTATTTCTGTAATATTTTAAACACAGAGAAAAGTATTTATTTAAGGTGTATCTAAATTTTTTCCTACAGGGGACATAACTATAAAAATTACTTGTGTAATATAATGTGAGTACCTTTTTATACAATTTTTAACTACCTAGTAATGTTTTATTAAATTTTTGCAAAAACCAGCACACACACACAAAAAATAAATAATGGGGAATGTGATAAGCATTTCCATTTTTACTCAATAAATCAATACAAAAATTCTAAAGATTAATAAAATTAATAAGAGTTATTTTAATTAAATTTTTTTTAAGAAACTTTTGTAAAAATTCATTAATCATTGAAAAAATTTTTTTCTTATATCTTATTCATGAAAGCACTTCTAATTAAGCTTTTCTAATTAATGTCATCGTTTTATTGCATCTTTTTTTATTTTACAATAGATCTAACATTTCATTTTCATTAAATATGATTTCATATAGAGAAAAACAAAAAAAAAAAAAAATTCTGGTATTTTAATTTTTTTGTTCACTGGTTAAGCAGACATCATGTGTATAATTTATTTGTGTAAGTATATCATAATTATAGTTTGGATGATAATGTACATTTGTTTGTCAACAACAGGTATTATGTAAATTTTTCCAGATTCATGCAAAACCTTCTCAAACATGCAAACACCAACCATTAATAAAAATACCTCCTCTTAATCCTCCTACTACTACTACTACACACACTAGCATACATCATTGAAATTCTGCATAGAAAAAGTAGAATTATTAGACACATAAACACTGCTTGATGCTATCTTCTTATTTTTAAAGAGGATGTGTGCATTGTGGTGCAGTGGTTATCGGCTTGGAATGAGAAAACAGGGAGCCGAGTTCGAATTCCAGTTGAATTCCTTGCATTCAATACAAATACCCTTGGTAAAGGTATTAATCTGTCTCTTTCCTCCAGTTATAGGTGAAATAACAGGACAGATTGGGTTTTATTTAGCCTTAGCTGGCAACCAGTCTACCACCGAAACCTTCTGCCCAGTCAGTCATGTCTCTTTCCCAACATGATCACCCAAGCGTGTGTCACGTACGGCACTTAACTGACTGACAATGACCAATTTTAAATCCCTTGAGGAAGGCAAAAGGGAAGGGATTATATCCACTCCTTAAAGATTAAGGAATTTAGCATCAAATTTAAAAAATCAAATGACAAAGACTGCCTAACATTAAATGGTTGGACTCATTTAAAATGAATATATATTATCTCCTGATATCTGTGCAAGTGTCTCCATAATAAAGGCAAAGCTAAAAAAGAAAATAATCTCTTTCAAAAAAAAAAAAAAAAAAACTTACTTAAAAATTGGAAAGTATCAAAAAGGTGGGCCCAGTTTTGAATCTGATATTTGTAAATAAAAGCAAGCTAAACAATAACTTTAAAAAATTCAGGAATTGATTTGACCAATATTTAGGTCTCGTGAATGCTAAACAAAAATTAGTTAAAAAAAAAAAAAAAAAATTCCTATTTTAGTTTTTTAATGAGTAGACCCCACAACCAACAGTGCACGTTAATTACCCAAATGTTTATACATTAGCACACTCCTATGATTTGAACTTAATGTGTACAAGTTATGTTAAGATTAATATTGATTGATCTTATATCAGCTTACCTGAGGAAAAATCGGGATATCTATGTCGACATCCATTGGGGCAACTGTTGAAGCTCCATCAGTTTCAGACTGTATAGGTTCTTGTTTTGTTTTTATGGTAGAAGTTGCAGTAGCAGTATCAGAATCTTTCCATACAATGTAATGTATTATGTCATCTTCTGTTTGTTGGGGAGTAAATGCATTTAACTGCAGTGTTGCCATTGTGATCATTGATTGCTGCATGACAACATTAATGCCATTTGTTAAATGGTGCTGGAAGGGAGAGGGGAAAAAAGAAAAAAAAAAGAAAGTAATAATTTTACATATATTGCTGTTTAATTGAAAAGAATTTGAAATCTTTTTTACGAAAATATATTATTTTATTAATTTCAAATCAGAACTAGGTCTATCTTAAAAAAAAAAAAAAAAAAAAAAAAATATTATACATTTTTATTGATAAGTCTGGCATGCCTTAACCAACTTGGTCATGAAAAGCAAGCAGTCAGGCAAGGCTAAATTTTGTGCCTTAAGCAAAATTTCTCTCATCATGGATCTAAGATTTTCATATCTGCACAGTTTTGTCTCCAAATGTAAATAAAGAATTTATTAGAATGGATTTTGTATTAATCCAATAAAATTTTATCACTTTAAATATTTTTAGATGATTTAAGTAGGTGCTCTATTTATTTATTAAATAGTATATTCATTTGCATCTACCAGTTTAAATGTTTCAGATATAAAGAAACATTCGCATACTTCAGCAAGATTTAAACTTGTGCTCCTGAGAGATGCAGGTCTAAATCCTGCCATTGATAATAATATAAATTGTGGATGTGTTCATTTTTCTTCTTTTTTTTGTAAATTTCATGTTTGGAAGACTTAATTACAGAGTATTCAACTTTTTAATAAAAATTCTTCCAAAATTAAGATGTATAAAAATATAGATAAAATTGTTTAAAACAGAAAAAAAAAAAATGTCAAGATAAAATATTGATTTTTTTTCATAGTTTAACATTAGAGCCTGGAAAAATGCTAGAAATGAACCCTCTATTAATGAATGCATTTTTTTTCCACAGCTTTGTAAAGAAAATTTGATGGTTACATTTCAATAAAAAAAAAAACTTCTTTTTTCATTTTAACATTAGTGGATACTAATATTTTATCTTAAATAGTATTTATTTTCATCTACCAGCCTGCATATTCAAGAAATCTTATTAAAGAAAGATTTTGACTATATACTATGCACACACGTTAATTAGGAATTTAATTTAGCAAGTCTCAAATCATTAGTGCTCTTACTGAAATAAAAACAATTATATTTATTCAAGGTTTTCAACTTAAAAACAGTATATAATTTACTCAAATGAAAAGTATTTATGATCCCAACAATTTTTATAATTGTTTTAACCAGGTAGCCTCTCATCTCTCAATGAACAATCAACACAAATCAAAATCAAATATTTTCAATCTTTGACAACAAAATACAAAAACCAAACAGGAAAGATTGTTATCTTTGCCACATTGATAGTTTTACTCACCAATCTATCATGTACCAATTGTTGAAATGCAGGATAACCACCAACAAGACAATGCCGCCCAAGAACAATTAATTCAGATAAAAATCTTTTAAACCATTCATATAGCCTTGAGCCAAAGGACTCTAAATGAAAAGAGAAAAAACATAACATGGTTTTATTTAAAATATGAAAAGTAACAAAATAACTTTAAATTAAAAATAAATTTATCAAAAAAAAGAAAAAAAGTCCAATTATTATTATTTTTTTTTTTTTAATTTAACAAAAATTTTTTTTTATTTAAATATATTTTATTTTTTATTTATATTAATCTAGAATGATTAATATTTCTGGAAATGAAAATTGTTGCACCAACATAAAAAGTTGCTTTCTGTTTTTTTTTTTTAAGTATATTTCTATCATAGATAAAATATTAATACTAAATTGTCTATTCCTTGTAAAATTAATTTAAAATACTTTAAAATGCTACATGTATTGCTTTCATAGGATTTGATAACCAACAATTGAAAGAGGGTTTTATGCATTAGTGTGCTTCATTTATAAAAATTCATAGCCAAGAGGAAAAACTCTTTCAGAAAATTTGTATGGAGTATATAACATGATATTACATGATACCTAAAGCTTAAAATTAATTTTTAAGTATGGAAAACTTTTCTTGAAGATTTTAGTTTTAATTTCAAGTTAATAGATCAAATTTAATATTTGCAATAAGCAAAATACTTCACTGTATTTCAAAACTAATTTAAATTTACTGAAAGATTTTTTTTTTTTGTTAAATGACTGATTAGTGATATTATTTGATCGTCTTAATAATTCTCTTTAATAAAAAGTCTTTCAAAAATAAAATATACTTTTCTGAAACTTTATTTGAGGAATATTAGCCAATTTAAAGTAAAATTAATCTGATTTGAAACAAACATTATTTAAGTTTAAAATATTGCAGAAAAGCATTTTTTTTTTCTTAAAGATTGATGTTTATCAGTTGTTCTATGGAGAAAGTTGTTGTAAAAAATAACTGAATATAATGTGAGCTTTTATATATAATTTTTTTTTTTTTTTTTTTTTTTTTTTAAGTACTCAGTAATCTTAAAAATTTACGTAAATATTCTCCATAATCTAATGTTTTATTGAATTTTAGATCTTTTAAATTTACTATAATTATCACTCATTTTCTGATAATGTTGTGTATGGGCAAGTGTATCTACAAAAACCAGCACATTATATATATATATATATATATATATATATATACACACAAAGATTTAAATTCTTTTTAAAATATTGGTGTTTGTTGAATTGTACTAAGCTTTTCCATTTATGATTAGTAATTATAATTTTTACTTAATATCATCTAAAAACAATTTAGACTTAGAGTTCAGATTAAAGTATTTTTAGAAGAATTAAAAGAATAAAATTTTTCTAGAACAAAATATCATGAAAATACAGGTAAAGTTTATTCATCTTCACAAAATCAGCATCAACATGTACTTATGGAGTCACCATAGTAAATTAATTACTTTTGTTAATTTTACCCCAAAATTGAGAGTGATTAGCAGTATACTTATGTCAGTACATTTTATTATTTTGAAGGCCAAAAAACAAATTACTGCATTTTCATTAACGGTGGATGATAGAATATCTTAAGCATAGTGAGGCTAAAAAATACTGGGCTACCAGTGAAAGTTTTACTTTTCTGCTCCTATGAAGGAGTTGCTTTTTTTTCTGCAAAATCTGATCTTTATTTGATCATACAAAAAGTACAAAACGTCAAAATATGGAATTAGTAATTAGTGTTGCTGCTTTTGGATTAAATAACTGCCTCAATTTAATGTAGTATTGAATGGAACAAGGTACAGATTTTCTCATTAGGATGCCACCCCACCCATTCTTTTTGGCAGTAATTTCAAAGTTTTTGGAGACTGCATGGTCTTTGTTGGAGCACTTCAGTTACCACCACATTGGTTCAATTACATTGAGATCAAGACTTTATGCTCACCAATATTCCAAAAGTAGAACATAAAAAAATTTTGTGGCATGTGATGTTCAACAAGGAACACTATCATGCTAAAAAATTTAGTAATATAGTTTTTGCAGTTTATGTTTATTTCTTCTATCACTGCTTTTGATGTAAGCCTGCACCATTATATCAAATTTCACCTCCAAATTTTGCCATCTTTGTCATATATCTTTCGTTTTCTTTTTCCTCATTGGTCTTCTTACATATTCTCTTACATAAGGATGTAACTAGTTTGCACTCATCACTAAAAATTACTGTTAGATGTTCTTTTGACCACTTCAATCTTCTATTCTGATATTATTTTGGTTAATCTTTTTTTCTGCTCTATACCTGTTCAAGTTTTATTCTGTAATACACATTTACTGTATCAATTGAAAATCTCACTGTGTGGCTGTTAATTTTTGGATTGCTGAGACTCACAATACTCATTTTAATTTTTGCAGACTTCTGGTTTTCTTTGCACTTCCAGTAGTTAGCTAACATCTTTTGAATGGTTTGAATACCATTTCTGGAAATTCCTAGGCATCTGGTTATTTCTTATTAAGTCATCTTCCCCTTCAAAGTAACAATCTTTATCATTGTCTCAACAAAAATTTTAGCTATTAACATTAATTTAAAAAAAAAAAAATAATAATGAAAAAGCTTATCTTTAACTATAATGACTTACCAAAACACCTTAGACTCCTGTTAATCAGAATAATTCCTAGTTAGAAATTTTTGCATCATGACTATCACCTCAGATCTATCAATGGCCCAATAATTTTGCATGGTCTTTTTCAGCAAGCTGCTTAAAGCAATGTGTCTTCTCAATCTTAGTGAAATAAATATGTATAATCATTTAGTTTACTGAAAAATTTTGTATGCCAGTGTAATTTATTACTGGTTTATTATATGCTAAATTTGTCTTCAATAACATCTGTGCATCCAATTGCCTCAGAGTCCAATGATGGGAATTGTCAAAGTGGAAATTCATCAACCGGGATGATTGATATCTCTGTCATGTAAACTGTTAAATTGTAAGACTTTCTGTAAACTCTCAATCCTTTCATTACATCTGAGGTTGGTAATGATATCTCTGTCATGTTTACATGACAGAGATATCAATCATCCCACTCCATTACCAACCTCAGATGTAATGAAAGGATTGAGAGTTTACAGAGAAAGTTTTACAATTTAACAAGCTGCAAGAATTTGTCACTGTTAAAATTTTCAAAGCTTCTAGTATCAATTAGATAGTGGTAGCTAATGTCAAGTCTATCACTGACAGTCAAAGACTAGAATAAATTGGAATTCAAAGATGAGATAAAATCCCAGGTTTCATTCAACATATCTCAAGTGTAATATATAGCTTAATACTTTGATATAACTCTAAGAATGTAAAAATATAAATATAAAAATAGTGAAAGACAATAATTTCTACGCAATTTTAAGTAATTTGCAACATTTTCTTAGTGTTTTTATGAATATAATTCATAAAAATATCTGGCCTAATTTTTATAGCAATAAGCATATTTAAAACAAGTAATTTATAGACAGACTTAAAAATAATTCTTACCTTCAGATTCAATAATCAGTTTTATTATTTTGGTGTACTGATGTTTTAAGAAATTAGTAAGAGTACCTTCAGCATCAATATTAGGTTGAACATCTGCAATAGTCTACAGTTAAGAAATAATGAAGTGTCATTTTCAAAAGAATTTCCATACAACATACATATAAACATCAAATCTTCAGTTATAGATAGCACTCAGTTATAAAGAATTTTCAACTTAGATAAGATACTAAAAGTGAAAAGAAAGAACTATTGTTTGTCAGCATAGAAGACAGCCTATGGTGTGAAAAGTCAAGCAGATATAGAAATGTAACTACTTAGGTAGACAATGGAAAATATGACAATATCAATCAGTTGAGTTTCTATGTCAAATCAACAAAGGTCTGACCATCAGTTTTTTTTTTCCAATTTTAGCACACTTATAGAAAAAACAAAAAAAAACAACAGAATTTGTGTTATTTCTGGTTAAATTTTGACCAATCTGGTGGAAAATAACCTTATTTTTGGTTTTGTTTATATTTTTATTATACAACAAATACATTTTTACATGTACAAGTAATATAATGAAAATAATTATCTAAAAAGTGTCATGAATTAAACATGAAAATATGCAACAAATAATGGTTAAATTTTTGTTGACTTGGTACACTAATTGTACAAAATAAATTTTTGAATTTTACATATATGATAAACAGTTAGAAGCAAACTCATTGTTTCTACAACTACATGATTCTGTATACTATCTAAACATGAGTACTTCATTTCATTTTAACTTTACTTTTTAATAAGTCAAAATATGTGCTGGTCATAAAAGTAATAAAAAAAATATTAAGTCAGTGTGAAAAAAAAAAAACTAACATGACTTTAAATTGGCACATATAAACAGTCCTTTGAAACAAGTCATTTATTCTCTAGATTGTAAAGATATTGGTGTTTTTTCTTAATAGTTGGGATTCTTCACTAATACAGGAAAATCAAAATAGTTGTATGTTCAGGGTTTGTTTTTTTTTTTTCAACATTGGTGTAATGATATAACATAATTATTACTGATAAATTCTCAGTCTGTGAAAGTTAATTACAGCAAAAAATAAAAAAATAAAAAAAAATAAAAAACGAGATATCTTGATACATTTTATAATTTTGGTGTTTATTTGTACCAAAAGTATGAATTATCACAAACAATTGAATATTTTAAGCCTGCAAATGCTGCAACCTATTTAAACCATTAAAATTAAGAGACACAAAAAAAAAAAAAAAAAAAAAAAAAAAAAAAAAAAAAAGCACCTGCTGCCAACTAAAATTAACAGCATTACTAGAGTTTTCTGAAAGTATTTAAACATCAGCTGAAGAAAAGCCACAGTCTAACATTTTTGTAGATATTGAAAATAATTTCTTAATTCACTTAAGTCACTGTCATTGACTGGTGAATCAAGCATCAAAAATTGGAAAAACAAAAACAGTTGGGGGGAGGACGTAGGAAAAATTAAAGGAGCAGTATTAAAGAAAATAAAACTGAGTTCTCATCAAGAATCTACCAATGTAGAAGAGCACAAAAGATCCAATGAAAGTGAAATTATTACACAATTAAAAAAATTTGCAGCTTGTGAAAAGGTCTCAAAAAGCATAAATTTTGATAATACTTCCAAAAAGCTGGAAGTATCCAAAGAATTCAAATGGAATTTATCACAAAGATAGCAAGACAAGCTAAAATACTTGTAAATGAACATGGAATATTAGCTCTACCAAATACACAAAAATGTAGATTCCCACAAGAGACAATTGATGAAGTTGTGCTGTTTTATAAGAGTGAAGAAGTGATGCCTGGAAAAAAAAATGACTAAATCTTAAAGAATGGTAGCAGAGTTCAGGAACAAAAGTATCTTGTACTCTGTAACCTGAAAGAGGCATACCAATTATTTAAACAGAATTAGTTTTTCAAAAATTGCTGAGTTCAGACCAAAATAATGTCTCCCAGCAGGTGATGCTGGGATAAACTGTATCTGTTTGTCAAAACATGAATCTGATAGTGGGGGTTCATCATGGTACACTGAAGATGAACAATATTTAACAGATTACCACCAATGTATATCTGCTGTTACATGCAATGAAGAAACATCTAACTGCTACTTAAGTGACCACTCAATTTGTAGCAATTTGAGAGAGGATTTTGTTTTTATATATATAGAATAATTTCTAAATAAAAATTTAATAGATAAAATTATCTACAAAGAGTGGCTATCAACTGATAGAACCACATTGTAAACCGTATCAAAACCTATAGAAGAATTTATTTAAACTTTTTGTGCAGTATTGAAAAAGCACGATTACATTACCAAAGAACTATCAAAATTTTGTTCTAATAAGAAAAGTTCTTTGATCGATGAAATTATTTTCAAGTCACATTATATCTGTTATTACAGAAATAGTTAAGATTATAAAATAGGACAATACAGAACCTGAAAACATTAAGGGATTTGTTAGCTATGACAGGAATTGGTGGTTAGGATGGATGCTTCAAAAATGCCTTGTTAATGAAGAGGTAAAATTGATTTTTTTTTAAATAACTGATCCTTTCTCCATCTTTCTGTTATCCATTACATTCAGATATATTAATTTTAAGTTATTCTGATATTCTTAGTTTAGTTGATCCAATAAGTTATAAACGTTTGAAAAATGAGATGAAAAAAGCTGAAAATATTTTAGGAAAGAATTTCTTGAATAAAAGATACATTCAAGGTTGGTCATTACAAAAGAATTTGAGTGAAAAAGTAAGTGGTTTCAATATCCAAAATTTTCTATTTAAATATTCCAACAAGCAGAAAAATAAGTTTGCTTGTTAATCACTTTGTAAATGTTAAGAATCTTTAAATATTCATTTCAATGTATCACTTTTTCAGATTAAAACTAAAAAAAATTGATTATTTTGTACATTTAGTGTACCGAATCAAATGTCAACAAAATTTCTGTTAATAACATTTGTTGCATATTTTCAAAAAAAAAAAAAAAAAAAGTTGTTTATTTTCCACCGAATAATCATCTAACCAAAAATAACACAAATTCTGTTTATTTTATGATTATAGTTCTTATGATCAAAGAGCTTTCTAAAGATATACAACTTGATCATATTGGGAGATATAAAATGTTAGCATATAGTGGAAAATATCAAAATCTACCATTTTGAATTTGGCCCAACTCAGTAAAACCCTTGTAACTAAGTTACAGTCAAAAGTTCAACACAAAATGTCATATCTTGTCATGAGGCAGATAAATTTGTCGCCAAATTAAAAAAAAGTTATGGTCAAATGTTATGGTTAAATTATCTTTAAACAAAAAATAAATAGATCAACCTTTACATCTATCTAAAAAAAATTTTAAATGGTATATAACTTAGCTTTGTGGGTGAAAAAACAATTGAGATATTGATATTTAAACTTTGTTAAAAATTCACTTTTTTGGCAAGGGTCATATCTCTGAAACCCTTTGACCTAGAGATAGAAAATGAATGGTACCTATTTTACATAATGGAGCTCTATAAGTGTGCCAAATTTGAAAAAAATAAATAAAATAAATCTATGTTGATAATGGCCAGACCCTTGCTGATTTGACATAAAAGGGCTCAATTATACAAATGTCTCCTTTTAGTGAAATGGTAAGCTAAAAAGAAAGAATACAAATATGACATTAAATATAGTAGATTTGTTTACTTTTTGTTTTTCAAAACTGGGCTTATTTGTAAAATTAATGAAGTCTGTATAAAACTCATTGACAACACAATTTTATTTTTAAATACATTAGAATATTCTTGTACAAATGTTTAATTTATGAGGCAATGTTTTGCTTGTTTTTCATTAAAAAAATTAAGCAAACTAAAATGGAAACAAAGAACATAAGTTAGAAATGTAATTAACATTTTCTTAGGTCAATATATTCTTAAATAGAAATTACACTCACAACAAGAACACGGATTTCTTCTCTTGTCTCTTCCAGGAGCTGCAACACAGCATTTTGGACATTAGCTTCAGTTGGTTCTGAACCATTTAAAATACGATTAAGCACTAAATCTCTAAGTGGTTCTCGCAGTCTATTGAGTGGTTCAGTGTTACCTAATAAAACTGTCATTAGGTCAGGTATGGTGAAATGACGAGCTACACACTGGAAAATATCATTATTAAGACCTGAAGAGAAAATAACAATGTTATATAAAAAGCAAGAGAAATGTTATCAAATTTTGAATGTAGAAAAATGAGTATGTTAATATTTATAAAAGGAAGAGACACTTAAATATTGGGTTTGAAGAAATGTTTAAACACATGATTTAATTTTACACATGCCTGAAATTTGTCATGTATACATATTCTAAAAGATGACATTTCAATACATTTTTCTATGATTTGTTTATGGATTGTGAAATGCTTTCATGTTAATGGAGAATTGAAAATCAAAGAAAATGCATTTTTGTCATTTGATGCTCTTAGGAAAAATACTACACAAACAACTAAAAAGATATGTGTCATTTATGGATATGGTACCATAGCTGAGAGTACTGTTTCTAAGTGATTTGCTAGGTTCACAAGTGGAAATTTTAATCTGGAAAACAAAGACATTCCAGCATACCTGCAATCATTGATGATCAAATCAAAGCACTGATAATCCAGGTCACACAGTATGGAAAATTGCAGAGATATTTCACATACTTATACAAGGATTATAAGGTATTCGAAAACACTTGGATATGTTAATCACTACAATGTTTGGGTGCCTCACAATTTAGCAAAACACATTTCCCTTCCTGCTCAAACACAATGACCCATTTTTAAAAAGAACATATCAGGTGACAAAAAATTGATTTTTTTTTACAACAATGTGGAACAGAAACAGAAAATGAAATTAATTTTTTGGAGCTAAACACTTCAAAACAGGTCTGGCATTTGAAGGTGATACGGTGTAGCTGGGGGGATTGAAAAGGCATTACATATTACAAGCCCTTTCTGCAAAAGACAGACACTGAATACAGACAAGTTCTATTCACAATTGGACCAATTAAAAAGGCAGCAACTGGTGGAAATTGTCCAGAATTAGTTAATTGGTAGAGTCCTGGTTCACACTCCACCCATGTCTATTGAACAGGTTAAGAGGCTCATCCCTTGTTCCCTGTTTAGGATGTGATTTCCGGCTTTCTCTTTTCCGATCTTTTCACTATTACGTAGCCCCCTGCATATCAGTGGCGTTACCGCCTTGCTCAGGGTGATACCATTAAAAAAAAAAAAAAAAAAAAAAAAAAAAAGTAGCATCTATCATGACAATAGCTGACCTCATGTTTCTTGACAGAAATTAGTATAGTTGCCTGGGATCTTCTACCATACTCATTTGACCTTGCACCTTCAGATTATGATTTATTTCAATCTTTAGAAAATTTTCTTAATAGAAAGAACTTTAATTCTCTGGAAGCCTATAACAGTTTATACTCCAGAAAGATACCAATTATGAGTGGATGGAATCCTGAAACTGCTTCAAATATGGTGGAAGGTGGCAGAACAAAATGGCACATATTCCAAATCTATGTATAAATATCTAAATACTATCTCTGAAATTGACTTAAAAATACTATGAAATCTTGTGATAATTTTTGTTCTTGTCACTACTTAAATGCAAGCTATCTTTTATAATTTTTTTAAGTTTAAATTATTTTTAAAATGTATCAATACATATGGAATCGCAATACCAGATTAACATGTATAATATGCATGGAATCGCAATACCAAATTTTGTAAATCCTATAAGCATCAAGTTTAAAATGCTGTTACTATGCATATTTTAAAATTTAATGAACTTTATGGTAAAACAGCCATTCAGCAAAGCTACCATATTATCAACATCTTTTCAAAGTACCATAGACTTTATTTACCGCATATACTTGCGTATTATGCAACTTTGAAGACCTAATTTTGAATTTAATTTCAAGGGTCCACATCATACACAAGATATGAAATTAACACATTTACTGCTCTCATGTATAATTTGATTCCCTTAAAATTAGCTTCAAAATTAGGTCTTCAAACGTTGCATGATACACAAGTATATACAGTAAGTGTTTCTTTAACTGATAAAATGGTTATCTAAAAGGCAAGATATAGTTTTACTAATTTTTCTTTCCTTTTTTTGCGTTGTTTTTCCTGCACATCAATTAAACTGTCAGGAATATTGACTACATAGCTTTGAACAAAATGAGGATTTTGCTTAATCATTATAGTTCTATTAACTTCACAAAACAACGAAAAAAATAAATTGAAATATGCTGGAAAACCAGACAAAAGATGTGTGACTTAGATGAAAGACTGTAGAGAATATACAAATTCTAGTACATTTAATTGAAAAAGTATTCAGATTGTTAAAAAAAAAAAATTATTAAAACATTAGCATTAATAAATATTAAATATATTCAATGCAGATGATTTTCTGTATTGTGAAGCTACAGAGTCAACTATAATTCTTTTAAAGAATATACATTAAGTAGATACATTAAAATTTACATAAATAATATTATACAGATGAAAGTCTTAGCAAAATACTGATCCTTAATTTGAATTTTTTTTTTAATACAAAGAAAAAAGCATGACAAAGATTTGTTAAATAGTTATAAATGCACAAACATATTACACAGACATTATTTCTGTATTGAAAAAACTAATACACACCTTCAAATTGCTCAATATCCAATTCATCACCAATTGAACTGAATATATCCCATATTGTGCCAACATTTGGCTGGCCTGATGCAGCTTGTGTGAGGTTATTGCTGATACCACGTATCAGTTGAACAATGGCTTCATCAGGAATTGCTTGACTATGATTACCAACTGTTTGATGCTGCCCGGAAGCAAGAGTGGTAGAACTAGTAGACTGACACTGTGCAGCATTAGAAGTAGTTGTGTTAGCAGTAGTATTATTATTAGTTGTAGCTGAAAGACCACTACTTGAAGTTACCTGCACACCTACTGAAGGGCTCCTCTGGAAAAAATAAAAAATAAAAATAAATAAATAAATATGAATTAAAAAGAAAAATTCACACAAAAGTAGATTCCAGTTACATAATTATGTCTGTCTATTACATAATAGACATAGCTATCAATTTTGGACAAGTTTCTCTATCTCCAAATATGCCACAACAAAAATACTTTTAATCTTACTTTTAGTATGAGGTATGCATAAAAAGAAGAATATAAAATATTTTCCCCCATTTAATAAGTAAAAAAATATATAAAATGAAAGCAATACTAATGCTACAACTGAAACAAATTCAGTAAATAAAATACAAAATTCAGACTATTCAAGCAATTGTATTTTCAGACTTCATTATCATTGAGACACTAAATTCTTCAGTTTTCATCATATTTCACATATAAAATAAAGGCATTTTCTTTACAGAAAATACAAACCAATTATGATTTGTTTTAGCATATTAGTTTTCAAAAAAAAAAAAAATTTTTACATGATGTTGCTTAAGAGTTTTAATAGTGATTAAAATAATAAAAAGTAAATTTAATAATATTAATAAATACTATAAAGCAACACCAAAGCATAATTTCATCAATAAAATTGAGTTTTGCAGACCATTGAGAACTCTTATCAAGGCTTTATTAGATTGATAGACTTCTCCCCTGTCCCACGTTGTGTTGATTAATCACAAGGCAGTCACGTGAGTTTTTTTACTAGCTGTCTCTCTGCTGAACTAAACCAAACCGGGAAGTGTGCACACAATTGAGTAAGAAAAAGAAATGTAACATCAAAGGAAATAAGTGGACCGAAGTCTGAAGTGTTGTGAAATAATGTTTTTATATACAGATTATACATAATAGTCTCTTGAATAATTTCCCATCCCTGCTTCTATCAACTGGTAGCGGAACGGACGTTTCTTAGGTAAATCGAATTATTCTCCTAAGCAATAATAAGGAATCTGGCTGGCCGCAGCTCGCTGCTTCGAACAGAAGTCTAAGTTCGTTTTATAAGTCTAGTCAACTTGTTGCTTGTTTTCTAGAATGTTACGGAAATTGCCGAAGTGCTGGGTTATTCTCTTTCAGTTAGCAATTTCAGACTTGTCTGAAAATTCTCTTCTTGTCTGTCTCTTAACGCTGGTTGGTTGATTGGCGACAGGCTTCTCTACATTTGGCACCCAGCGGCATGGCAATCATCTCTGTCTCTTTACTTCTTCGGTTGGGAACTGTCTTTGGTCATTACATTTCTGGACTGGGAAATCAAACTCTCTTGCCACTCGAGCTGCAACTACTCATTTTGGTCCATGGTGTGGGGCCGACGGTCGCTGGGTGTCTAATCCCCTGTCTCAGCAATCAATAAAATCCTGAGGTTAGCTGCTACTCGTTGTTGCTTGTGGTTTAACCAATGAGATTAGTCTTCTTTCCATGACGTCAATTGTTAGTCGTGTCCCCAGGACAAATAGAATCTCTCTCGATCTTATGATGTCATCTTTTTCTGGGCTGGGATTTACCGAATTTATTTTCTTAAAATTTTTCGTTCTCACGAAACAATTTTGGGGACTTTTTTTTTTTCCTTAAAACAATAGGTATTAATCTTTTTGAACTGTCTTCGCCCAAAACAAGTTGACAAGGGTCCATTGACATCGTTACCCAAATAATAATTTCTACGCACCTGTTTTTTTTAATATCCATTCTGAGTCACCTATATTTTCAAGTGACAAGAATGCCTTATCAGTTTTACCCTGATGTCAGTGAAAATTCCTTTTCTCTAAATTACTTGACTCAGAATCAAAACATTCGTTATCTTTCACAGGAGTCATGCCAGCCAAACATTAGGACCCAAGATGAAATTTCCCTTTCCTTTACCAAGAAACAATAACAAATTTATCTTTCCTTTATGTTTAGATGGGTGGACGAAACCAATATCTATTGATTCTGTGGCTTGAAAACAAATCCATTTCTCTTTTCTTTCTCTTCTTTCTGGGTTTACAATAATAGAGAAATACCAGATGTTATTTTTCGTCTCTGCTTTCTTTTTAAAGATAATGATTTTCCAGCTATAGTTAATAATTAGTTAATAAAATTAATCACCTCCGTTTTCCTTTGCTCATAATCGGAGGATAAAGAAAATTTCTCTTAGTATGTTCTCTTATGATCTATAATAGCAATTAGATTTTGGTTATTAATTAATTAATAAAATTAATTATCGCCATTCCAAAATATTGTTATAACTAAACTAAGGGACTGCTGAGCTAGAAAAATTAGGATCAAGGAACAAGTTCATATTCCTTATAAAAAAAAAACAAAAAAAAACAAAACTTACAGCTGCTCCTTGCAAAAGATTTCTTAATGTTTGCACAAAGGCAGCAGGCTCTTGAGTCATATCTGCAGTTGTCTGACCGGTGCGTGTCATGTTTGCTAGGTTACGAGAAACCATAGCAAAAACAGGACTAGCCAAACCTCCAATAGCTTGAGAAAACTGAGGAATTGTAACTGGATTAGAAGCCTGCCTTGGAGTAGAAGATGTATTACCAGTTTGTGAACCTAGAAAAATAATCAGAATACAAAACATCGTAATTGTTGAAACTGGTTTTATATAAAATATTTAGCTCCTTTTACTACATTATTTTTTAAGTTTATATAAATTCAAATATTTTCTTTAAAATGTATCCAAATCTTAAATTGAAAGCTTAAAATCATGTAGTTTTAATTCAAGTATCTTCCATTAAAGCAAAATATTCTAAAAAAAATGTTAATCATGA